>JAKZAP010000001.1:15031592-15631592 GCA_023053575.1 Branchinecta lynchi
GAGTCAACCGACCAGCTAGACAAGTCCAGGGAGCGCGGGCGGGTAGACTTTAGGGTCAGCCTTCGGTCCAAAGTGCTGATGCGAGTTGCCATATTGGAAAGATCCGGATCGCTTCGGCGCAGAGTTTCATAAAGCGGATCGCTGCTCTGAGTCACATTATTTTCAAATTCTTTCACGTTCATTAACTCATTATAGAGGCCATATATGTCAAACTCATTAAAGGACGACGCGCTCACAAGCCCAAAACCGCGAGGAAGCGTGCGAGACATTCGTTTGAAATTTTGGCGCTCTTTCGACTCGCGGCGCATTAGCACCGGGCTGCAGGAGTTCTGATGCTTTAGCTTCGCCGGCATCGTATGGAACTGAACCCGCTCATCCAGCAGACTCCCATCAGAGTGCTGTTTTTCTAGTCTCGCTTCCTTCTTCTGAATGACGGGCGACAGGTCAGTCTCATTCTCTTCCTGTATTACGCTCTCCCGCGAATCTCCCGGGGCTTGAATCGTAACGCACTTTGATTCCAAGCTACGCACTATCGGCTTTACCGGGGCTCTATACACCAGAGGTAACACCATCGTGACCGGCCCGCCGTGAGCGTGGTATGACACGTTGGCACGACGCTGATGATCGGCACCCCTTGCAACTTCGGTAGCGGGATGTTTAGCGTCACCCCTACGTTCGTTCCAACCCATAACACCCCCTTAGCGGCCATTAGAGTTGTAACATAAATGTTTCTCGGGGTGTTTCGCGCTTGATCGTTGATCACTCGCGATACGTGGCTAGCTATGTTGATATCCTGTAGGTGGCGGAACGTTTCAGTGTGGTAGAGACAGATGGTGCTGCTATTATTAAGCGCTAGCCACAACCCGACGCCAGCGTGAGCCATGCCGCTGATGGTGGTTTGCTGGTCGTGCTGGAGGCTGAACTGGCGCTGAAAGAAAACAAGTTTTTTTTAACTTAAAGATACTTAAAGGAACAGAAAACTTGACTCATACTTGACTCGGGGAGCTAGCTGACATATCAATAATGTACCCTGAGTCAATATTGAGAGTAAGAAAAATTCTCGTTACGATCATTGCAGTTTCCGAGAATTCGACTTTTGAGCTAGTAGAAAAAAGCAAAAGGTTTGTGTGCCGGGAGTAGTAATCGAACGCACGACCTCTTGACTACTATCCCGATACTATGCCGAAACACGGCCAAAGGCGAACTTTTACAGTACATAAGGGGCAAGCTGGCCTGCCAGCTAGCTTTAGGAACACTAAGGAGGGGGTTCGAGTAGTTCCGAGATAACAAAGAAGGGGGGGTCCTGTCGACAATAAGTCCCTGTATCTTTATCTAAGCCCCCCAGGTCGGTTTGATGGCCGAAAGTTGCGTCGTCAAGTTTTCTGTGCCTTTAAACTATTGTTAACCATATATTTATACTACTTTTAACCATATAACTACCGCAAGTGGACATATTTACTGACCGAGCTGTTGTCAGCTAAATTTTTATATATTTTTCTTATTTTTTTGTAGTATGTTGATGTGATACGAAACCTACTAGTCGGCTTGTCAGTGTTATGGCTTTCTCAAATGTAACTGAATTTGAATTACACTTGTATACATAGTGAGTCCCGCCCTTTGTTAATGATTTCAGATTATTTATTAACAGAAAAAATAAAAAATAATATACTTCCTGGAACGAACTGCATAACCGCCTAAAAAAAGGCCATGCGACCTATGGGAACGGGCATACAAATAAGGAGCTCATTCAATAGTGCTCCTTTTTATAACATGTATAAAATAGAAACGTTATTGTTTAAATACATTTATAAACCAACTCTCAACTACTATCACTTGAAAATGACTGTTTTAGCTTTTTTGTTTTTTTTTAAAGACTGAAGGGTTGTTGCATTCCTAATACACGGAGTTATTTCATTCTACAGTGCTACTCCTGCATGTCTTATTGAAAACGCCCCTCTTGAAGTATGCCTTCTTTGGTGGGACAATAAACTATTTGATGCTGAAGATGTCGGAAAATGTTCCAGGATTTTGCTGTCTATGCATTAGTATCTGTAATTGGCTTGGCTATTTGACACATATGGCTAGCACTTCTAAGCCACATTGCCCGGGAGGGGTTTAATCGGATGTTAAGTTAGGCTGAAATCAGGAGACTGCGTGACAGAGATTTGACATGCAAAGGTAAGGCAAGGTACAATTTTAATGACAAATATAAATAAACCTGGGGTTTCTCAAAAGCATAAGACATGCCAGTGGCATAAAAAACGACGGTTCACTAATTCTGATGGGTTTGTAAAAAATATAAATACAATTCTAGCCTAAGGCATTGTAAAGAAAAAACAAACGAACAACTATCACACATCAACACTAAAATTTAAGGACAACTCGATAATTTCCGAAGCGAGTGTAAATTATTGCCAAATCAAGTATATGCTATTCAGTTCCGGCTCGGATGGATAGTTACAAAACTCAGAGGAAGTCAGAAACTGGGCATGAAACAAAGACTTCGTGACCCCGAAGATTGGAGTTAGGAAGACCTGCTGGTTTTACCCTTGCTTCGTGATTTGTCAGTCCAACGAATAATCAAGTGGGTAAGGAAGTGTATTTATTCTTTAAAGCGACCTCTCTTGCTTATTCAGCCTTTTCTATTATCCCAAGCTCCATTATGGAACTATAAGCTGCCGAAATCACCGCTTTTCGCCGTTCTTTCGTTTGGCGCTTTTTGGGCCTACCCAAGTGTTAACCGTCACGGAACGCGAACTTTGCAGAAATCTTCAAGGTCCGCCGACCACTCTTTCTCACATATGGACATGAGAAGCTTAATGCGCTGTTTTCATTTGGAAGATATGTTTTAGATTTCTCTTGTTTTGCTTAGTTTTCACACTTTTACACCACTGCGCGTTCATTTTTCAAATATTTTGCGTCCAGCCGCCGTGTCGGAGAGCGTGAAAGCTGTCTAGTAAGAGTTGTGTTTGAAACCATGGACGGACGAGCCGATATTTGTTTTCTGTCAGTACACTGACAAACAAGCTTTAAATTCAAGTCAAAAAATAAACGAGATAGTAATAGCACTTATATTATCCTTTTTAGATTTGGAATAACAAATAGACAGAGGGCAATAATGCGTACTCGGGGTCTTTGTGCGCGCGCGAACCACTTAATTCGTAATTTTAAATTTTGTACTGTGTCGGTGAGGATTCTTTTATTTAAGACGTATTGCACGCAACTATATTGTCTCCCACTTTTTGATAACTATCTTGAAACGACGATGCGTAAACTAAAAGTTTGTTTTAACAATGCATTCCGTCATCTCCTTTCATACAATCGACGTTACTCTGCTAGTCAAAGGTTTTTAGAAAATGAGACTGACTCTTTTGATGTTAGGAGACGGAAAGCGATAGTTAGTTTTGTTGCAAAGGTAGAAGTTTCCGAAAATCCACTTTTAAAGGCAATTCTTGAGAATACAAAATGCCAATCCGGCCATTTTTACCGACTTTTCCGTCGACTGTGTTGTTGCCCCGAGCAACCGAATGGTTAAAATGATTGTATATATTTAGTAAAGAAATTTCCTGTGTTATTATAATTTCATATGTGATGTGTAATATCACGAATTAAATAAATTGATTGATTGATTTGGACTGACGGAATCAAGAAAAAAAAAAACACCCCAGTTTGGGCTCCCATAAAACCTTCGGTGTCTTTTTAGCTGATGGTTCAGCGTTTACACTGTAAACAAAAAATCTTGTAGTATTTGCTACTGGGATTAATCTTGTCTCTAGAAAGATATCTTATGTATAATTCAGATTAATCTTATCTCAGTAGAGGTAAGATTAGTCCCAGTAGCAAATACTGCGGTTAACTTTAATCCTTACTCAGAGGAACTTAAATGGAGAAGGCCCGGGAGGATTAAATGAATCCGTCATTTTGTCTTTATTCCATTCCGCTGCATTATTTCAAGGTTAACACAATTATACTGAAAGTGAAAGGCGTCTGTTTTTTAGTCCCTGAAGCTCCCCACGGTCAGTTTTTGTCCCAATTGCAGTAGTTCTTTATGAACAGTTTGCAAAATCATTACTCGAAATTGGATTCGTCGAAAGAAGTAATCCTAAGATGATTTGCGAGACCTCTGCCTTGAACTTGCCGAACGTAACAGCGTCATAATTACCACTTTACTTTTGCGAAGGGGTTATGCATTCCCTCACAGAAGTACACCGAGAGCACATTTTATTCATATTTCATGTCAGAAACGTAACGAAATCCTACAACTGAGGTAATCAAGATTGATGTAGCAAGGCAGACGCGATCATGTAAGCAAGGCCGTATCCAGGGGGGGGGGTAGGGGTGGACCCCCCCCCCAAACACAAAAATACTCATTTTTATAGGCTTTTCCCTCTGATCTATGTCTTTTTTGTCCGACCCGCAGGCCCCCCCCCCCCCCAAATAAATTCCTGGATACGGGCCTGCATGTAAGAGTAATACTACTTTTATTAATGGACGCAAACTGTTTTCTTATATAAGCCAACTTCATCTGTAGTTATTTCTAGTGATTTTTGTACACAGATTTTGGTCTTGTCAATGCGCATTCCCGTAGTTGTACTAAAAGCCATGAAATATGTTTGTTGGCTACAGAAACTGAGAATCTTGTAGGTGAATATGAACCTCATCGCTATCTTTTCTATCATGATGCTGGTTAAGTAGCTTAGATTAGATTGTTTTTCTATGTTTGTAAAACTCAGATGAAATCCCTTTAACTCAGTCAGATATTACCCGCCGTTAGCTTCGGCAGAAGGAATACTAAGTACTTCACCTATGTTTACCTTTGCGACCGATCACTAAACAATTAAGGTCAAACTGTTATACAGTGCTATTGTGCATCCTTACATCATGTACGGTTGTTCTGTTTGGGCAAGTAATTTCTTGGCCAATTATAAAAGAACCCAAATAATACAAAACAAAGCGCTGCGTCTCATAGGAGAATTTCAAAATTGTCAATACTTCGGAGTGTTTTAGAAAGAATGGGATTTTGAACGTAGGTGAGCTTCGTGATTACCAGCTAGCGATTTTTGTTTTTCAAAGTGTAAATAAGGTAGGCTCTGAGTACTTTTATGATTTTTTAACACTAACTCGTTTTATCACCCTTTTTTTACCCGACATTCAGAGGATTTATCTCAGGAGAGAAGAAACACAACAAGAGCAGGATTTGTTCTCAGGAACATAGGTGTGAGCGTCTGGAATGAACTTCCAGAATCGGTCAGAGATGCTGTAAGTCTGGCATCATTCAAGAGAATGGTTAAATCCCATTATTTGAAAAAGGGAAAGAAGTGTGATAAGAGGAAAAGGTATTTATTTAAAAAAAAAAAAAATTACTGGAATGGGAATGATATAGCGGGTTCATGGTGGTTAGAATTACGGCCACAATCAGGATTGTTTGTCTTAAAAGTGGCTGTTAATGGTATGTGGTTAATGGTTAATGGTTTGTTTAATTTATTTGTTTCTGATGAAATTAAAAAAATGTCTATGTCTATGTCTATGTCTGTACACACAGTCAGATTTTCGAATTAGATACGAATTTCCTCCTTTGCTCCAAATTTTGGCACATCGATACCGGTTTTCCCTAGGACACGAATTTCGCACGCAAAATCTTAGTGACTTATGGTCCATTTACACACTGCGTAAAATCCGAGCGTATTTTACGCACGTTTTGAGCCTGAAAAGATTTCTAGCAATACCGAGGTATTTGGATACAAAACAGACCGATTTCTCAAATACATCCGTACTGCAAGAAATGTTTTCAAGCTCAAAACGTGCGTAAAATACGCTCGGATTTTACGCAGTGTGTAAACCCACCGTTACTGATGCGTGCGTTGCCTTATAAGGCACATATTAGGGGCAAAGAAGATTTAATTAAACTCGCAAGATTAAGGGGATTAGGGTAGTAGTTCATCACCAAAAGCCTTCTTTAATTTCATTCCGCTAGTAAAGTTCACTATATCTAACACCACTTCACCCTGACATTTTAAAATGACTGATATATCGCATTCGAAGGCTAAAAGTACAAAACCCATTAGTCGTTGCAAAGAGCAATTAGTGGTTCAACAGTGATCCCAGTTGTTGTTTATTCAATATTTTTTTAAAATATTTTCCCCTTGACAAGTTCCCTTTTCTATCTACCACACCACGCAAAGTTAAAAGCCCCTTACATTTTAAAATGACTGATACATCGCATTCAAAGGCTAAAAATAATAAGTCATGTTCGCAATTAGTGATTCAAACAGTGACACCAAATGATGATTAACATCTTTTTGTATATATTTCCCCTTGAGAAGCTCACTTTTCTGTACACCACTTCACAAAAAGTGAAGAGTCCCATTGTAAATTGACTGATATATCGCATTTGAAGGCTAAAAATAATAAAGTCATGTTCGCAATTAGTGGTTATAACAGTAGTCCGCTGGTGCCAACACTTTCCCGACCTATTCAGCCAGAATGTTGCCACTGTTATGCCCTTCGTAATTTCCCGGATGGTTTTCTACACTCGATACTTTCGTTGTGAGTGCTCATGGCGTCTCAGTTAGCTGTAGCTTAATGCTTTGGCAGAATTTATAATTAGTAATATGGTTAAGTGTTATTTGTGGTTGTGGTGTCAGTAGGTAATGTGATACGCGCACGTTTGTTTACGCCAAATTTCCTGCGGTCTGCGCGGCTTGTGTCACACATTTTTTAGATTTCGTCACTGAAGCAGAAGGATGTGCTCGACACACCTAACCTATGAGTTGAAAACTCGCAGAAACACCGTTTTTTTACGGTATTTCCAATGCCAAATCCCACTAAACAGAACCCCATGCTTACACCCCCTTAGGGTTATATCTATCTGCCTATAAAAAACACTCATTTTATTATTAGACTTCAATACTTGAATTTGAATTCCCGCCAAATTTCGAGCAAAAAAAAATGGTAAAATATCCCAAGTAATTTTTTGTTTGTTGAAACATTTGAGCCGCAGTGCGAACCACAAAATACCTCGGTCACGGAAATAGACTGTGCGCCATGCAAAAATCGCGGAAATTTTCACTTCGAGACACAGATTCTTTTTAGGATCGCCGGAAAAAAAAGGTTCGTCTCAGTTTTCCCGCTGAGACGAAGGGGACTTATAAATGTTGTGGGAACTTTTAAAAAGAGATCATGTTTCAATAGACGCTTTTTTAGAATAACTATTGCTTCATTTCCTTCATAGATTTGAAAAGAGGCGTTACTAGCCAAACACTTTTTTTTGGGGGGGGGGGGGGGGGGGCAAGATATTTAGCGACTGGCTGGTCATTTTTATAATTTTTTGCAGAACAAGAGCTACGAGCTCATATGGCACTTGTACGAGTAGGCTGTACAAGAACGACACCTCACTAATGATTGCATTTGCCATATTTCACTATTTTCCGTGTTCGTTATGCTCAGAAAGAGTTTTCGCGTCTCATGCTGCAGATGCGTAAAACCGGTTATCTGGATCTGGATATTTAGTTTCACTCATTTGTGAGCAGTTCCGGCATCGTCTCGATTGTCTGTAGCAAATGCACATGACTGTTCAAACTTTCATCCAAATAAATCCATTTGTTTGATCCCTGGACGTGCTACACGATTTCCGGTACTCACTCTATCTCCACCTACCGTGGCCGAGTCTGGTTCGGAATAAAAAAAATCGACCACCTAAAGCATCAGTAGTATAGGGGTATGAAGATTAGGAAGGTGCCATGGTCGTTTAGGGGCATGAAGACTGGAAAGGTGCCATAGGAAAATCCGTCTGTCCGTCTGTGACAAGAGTATGGATTGGCGAGGTGCTATAGGAAATATGTAAATGAACCTAACCTAACCTCACTTCACCTAACCTAACCTCACTTGACCTAAGTTTAAGCTCCCCTTTCCCACCCCTCCCGTGGGACCCACCAACTTGACCTAAGTTTAAGCTCCCCTTTCCCACTCCTCCCGTGGACCCACCAACTTGACCTAAGTTTAAGCTCCCCTTTTCCACCCCTCCCGCCGACCCACCAACTTGACCTAAGTTTAAGCTCCCCCTCCTCCTCCCAGTCTGATTTGTTCCCCTTTTTTCCTCCCATTGAAATTTAACAAAATGTTTCTGGTCTCACTAGGATTTGAACTCGGGATCTCTGTGTTCAGAGTCAGGTGTCTTGACCACTACACCAACGAGGACTTATTTATTATATTTTCGAAGGAGGTAATGTTAAGAGGGTGATTTCACTTTTGTAAAAACCTGGACTGACTAGGATTTGAACTCGGGATCTCTGGGTTCAGAGTTAGGTGTCTTGACCACTACACCATCGAGGGGTTATATGTTATATTTTTCGAATGAGTAAATGGTAAAGGTAGGCGGTTTTGAATCGGTATATACTAGCTTTAACCTATCAGAAAGACATTGGTATATTTACAAAGTTTTTATTTATAAACAAGACTACACGATTTGTTTTTAAGACACTTGACCCGTAGGGCACTAAAATCTACGTTATATAAATGACACAATACATTTTCTACAAGGAAATCATTATAAATAGGCACATCAGTATACATACTAAGAAAGTAGGAATACGAATAACCACGACACCGAAAAATAAGAAACAACAAAGCATGAAATCCACAACTTTTTGTACTGTAATCCTGAACTTGACGGGTGTGTTGAATAATCTTCTTACGACGCTTCTGGATAAAATCCACAATATACGGCTGATAGGTGGTGTAAGGAAATGCTAGAGCATCAAATATTTCCGTGGTAGATGGTGTTAGGAATAGGGCCAACCAGTGACCGTTTGATTCTTCACTAGGACTCGAGTTGACAATACAGATGGCTCGTTGGGATGTTATACCAGTCAGATAGTCGGCTGGTAAGCAGTACTTTTCATACTTGGAAGTGGCAGGGTCCATTTCCAGTACTCTTAGAATTTGGTCGGTATTCATGGTGCAAGATCCAAAAGGACTGTTCCATCCGGTGTAATTTCCCAATACGTCTCAAACTGGGCGAGTGAGATAAGAGTTATACTCTCTGTTAGTGCTGCATTAAAAGTGCATTCTAGACGGACTGTGCCTGTCTTTATAATGGTTAAATCTTGAGAACCAGAGAGGTCGAATACAATCATACCATGATTTCCAGCAAACATGGCTGGTGTTATTCCATTTTCATAAAGCTGATTATCTCTGTCCAGAGCATACATTGTCATCTGATAGAGAGTATTGTAGGATCTACCAAATGACAGCTGGGAAAGAGGAACCCCATTGACTTTCAGGCTTAGACTATTGAGTCCAAACAGCTGAAATGCGTGTGGAGAAGATCCAAAGTCACCAACCGAACTGGTGCTCCGTACGAACGAAATGGCTAGTTTCGAAGGAATTTCACCAGAAATGAAAGTAGAATCTGTAAAGTTCAGAGAGCCAGCAGGAATATGACGTTGGGTGCCTACCGTTCTTGGTACCAACAACTTCATATTGTTCCCTTGAAGTCGTAGCTTTTCCACAGCAAGAGCAACACTACTCATGACTTTTTGTTTTCGAATATTGAAGACGGCCTCAGTGATGACTACTTTAACATCCGGAGTACCCGGAGCTAGTTTTCGAATGAGGAATGCAGACGGTGCCATCTTCATTTTTAGTTCAATCCGTGTGTTTGGTGGGAACCATGAATTAATGTTGAAAAGTTCATGGTTGATTTTACCCACAAGGTGAAAGTCTGTATGAACAGCTGCTGTTAATCCATCCGTAATGGTGTTATCTTCATTGTAAAAGTAACCCATGGCTGGTCCTCGTGTTTGTTTAAATTCTCCAGGCGTCATTAACATGAATGTTATGTAGCTAGCGTAATGCGCTAAATTGTTACTGGAACTCACAAGTGTTCCATTAATATGCACTGTGATGTGCTGAAACAGGCTGTGGAAAACACAGTTTTCATAGCCCACTTGATCTGTCACTGCCAGAGCCGTACCATCCGTATGTTGTACCCGAAGAGTGACTTCCAAGAAACTTGATGCCAAGTCTAGGAAATAATCCTCGTTGGAAAATATCTTGAACTCCAGAGGGTTTGGGTCTGTGATAGGATGCTGTGGGTAATACTGTTCAAAATATCCGTGTTTGACAGAGACGTCGACATTTTCAGGATTAAACAGGTTCAAACAAGATGACATAGAGGGCTGAGCGTCTTTATGAGGTAAGTAAGCCATCCTTTACGACAAAAAATCACCTCGTGTTCGTACAATCTTCTTACGTCGTTTGTTCTTCTTGTGACCACTCACTTTCACTGCTGGATACAAACTGATAAGTTCTGGGGCTGAACGAGGTCTTTTCAAACCCCTTCCTGTCTGTCCTCTCAATTGGTCACTCACATTCCGTGCTGTCTCCTTGAGATTATCTGATAAGCTTTCTTTAAATTCTTTACCAGTGCTCCAATCTTGAGCGTCGATGCTGCCACATTTGTTGCATGTGGTAATATATACTTTTTAGCCAAAGGATAGCTGATCGAAAGAGTTTAGCAAACCAGCTGCCCAGACCATACCCAGACATCGAAGTGCGACCCTTATAGTACTCAAGACCTGATCCAGTTTGCCGTGGACGTAACGCATCATAGTAACAGTCAATGTCAGGACAACAAAAAAGGGTTCGATGATTAGACATTTCTTATCGGACGGAAATGACATGTGAACACACAAAGACCCTTCGAAATTGGCAGAGGATCACCAAACTCCGTTTTTAATGTGATCTGACAGAGTTCCAACTCGTTACTGGCTACAGGAACGTATTGTAATTGCCTAATATTGTAATGATAAGTGGTTTCATTTGTAGACTTCTTATCCAAAATTCGTAGTAGAGGAGCACACGTATTACCAACCCTTGAATTTTCAATGAATGAAGCATAAATGAATATACAGGAATAGGCCGTAAAAATCCTGGTTCGAAGTCACCATAGACTCCATGTACATGTTCAATTGGTGTTCGAACCATAATGTTATTGTCACGAAACCCCAACAGGTCTTTCATGTCTTCACTGAACCAGAGTCGATCGTTTTCTTGTAAACCTGTTACCAGTATCCGTTTATGTGACGGAAGGAAAGACAAGGTAGGTGCTTTTTGTTTTTTCCACTCAGATGGGCATTCAGGTCATTACACAAATCTTCAATGGTTCTGTATTGACGATATGGTATTGTGTATCGAGGATACCTTTCCTTGTCAACACTCAGATTTTCAGGCCAGCTGAATGGTTTCAACTGAACGTCATAGGATTTGTATTTTTGGATTACATCAAAACTGTTTTTAATAATACAATCCACAAGTGCCACCTCATAATCACTCTTAAGTTGTATCGGAGGTGTTAATCGTGTCCAGAAGTCAGTGGTCTTATTTAGAGCATTTGTTAATGGATCAGACACGTTAACTGATGAAAGTCACTAGAAAATCATGTGACATGATGAACTGTTGATGCCGGTGTCCAAGAATCGTGAGCTGAACTGTATCCAAGCCACCGCACAAGCAACTGTTTCTGTCCACGTACGTACCGGGTCTTAAGTATCTTTTCCACTTTATAAGAACCCGAGTCTTGTACTTTCTGCAGTTCGTACTCGTAGAAACCACCTTCAATCGATTCGTCTTTATAATCACGTAGTCTATACGTCACTGGATTGGTGAACTTGATATCAGCTATTTTAAATAACTCTGTACTCCATAGGTGGTTTCCCTTCTCAAAACAACCCTGTAACCGATTAATACGCACTGTATCCCCAACTTGAAACCTGGGTGGTTGTGGTGAAGGCTGAATTGGGTAAAGGTCAGTAAAAATACTGCTTGCATTTTCACTAGTTATATCCACTGGTCTCCTGAAGCGTAACGATCTGTGAGGTGTTTGATTGTACTGATTCACCAGTGTCTGAATGATCGGTATAAATGAGAATGTGTTTTGTAACGTGCAGTAGCGACTAATCATCAGTCGAAGGGTCCGATTCATTCTTTCAGCCAAAGCAGCTTTAATAGGAGAGTGGGTATGGTACAGTTTAGTGTTGAATCTCTGGAGAACCTTTCTAACAGCTGGATTGACGTATTCAGATCCTCTATCAGTCTGCAATAGCTTATAGGGTCTCTCTTCCAAAACACTCTTTAGAGCAAGAGACACTTCTTTTCCTGTTTTCGTTTTCAGAGGACACACATTCACATATCGACTAAACACGTCAATGACAACCAACAAATATCGATAGGGGTGATTGTGTCTTAAGAGGTGTTTGTCCAGTACAAGCAAATCCGACTGAGCCAACTCGCCAGGATATAAGGCTTTTGTGCGACGATACTGATCGGCCCTGAGTCGTCTATTCCGATGTAACGTATAACTGTCTTCTCCTTCCAAATGTTTCACTGCTTTACCGAATGGAACATTACCGGCAAGAGACAAAATGCTTGGTGCTGAAATACTTCCAACCTCACCAACGTTTCGATACACACTTTTTAATGAGTTAACCATTTTCCTTTCAGGGATATACCGGCCCCGAATTGTTGACTAATTAGTCGAGAAGCCACTGAACGTGTAGTCCTCGAACGAGGGGTACTTGCCGAGTGAGAGGTAGTCACAGGTGTATTAGGGCTAAATACACTCTGGAAATGTGTACTGAGAGATTTCCATCCACTTTTCTCTTCTTCAAACTGATTTAAAGTTTGTAGTACTAACTTATTACTGATGAGGCTATGTGGTACTTTCGAACCCATAAGGAATTCGTACATATGATCGTCTACACAGTGCAAACGTCGTTTATTCGATAGTAAATCATGTAACAAGTCAACGACTGAATATTTGGTCCCCATAACTTCTATCTCTGGATCACTTGAGAATAATTCACACCCTGTGCAGACATAAGAAACTGTAATAGCCGTCTTCCTTTCTCCTGATAGGAAAGAGGCAATGTGAGGATAATGTCTTTATGTGTTGGTGTAGGTGGCAAAGGAGGAGATGAAGGCGGTTGTGGGGCCTTTGATGGAGTACTATCTTTCACAATGTCCACTTTGATTGGTTTTTGAAGTTGAGGCCTGATTTTATAAATACGCTGAACTCCAGATTGCAGCAACGACAACTTAACATCGTCTTCAACGGCAGGGTCTCCCAGGAAACTACCTAGGGCATCTTCAAATCGACGAGAAGGGACAGAGCAATTTCTACCGGTGTGAGCTTATAAGCTTTAGCCATTTAAAGTGCAGCTCCAACTAAACTGGATATGATTGGTAAAAGAATACTGAAAAAGCTCCCACCAATCTGTACTAAGCGTTTTCGTTTAATCTTGATGCCAGACTTGTTAGCCAGAGTACGAATGATAGAACGATGCTTCCTCGCTTGATTCCTGACAGCATCTGATACCTGAACATTACCGCCTGATAGATTTAAACACAACTCTGACAAAGCTTCAACAAAATCATCATCTATATTTTTCAAGATTGCTTTTCGAAGTTTTGGCTTCGATTTAGCTAGCAAGATGAAAAGAGGATGATGCTCATGTAACTTCTTCAACGACATTTTCGTGACTGTTGATTCATGGTTGAAGTGTGAGGTAAATATACAGTACAACCTTTTTCGTCCAAGAGATCTGACAAAACCCGTAATTCATCCGGTGTATTCTGATTCAGGTCTAAAACAATGTAACCGTATGGTTGAGATGTGGCCATTTTATAGGCTTGAAGTAAAAAACCTGGTAGACCAGGAAAAACTTGACGGTTTAACGTAATCAGTGAGCTGGAATCACGTACAACTCGGTAAATTATGTAATAAGTACAGTTTAGGGCAAGTGTTCGGAAACTTTTACTTGGGTAATAGAGATTGTGTGTAATAGTGAAAACAGAAATGTTTTCATGATGACTACGAATTGTAAATAGATTGAGAAGTTGTTGGCTGTAATTGTCGAAAGATTCTGCCAAATCGTCTAGAATCAATAAAGTTGAAGGTCTTAGTGTTTCAAATATATCTATCCCTTGAACAAACTGTGTATCAGGAATCAGGTTCTTAATCCTATCATAGAGTGGTTGCCAGGATGCGTAACAAACTACTACATGGTCAGGAGCTTCAGAGAACATTTTGTCTCGCTGTTCCAAGATACGAGTGAGTAGGGTCGTCTTTCCGCTTGAGGACGGACCACAAAGAATAGCACGAAAAGGGGTGTGAAACCTGAAAGTCATGTCACCTAACTGGTTATTGTTTTGATACTGAGATTGGTATTACAGAGAAATGAAGATATATAGAATATTGTCATCATAGTAATTTCGAATATGAAGACTTTTAGCTTTTTTTTAAAATAAAAAAACACAAAAAAAAAAAATATCGAACACTTGCATTTTTTTTTAAGAAAATCATAGAAAGTGTAAAAATGAAAATCAGAAATCTTGAATCTGAAAATATGAAATTCTAGAAACTGTAAAACGGAAAAACGAAAAACTTAAAAATGAAACGTTAAAAATTTGAAATTCTAGATTCTAGAAATTGAAAAAACGAAATCTGGAAACTGAAAAAAATAAAATTTCAAAATTCAAGACATAACAAAACAAAAACGTGAAGTTAGGTTTTCCTCAGTTAGGTTAATATAGGATAAGTTAGCTTAAGTTAGGTTAGGTTAGGTTAACTTAGCTTAAGTTAGGTTCAGTGATTAGGTTAGTTTAGATTAGGTTAGAAGCGCGCTTCTAACCTACCCTAAACTAACCTAATCACTGAACCTAACTTAAGCTAAGTTAACCTAACCTAACCTAACTTAAGCTAACTTATCCTATATTAACCTAACTGAGGAAAACCTAACTTCACGTTTTTGTTTTGTTATGTCTTGAATTTTGAAATTTTATTTTTTTCAGTTTCCAGATTTCGTTTTTTCAATTTCTAGAATCTAGAATTTCAAATTTTTAACGTTTCATTTTTAAGTTTTTCGTTTTTCCGTTTTACAGTTTCTAGAATTTCATATTTTCAGATTCAAGATTTCTGATTTTCATTTTTACACTTTCTATGATTTTCTTAAAAAAAAATGCAAGTGTTCGATATTTTTTTTTTTTGTGTTTTTTTATTTTAAAAAAAAGCTAAAAGTCTTCATATTCGAAATTACTATGATGACAATATTCTATATATCTTCATTTCTCTGTAATACCAATCTCAGTATCAAAACAATAACCAGTTAGGTGACATGACTTTCAGGTTTCACACCCCTTTTCGTGCTATTCTTTGTGGTCCGTCCTCAAGCGGAAAGACGACCCTACTCACTCGTATCTTGGAACAGCGAGACAAAATGTTCTCTGAAGCTCCTGACCATGTAGTAGTTTGTTACGCATCCTGGCAACCACTCTATGATAGGATTAAGAACCTGATTCCTGATACACAGTTTGTTCAAGGGATAGATATATTTGAAACACTAAGACCTTCAACTTTATTGATTCTAGACGATTTGGCAGAATCTTTCGACAATTACAGCCAACAACTTCTCAATCTATTTACAATTCGTAGTCATCATGAAAACATTTCTGTTTTCACTATTACACACAATCTCTATTACCCAAGTAAAAGTTTCCGAACACTTGCCCTAAACTGTACTTATTACATAATTTACCGAGTTGTACGTGATTCCAGCTCACTGATTACGTTAAACCGTCAAGTTTTTCCTGGTCTACCAGGTTTTTTACTTCAAGCCTATAAAATGGCCACATCTCAACCATACGGTTACATTGTTTTAGACCTGAATCAGAATACACCGGATGAATTACGGGTTTTGTCAGATCTCTTGGACGAAAAAGGTTGTACTGTATATTTACCTCACACTTCAACCATGAATCAACAGTCACGAAAATGTCGTTGAAGAAGTTACATGAGCATCATCCTCTTTTCATCTTGCTAGCTAAATCGAAGCCAAAACTTCGAAAAGCAATCTTGAAAAATATAGATGATGATTTTGTTGAAGCTTTGTCAGAGTTGTGTTTAAATCTATCAGGCGGTAATGTTCAGGTATCAGATGCTGTCAGGAATCAAGCGAGGAAGCATCGTTCTATCATTCGTACTCTGGCTAACAAGTCTGGCATCAAGATTAAACGAAAACGCTTAGTACAGATTGGTGGGAGCTTTTTCAGTATTCTTTTACCAATCATATCCAGTTTAGTTGGAGCTGCACTTTAAATGGCTAAAGCTTATAAGCTCACACCGGTAGAAATTGCTCTGTCCCCTTCTCGTCGATTTGAAGATGCCCTAGGTAGTTTCCTGGGAGACCCTGCCGTTGAAGACGATGTTAAGTTGTCGTTGCTGCAATCTGGAGTTCAGCGTATTTATAAAATCAGGCCTCAACTTCAAAAACCAATCAAAGTGGACATTGTGAAAGATAGTACTCCATCAAAGGCCCCACAACCGCCTTCATCTCCTCCTTTGCCACCTACACCAACACATAAAGACATTATCCTCACATTGCCTCTTTCCTATCAGGAGAAAGGAAGACGGCTATTACAGTTTCTTATGTCTGCACAGGGTGTGAATTATTCTCAAGGTGATCCAGAGATAGAAGTTATGGGGACCAAATATTCAGTCGTTGACTTGTTACATGATTTACTATCGAATAAACGACGTTTGCACTGTGTAGACGATCATATGTACGAATTCCTTATGGGTTCGAAAGTACCACATAGCCTCATCAGTAATAAGTTAGTACTACAAACTTTAAATCAGTTTGAAGAAGAGAAAAGTGGATGGAAATCTCTCAGTACACATTTCCAGAGTGTATTTAGCCCTAATACACCTGTGACTACCTCTCACTCGGCAAGTACCCCTCGTTCGAGGACTACACGTTCAGTGGCTTCTCGACTAATTAGTCAACAATTCGGGGCCGGTATATCCCTGAAAGGAAAATGGTTAACTCATTAAAAAGTGTGTATCGAAACGTTGGTGAGGTTGGAAGTATTTCAGCACCAAGCATTTTGTCTCTTGCCGGTAATGTTCCATTCGGTAAAGCAGTGAAACATTTGGAAGGAGAAGACAGTTATACGTTACATCGGAATAGACGACTCAGGGCCGATCAGTATCGTCGCACAAAAGCCTTATATCCTGGCGAGTTGGCTCAGTCGGATTTGCTTGTACTGGACAAACACCTCTTAAGACACAATCACCCCTATCGATATTTGTTGGTTGTCATTGACGTGTTTAGTCGATATGTGAATGTGTGTCCTCTGAAAACGAAAACAGGAAAAGAAGTGTCTCTTGCTCTAAAGAGTGTTTTGGAAGAGAGACCCTATAAGCTATTGCAGACTGATAGAGGATCTGAATACGTCAATCCAGCTGTTAGAAAGGTTCTCCAGAGATTCAACACTAAACTGTACCATACCCACTCTCCTATTAAAGCTGCTTTGGCTGAAAGAATGAATCGGACCCTTCGACTGATGATTAGTCGCTACTGCACGTTACAAAACACATTCTCATTTATACCGATCATTCAGACACTGGTGAATCAGTACAATCAAACACCTCACAGATCGTTACGCTTCAGGAGACCAGTGGATATAACTAGTGAAAATGCAAGCAGTATTTTTACTGACCTTTACCCAATTCAGCCTTCACCACAACCACCCAGGTTTCAAGTTGGGGATACAGTGCGTATTAATCGGTTACAGGGTTGTTTTGAGAAGGGAAACCACCTATGGAGTACAGAGTTATTTAAAATAGCTGATATCAAGTTCACCAATCCAGTGACGTATAGACTACGTGATTATAAAGACGAATCGATTGAAGGTGGTTTCTACGAGTACGAACTGCAGAAAGTACAAGACTCGGGTTCTTATAAAGTGGAAAAGATACTTAAGACCCGGTACGTACGTGGACAGAAACAGTTGCTTGTGCGGTGGCTTGGATACAGTTCAGCTCACGATTCTTGGACACCGGCATCAACAGTTCATCATGTCACATGATTTTCTAGTGACTTTCATCAGTAACGTGTCTGATCCATTAACAAATGCTCTAAATAAGACCACTGACTTCTGGACACGATTAACACCTCCGATACAACTTAAGAGTGATTATGAGGTGGCACTTGTGGATTGTATTATTAAAAACAGTTTTGATGTAATCCAAAAATACAAATCCTATGACGTTCAGTTGAAACCATTCAGCTGGCCTGAAAATCTGAGTGTTGACAAGGAAAGGTATCCTCGATACACAATACCATATCGTCAATACAGAACCATTGAAGATTTGTGTAATGACCTGAATGCCCATCTGAGTGGAAAAAACAAAAAAGCACCTACCTTGTCTTTCCTTCCGTCACATAAACGGATACTGGTAACAGGTTTACAAGAAAACGATCGACTCTGGTTCAGTGAAGACATGAAAGACCTGTTGGGGTTTCGTGACAATAACATTATGGTTCGAACACCAATTGAACATGTACATGGAGTCTATGGTGACTTCGAACCAGGATTTTTTACGGCCTATTCCTGTATATTCATTTATGCTTCATTCATTGAAAATTCAAGGGTTGGTAATACGTGTGCTCCTCTACTACGAATTTTGGATAAGAAGTCTACAAATGAAACCACTTATCATTACAATATTAGGCAATTACAATACGTTCCTGTAGCCAGTAACGAGTTGGAACTCTGTCAGATCACATTAAAAACGGAGTTTGGTGATCCTCTGCCAATTTCGAAGGGTCTTTGTGTGTTCACATGTCATTTCCGTCCGATAAGAAATGTCTAATCATCGAACCCTTTTTTGTTGTCCTGACATTGACTGTTACTATGATGCGTTACGTCCACGGCAAACTGGATCAGGTCTTGAGTACTATAAGGGTCGCACTTCGATGTCTGGGTATGGTCTGGGCAGCTGGTTTGCTAAACTCTTTCGATCAGCTATCCCTTTGGCTAAAAAGTATATATTACCACATGCAACAAATGTGGCAGCATCGACGCTCCAAGATTGGAGCACTGGTAAAGAATTTAAAGAAAGCTTATCAGATAATCTCAAGGAGACAGCACGGAATGTGAGTGACCAATTGAGAGGACAGACAGGAAGGGGTTTGAAAAGACCTCGTTCAGCCCCAGAACTTATCAGTTTGTATCCAGCAGTGAAAGTGAGTGGTCACAAGAAGAACAAACGACGTAAGAAGATTGTACGAACACGAGGTGATTTTTTGTCGTAAAGGATGGCTTACTTACCTCATAAAGACGCTCAGCCCTCTATGTCATCTTGTTTGAACCTGTTTAATCCTGAAAATGTCGACGTCTCTGTCAAACACGGATATTTTGAACAGTATTACCCACAGCATCCTATCACAGACCCAAACCCTCTGGAGTTCAAGATATTTTCCAACGAGGATTATTTCCTAGACTTGGCATCAAGTTTCTTGGAAGTCACTCTTCGGGTACAACATACGGATGGTACGGCTCTGGCAGTGACAGATCAAGTGGGCTATGAAAACTGTGTTTTCCACAGCCTGTTTCAGCACATCACAGTGCATATTAATGGAACACTTGTGAGTTCCAGTAACAATTTAGCGCATTACGCTAGCTACATAACATTCATGTTAATGACGCCTGGAGAATTTAAACAAACACGAGGACCAGCCATGGGTTACTTTTACAATGAAGATAACACCATTACGGATGGATTAACAGCAGCTGTTCATACAGACTTTCACCTTGTGGGTAAAATCAACCATGAACTTTTCAACATTAATTCATGGTTCCCACCAAACACACGGATTGAACTAAAAATGAAGATGGCACCGTCTGCATTCCTCATTCGAAAACTAGCTCCGGGTACTCCGGATGTTAAAGTAGTCATCACTGAGGCCGTCTTCAATATTCGAAAACAAAAAGTCATGAGTAGTGTTGCTCTTGCTGTGGAAAAGCTACGACTTCAAGGGAACAATATGAAGTTGTTGGTACCAAGAACGGTAGGCACCCAACGTCATATTCCTGCTGGCTCTCTGAACTTTACAGATTCTACTTTCATTTCTGGTGAAATTCCTTCGAAACTAGCCATTTCGTTCGTACGGAGCACCAGTTCGGTTGGTGACTTTGGATCTTCTCCACACGCATTTCAGCTGTTTGGACTCAATAGTCTAAGCCTGAAAGTCAATGGGGTTCCTCTTTCCCAGCTGTCATTTGGTAGATCCTACAATACTCTCTATCAGATGACAATGTATGCTCTGGACAGAGATAATCAGCTTTATGAAAATGGAATAACACCAGCCATGTTTGCTGGAAATCATGGTATGATTGTATTCGACCTCTCTGGTTCTCAAGATTTAACCATTATAAAGACAGGCACAGTCCGTCTAGAATGCACTTTTAATGCAGCACTAACAGAGAGTATAACTCTTATCTCACTCGCCCAGTTTGAGACGTATTGGGAAATTACACCGGATGGAACAGTCCTTTTGGATCTTGCACCATGAATACCGACCAAATTCTAAGAGTACTGGAAATGGACCCTGCCACTTCCAAGTATGAAAAGTACTGCTTACCAGCCGACTATCTGACTGGTATAACATCCCAACGAGCCATCTGTATTGTCAACTCGAGTCCTAGTGAAGAATCAAACGGTCACTGGTTGGCCCTATTCCTAACACCATCTACCACGGAAATATTTGATGCTCTAGCATTTCCTTACACCACCTATCAGCCGTATATTGTGGATTTTATCCAGAAGCGTCGTAAGAAGATTATTCAACACACCCGTCAAGTTCAGGATTACAGTACAAAAAGTTGTGGATTTCATGCTTTGTTGTTTCTTATTTTTCGGTGTCGTGGTTATTCGTATTCCTACTTTCTTAGTATGTATACTGATGTGCCTATTTATAATGATTTCCTTGTAGAAAATGTATTGTGTCATTTATATAACGTAGATTTTAGTGCCCTACGGGTCAAGTGTCTTAAAAACAAATCGTGTAGTCTTGTTTATAAATAAAAACTTTGTAAATATACCAATGTCTTTCTGATAGGTTAAAGTAGTATATACCGATTCAAAACCGCCTACCTTTACCATTTACTCATTCGAAAAATATAACATATAACCCCTCGATGGTGTAGTGGTCAAGACACCTAACTCTGAACCCAGAGATCCCGAGTTCAAATCCTAGTCAGTCCAGGTTTTTACAAAAGTGAAATCACCCTCTTAACATTACCTCCTTCGAAAATATAATAAATAAGTCCTCGTTGGTGTAGTGGTCAAGACACCTGACTCTGAACACAGAGATCCCGAGTTCAAATCCTAGTGAGACCAGAAACATTTTGTTAAATTTCAATGGGAGGAAAAAAGGGGAACAAATCAGACTGGGAGGGAGGAGGGGGAGCTTAAACTTAGGTCAAGTTGGTGGGTCGGCGGGAGGGGTGGAAAAGGGGAGCTTAAACTTAGGTCAAGTTGGTGGGTCCACGGGAGGAGTGGGAAAGGGGAGCTTAAACTTAGGTCAAGTTGGTGGGTCCACGGGAGGGGTGGGAAAGGGGAGCTTAAACTTAGGTCAAGTGAGGTTAGGTTAGGTGAAGTGAGGTTAGGTTAGGTTCATTTACATATTTCCTATAGCACCTCGCCAATCCATACTCTTGTCACAGACGGACAGACGGATTTTCCTATGGCACCTTTCCAGTCTTCATGCCCCTAAACGACCATGGCACCTTCCTAATCTTCATACCCCTATACTACTAACGATACGGTAATGTAAAACAATAAGGTAATTTTGTAATAATTAATAGTGTCATCTATGGTATTTTAATCCTGAAAAGTTACGGATAGCTTTATAATATCAAATAGATTATATAAGATATTGTTCCAAGTTTTCATCCGTCACGATATCTACGATTAAAAAGGACAAAGTTCAACTTCGACGGCAATCGATAGCCGCTGATGAGCTGATCAAAGTATATGACATCCGTTTTTGGTAAAAAAAAATCCTTTATGAGATACACAAGTTTGAAAGTTTCAAGGGGTTGACAACTTCAGTAGTAAGGTACACACTGAAACCAAAAATAGGCGATACCAGTTGTGAGACATTTAGGGGACTTGTACGCGACAGGCGACTGTTAGCTCATAATCATCTTCGGCAATGCAGCTCTCGCTAGTTGGCGTACCTGTCATTTGATGAACAATTTGGTTCAAAATGTAAAACATGCAAGGGACTTGTAAGTAATAATCGGCTGTTATGCTACACAAATCTTCACCGATGAGGGGTTTGCAACTTTTGCTAGTCGGTGTACCCATTATTTTTATCCGGTGAACTTGATGTCTATCACGGGAAAGGGACTTGTTTGTGTCAATGAATTTGTGCAAATTGTTGCACATCGTATTCGATTTATATAAATTTGACGGTAAGAAAGTTTGTATCGTTGGTCTATCGCTGTAACCTAGGATTTACTGTTAATGCAACGGGTACAAACGATACTGTAATGTAAAACAAGGTAGTTTCGAAATAATTAATAGTGTCATCTATGGTATTTTAATCCTAAAAAGTTACGGATAGCTTTATAATACCAACTAGATTATATAGGATATTATTCCAAGTTTTCATCCGTCACGATGTCTACGATTGAAAAGGATAAAGTTCAACTGACTGCAAAGTCAATTTAGTCGCTTTTGTTGTGGTTAGGGCAATCGATAGCCCTTGAAGAGCTGATCAAAATATATGCCATCCATTTTTTTGAACAAAAATCCTTCATGAGATAAACCAGTTTGAAAGTTTCAAGGGGTTGACAACTTCAGGAGTAAGGTACACACTGAAACCAAAAATAGGCGATACCAGTTGTGAGACATGTAAGGGACTTGTAAGCAACAGTCGACTCTGCAGTCGACTGTAAGCAACAGCCGACTGTTAGCTCATAATCATCTTCGGCAACGAGGAGTTAGCAGCTTTTGCTAGTTGGTATACCTGTTATTTGTCTCAGGTGTATTCGATGGTAAGAACAATTTTGTTCCAAATTGTAAGACATGCATGGGACTTTTAAGTAATAATCGGCTTTTATGCTAATCATCTTCAGCGATTAGGGGTTTGCAACTTTTGATAGCTGGTGTATCCATTATTTGTTTCCGGTGAATTTGATGTCAATCACGGGAGACGGACTTAAGTAAGATAGGTTCACGAGGAGCTAGAAATTTTTGAAAATTGGTGCACATTGTATTCGATTTCTGTAAATATGACAGTAAGAAAGTTTGTATCGATGGTCTATCGCTATAACCTAGGATTAACTGTTTACACAACGGGTACAAACGATACGGTAATGTAAAACAATAAGGTAGTTTTGTAATAATTAATAGTGTCATCTATGGTATTTTAATCCTGAAACGTTATGGATAGCCTTCTTCCGATATTGTTTTGTTGTTGGTTTTACAACGCTAAAGAACAGCTTTTGATTATGTGATTATTCTTTTTAGAACATACTGTTTTAAAAGCTTCGATAAGTTGACAATTTCAGCATTTAACCGACAGCGAAGAAACAAAACCAAAGTGTTGCTCTCGCAACACTTTAGCCGGCGAAGCCGGACAAAGGTTGCCGCAACACTTCACGTTGCCCGGGCAACGTAGGTCTAGTTAGAGCTATATTTCGGCCCTTATTAGCAGGGGTCCTCTTCAGGCTCAAGCCGCTGAAGCTGGAAAAATTAACTACATTTTGCACCGTCAAATACGACAACTGTTCTTTCACGTGTAAGGACATTTTGAAGACATGATAGGCCATCAGGTTTATCTTCTGTTTTGGAATTCTTTTCTTTTTCTTCGGTTCCCCACTTTTTAACCACGGTGCGTTCAGTTTTCAAATATTTTGCGTCCAGCAGCCGCGTCAGAGGGTAGAAAGGCTGGATAGAGTCGATAAGCTCTATTTCACAATTTCAAATAGAAAGTAATGGTATTTTCGGAAAATATTTTCAGTTGTGCAAAGATCTTTGTTCTGAAAAGTCGACCGGGGTTCGACAATAACGAAAAGTTTTTGCATCTGTCAAGGCTATGCCATAACCACACTTTAACGGAGAAAAGTTAAAGATCCTTTGAAAGAAAGTTAAAGACACTATTGGAAGTTTCCTTGTCCCTACTGAAAATCATGGACAACTGGGGCCAACCAGGACCTCTTCACTGTTTCTTGGCAGTAGAGGACAAATTTTATTTGTTGTGTGTTTTATTTACTTTCTTTTCTTTTAGATACTCTCGCTTTTCAAATTATTAATTACCGATGAATTTCTTACTAATTGCTTTCGATACAGACAGACTTGATTCTACAATTTAGTTTGAGAATGTACCGAGATTATTCATTTCGCCGGTCCGTTCCCTTGCGTCGCCAATCGTTTAGGCAAACATGCCCAGGGTTCAAGAGTTCACTTACATTCATAACAAATTTAAAACAATAAGATCGATTTCTTTTTGTACCCAGTTTCAGCTAGGCTATGCCAATTGTTTTCGGTGAAATATGTTCTAAATCAACCTTAATTTTGAAAATAACCTTTAGTGCACGGAACCACGCGTGGAACCACATTCAGTCGTGACACATTGTGGATATATTTTTTTTTACTTTTTATGGCACCAATCACTTTTCGGTCCGTCGGTCGGTCAGGCCACGTTTCTCGAGTTAGGGTGCTTCCAGAAGTGCTAGGACGATGAAACTTGGCAGGAATATCCAGGGACCCGACCAAACTAACTTGGAAATAGTCACTTCCCTGATCCGACCACTGTGGGGGGAGTGTAGGAAAGGGGAATCCGGAATCTTTAGGTATTTGTAACTTTGAAATGGGTGATCGGATCTTAATGAAACTTTATATTTGTCTGATCTTAATACAACTTTATATAAATGAATGTGGGGGGAGGGATTGGAGGGGGGGCCGGAAATCCCGTGACATGCGTAGAGTGCAGCGATTGGGACGAAACTTGGTGGGAAAGAGAAGTACAAGTCCTAGATAGATCAGTGACAGAACCGGAAAGGGTTCGGGTACTGTGGGGGGAGTTAGAGGGGGGGGGGGCGGAATTCCGATGATCGCGTGTTAAGGTACGTCCAGGTGTGCTAGGACGATGAAACTTGGCTTGAACATTAGAGACTTGACATGACTTCGAAATAGTCAGTTCCCCGACCCGACCATCGTGAGGGGAGTGGAGGGAGGGGAATCCTGAATCTTGAGGTATACATAACTTTTGAACGGGTGATCCGATCTTAATGAAACTTGCGATTTGAAAAGACCTCGTGTTCAAATGTCATGTCCTATTCTAACTCCGGACCCGATCCGATTAATGGAGGGGGTGCACCAGAGATCTTGTGACACGCTTAGGGATCGGGATGAAACTTGGTTGGAAGAACAAGCACAAGTCCTAGATACATCAGTGACAGAACCGGGACCGGTTCTGGCACTGTGTGGGGAGCTGGGGGGGGGGGGGTGATCGCTAATAAGGTACCTCCAGATGTTCTAGGATGATGAAACTTGGCATGGACAGTAGAGAATCGACAAGATTGGCTTAGAAATTGTCTCTTCTCAGATCCGACTATCCCATAAAGTACTAATCCTACCCGAAAGTAATAAAAGATACTTTTAAGTAAAATATACATCTTCATGATCCAAGTGAGCCCATGATCATTTTTGCCTCAAGGGGTTTGCTTAAAAAAGAATTTGTAGCACCCTTATTAAAGTGCGCATCTTAACCGAAAAGTAAAAACAAATACTTTGGACCAAACGATATACGTTCATGATCCTTAAGTGCAGAGGCGTCACGACTGGGGGGAGGGGGACGCCCCCCCCCCACTAAGTCAGCGCCGCGATTTTTGTCAAAATAATTTATTTTTTTCATGAAAACAGTCGGTTCTTCTGAAAATCAGTTAATTTTTCGTCAAAATAGTCGTTTTTTTCTGAAATTCAGTGAATTTTTCGGAAAATCAGTCGATTTTTTTCAAAATGTCATTTTTATTGTTGAAAACAGTCGTTTTTCTGCAGATTAAGTCGGTAAAAATCACCAGCCAGTCGGTAAATACCTCGTCCCCCCCAAAAAAAAACTTTTTGGCTAGTAACGCCTCTGCTCAAGGGCACATGGTCGGTTTTGCCTCAAGGGTTTTGCTTACAAGTGAATCTTTAAAGTACAAACAATAATTTTGAGTAAAATGTACATTTTAATGATCCCGATGGGTGTATCATCATTTTTACTTCGAGAGTTTTCATTACAGATGAACTTCTAGCGCCCCTCAAAGTGCACATCATCACAGCCAAATGCAAACATAAATAGTTTTACCAACGATACATTCTCGTGATCCATGTTCATTCTTATCTCAAACGTTTTGCTTACAAATTACAACAAACCCACGAATTTACGAATTCCTACTTTCATCCTCTGACCCAGCCTTGCAAGTGCCATATGAGCTTCTAGCTCTTGTTCTTGATTATGATGGACACCTGCAATGATGGTACAGGGATCATTTTGTTATAAACAAATTTGTTGCTGTGATGCGTAATGGATTTTTAAATCAGTGAGACCGTGCCGTTCTTCGAACGGTGCTTTGACCGTCGTACGGACCAAAGCAAATAAAACTAGACCTACGTTGCCTAGGCAACGTGAAGTGCGCAACACTTTAGTCGGCGAGAGCAACACTTTGATTTTGTTTCTTCGCTGTCGGTTAAATGTGAAGTTGTTGACTAATCGATGCTTTTAAAACGGTATGTTCTAAAAAGAATAATCACATGATCAAAAGCTCTTGTTCAGCGTTGCAAAAACAGCGTTGTAACAAAAAAATGTCGGAAGAATTGACTAAATTGACTTTGCAGTCAGTTGCACTTTATCCTTTTCAATCATAGACATCGTGACGGATGAAAACTTGGAACAATATCCCGATGAAAAATTTATCTCCAAATAGTAGCCTACTATGAAGTAGTACGAAAAAGTAGCATGCAGTACTAACGATGCTACTACATGCTTCTACAAAGCTACCGTGTTATTGCATACTACTATATGCTACTATTAGCAAGACTGGATGCTACTATGGCAAGAGACAGATGCTACTGGATACTACTACATAAGATTGGACCAGTCTGAGGCACATGAAATGATAGTATTCTTTGCTATTACATAGTATTAAATGCAACGTTTTCGTACTACTACCATACTACTACGCAGGCTACAGATTTTTCATCGGGATCGTATATAATCTAGTTGGTATTATAGTGATATCCGTAACTTTTCAGGATTAAGATACCAGACATGGCACTATTAATTATTACGAAACTACCTCATTGTTTTACTTTATCGTTTGTACCTGTTGCGTAAACAATTAATCCTATGTTACAGCGACAGACCATCGATACAAACTTTCTTACCGTCAGATTTTTAGAAATCGAAAACAATGTGCACCAATTTGTAAAAATTTCTAGCCCCTCGTGAACAGGTTCTTACTTACAAGTCCCTTTCCCGTGATAGACATCAAGTTCACCGGATAAAAATAATGGGTACATCAGCTAGCAAAGTTGCAAACCCCTCATCGCTGAAGATGATTGTAGCATAACTGCCGGTTATTACTTACAAGTCCCTTGCATGTCTTACAATTGGGAACACCGGAAACAAATAACAGGTACACCAACTAGCAAAAGCTGCAAACCCCTCATTGCCGAAGATGATTATGAGCTAACAGTTGACTGGTGCGTACAACTTCCCCTAGATGTATCACAACTGGTATCGCCCATTTTTGGTTTCAGTGTGTACCTTACTACTGAAGTTGTCAACCCCTTGAAACTTTCAAACTGGTGTATGTCATGAAGGAGTTTTTGTATAAAAAAAGGATGACAAATACTTTGATCAACTCATCAACTGCTATCGATTGCCGTCATAACAAACAAATTCCATCTGTCTTAGTTCAAAAGTTGACTTTTTTGCTTTAGGCCAACTTTCTAACGTCACCCCTTAACAAGACCAAAGGTTTCGATGGGCTCCCAAAAATTCAATATCTGATCCAGACAACTGGGTCTTGTCTTAGCCAGATCCAGTCTTCGCCTGACTCCTTGAACATTTTTACAATTAAAATTCAGAAACAGATTAAGGCCAAATAGCTAATCACCTGAGAAAACCAAGTTCAGATTTGGATTCAGCATGTGTGTTTACCCCTATAAGTCATATCTGTTTTGACGAAAACTTCCTGCCACTTTTGCCAATTTCCCGGTTCCGGCCGAACTCCAGAACTACTTGTCCGGCGAAAAAAGAGCTCAAAGACGAAATCAGGGTATCTTCTTTCCCCAGTAATGAACATCTAATCAACTTCAAATAGAAATTTAGCTTATAACAAATTTTCCGATTCCAGCCGGATTCTGGTCGAACTATATGTCCGGGTAAAATACGATTGTCACACAGGGACTCAGCATCTCTTCTTACCCCTAAATCGCTTATCTAATCAACTAGAAATAAAACTTTGACTTCCAACAGTTTTCCGGTTTTGGCCGGATTCCGGACGAACTACATGTCCGGGTAGAAACTTGTTTTCACATAAGTGTTCAGCATGTCTTCTTGCCCTAAATCGAACATCTAATCAACTCCAAATAAAACTTTTAATTTTGACAAACTTTCTGGTTCGGGCCGGATTCCGGTCGAAGTGTCCGTCGAGAAAATAGTTTTCACCATCGTCTTCAGCATGTCTCCCTACCTCTAAATCGAACATTTAATCAACTTCAAATAAAACTTTTACTTTCAACAAACTTTCCGGTTTGGGCCGGATTCCGGGCGAAATACTTGTCCATCGAGAAAATAGTTTTCACCATCATCTTCAGCATGTCTTCCTACCCCTAAATCGAACATCTAATCAATTTCAAATAAAACTTTTACTTTCAACAAACTTTCTGGCTTGGGCCGGATTCCGGGCGAAATACTTGTCCGTCGAGAAAATGGTTTTCACCATCGTCTTCAGCATGTCTTTCTACCCCTAAATCGAACATCTAATCAACTTCAAATAAAACTTTTACTTTCAACAAACTTTCCGGTTTTGGCCGGATTCCGGGCGAACTACTTATCAGATGACAAAATGGTTTTCACCGTCGTGTTCAGCATGTCTTCTTACCCCATAATCGACTATCACATTAGCTGTTTCAAAATATTTTGTTTGTCCCTTAATTTGAATCCCCTCCCCCACCCCTAAATGTAGAGCTACAACGCCCATCTACGAACTTGACTGGTCCGACGACCCAACGAGCCCTCACACCAGGTTTCATCAAAATATCTCATTCCCTTCGAGAGTTATCGTGCTTACAGACGGACGGACAGACGGACGGACAGACGGACAACTTTTGCGATGTCATAGGTATCCCTCCACTTACGTTTTGGGATCCCAAAAAGGAGCATAGATAAGCTCTAGTTTCAGTAGCAACCAGAGAACTTTTAAATTTTAAGAGTCACTTCTGATATCATTTCTCTACCGCAAACCCAAGTGCAAAAAAAAAGAATGATAAACACAGCTGAACTCGCGAACAGAAATGGATAGAAACAATAGATGGAAGTACTTTCGGACCCGTGGGAAAAAATTTTGTTCTGTAGACTTTTCTATTTATCAATCAAAGTAGATATGTTGGCTGTGGGGCTGACTGCCGCATATACTTAACACTTGTTGATCTTAGTCCATCTTGAATTTGAAACTGATGCCTGCCTGCTCGCGTGCTAGAACGGAGCTTTCCACTCGTAAGCACAAACATGGTTTGATGGAACGAAAGGTTGGCTGCACAACTTATGATAGTCCTCTCTGACATGAGCTATATCACTCTATTTCACTTCGCACACCGTAGGCTCTGGCTCGAGGACAAGCAAAAACCATCCTTTTTGGCCCCAGGCAAGAGTTCTACGGAGCTTTCCAAAATGTGATGTCATATTCATCAATCCGGCCTAAGGTCCACACTTTCCGTAAAAACCACACAGGTTAGACCCTTACCACTTACCAGGAATGAAATGAAATCGGCGGAGTAGGAAAAAAAGAGAAAAAAAAAGAGGACAAAACCAAAGTGTTGCTGTCGCAACACAATAATACTAGTGAGTAGCGCCAAGACCTATGCTTTTCTTGCTTCGCAAACGGGCCATACTCATAGCGTCGTCGATTATGCATGAGGCATTCAAAGGAGACAAACTTGTGGTTCTAGAAATTTCTAGTAAAGCTAAGATGCGGTCTGCACACATCGAGGAAACAGAGGAGGTTGTATCTTTTTTTGCTCTGTTGAGAATAAGCAGTTATTAGAGCCAACGCAGGTGCATTCCTGATTGAGTTTCAGTAGGGACGTTCCCTATCGCTAGTGAGTCTAGTGTCGCTGTTAGTCAAGTGTGTTTCACTTTTTGTAAGTCTTTGCGCTATTCCTTAGTGTTATTTCGCCAGAGCGACACTTCGGTTTTGTCCTTTTCCCTTTTAGGGATCCCAAAACGTAAGTGGAGGGATACCTATGACATCGCAAAAGTTGTCTGTCTGTCTGTCCGTCCGTCTGTCAGCACGATAACCCTCGAAGGGAATGAGATATTTTGATACAACTTGCTGTGAAGATTCTTTGGGTCAAGTGTAACGTCAAGTTCGTAGATGGGCTCTGTAGCCCCACATTTAGGGGTGGGGTAAGGGCCAAACTAAATATTTTTAAACAGCTAATGTGATAGTCGATTATGGGGTAAGAAGACATGCTGAACACGAATATACAAAATATTTGTTTGTCCGACAAGTAGTTCGCCCGGAGTCCGGCAAAACCCGGAAAGTTGGTTAAAAGTAAAAGTTTCATTTGAAGCTGATTAAATGTTCGATTTAGAGGTAAGAAGAAATGCTGACCACGATGGTGGAAACCATTCCTCGCCGGGCAAGTAGTTCGTCTGGAATCCGGCAAAAAACGGAAAGTTGGTTAAAAGTAAAAGTTTTATTTGAAGTTGATGAGATGACAGATTTAGGAGTAAGAAGTCATGCTGAACACGATGATGAAAACCATTTTCTCGCCGGACAAATAGGTCACCCGAAATCCGGCCAAAACCGGAAAATTTGGGAAAAGCAAAAGTTTTATTTCAAGTTGATTAGATGACAGATTTAGGGCTAAGGAGACGCTGAATCTGTATATGACAATCATTTTTCACCCGGACATATAATTTGTCTGGAATCCGGTTGAAACCGGAAATTTGTTTGTAAGTGATATTTTTATTTGAAGTTGATTAGATGTCTTTTATAGAGATAAGGAGATCCGCTGAATTCTTTTCTGAGTTTTCTTTTTTTGCGGACAAGTTAGTTTGCTCGGAATTCAGCCGAAACCGGAAATTTGGCAGAAGTAAAGCAGGAAGTTTCGGTCAGTATCCTCAAAATAGAAATGGCTGATAGAGGTATATCTGAACTTGGTTTTATCAGATGATTAGCCTGGCGGATGCTGGGTCAGGCGAAGACTGGATCTGGCGAAGACAAGACCCAATTGTCTGGATCAAATACTGAACTTTTGGGATCCCATCGGAAACTTTCGTCTTGTTTCTTATGCCACCAGTTTCAGCTTATTACTGGAAAGTGGCAAGGGTCTTCCTATGCGGTTTTTTACGGAAAGTGTGAACCTGAGGCCGGATTGATGAAAATGAATTACACTCTGAAAAGCTCCGTAGAACTTTTGCCTGGGGCCAAAAAGGATGTTTTTTGCTTGTCTTCGAGCTAGAGCCTACGGTGTGCGAAGTGAAATGAAGTTGTATAGCCTATGCCAGAGAAGACTCTAACAAAACCACGCAGACTTTCTCACTTGCCGTGTCTTGCTACCTTCGATCTGTATCATTTGTCGACGGTTGTCTCCGAGAAGTTTTTCCATCAGAACCAGACCAAAGGTGTCGATGGAATCCCAAAAATATAATATTTGATTCAGACAATTGGGTCTTGTCTTCGCCAGGCTAATCATCAGAGAGAAACAAGTTCAGATATACCTCTATAAGCCATATCTATTTTGACGATACTGACCAAGACTTCCTGCTTTACTTCTGCCAAGTTTCCGGTTCTCCCGAATTCCGAGCGAACTACTAGTCCAGCAAAAAAAGAAATTCAGAAACGAATCCACCGTATCTCCTTATAAAGAACGTCTAATCGACTTTAGACAAAACTTTGACTTAAAAAGAAATTCCGGTTACAACCTGATTCTGGACTAATTAGATTTCCGGGTAAATAATGATTGCCATATACAGACTCAGCCCTCTTCTTACCCCTTAATCTGTCATTTAATCAAACTTTTGTTTTTAACAAATTTTCCGGTTTTGGCTGGATTCCGGAGGAACTAGTTGTTCGGCGAGAAAATGGTTTCACCATCGTGTCCAGCATGTCATTTTACCCCTAAATCGAACATTTAATCAACTTCAAATGAAACTTTTACTTGTAACCAACTTTCCGGTTTTTGCCGGATTCCGGACGAACTACTTGTCTGGCGAGAAATTTTTCAATATCGTGCTCAGAATGCCTTCTTAACACATAATCGACTATCATATTAGCTGTTTAAAATATTTTGCTTGTCCCTTAATTTGAACCCCCTCTCCCACCCCTAAATATAGGGCTACAGAGCCCATCTACGAACTTGACCATACCCTTGACCCAGTCAATCTCTCACCAAGTTTCATCAAAATATCTCATTCCCTTCGAGAGTTATCGTGCTTACAGACAGACGGACAGACGAACTTTTTTGCGATGTCATAGGAATCCCTCCACTTACGTTTTGGGATCCCAAAAACTGGGTGTAAATTAGTTCCCTGTTTTCGCTACATGTCAACGGGTCTCGGAAAAAGCTTAAAACAGCCTAAAACCGTGGGATATTTCTTGAGAGCACAGCCTAGTTTTAAAGTATTCAAATATTTTAAATACTGTAAGTTGAAGAGTAAATAGTGCGAGGGGTCCTTTAAAAGTTATCTCATTGCTAAAGAAATTAGAGCTTATCCTTTGCGCATTTCTAGATTTTGATAATAGAAAGTTTGCCTACGGCAAAAAAGTCAACTTTTGAACAGATAGCGTTTTGTGCACTTTTTAAAAGAACCTGCAAGTACGGGTCCGGTACGACTGTCACTGTTGAATCATCTTTAGCCTACTGTGACCCACTTATCTACCCGTCGCGTGCCTTGCTTGATCGTCACTGGCTAATCATATTAGCAAGGTGTGTAGGGGCGGCCAGGAATTTTATCTTGGAACCAAATTCTAATTTAGAACACTCTCACATTTCTGACTCTGAAGTCTCGTTCCACGTTGGTTTCCGCAGGGGCAGCACCGTGCCAACCTTACTCAGCTTAGTCAGGATGGATAAAAAACCTTCCCAAACGGTTATTAATATATATTTTTTTTTTCAGAGGAAATGTGTGGAAACCTGCCGTTACTCCATTGGCGGAGCCGAAGATCCTACGGAATGGCGAGCAAATTTTGACGAAGACGTCGCTAGCTTCCAATCAGCAGGTACGCAAAACAGTTTGACTGGTTCACTTTTTCCAGAAATGCCGGATTTGTGGTGTGTAGTTATGGCCCCGTATGGATTGTTGGCTACCAGACGTTTGGGCGTCCGGTTCTAGTTATCCAGTCTGGTGTCCTCCAGGCGTGTTACTGAAGCTTGCCTCGTGAATTTACTGGACTCCTCTCCGCTTACCTTTTTCTTCGTTCTGCGTTCACACTCAGGGCTTCTTCCGAGTTTTTGGTCTTCCCTTCACCAAACTGAATACAAATCCCAATGTTTGTTGACCAGTCGTTGAATGGGTTTTCTGAGGCGGAAATAAAACATATTCACCTTCCATAGGACATTTGGTATAACCCGCCCAGGATTCCATAGATTAGCGAGATTTAGCATCGTCAGTGAAGCGTGTATAATATGGCAAGTGTGACGTGAATGTCGAACGATTGACGACAACAGGTATAGAAGGGAGTATTTGCGGGGTTATCTGTGGCCTCTTTAACGAATGGGAGAATACATCAGCGTTTCCGATTCAAAGTATGGTATGTTAAGATCGTTGTATAAACCGGGCTGATGTTTACCTCTGTATGGGCAAACTTCAGTTCTATAAGATCTGCTAGCACTTTGCTGCAGATCAAACCCTACTAAGGTTCTAGGCAGATATTTATGAAATTGCTATTGGAACTTATGTTACTCTGTCTGAAAAAAGAAAGACACAAATGCAAGATATATGTCAAAGTGACAGCTGCGTTTGGTAGAAACAGGCCTGAAATTTTTTGATAGAAAACAGGCAAAAGGAAACGATAGTAGGGGCAGTCTGAGCGTTTTGAGACAGCATGAAAGAACCTCTTGTTGTCTTAATTGGCAGAAGATTAGGCAAACAGATTAGCTCAATTCGTTGAGAGAACAGCTTCATGAATCTAGAGGAAACTTTCAGAGGCGAGCCGCTCGATTGTATAGAGTGTGCTCATAAAAAATAAAGTCCAACCAGAATCTGATGAAACCTGTAATCCTCATCTTGTTCTCTTAATTGGCAGACGATTAGGCAAACAGATTAGCTCAACTCGTTGAGAGAATACCGAAGCTTCATGAATCTAGAGGGAACTTTCAGAGGCGAGCCGATCGATTGTATAGAGTGTGCTCATCAAAAATAAAGTCCAACCAGAATCTGATGAAACCTGTAATCTTGGAAAAAATTACATCCTCTGATAAAATTTATAAGGTGGTGTATTTCGATATAAAGAGCATTTTGGATCGACATGTTCTATGAGCCTTCAGATACCATGATCTTACGGTCCTAATGTGGGATGGACGAAAGACAGAGTATGTGGTTAAGGGGTTGATTAGCGATATATAACATGTGTACGCGATATTATCCTTTGGGATTTCATCGAAACGTGTTTGCGAAACGATATATCTCCTAAAATTTGCTTGATCTTGCGCAGCCGCTATATTTAGAACTTTGAAACAGTTTCGCTCCGTTCGCATTTGCAAAATCTCTCTGCTTTTGCTGTCAGTTCACTGACATGTTTCCCAGATCAACCCGTCAGGATACTTCGCTCGTCCAGAAATATGTCTCGAAAAATGATGTTACGGTTCGACTAGGTTCGTCCCATAAAGCGGTAATACTTGTCAGGTTTTGGTACTCCTCACTGATTTCATTGGAACAGACTATGGGAATGTTTCACCTGACGTATGCATGGGTGGTCATTGTAGTCTGTTCCGAGGGTTTCTGGCGAGTAAAGTCTCAATATTACTTTGATGCCTGAGATTGCATCACCTCAGAAGACGACGGTGAAAAGTTAGGGTCGATTATTAAAGCTAATAATCTAGTCTTCAGTTTCTGCTTGACACTCTTGACACAACATATCCCTCTTGTGGGTCACTGTCGATACCAGCCCCGATTTCTTCAGTCTTGTCCTACATAATAAGCAGTTTCAAGCAAGAACAGAAATAAAATGGAAGGAGAAGTTGAAAATGTTCTCAAGGGATGAGCTTATTACATTCCACTCTTTAGAAATCACAGATACTGCAAGCCCAATTACCCAAAGATGGTCCATTGTAGGCCACTCATGAAAGGAAACTAAGAGTTCTGGCGTATCCGAACCGCATCCAGGTTCTGAGCAAAGGTTCAGCCATTCGGAGCAAGACCAAAGGTTTCGATGGGATCCCAAAAATTCAGTATCTGATCCAGACAACTCGGTCTTGTCTTAGCCAGATCCAGTCATCGCTAGACTCCTCGAACATTTTTACAATTAAAATTCAGAAACAGATTAAGGCCAAATAGCTAGTCATCTGAGAAAACCAAGTTCAGGTATGGATTCAGCATGTGTGTTTACCTCTATAAGTCATATCTGTTTTGACGAAAACTTCCTGCCACTTCTGCCAATTTCCTGGTTTCGGCCGAACTCCAGAACTACTTGTCCGGCGAAAAAAGAAAGCTCAAAAACGAACTCAGGGTATCTTCTTTCCCCAATAATGAACATCTAATCAACTTCAAATACAAATTTAACTTATAACAAATTTCCCGACTCCAGTCGGATTCGGGTCTAACTAAATTTCCGGGTAAAATATGATTGTCAAACACGGATTCAGCATCTCTTCTTACCCTTAAATCGGTTATCTAATCAACTAGAAATAAAACTTAAGCTTCTAACAATTTTCCGGTTTTGGCCGGATTCGGGGGGAACTACATGTCCAGGTAGAAATTTTTTTCACATAAGTGTTCAGCTTGTCTTCTTGCCCTAAATCGAACATCTAATCAACTCCAAATAAAACTTTTACTTTTAACAAACTTTCCGGTTTGGGCCGGATTCCGGTCGAACTACTTGTCCGTCGAGAAAATGGTTTTCACCATCGTCCTCAGCATGTCTTCTTACCCCTAAATCGAACATTTAATGAACTTCAAATACAACTTTTACTTTTAACAAACTTTTCGGTTTTGGCCGGATTCTGGTCGAACTACTTGTCCGGCGAGAAAATTACTTTCATATCAATGAAATTAAAAGTTATCTCATTGGAGCATGTCTCCTTACCCCTTTATCTGCTATCTCATTAGCTATTACAAAATATTTTGTTCGTCCCTTAAAACCCCTCCCCCGCCCCTAAATGTAGGGCTACAGAGCCTATCTACGAACTCTACTTGTACCTTGACCCAAAGAACATTCACACCCAGTTTCATCAAAATATCTCAGTCCCTTAGAGAGATATCATGCTCACAGACGGACGGACAAACGGACAACTTTTACATAGTCATAGGTATCCCTCCACTTACGTTTTGGGATCCCAAAAAATACCAGTTAGAATTCCGAACTTCTCAGTCGCGCCATTGTCTGTCTTATGTGACTGCATCTTTGATTAGGAGCACGAGTTCAATTGTTCTACCCCCCCTCTATCTCTGACTTCGAAAAAATGAAATCGGGGGTTTTCCGGCGGTTGAGCCACAAGCTATGGAAATGTTTCAGATGGCGGATCGACCTGCAGTGAGATCTTGCACAGGTGTATTCTGCCAAACTACGCATTAAAAAATGGCAAACAAGGACGTATCAGAACGGCAAATAAATTAACGCTACAAAACCCACCTAGTCACTTTTCTGATATATTCCTTAAGTCATTTGTGCCATATTTTGCGAAGTTTTTGGGATCCCAAAACGTAAGTGGAGGGATACCTATGACATCGCAAAAGTTGTCCGTCTGTCCGTCCGTCTGTGCACACTATAACTCTCGAAGAGAATGAGATATTTTGATGAAACTTGGTGTGAGCACTCTTTGGGTCAAGAGTAAGGTCGAGTTCGGAGTTGGGCTCTGTAGCTCTAGATTTAGGGGTGGGGGAGGGGGTTTAAATTAAGGGGCAAATGAAATATTTTTAAACAGATGATGTGATAGTCTATTATGGGGTAAGAAGACATGTTGAACACGGTGGTGAAAACCATTGTGTCATCGGACAAGTAGTTCGCTCGGAATCCAGCCAAAACCGGAAAATTTGTTAAAAGTAAAAGTTTTATTTGAAGCTGATTAGATATTCGATAGAGGTAAGAAGACATGATGAACACGATGGTGAAAACCATTTTTTCGCCGGACAAGTAGTTAGCGTATTCTGCCAAAACCGGAAAATCTTTTAAAAGTAAGTTTTATTTGAAGTTGATTAGATGTTCGATTTAGGGGTAAGAAGACATGCTGAATACGACGGTGAAAACCATTTTTTTTCGCCCGACAATTAGCTAGCCCGGAATCCGGCCAAAACCGGAAAGTCTTTTAAAAGTAAAAGTTTTATTTGAAGTTGACCAGATGTTCGATTTAGGGGTAGAAAGATATGCGGAAAACGATGGTGAAAACCATTTTCTCGCAGGGCAAGAAGTTCGCCCGGAATTCGGCCAAAACCGGAAAGTTTGTTAAAAGTAAAAGTTTTATTTGAAGTTGATTAGATGACATATTTAGTGGTAAAAAGACACGCTGAATCTGTATATGACAATCTTTTTTTACCGGGACATATAGCTTGTTCGGAATCCGGTTGAAACCGAATTTTTTTATAAGAAGTTTTACTTGAAGTTGATTAGATGTTCTTTGTACGGATAAGGAGCTACGCTGAATTCGCTTCTGAACTTTTTTTTTTCTGGACAAGTAGACACGTATACGTTTGATTATGTTACGAAAGTTGCGAATTCGTACACATTTTAAAATGTATTGTACATATAATTTGTGTTTAGTTTAAATTGACAGTCCTATGCAGGCCCGTATCCAGGAATTTATTTCGGGGGGGGGGGGGGGGGATTATTGCCTGCTGGTCGGACAAAAAAGTACAAAAAATACATAGATCAAAGGGAAAAGCCCATAAAAATCATTATTTTTGTATGTTTCGGGGGGGGGGGGGGTCAACCCCCTACCCCCCCCCCCCTGGATACGGCTTTGGAGTCCTATGTTATCGTGTTGTAAAACAGATATTCAGGAATAAATACGATGATTGATGATTGATCTTCTCGGGGAGGCTTGTTTTGATCGTTTGCCCTTTTTTTCAAGCTGTTTCATGAAGATTGTTATAGTACCTAAAACATTCACCCATATTTTTGGCACAAGATCATGATGGGAAGAGACCATTACCGTGGATTTTCCGATTGGGCTGACGTGTTGAAATCGGAGCAATCAGACGGGAGATCTTGAAAATGTGCGCGATAATCACACTTTCTTCCTCTGATTTTGAAAGCAAAGATAACAAGCCAGTATCCGGATGTAGAACTTGTATATTGGATTCCGAACATAACTGCAGGAATACCCTTGAATTCATATTTTGGTCCTTTTGCCCGTGTTGTCGTAAGTCTCGAACTAGTTGACAAATTTCGATGAAACTTTCCTGCGGTGAGCCTTGGACAAGTTTTCAGCTCTCAGGGCTAAGGAGTCTACGGAAAAAACTTTAGTAGGCTTTTTACCAAAGTTAATAGAAGGTCGACAGAAGCCACAGAGCACTAAGTAGATACGCTACTACTAGGAATACCGTATTTTTATAAAAAAAAAAAATTTACCTCAGAATCCGACCCAGATACGGTGAAAACCGGAAACTAGGCTGGAGAACGTGTTTGTTCAGGATGTCATGCTAATTTTACGACTCTATTGGTTAGGTCAGGCTACTTGTTTTGAATTAGTTGCGTTCAAGTATATATTAAAACGTATATTAAAGCAGACTCAGTTTGCCTCCAAAAGCCACCATAATAATAGCTTATGGTGGCTGTATGCTAGGCTTGTTAACTTTCGTTCCGATTGTACAAACACTGCTTGGAAAGACCTATCTTGTTTCGGATTCGTGAGCCGGACAGCTTCTCGGATTCTAAGTAAATCAAGTTGACGAACATTTTCATTATCCCCAAGGGCCCGTGGTCATTTGTACCTCGAGACAGCGCGAACCTTAGCTGACACCCTTATCTACTATATTTATCCTTGTGCCATATGAGCTTACAGATCTTGTTGATATGCCCTCTGCGGTGAATACTTGGTTTTGAGTAGGGGTGCTTATCTTTTTGCCCCGCCGAAGGCCAGATTGGGGACCGAAATATCGGTATATTCGAAGTGAAGTTTATAAATAAATAAACTTTGGTTCTAGCCGCGAAATGTCACAGGAAATCTCTACAACTCATCTCCCAAACCATATCCTGGAAGACGGCGCAGTGGTGATAAGACAAACCACCTGGTCAACAATAACTACTTGTTTAGAAACATGGAGATAAACGAGAAGAGATATGACTCATTAGACACTAATGCTCTCCTGGAATGCACTCCAGGTTCCAGAATTGAGTCCAAAGCCCATCCTGAGAGGGGAATTGAATCAGTAAGAACATCATTCAAGTCTGGTGGCCTGAAGGGTTGGCGATATTTGTTTCGGTGTCTTCTGGTAGTGCGTTCTTGGTGATGGTTGGCGTAGTGTAGACTAGCTCTATTCAGTACTTGACTGATGACATAGGTTCATTTCGTTTTCACTCACGTTAGTGAGTTTAAATGTGGGCTGGTTGTGATACGCTTTTCTCATATTTTAATTTTATCACCCGCTCTCGTTGAAAGTATTTCTTAATGCTTCCCGCCTTTGGTTCTGGTGCCTTACAACTTTTGGTCAATAATAGCAACTACCAATAATTTGAAGCTCGAAACTGAGTTTTTGGGATCCCAAGACGCAAGTAGAGGGATACCTGTGACTTCGTAAAGGTTGTCCGTCTGTCCACCCGTCTGTCAGCACGATAACTCTCCAAGGGAATAAGATATTTTGATAGACCTTGGTGTCAGGCCCGTATCCAGGAGTTTATTCGGGGGGGGGGGGGGGGGGGGGCGCTGGTCTGACCAAAAGGACAAAAAAGATGTATATCAGATTTTAAAGCCTACAAAAAAACGATTACTTTTGTGGGTTTCGGGGGGGGGGGGGCTTCTTCTGCTTATTAATCTTAATAGTAAAATTGTTCAAGGAGTCTGGCGAAGACCGGATATCTAGAAGACTCATTTATCTGGATCAGAAATTAAATTTGTTGGGATCCCATCGAACCCTTTGGTCTTTTTTCACAAGGTACACTTTTCCTTTAGTACACCGACTGCATCCAGTCAGCAAGTGCAAACTTTTTTACTTGGTGGGATAAAATAAGTAAAATAAGCTGATCAAGACATGTTTGCAGTTTTCAAGGTGCCAGACAATGATGTAGCCTTTCAGTTAGTCTCTTTCGTACACAAAGTTTTTCGACCTGCCAAGTGAATGAGATCTGGCGACAGAAGAAGCGGATAGTTTTCATTTTCAAAATCTCAGAAAAATGATTATGCAGACATGTGCTCGAGTGTGTCATCTGGAGAACGAAATGCGACGGTGGTCGCGACGTCTTGTCTCATTGTTATGACTACTGTCGCTTAGGGTCGCATTCTTACAGTTATGCACTGAACTTTAGGTTCGGATAATTTTGAATTTGGAACGATGTTTCGAAACCAAAGTGAAAGACTAATCCGGCCCACGACAGTACATTTGGAAGAGAGTACGTCATTCGGCCCCAAGCGAGGTCAAATTCGTCCCATGTTCGATTTCATTTCTCGGTCCGCGGTTGTACATATGGACCGCAAATTTACGCCGACCATTGATTTATTCATTATCCGTGTAAGACTGGAATCCGGCACTATCTGTTTCACCAAGTCACCCAAACACACATTTAAAAGTTATGATTGAAAGTCAATGTGCCATCATTTTCATCAACACTTCTTCCCCCCCCCCCCGTAGGCTATGACTATCCTGACCTTAATTATCAACAAAAAGAACCTGCTTATGTTTGTCCGTTCTTGGATCGGATTTACACATATAGTTGTCCTTAGATTTGGTTACTAAAATGTTTGTGTAACCCATGTAATTCTCCTGCTCCCTGGACATTATGAATCTAAATCATTCACTTTAGCGGCTAATTGGAAACATTCGCTAGAGTGGAGTTAGCGTGCGTTCCGGCCATCTGTGTTGTGACGTGCGTGTCAAGTTATTTATGTCATGTTAATGTTTTAGGCTCCAAAACATATTGGATCTGCTCATAATGCTCAGCCAGCTTCTTTCGGCAAAAAGGTTTGTTTGAAGATGTCAGGAATCTTAGTCGTTTTAATTTCCAGTCTTCTGTTGAGCTTTTCTTGTTCCATTCGTTCGATGCCAGCTTTTTCTCAGCTTGCACTCGAAAACTTTCAATGTTTTCAACTGTGCTTCAGAGCGAAATTTCCACTTGCACAACAGATGTGCGTTTGGAAAATTTGAACTCCTAGTTGAGACATTTGAAAATGTGCGATTAGTCTTGTCTGAGAAAATGCCTGAGAAAATCAAGGAATGGAAAAATAGCTTTTCGGCTATAAGTTCGCATCGTAGACTCTTGATTCGTTTTATTTCTTTCGTATCTTCTTCCTGTCTAACATATTTCACAGATATGGACCCTTTCTTCCTAATTCTTTCTTTTCTACAGCATCGATTTATCCTACCTCTGAATATCTTTCTTACTCACTGTTTTAGATTGGTATTTTTTCTTTGCTGCCTCTTTCTGTAACTGCTTTGTTTTGCTTTTCTGGGCTTCCTGGCTTGTGCAACTTGCGATTTTTCACATTGTTTCTCTGCCTTTTGGGGGAGAGCTAACTAGGCTATCGTTACTATGGTATTTGTTTCAGATCCTTTAGGTGACATGCATTCGAGTCCGGCTCCGCCTCTGAGGTGACTCATTACTCTGAGACCAAGTGGCGAGATTCTGACCAGCTTGGTTTCAGGATAATCATCATTTCTTCTTAGCAGAGTAATGAGAACAGTGTGTCGCTAGGGAGGGGTATGTCAATTAATGGGTCTGGCCAGGGTCGGGGACAAACGTAAGAGTAGTTTTGCAATAGTCTTACTTCGTCATTGACTGTGGCCTACTTAACTAGGGGATGCAGGCACATTGGATTTCGCAAAGCCGTCGTAAGTTAGCTGTGATTCATTTACGTTTCGTGATTAATATTTGTTTGTTATTAGTTTTTGTATCTTACCGAACTGTTACAAGACCTCGGTTGTCCTCTTGAAGTGTCTGTTACTTCACTATCAGAAGCTGGATAACAGATAACACTTATTTGCAACATCGTTGTGTTAAACGTCATGAGAACATATCTGTTATGATCCTTTTAAACATTATCTTTTTCGCGAAACAAACCTTAAAAGTGTCATAAGAGAAGTTTCGTCTTGAAACGTAACAGTTAAAAAGGTCATACTCGGTATATTCTCAGAAGTTTTATCACAAGTTTCATACAGCGCAAGATGCGTTAAATTCTTCTTGCAAACTTCCGGCAGTGTGGAGGCTTCGGTCATCTCGAATTCTGATCTCTCTACTATATATCACGGTTGCCTCATCAAAAACATTTAGAGAATTTTGGCCCAAAACAGAGAGTGAATCGGAAGTGAAATCTATTTTCATGAAATGTTCGCTTTTGGTCGGAATCGGCTCTGTAAAAATGACACATCTTAACTTAACTTTCATGAAAAAAAACTTGAAATAGTCACTTCTGGTCGGAATCCCTGCTGCAAAAATGACACATTTGGTCAATTTATGAAATAGAGTGATTTGTACGTCCTACGTAGGACAAGAGTGACAAGAACAAAATAGTGACAATTCACACTATCGTGCGACATGTGGCAACGCTGCTATATATCCGGTGACAGACATTCATGGTCTTGCAATACTCTATATTACCAAGAACGAGAATCTCAGTCCAACGATAATTCAATCCTATGTCAACCAATCAACAACTTTTGTTGGGGAGAGCTGTGGTGACGTTTCCCGCTCTTCACTAGGCACATGACGATTCTTCACAGGGTTGCCATATGTCGCTCAATAGTGTGTATTGTCATTCAGTTTTATTTTTGTCACTCTTGTCCTACGTAGGACATAAAAATACTCTATTTCAGATTGCGTCCAAATGTGTCCCTTTTGCAGCAGGGACTCTGAAAAGAAGTGACTATTTCAGGTTTTTTCGTGAAAATAAAATTAAGATGCGTCGTTTCTACAGAGGGGATTCTGACAAAAAAGTTACCATTTTACGTTTTTTCGTAAAAAAAAAATTCACTCCCAATTCCCTCTCTGTATTTGGCCAAGAGTCACTTTCTAAATGTTTTTGATGTGGCAACCCTGATTCTTCATCGGCACGAAGAGCTAGTCATCAAGAGTATCGCGATTCTTGTTCGGATTACTGGCAGTTCCGTGCAAATAAGTTGTGATTCAGTGTACCTTCCGGGCTGGGACGGATGAAGATGGGAAAATTCCGACCGGGAATACCATTTCGCCCGCCCGCATCATAGTTAGAAAAATCTTTTTATTCACCAAACAAATTTTCTTTCTATTCACCAAAACTGTTTGGCAACGTCAAATAACTGAAAAGAAAACATAAACTAACAGGTCAGTACTCTAAGCTTAAGCTTCGTTCCATAAGGTCAAAATCAGAGATAGAACTATGGAGTCTCCTTAGGTGGAAACTCCTGAGCATTTTGGTGACTTGCTTCTTATTTAGCAGGCACCAACAGTCAATGGCGCACCCATCCATTCTTACAACTCTCCAGTTGGACTTTACAGCGAGGAGTCCATTGCTGAGACGCTGACCGCCCAGGCTGAAGTCCTTTCCCAGGGTGTTTTAGGGCAAGTACCTTCACTTTATCAGCTTTCCTTTTTCACTAGTTTTGCGCAATGTTGAATCCTTGTCGTCGGTTCTGGAGGGGGCACTCGGGAATGGCTCCGCGCCGGTACTGGTTACAGGAGAAGAAAGATTCTTTGGACGGCATTTACTTCAACCATGCCATATTATTTAATCTTTTAGTGGTATAATAAGCAAAAAGCTTAACGACAAATGTAATGATAAATAAACGAATAATAAGATTTGTAAGATCGGTAGTTTCATTCCCAGAAGTAACATCGGAAGTTGATGATCCATAGACAGAAAGCTGTCGTTAGCAACTTTCCTCCCGCGACACGGTCTTATGATTCGGCAACGGACACGGTTACACATACTGGAGCACTGGCTCTGTTCGAATTCGTGTCTATCATAGTTTAAACAAGAATTGAGGAAGTGACATCTGAGACAATAGCTCTTGACGGGTTGAGTAATTGTAGGCAAGAGGGCAAATTGGACACTGGTGACGGGGCTAAGACCGTACGCAGCGATTATGTATAGTTCCCAACTGAGGAGTATTCGCGTAGTGTAGCATGAGAGAATTCCAAAATGCGTGTTCCTAACATGAGCTACATAGTGAACTAAGCCGGCGGCGGTCGTGTGGTGTTTACACGAACAGCTCGAGTGAACAGACCCTCAACGCCCACATGTTATCTTCGGGACACCTGCTGCCATCTCCACGAGAATATTTCTGCGTTATTTCTTTTTGGCTCTCCAGTCTGTTTCCTTGCCAAAGAAGAGCGTGTGCCAGAGGACTGAAGTTTCAACTGGCTTGGATTCCCTCGAATAGTTTGCTTCTTCGGAGCGTATTGTTGGCACAGCGGCAATAGTCTAATTTCCTTCCGTTCTATTGAACGTCATAGGATACTTCCGATGCTTTTGTTTAAACATAATTATTTGGATACGAAATAGAGAGTAGAGACATTTGACATAATTACTTGGATACGAAATAGAGAGTAGAGACAGATCTTAGTTTTGCGGAAAATGCGTGGTGCCCGCTGACAATGGACATAATCTAGGGTCTTTCGGCTCTACCCCAGCTCTCAGAGGGCTCTCCCCGTCGTCAGTTTAGAAGGATCCTGAAGTCGGTCTCTGAGGATTCTTACCGCTCTGGTAAATGGCCAAGGGTAGAAAGCATTTCCCTAGCGGAGTTCTTGACAGTAAAGTCATCAGTGTCTAGAATGCTTGTTTCTTAGAAGACTCGGTGATAGAGAAGTGGGTCGTAAATTGTTCCTGAAACCTACCTGGGCCGGCCACAGCGCGATTTGTGAATTGCTGTGCAAACCAGGGGGGCGGGGAATCGTGAAGCAGCCCTGTGGTTGAGTCTCCTGCTAAAAATCGATTGCAATGGTGGGTAGCTTAAAGCGGACCACAAAAATGGTCTTTCTACCACACTCACAATGTTAATCCTCCCTACTGTCACTATGAATGTTCAAAACCACAAAAACACCGTCAAACAATGAGCAAATAAAAAAAAAAAAAAAAAATCCTAGGTTTGAAATAATTCGGTCTAGACTGAATCTCAGCCGAATATCCGGGGCAGCCGTTATGGCCTGTTGGGAGCCAAGGATCAAAATAAGGATTTCCATCTAATGCTCCAACTGTTTATTACAAATACAAATAAATTAAAAGCCTAATACCAGTGTGTTACTTCTGAAGACGTACAAAAGATAATCAATAAAGTCTTATAATTCTTTGCTAACCAATCGTGGAAAATTTCTGGAAAAGAAGACCTTCTGCGTGGGTTTTTGGGATCCCAAAACGTAAGTGGAGGGATAGATATGACATCGCAAAAGTTGTCCGTCTGTCTGTCCGCCTGTCTGTCTGTCCGTCTGTCCGCACGATAACTCTCGAGGGTATTGATATATTTTCATGAAACTTGGTGGGAGGATCCTTTGGGTCAAAGTACGGGTCAGGTTCGAAGATGGGCTCTGTAGCCCTATATCTGAGGGTGGGGGGGGGGGGTTCAATTTTATGGGCCAAACAAACATTTTTAAAAGCTATTGAGATAGAGGTAAGGAGACATGCTGAATTCGAATATGAAATTTATTATCTCGCCGGACAAATAATTCACCCGGAATCCGGCGAAAACCGAAAATTTGTGAAAAGGAAAAGTCTGATATGAAGTTGATTAGAGGTTAGTGTTAGGGGCAAGCAGACGTGCTGAGCCCCTATAATGAAATTTATTTTCTTGCCGGACAATTAGTTCGGCCGGAATCCGGCCAAAACCGGAGAATTTGTTAAAAGTAAATGTTTTATTTAAAATTGATAAGATGTTCGATTTGCGGGTAAGAAGGCATGCTGAAATCGTATATTACAATAATTTTCTCACCGGACATATATATCGCTCGCTCGGAATCCGTCTGAAACCGGGAAATTTGTTAAAAGTAAGAGTTTAATCTGAAGTTGATTAGAGGCTGGATGTAGGGGTAAGGAGACATGCTGAATTCGTTTTTGAGCTTTAGTTTTTTTGCCAGACAAGTAGTTTGTCCGGAATCCGGCCGAAACCGGAAGCTGGGCAGAAGTAAGGAAGGAAGGAGATACGACGTAGACTATAGGGTAAACCACATGCTGAATCCGTATCTGAATATTTGACAGCGCAAAACGGATATCTGAATATATCTGAACTTGGTGAAATTAAGCTGGCGTATCCGTTTTGCACTGTCAAATACGAACTTGGTCTTCTCCGATTATTACCATTGTCCTTAACCTGTTTGTAAATTTTAAAGGTAAAAATGTTTAAGAAGTCTGTTGAACACCAAATATCTACAAGATTGAATTGTCAGGAGCAAATATTTTAAAATTTTGGGATCCCGTCGAAACCTTTGGTCTTGTTTCTCGTGCCAAAACAGTAACCCGGCAATCAAGTTCAAATCTAAATAAACTGGTAGCTTGCGATCAGTAAGAGAAGGTGAACAGAATGATTGGATTAGGTCTTTAAGGAACGTCAATGACCTTTTTAAGTCAGCTTTGCAAAGAGAACTGTTGTCAATTTCTCACGTCAGTTCAAATTATTCTCTATAACACAAGTGCTTAGCAATTATAACGCTGGTATGTCTATCATACAACACTATTTTACGAACAAGCGGCATGAATGTTTTGAAAATCGGTCAGATCATAATCAGAATTCTGCATAAGGCTCGTCAATTTGGTTCTTGGGCCGTTTAGGTCGATGGGAATTACGTATCATTTTCCAGTTGGTTGTTCAGTTACAGCCGGATCAAATAACAGTTTAAAAAAAAAAACAGTGCAAGATGGGGTTACGATCAGCAACCACTACAAAGTTTACAAGTTACGATTCGTTTATATTGCCTAGAACGTCTTTTATTGATTAAGTTTTCGCCTGGCAAAATTCTTTGTCGTTCTTTTTTTTCGTATTTCGGTCAAACTCCCAACATTTTGGAATCGTGGTCTGTGGTATTTTATTATCTCTTTGTTCCTGTTTCCGGTTCTTTAAGGATGTCTTCTTGCATTTTGATAACGTAACCACGAAAGGTTTACTTTTAGGAGTTGCCTATGTAGATATCAAAGGTATCCTTGTTCCGTAAGAGGAAATTCTTGTAACCCGAAATCGAGGATAGCGGTACGAACCTAAATGCTCTAAGCTGCAGACTACTGAACTAAAGCCGGTAGCTTAGTGGAAGATAATGTTACTTTGAAACGCACCTGGCGGCCTTCCTAGGAAAACACCGTTGGATGATATTGCCCGATTGCTGACCCCTTTCATATCTCACTCTCGATTTCGTGTAAAATGAGAGATCGAACAGAGACTTGAACCGCATTTTTTCGGGTGTAGCTTTGGTGTATTTTAACGTAGCAAACCGACAAAACTGAGCAGAGCTATATAGAGGTGTTTATTGAGCTTTGAGTCGCCGACTGTCTTCTTCCCACTTCGACATTGCGCATATCAGAACAATTAGTGCAGGCTCTGCAGCGCGTCCAGACAACCAATCGACTTTTACTTTGGAAGTTTCTTCTTTGGGGCTTTACTGCGATATAGCTGTTTGCAAAGGTAACGATTGTGATGTTCCGTGTAGCTCCTACCACTCGTTTGTATCGGGCAGGGTACAGGGATTTATTCGACTCCGCATGATCGTACCGCAGAGATACGAACACGGAGGTTCTGGTGCTTATTTGTTCTTGGTTTTAGTTCTGAAAGTAGGCTACAGTAAGTGTAACGTTTTATTTGTCCATTCCACATACTGTACTTTCAGAATTAAAACAAAAGTACGCCATACTACAGCAAAACTATACCGAAACTATGTCCGTAAAACGCAACTTTAGCTGGCAACAAAAAGTGGCCGAAATAGCGTTACTTTGTACCTTTGTAAACTGTTGACCTGCACCTCAATTTTCTAATTCCCGCGCACCTGGCAGTTTTTGAAGTCCTGGTGTTTTGGTCATAGTTTTTTCTTCTTGTTTTTCTTATTATTTTTCTTTTTTCTAATTATTATTATTAAATGAGTTATGAGAGATTGGTTATTATTTCTTGTTTTAGTGCTCTTTTCTGGTATTTTGTTTCTATTTATTATTAGTTAGGAAATGAGTTTTATGTACCCGCCCAACTGCAAGTGCTTTTTTGTACCTTTCTTGGGGCGGGTACTGGCAACATAGTTAAATGTATTTGGGTCGTAAAATAAACTGAACTGAACTGAAAAAAAAAATTGGATAATTTGGATGGCCCAACCAAAGACAGTAAAAGTTTTTCCACTGTTATTGTCTTTGGCCCCAACCATTGATCTGTTTGAGGCCTCATTCTGCATGTCGTACAAAACCGACGAGCGGCCAGCCCCGGTCCTTGGGGAATTACTCTAGGGGTACATAATGTGACAATTCCGACAGATGTTCGTCCTCTGATAGTTTCCATTGATTCTCTCATGGTCTGCTACACAGTGAGCAGTCCCTCGTTATTTGTTAAAGTTTAACTGAAAAGCAAACTTATTTTCGTATCATTTAGTTGAGTACACTGAGTTATTTGGATTCTGCTAAGAGATTTTCTTATTTTCCACTATCTGCTCTAGTACTGAGATTCAGAATATCTACGGCTGTCCTCACAACGCAAATTCTACTATGACGCGGAATATTTGACTCTGAACACATAAGCGGCTTTTAAGTGGGCGGTGAGAAGCTTGGTGAAGATTGCTTAGTGCCGGAACAAACAAATTTCATATATCTTTTTCATCAAGCATACGACGCAGGTAGTACCACAAATCTGACAGGGAAATTCCACTATTTGAAAACTGATTATTCGTGCATAGCGGAGCCATAAAGTAACGCATTTTCATCGGGTCTTCAAGCCTCTTTATGTGAATAAGTGAGGGGTAAAAAGACTGTCTGATCTCTACCCTTTTCAGTTAAACTTTAACTTTTTTGCAGAGTGAACTTCAAGAAAAACGAAAGACAGTACAACGCTGCCCAGAGCGAAGTTCTGAAGATGATTCAGGAAAACGACAGCTGCCCCAAAGCTCCTGAGTCTACAGGTACACACTGTGATTCTGTGGAGTCCAACTTCCGTCACAAAGGGTCACACCCTACTGTAGTACAGTCGCATGCTTTTAGACGATTGCAGAGTGCCCTCTCGGTAGATGACAAAGAAGGTAGGTACAGAGTCCTTGTTAATTATCGACCGTCATCACTTCATCTGTCATTGTCTTCTCATTCATTCCACTTTCCTTTTATTTATCATTTTTTTTTTTCATGTTTTCCTGGCACACTCATTCGCAAACACACACTATCCTTTCAAGGTTGTTATGCTGTAAAACGATTTATTAGATAGGCTAGCAGTTGCTGAAGCTATCGTCATTCTAATTTTTCCACTTCTTTGGCTTCTTAGAAAGAAGTTGTATAAGATCAACCGGTAATACTCGATTGGGAGAGACGTCGCCACTTTACCTGTCTTTTGAATTCCAGTTTTTCTTAGCCTTATTTTTCGTATAATTCGTGAATATTCCTCCAGCTAAAAGTTTTTTCCCGTAATATTTCGAAAGCCTTTCGCGGCCCACCTCTTTACGTGATGACGAATTTAAATAACATGAGCAAATATCGTTACTATTTAGGAAAGTTAAATAGCAGTTCAGCTCAGAAAGTATTGATATTCAGTTACAGCGAAGCTGATTAATATTACCGAGATGGAGTGACTTTCCTCTTCGCTACCACTCGACAGTCTATAGATGATTGGGGGAAATTGCCATACACTTAAATTTAACCTAGTTCACATTGAACTGTTAGTGCATAAAGGCAACTTGTCTCTTTTACCAGTCTTAGCAATATATTGAAAATTAGATTGAAGTGAACATGTGACCTTTCCAAATTTGAACCTATTGCTGACCACGAAGTTGAATTGATTGAAAATTTGTCAGTTAGGACATCACTGATATTTGATCCAGACCAACATTACAAATTTGCTTTACTCGACCTAAAGCGAATCGTTGTGCTGCTTTAATATTAACATTGAGAGCCGCCATAATAAGACTTTCTTGCCTTACTCGAATTTTGCGCGAAAGCTAAACTGATTCGTCTGTCTTTTAAATGTTGCTGCTTTATCGTAAAGTTGAGCGTCTGCAGTTTGCTTTTGAACGCAGATAGATACTCATTATCTTTTCCTGTCCACTACCACTGTCTATCTTCTTATGCTTTCAAATGGGAACGAGGATCCTGAATCGGTGAGAATGCACGACTTTCTTAACTTTTAACGTTTTCCTGTTTCTGCTACCTGGTCATTCCTCCAGAGTGTGTAGTTGTGGGGATGACGGGATTCCTTATGCTAAGAACACGCAGTGGCTGTACTGTACGAAAGAGTCTGTACCTCTCGAAAGAGAATCTGGAACTTTCAAGACCTTTTATAGCGCACCAGGGACTTGTGCTGAACTAGAAATATTTCTCTGAAATGGAAGAGTATCCTGGGTCTTTTGTCCTAGCTTAGGTACCTGGTGGCATGCTGGCAATTTTGTCTATCTGAGCAAGAACGCCGATTTGATCCAAGCGGAATTTTTGGAAACTAGGTGAGGCTCGGGCAACAGAGCAACATAGAAGCATAGGAAATGACAAGCCACCCGAATGGCGAGTCATTACAGGAAATTTATGGGTCCCTGAGCGCACGTAGTTTCTTTCATATTTGTCTAAAGGCGTCTTTTGGCGTTTTGGATTCATAAATACTCCTCGAGCCCAAGCTGACTGAGAAACGTATATTAAAACAATGGCTGAAAACAGAAAGTCAGCTGCGATGTTCGTCAGGTGATTTTCGGCCCTTCTTGGCAAGGATCCTCGTCAGGCTGTTACTGGACTGGAACAAATAAGTCTGTAATAATATATTAACAGGGTTCGTGCGGCTCTGGAAATCAAGGAAAAATCAGGGAATTTTTTTTGGTCAGGGAAATCAGGGAAAAGTCAGGGAAAATCGTCAAAAGATGCAGAAGGTCAGGGCATCGCATTGTACGTGTGGAAGAAATTTCTAGTTATGTAATTGTCATATGTTATTTGCGTGAATGACGATCCAGTGCTAGCGTGTATAATACAAGCTATTAAGGAAAACAAAGTACATTATATAAAATATCGCTGACGAACATCGTAGCCCACTTTCCGTTTTTAGCCATAGTGTAAAATATGGCTGGAGTTCGTAGGCTCGAATATTTTCCGGCCGACGCAGTTAATGATTTGATGTTCTGGCAGTGGACTGCTAACTGCAGTAAATGCGCCTAAGGCAGTACAGGACAGTCAGCATGCTGTAGCAAAGTAACCTAGAATTTCAAAATAAGTTACTAGTAAACACTATTAAATCTTCGTGCACACGTAGTACTTTCACATTCGGATGCGAATTTGCTCCTTCATTAAAAAACTTTGACGCAACATTTGCAAGCAAAATCGTATCGGACTTTCTGTGCCGGTAGCTTAAGGCTTATTGGCTTAAGCCACAAATTCTTATAACCTTCGGTTCTTGACAACATCTGTATATTCCCTGCCATTTGCGAAAGCACTAAGCTTACTATGTTGATCATGTCAGGATAACAACTAGCTTTAATATCGTACTAACCTACGTTCCCTAGGCAATGTGAAGTGAAGCAGCAACCTGCAATAATATAATATAATTGTATTCAAAGCCAAAGGACATATACAAGAAAATACATACAAAACAAAATAACTTTACATGAACTAAAATTCCCCAACACTCTCTCGAAATTTCACCACACCATCAACAAATCTGCAAATTTTACATAAAACGCTTGGCGTCGTGCTTGACCCCTCCTTTCGAGACGAGACGGCAAGATTCGGCTTAGTTATGGCGTGCCATCGGACAGACCTCCATTGTATGTTCTTGGTGTGCAGCACGTTTTTGTTTTGTTTGTCCTTTTTATTACCTTTCTTATCTACTGTCTGTTGTGTAACTGCGGTGGCATGACTAACCTTCATTAACTGCGACCATTAGCTTTCAAGGTAACAATAGTTCAATAAGTCAAAGTCAGGTGATACGAGGTTACTGATAAGCGTAGGTCTGCAAAGGCGCTTATAATTGCTGAGCCGCTGTTGACAACAAGTTAAAAAGTAGTGATTTCAGTTTTCGTCGGCGACGCCATCTGGCGTCGCATTTCCGTATGTCTCGGATTAGCATCTGCTGTAAAAGGGTGATGATAGGCTACACGCAAGTGAATACAAAATCCCGATGTGTTTGTATACTGATATCTTGCTTTGGTCGAGAGAAAGGTATCACATAAGAAACTATACATGAACCCGCAAATTTTCACAAAAGGTCTTAGAAATAAGTTGAAAATCTATCCCACCTGTTTCAACCGAAGTTGCCTCTGGCTAGTTAGAGGCACAGGAGCTAGGACCCCCTACCCTTAAATTTATGTTTTCATTTATCCCGGTATAGTTCAGGGATCACATGCAGCGAGTGCAGATATGCCAGTCGCTCATCAGCCTCGGATGACGGCTGGGCAGCTCGCTGTAAAGCAGACCCCTCGACCAGCAGCCCCGAAGTCCCGAAACCCAGCTTCAGCCCCAGTGGATGGGCCGAAATGTGACGAATGCGAGAGAGGACTGGTGTAAGTCCCCCCCCCCCCCCCCCCCGACCCTCACCTCTTGACGTTTGTACCGTGTTTATACTGGTTACCATACTACCTACGGAGCATAGTAGCTGTCCCCGGTGTTGAAATAACCAAAAGCCTGTACCAGACGAAGTGTTCACTGACAGATTTCTAAAAATAGTAAAGGATGAGCTGTGGCCCGCATTAATATTTCATCAGTCCCTTTTTTCTCCTCAGAGGGGCGTGCCATGTTGGTATCTAGCCCTTCAACATACATAGGTCTCTCTCTTTGACTAAAGATGGCGTAAATAAGAAGCTCGGTATGCGCATTGGTCGTTATTTATTGCTACGTAGTATTCCAATTCCCAGGAATAATGTGGAGAGGTTGGTACCTGGCGTTTGTAGAAGAATATCTCTCTGTTGAAGAAAAGCCTTTCTGAAGTAGAAACGAATGAAGTAAAAAGTAGGGGCCGTTGGTCGTGACCAAGACCAGTTCATACCTCAATCAGCCGAATATGCAGCTGCCACGAAGATAAGTCCTTCTGAAGAAAAAACGAATGAAGTAAAAAGTATGGTCCTTTTTTTTTTAATGCTTTTCTCGAGGCTTTTTTCCGCGGCACATTTGTGTCACAGAGATTGTCACGGAAAAAGAAGTGTGTGCCACAACAAGCGACCCACAAGTTGAAACTCGCATAAACACCATTGTTTTTGTTTTCTTGTGCGGTAATTCAGAATGCCTGAATACAAAACCAAAATCCGGGTGAAATCTATATAAATAGAAGATCAGGTGCACCTTTACCATTCACTACTAGACGAATCCTCTATTTTGTCACCATCTAATTGATAAAGTACACTGTCAGATGTTTCATAACAGATAACACAAGGATGTCCGGTTTCATCAGGTAATGTTGTCTGTTATGTTTTTCAAATCGAACGTGTTAAGACGTTATGCACACAAGAAGAGCCAAAACACCACCGAAAAAAACATCTGTAGACTTTTTTTAGTATGGGCCTTTGGTCATGGCCAAGACCATTTCCTACCTCAAGCAACCGAATACACAGCTGCTATGCTTCTTGGGGGATCGTGAATTTTTGCACCTCAATTTGATGTCTTATTTGTTCTTTTGTTTTTTGTCCAGAGCCCCCTGTCCATGCCATGAGCAGCCGACCTGCTGGCATTCGTCCTGTTGAATACCCCAAGCCGAAACCCAAAACCGACGACCACTCCGGTATCGCCCCGGATCTCACCAAGTGTGGCGACTGTGACCGACTGATCGTGTAAGTTTAAAAAGCAGCCACTCTGCTGAACTTCACTTTAAAACAATTTTTCTCGCAAGGTTTTAATGCTTTCCACTGCTTTTTAATACTCAATCTTTCTAATTTTTCTAACTCTGTAATGATTCTCTTAAACCTTGCAGCTGTCACTAACAGGGTGAAAAGATTGACGTCCTAATAGTCTACTGCTGAACTTACACGTTTTATTGCTTCCAAATAACACCCGCACGATTATATATAACGTTTGTCGGGTCACTTGACTTCTGTTTGTATTTGTTTATCGGATGCGAAGCATGCTTTTGCGTCTGGGCGGTATTATTGTGCAATTTCTCGGTTTACATCCCGGTGTTTCGCCTTTTCGTCTTTCGTCAAACGTGAAGTAAGCCAGGTTTTACTGAAGGTTGTCAAACAGCCTTGCAGACTGTTATAGTAACGGCAGTACTGATCCCTTTTTCCCCTTCTTTCTTGGACGTTTTACTTGCTCGATCTGTTTTTATTTGTACCGTGACCGACCCTCTTGAAACCTCATGGTCTCAATGCTGCGCACTTACCTTCATATGCCTGCGCTGTGAGAATTTGCCTCGGTATTAGCACCCATTTTCTAGAAATATGTTACCGTGTATGTTAAATATGTTAAGGCCCATTCACAACGGGTTTTAGCTAATAGTCGGTACCAGCTAGTTATGAAAATCGCTCCCCAGACCGAAGCTTTGTCAGGTTTCTGCCCGATGAAAAATGAATCTCAAAATAGTACTATGAAGTAGTACGAAAAAGTTGTATGCAGTACTAACGATGCTACTACATGCTTCTACTTCAAGGCTACCGTGTTACTGCATACTACTATATGCTACTGTTAGCAAGACTGGATGCTACTATGGCAAGACAGGATACGACTGGATACTACTACATAAGACTGGACCAGTCTGAGGCACATTAAATGATAGTATTCTTTGCTATTACATAGTGTTACATGCAACGTTTTCGTACTACTACCATACTACTACGCAGGCTACAAATTTTTCATCGAGTGCCGTTGGCAATGGATACAGGTGCCAGTTTCGGTTACCAGCTAGTCTCGGATCCAAGCTGAAATCAGTTCAACTTTCAGGAACATTCTGATTGGCTAGTTTTAGCTCAATCACATCCACTCCGTGCTGTTTTGGAAACCGAAAGTAAATTTAGGTCATTGTTTTTCGGTCTGACGTGGTTCAGCATTAGCCAGTCGGAATCTTCCTCAGTTCAGGGGAACACTCATCAGCCGGAATATTCTCCTTAGTAATCTGATTGGCTAGTACTCTCAAAAGTTGAACTGATTTCAACTTGGGCCCGAGACTAGCTGGTACCCAAACCTGGCACCAATATCAATTGCGAACGGCAGAAACCCAACTAATTCTCGGTCTCAGAGCGATTTCAGGAACTGGCTTGTACCGAGTATTCGCTAAAACCCGTTGTGAATGGGCCTTTACCCGACGTACGGGAACCTTGCTGGAGTTGCTGGTTCTGGTGATTGGTCCACTTCTATCCGAATACCCAAGAAGATATGGCAAGTGATTGCCAGCTGATTTAAAGGACCCCTCGCACTGCCTACTCTTCCAATAAAATATTTGAATACTTTAAAACTAGGCTTTGCTTTCAACAAATAAACTACGGTCTTGGCTGTTTTAAGCCTTTTCCGAGACCCGTTGACTTATAGCCAAGACAGAGAAACAATTTACATAATCGTTTTTTCTGATGGAAAAACTTCCCACAGACAACCGTCGAAAGCGTGATACACACCGAAGGTAGCAAAGCATGGCAAGTAGTCTTTTGGTGTCTCCGGGTTTAGAAACAATGGAGTGATTATGGAAGTAGGTTGTAGTAGTAGTAGTAGTAGTAGATTTTTAATTCTAAAAAGTAACTTTCACAGCGTGAACGCCGAATTTGACTTCTACGTCAAAACATAACTAAACACTCGAATCAATTTGTCAGTCGAATAGTAATTGCAACATAATTCGTAACAAATTCATCAGTCGATACAAAACTTAACTACCACAATTTACACAATAGGCTCATTCGGCGAACATTTTGCCAAAAACTTCTAAACAAATAAAAGTCACTTTAAAGAAATGGTAAAAATTTTTTTTTTTCAAATTCAATCAAAGTAAATTTTTTAATCATTACGTCGAAAGTAATTTCACTTAAAAATATATATAAAACAAAATAACTCCTTCGTTATTTATTTCAGGTTGTGTTAGTATCAGTAAGGAACCATGGTACCGCCTAGTTTAGTACAGAGTAAGTCGGCCGGAAACATTCACAAGAAAAAGAAATGGTAGTGTAGCTTATGACCGTTCAGTATCTTGAACTTCGTAGATGTCCACTTGTACATATCTTTTTGTAATGGTGATTTCGAAAGCTTTAATAGCGCTGGGTATAGAAAGAGTTTTACGGGTAATCTCAATGATGTTAAGCAGGGGCGTCACGTGTGGGGGAGGTGGCAGCCAGTTGTTAAATCTTACCCCCCTCCCCCCCCAAAAAAATACAAATATTTTGGCTATTAACGATTTTGATGGGTGTATTCCATTTAGCAAAAATGTGCACGATAAATACAAAAGAAAACGTCTAAAGAATATCAGTTAGAATCACAGTTTAATCCATTGCTTCGGGAGGTCAAATTCCTGATTAACGGAAGATATAATCCATTTATTTTTTACTTAGTGGCGTCTTCGTCAAAATTAAGGACAGGAATCTCCACGTCGAGTGCTTCAAATGCGCCACCTGCGGTACTTCACTCAAGAATGTTGGTAAGTTGGAAATGATGAGAAATAAAGATTTAATTGCAGTTGAGACGAGATTGATGCATTGATTTGCGAAGACATTGATTCATTTGATTGGTTTAGACGATTTCATTGATCTACCTAAAAGTGATTAGTTAACTCACAGCACGCAAAAGAAATTATTGAACGCGAAAGTACCAAACTATGAAAGAACTAAGCTGCTGAATCAAAGCGATAAAGAAAAATGCCGCAGAGGGTCATAGAAACCGACTTGTCCGGTAATCGAGGTAGGCTATCATGCGCCATCTAGTTCAAATGTCGGGAAACAAACGGGAAGTTCGAGACTATGCCGGTAAGGTCGGAATTTTACCTTACAGTTACCTTAAATTGCAGCTTGGAGCAAAATAAGGATTTCTCCTGTAGTATTCGCTCCATAGTTGACTATGAATTCGTCTGTACGATGGTTTGTTTGATTTTGTGGTGAAAACATCACACGTTGATACTGATATCAACGGAATCCCAATTCAGCTTCCACTCGACGGCTTCCCACTCCTCATCAACGGATTTTTTGAAAGATTCATATGCTTCGCAGTTCACCGGTTTTTCAGAGAGGGAATTCCAAAGAGGTACTGTTCTGGTAGAGAAAAATTGATGTCCAATTCTTGCTGAAGCATGGCTTTTTTTTATTCTTCTGCTGTGTCCACGTGTTTTAATGGTTGGGTTTGGTGTGAAGACTTTGGGAGACTGGCTACACTGTCAGAAGTTTCATAACAGATAGTGTGTAACACTTTCAAGAATAACGCCTTTTCACTTAGAAATAAAGTGTTATTACCAATTAAGTTTGCACTATTTCGTGCCTAGATGTCCAACAACACCTTCAATCGGTAAAGATACTAACGGGAACGAAAGAAACATAATATATAACATCCCAAAGTGTTATCTGTTGAAACCGCGAATCCTTCTGTTTTCGTTGTGTAACTTCTGAGTGTAGTATTTTTACCTATTGAAGGTGAAGTTGGAGATCTAGGCACGAAATAGTATAAACTTAATTGGTCATAACACTTAATTTCTAAGTGAAAAGGTGTTATTCTTGAAAGTGTTATGCGCAATCTGTTATGAAACTTCTGACAGTGTAGTCTGGAGATCTTATAGGCCAGCCTAGATGTTCCCATTTAACTTGAATTGAAATGAAAACTAATAGGCGAGTAAAAGAGATTTTCTTACGCTTATTCATTGCAGTTTCTTGCTAAGGTCTTGGGAGTTTTGCAATTTTCGCACTATATTTGTGCAGCCAACCTCCTGTCGTCTTCGTTTAATATTGCGCAAACGTTGTATAAAGAGTTTATTGCGACAAATAAACCAGAAATAACTTCTGCATTAGTAGGAGTCTAGGACTCCTGTCTCGGATCCCTCATAGGCAGTCGAGGGCCCATGTGTTTGGGCCTCGTGGAGGAAACCAAAGGTTTAATTTGATGGCCTGCTCGAGGAGGTTAAATATTGCACAAACGTTGTACAAATAGTTTATCGCGACAAATAAACCAGAAATAACTTCTGCATTAGTAGAAGTCTAGGACTCCTGTCTCGGATCTCTCATAGGCAGTCGACGGCCCATGTGTTCGGGCCTCGTGGAGGAAACCAAAGGTTTAATTTGATGGCCTGCTCGAGGAGGTTAAATATTGCACAAACGTTGTATAAATAGTTTATCGCGACAAATAAACCAGAAATAACTTCTGCATTAGTAGAAGTCCTGTCTCGGATCCCTCGTAGGCAGTCGAGGGCCCATGTGTTCGGGCCTCGTGGAGGAAACCAAAGGCTTAATTTGATGGCCTGCTCGAGATGAAAAAATCATAAGTAGTGAACTGAAAGGCAAACATCCTCCTCAGGGGGGTTTGAACCCGTTGGCTGAGGCTAACTGAAAGTACCTAAGGCAACCACTGTCCTTCCAACCTACGTTACTAGGGTACGTTACTACGTTGACTAGGGTAACCTTTCGAACCCCTTACATGCAGGGGTTCCGGCAAAAAAAAAAACGGCGAATCAACTGTCAGAAGTTTCATAACATACAACATAAGGATGCGCGGTTTCAACAGACAACAACTCAACAGACAACACATGGGATGTAATCTGTTGTGGTTTTGAAAACATTATGCATGAAATGTTCTGCATAACAGGTGTTGTCGAAGAGCCTATAAAAATGCCGAAAACGCATCTGCTGAATTTTCTGATATCGTGCAGACAAACAAAAAGGTCAGCAGATGTGTTTTCGGCATTTTTAGGCTCTTCGGCAATGCTTGGTATGCATAACATTCATGCATAACATTTTAAAATCACAACAGATTACATGTTATGTGTTGTCTGTTGTGAAACTTCTGATAGTGCACTGGGAAGGCCTTCCCGCCAAAACAGTCGACAAAAGGATAGGCCACGTCGGCGATGTGGCTTGTTAGGTCAGTTTTGCCATTCAGCTGCCGGTATGGAAATTGGCGAACATACGGTTCGTCCTCGATGCTTTTTACTGACTGATGCAGCCGAGTGGATTGAACCTTTATAGTAGCTGAATAACTATTTAACCAATCAATACTTCCCGTCATAGGTTACTACAACATAAGTGGAAAGCTGTATTGTGACATCCATGCAAGACAGGCTGCACGTCATCATCCAGAACAGTCAGAACAGGTCGTAGCTACCGAAGCGTAAGTGACCTTTTTGTTTGTTGGAAACTCGTAAAATCGATAAAAATGATTAAGAAGGATGAAGCAGTAAAAAAAGTAAAGTGGGTTGGTGTGCTTGTCTTTTAAGCCTGGGGGTGGGGACACACCCCAATGTTGTCGGCCAGTCGGTAAAAAGAAAATATCGGTGTCGGTGCGAAGCGCCGCAATTTTTCGTAAAATCACACGATATCTTGAAACAATCGTTTTTTGTCCAAGAACAGTCGGTAAAAATGACCAGCCAGTCGGTAAATACCTTGCCCCCCCCCCCCTTTAACTAGTACAGCCTCTGCTTTAAGCTGATCTAATTCTAGCAAATTCTTGTGAGCCGAGTACCCGTAATAAAGCATATCTCAAGTGGAATTCGCTATATATATATATATGTATATTTCAATCTTAACCCGCCAAATACACAAGGTGATAGCGGAGAAAAGAGATGGTTAAAACTCTTACAGGAGAAGGAAGAACTAAAGCTAACGAGAGAAAACCAACAAATGTCTCTGGGATGGCGAATGCCAACGGCCTCACAGTATTTGTCTTCATTCGTTTCACGCGTTAGAAGGGCTTATTAAAAAATGTTATAGCCCTTTCATGTGAAGTCGTAAGGAGTGATTCGTTTAAAGCAGTTTAAAGAAAAAATGACCTTTTCACAATAAACTATTCGGTATTGTTTTTCACAAATACTCATACTTGCCTAATATAATTAGGGATTCATCTCTTAGCGCTTGTCGACTCAGGCTGGGCTTGACGCAAAAATACTAGATCGCGAAAATTTAAACAAATGCGTGCCGTGGTTAAATGCTGAGAGAGTGAAAGCAGAGGCAATAGTGAACGAGATAGTAGAGAGGCGTTTTTACTGACTTTTTCGGAAAACCAAAATTCTTCTCTGACAACCCTGGAAAATCTCGTTTAGTGCTGAAAAACGAAAAAAGTGATTCACAAGAATTTTGGTAAGGAGATTTCCGGGATTAGCAGAACACGTGCGTCGTAACTGGGGTTGTGAAAATCCATCTGATTCATCCATGCACACAAACTTTGAAATGTTATAAAAATCTCTGGGTGTGTCAATCTTTGAACGCCTGACGAATTCACTGGAGAACCTCTACGTGAATAGAATTTGCAACAGAATTCATTTTAAACAAACATTTTAGAAGCCACGGCGTCTGTGATGACACGGGGTTTCATTTCTGTTCACACCATCACCGCTGTTTGCTGGTCAATTGACCAGACATTTTATAATGACCCATGAGAGAACATACACAGCTTGCGTCTGACTGACCCATCTGCGATGTAAGGGCGAAACCTTGGATTTGTGAAAATAGTACGAACTGATTTAGCCTGCATTATAGTATATTCACACGTTAGTGAAAAAAGTGACATCCTTGGCAAAGAGAAGTAATTCAATTCAGTTCAATTTCTTTTATTTAACGGTTTTTGAAAACCATAAAAAACAAAACAAAAATAAAACACTCGAAACGAACAGTACACTAAACTAAATCAGTCAGGTCAAACGGGCTCCAGGTGGAACCTGGGTCACACGCAGAGACCGCTCCCATTCCAGCCACACAGGCAGAGACAACCTCAAAAGCGGGGCAGATGCAGCCTGTAATGCCCCCAGTAATGCCTGTGAGGGCTGAGATATCGAGGACAGATAATCATGTCGGAGAAGCTGCGGCTTCCTTTTTATGGCACTTGTTCTACACCCCAACCGCCCAGTGCACGTTCTGGCTGAGGGCATGTTGATGTTGATACTTTTACTATCGTACCTTTTTCTATACCTGAGGCAACTGAGTGATGGCTATGCAGTTGCGATGTCTATGACATACCGTTCAGGCAATATGTAAATTGGCTGCCTATTTGCACTACGCGGCTGGAAGCTCACTAGCCGGCCAAAACCGAGCTGATTTACTATAAGGTGCCTAAGTAGGTGTGATTACTAATATGGGAATCTGGAATTCCTCGTCCTAACGCCCATACGCTATCTCTATGTAGAATAATGTGCTTATTATTTATATGTATATATATATATATATTTATAATAGTATATCGCCTCTCGCAAGCACTTGAAAGTAATAAATGCCATTGATTCCGTTCAGGTCTTCCCCAGTACCTCCTCCCGCCGTTCAGTTGGAGAAGATCCGCCCACGAGCCCAGGCCGCCGCCCAGCTACAAGCCGCTGCCGCTGTAAGTACCTCCCCTTTTTCTATTTGCCAACCATCAAGCTTTAACGATTTGCTTATGCCTATGATGTAGATGCTTCCTATTTAGATGCAATACTTAACAGCATCTTTATTTCTTGCTTTGGGCGTATTATGTCTAGGTGTCTGACAGAAAATACTGTGTCGCGATGTATTTTGACCATCCAGGTTTTTCTGCTAGGTTTGTGTCTGGAGCAATTGATCACGGGACATAGGGCGCCCGTTGTTTGTATCTGTTAAGCTTCTTCAGCTTAAATCTTGGATTTGAATTTGCTTATTTGGGCTATAAAGCTGCTAGGTTTATTGTCCGCTTTCTAGCATTCCAACGTTCTTCTAGCTTTCACGAGAGCCGAAAACCCCACCCGTCGGAGGTGTCCGAATGTTTCCAGGGGTTCTCTTCGAAGGAGGGGCTCCAGAAAAGGTAGCCTAAATAAATCTGTTTCCCTTCAGTTTTGATACTTTTAAAATTTACTTTTGTTCCAATACGCGCCAATTAGGCGTGGTGTCTTGTCCAAACCTATCTTCTATATGTCCTTTCTCGGGTTTGCAATCCGTCCTCGACTGTGAGGCTTAGAACTGTCCATCTTTCCTTCCGGTTAAAATCCTCCAACAACATTCGCTTGGCGTAGGAGTTGTTTTCGTCTAAGTTTGGACTCGGCGCCAGTTTTGAATTTAAATTTTCGTCTAACCTTTTTTGTCCGTGTTGCCTACGTTCCGCTTTAACGCTATCAGTTATTAAATTATTTTGGATGATTTGCTGCATGAAGCATGCTCTTGAATGCCTTTATTTTTTAAGTCAGTAACTCGATTCGTCTAAACAAATTACAGGCTCAACCGCCTACCCCGAAGCCTAGAGTAGAAGTGCCAAAACCAGAGCCACCTCAGCCAGAACCGGTTCCTGAAACGGTTGCTCAGCACGTCGAAGAACCAGCTGCCGAAGCGGTTCAGCCTCAAGTACCTGAACCAGAACCGCAGAGCAGTGCAGTCGCGGTGGAACCGGTTTCACAAGAAGTGGAAGCGCAGCCTGCTCTGGAACCGGAACCGGAACCAGCTCCAGTTGAACAGGTGCCAGAAACAGTAGAGACGTCAGTAGAGGCTGAGCCTGTAGCTGTAGACGAGCCTGCGGTGGTTGAGCCTGAGGTGCTCGAGGTAGTCTGTCCGACGTTTTTAGAATGGAGTATGTGCCCCTTGGAGTTGACCCGTCTCGCCCTAGTTTGTAGATGGACCTAATGGCAGAATGCAGGATAGCTTTGTGAAAAACATCCGTGTATAAACATAGTACGGAGAAAGCAGTGAAGTGCGCATGATTCTTAACCGTGATGAAAGCAATGTGGTGTTCGTGTGGCCCTTTCAGATGCAACTGCTCGCTTGCTCGTTTCAGCTGTTCGACTTCTAGTCGATTACAACGGAAGTGTGGACCCTTGCTACCAGCGTGTTCTTCCTTGCCCTAATTGTCTTGCAATGCTGGATGAGTCCCCTAGTCATTGCAACGCCATCCCTTCTTTGAGACGCATTTTAGTGCCTCTGGACTGCTTGCTGCCTTCCTTGGAGCTATTAGTGGTGTTTGACCCGATGGTGCTTTTAAGCCTTTGTTTCAGGCCAGTGGTTCAGAAGATGGAATTAGCCCTAATACTAGCCAAACAGATGAGAAGCGTATCAGGGTAATTGATAGTTGAAACCAAGCTTACTGTCGTATTTTTAGTAAGGTATAGCGGAGTAGACAAAGGAGGTATCTTGCTTAGAAAAGAACCCTGGATTAATACTGAAAAATCACTGCACGTTTTATTTATGCGTTCTTTATTCGTTTCGCTTTCCAGTTTCTTTGTTTCAGTCTCTTCCTCGTTTTTATTCTGATTCACACTATTTTTTCGCTGCTTACGCTCCACCGGCTGAACTAACTAGTTAAGCCTGCTTGAGTTGCTGTTTTCAACTTGTCTTCTTTTCAGGCTGCTCCCGCTCCAGCCCCGACCCCTGCCCCCGCCCCCGCCCCCGAACCTGTTTATCACCCTGCCCCCTCACCAGTTCCCGTCGCCGCGCCCTCTGTGGTCAAGGCGCCGGCGTTTAATCAAGTCTTAGCGCCCAAAGCTACAGGTCAGGACCGCCCGCTTTCAGGTGACTACAGAGCCTTCATACCTCGTCCAGGTAGATATTTAGCTTCATTTTACCTCCTAGTCACATTGTTTCGCGACAGTGTTGCCACAAGTTCAGGAACGGTTGGCATAATTTCCGCGATTAATGTTTTAAACTAAAGTTATAGTTTCTCATTCAGCTGCTTTTCGGAATAGGTTAATTACGACTATATAGACAATACAAATAGCGATGTTCTGTTAGAGAGACTTGAAACTAGAACTGCGTAGAGAAACAGTGAACCAATCACGTTTCTTCCTGAAAAGCTGTAAATTGTACTAACGTCTAAGGTACATAACATTCAATGTAGGGAATATACTCCGCGTGTTCACCTGTTCGCATTCCATAAATCACACTCGCATGTGACATCGATGTAAATGTTAGCAGTGCGGATTAAAAATTTCCAAATAAAAATACTTTTTTTTTTTTTAACAATAACTCATGTATTTCCCTATTAGTATGTGTACTGACACTGTTTCTAGTCGAAAATCAGAGGAAGGACTTAGAACTAGCAGATCAAGTGATCATTCCTTTTATTGCTTTGACTTTCGCTTAGTTATTACGTTTAAATGCATTGCTTTTGTTTGAAATCTTCTAGAATTTAAACTTCGTTAAGAATCTATGAACCAAAATACATACTTTTGACACCCTAGGCCCAATTAGGCTAGTTAATTTACCATTCGCTTTTTACTGAAAGCCGAAACAATCGGATGCCTTAGATATCGCTGCTTCATATTGTGAGCAACCCGCTTTCCGAGTGTTTGGTTTGGTATTGCAGTATCTTTTGGGATTTCTGTTCTGGATTGCGGTGTTCTTCAAGCCCTATTCACAGTCGGCCTCGGTCTTAGTCCTGGTCCTGGCGAAATGATGTACATTAACTTTTTGTTACCATTCTATCTTCTATGTTTCTGGACTGTATCTTCTTCTTAAAAAGAAAGACCTTCTTTCTCTCAGAAAAACTTATTTTCATTATTATAAATCTCTTTTTACTTGGCATTCTTTACTTGCCATAGGAATAGAGTTATTAAAGTTCGGTGTTCCAGATATTTCGGAGAAATCATTAATGTTACACAGGAAGCGTTTGGTATTCGCCTACTCCGGTTTTCGCCACGCCACCACCTTATCCCCCTGTTTGCTTGTCCTTTTGAATGTATAGTTCTTTTCATTATTGTTCTTCTTTTCTTTTATTTTTATTTTACTCCACTAGTGCCTATGCCATCGCAAAAAGGTCCGTCTGTCTGAGGACAATTACTCTCGAAGGGAATAAAATATTTTGATGAAACTTGGTGTGAGGATTCATTGGGTCAAGGGTAAGGTCAGATTCGTAGACGGGCTCTGTAGCCCTACATTTAAGTGATTTCAAATTAAGGGGCAAACAAAAATATTTTTTAAAAGGTATTGAGATAGTTGATTTAGGGGTAAGGAGCCATGCTGAATCCGAATATGAAAGTTATCTCTTGCCGGACAATTAGTTCACCCGGAATCCTGTGAAAACCGGACACAAAATTTGTCGACCAGTTTTTGGCTTTAGCAGTCCTACCCCTTTATTCACGAACTAGTATAGCTCTGCGCATTGATGCCGGCATTCATTTGTTTATTCTGTGTGAAGTCGGAGAGATCTAGTGTAATCGAAGGTTGGATGGGGTTGATATATAATGTTCAAACGAGGAAATATCAAGCGAGGATGTTGTTCGATGAGGATTCTCTGGTAAAGTACAGGTCAAGTTCGTAGATGGGTTGTTTTAGTCCTATCTTTAGAGGCAGAGGATGGGTTTGGAATTTACGATAAAAACATGTATGTTTTATAAGCTAATAAGATATTCATTGAGGGGTAAGGAGGTCCGCTGAATCCATATGTGAACTTAAGTTTCTTGCTGGACAAAAGGTTCAACACGAATTCGGCTGAAACTGGAAATTTGGTTGAAGCTCAAAGTTGTTCCTGAAGTCGATTAGAGATCCGGTATCGGGGCAAGGAGACATGCTAAATCCATTTTTGAACTTTATTTTAACAGTAAAAATATTCAAAGATTTTGTAGAAGAATGAAAGGCGAAGACACGATCCAACTGTTTTAATAAAATGTTAGATTTTTGGGATCCCATCGAAGCCTTTGTCTTGTTCCTCCGGAATTTATCTGTAATGAATACATTATCATTATTATTATTATTAATTATCAGGGGGCCGAGATTTTGAAGACAAAGAGTATGACCATTTACGACTGAGGCCAGCACTAAGATTGGTACCTGTCAGTAAAAATCGAGTGATAAGGGCTTTCCTTGTTTGTGCTAGTATACTGCTTTCTTTCTTTCGTCTCTTATGTCCCTCCTCTCTTTTCTTTCAGACCTGCGCTTGCGCGATTTCAATGCCCGACCTCGTCCTTTCTCTTTTATCCTCTGCTGACTCCCGTAGCTTCACGATTTTCATTGCTTTTACTAGAACTTAACCAAGAAAACAATCCGCATAGGGCTATGCTTTCTAACTATGAACGAGTGTGCTGTGCGCAGGTCTTTCAGAAGTAGAGGAGGGTCGAACTTTTAGTTTACTCCTAAGTAGTAAGTTGCTGCCACCGACGTTGACTAATTTGTTATTTTTTCTTTTTCCTTCTTTTCCTCTGTCGCTTCTGTGTCACCTGCTAACTCACACTCGTATCCTTGCAAGCAGCAGGCATCCCATTTATGTGGCCCCCAGCTAAAAACCCCGAGGCAGAACCCGTCGCCACAGCTACACCTTTGTACTTTCCACCAGGAACGCGGATTGAATCCATGGTAGACGTCTCCAGATCGCATGTGGTTGAGACTGTGGTTCAGAAAAGCTCCTTTGAGTCTTTTTCGTCAATGTCGAAGACCACTGTCCAGTCCTCGTCTTTGAACGGCGTGACTGAGTTCAAAGCCCCAGAACTCCCTTCTTTGGCCCCAGTAGCCCCACTGCCTATGTTTACCCCTCTAGTTAACCAGCAACCCTCCGCTTCCATAGTCAAGTCTGTACTGGCACCAGTAGCGAAGCCGGCGTCTCATGTGTCTAACCCCGTAGTATCCGCTGCGATTCAAACCGTTACTAAACCTATTACGCCTGTTGCTGCCCCTTCCCCTCTACCTAAGCCAGTGAATCCTCCAGCGGTAGCACCAGCGGCAGCCTTGTTCTCTTCAGCCCCGGCTGCTCCAACCGTCTCTGCACCGTCTTTCATTGCGCCGTACATGCCTGCGCCTGCACCGGCACCGGCACTTGGCGCCAGTGGACAAACGACATCAGCGCCACGACGTGGAAAGGGTGTTCTCTCCCACGCTGTAGCACCGGGAGTCCGAGTCCCGGTCTGTTCTGCCTGTGAGAAACAGATTAGGTATGGTGCAAAGCATGGTGTGTTCGTAACGTGCGCGTCTGTTTTGCATGTTTGTGGCTTGCGTTCCGTCAGTGATGCCACACGACCACAAGAGCTGTGCGTAGCATGCGTGCATTTAATCAATTAATAGCGTGTAAGCTTATAAGAAGAACATTATGTCTCCCTTCCATTCGTAGCAGCACTATACTCTAGAAGGCAACAGTTTTGATATCACTGAGCGGCGGATCTTGTCACGAGCGTGTTCCACCCTTTTAACAATAGTGACTATTAGTTACTATTTTCGTTCCAACCTTGTAAAAAGTTACTACGCTGACCGTTCCACCTTCTCGAAATAGTAACTAATAGTAACTATTTGGTTACCATTTCCGGGAGTGTAGTAAGCCTGGTAACTATACGAATCTCTGTAACGTGATTGGCCCGATTACCCCGTGGCATTATATTTTGTCGTAAATAGAAAATGCGTTTCAGCTTTGAAGCCAAGAAGCCAAAACGCGTGACGTAATGCGGGTTGACTGCGGTAAGTAGGGAGGAACACGCTCTACCTATCCTATGATATGTTGCCGACGATGGTGTTATATAGTGTACGAACATAGCAATATCCGCTGACACATTGCGGAATTTGTCAAGCCTTCAGGCGAATATGGTGTTCTCCCAAAGGCTTACACGGTTTTCTGGTTGGTAGATATAGTGCAGACTGATCCACTCTATAGGCGTATTCTCGCCGTTCACCGAGGAATCCTTGGGGAATCGAGGGGACTCCGCGAACGGAAAACAGCAAGAACATTGGGAATGCGTCGAAAATGGATTTTATTAAATACAAAAAAGATTAATGCGACGGAATTAGTGTGGGACCGTTTTGTTTTCACCTTTACTTCTTCTGATCGTGTTTACTTAAATTTAAATTGTTATTATTTAAAAACAAAAATCATAACCACAATGAAATAGACGCTTTTTTCCCAAAGTCTTATCCTATGACTAAACTCAGTATATATGAGTATATATATCAGTATATAACCAAAAATAAAGTGGATCCAGACTAATTTCGTTAACTGCATCTTTTTTTTTCGAACAAAATCTATTTTGAAGCATTCCCCGTGTTCTCGTTGTGTTCCGTACGCGGGGTCCGCGTGGAGATATTCCCTCTATTCCCGCCGTTCCCCTTGATTCCTGGAGGAGTCTTCGAGGAACGGCGAGAATACGCCTTAGATCTGTTTTTATGATTAACTCCGACCCTAACTCGACTGTATGCTTTAGTATTAATACCATGTTTCATTTGTTGCATGCCAGTTTCGCCGAGCGTCCCGGTGACATCCAGTCCAAGAATAGAGCCACCCCACCAAGTTCCAACTCCCTCAACCTCTGCTGGGTTGAAGTTAGTTAGCACTTGGTCGTCGCCACCCGAGACCTCACCCGCGATATCGAGAGAGAATAGCAGTGATTTGACGACAGAGATAAGCCTGAAGCCTGTTCAAACTCCCACATTCGTATCAAGCACGTCTCCCTTGATACCCAGAAAAAATACAGACTCACTTCCCCGGCCGTTCAAATACGTCACCGTAGATTCTTCCTCAACAGCCAGGATGCATAGCAGCGATGCGACGCCAGAGACAGTCTTTAAACCTGTTCACACCCCAATGCTCCTCCCAAGTACGTCGCAAATGATGCCCAGAAAAAATACAGATTCACTGCCCCGGTCTTTCAATTCTGTCGAAAATACCGTAAATTCTTCCTCGATAGCTGGAAAGAATAGCAGCGATGCGACGCCAGAGACTGACTTTAAGCCGGTTCGCACCCCGATAATCCAAAGCACTTCGCCTATGGTGCCCAGAAAAAATACAGACTCCCTTCCCCGGCCCTTCAAAGCCGTCAATAATACCGAAGATTCTTCCTCGACAGCCAGAAACAATAGCAGCGATGCGATGTCAGAGACTAGCTTTAAGCCGGTTCACACCCCGACGCTCTTCCCAAGTCCATCGCCCATGGTGCCCAGAAAAAATACAGATTCACTGCCCCGGCCCTTCAAAACTGTCGAAATTACCATAAATTCTTCCTCGACAGCTGTAAAGAATGGCAGCGATGCGACACCAGAGGCTGACTTTAAGCCGGTTCACACCCCGACAATCCAAAGCACTTCTCCGATGGTGCCCAGAAAAAATACAGACTCACTTCCCCGGCCCTTCAAAGCCGTCGGAATTCTCGCTACTTCTTCCGCGACATCCGGAAAGGATAGCAGCGATGAAAAACAAGAGACCGGCGTGAAACCCGTCCAAACACCGATGCTCCTATCAAGCGTGTCGCCCTTGGCCCCCAAGAAAAATACTGACTCGCTACCGCGACCTTTCGTACCCGTCGGAAACTCAGAAAAGACGGTACAGTCTACCTGGAAACCTTCCAGTCACCAAGAAAATTCCTCCAATCTCGCTTCTTTAGTGGCATCGACGGATATGAAAAGCAGTTCCTCTCCATTTACGCAAGTGGCCTCTAGTCTTCCGAGGAAGAATAGTTCTCCGGAAACAGAAGAGAGTAGGGTGCCATCTGTGAGCTCTCCTGGAATTCAGAATGATGAAAGTCAAGGCGAGTACGAGCCATGGCATGACTTACTCAATATGAAGGTCAAAGGAGCTGGCAGTGGAACTGGGACTCGAAGAATTGTGGAATGCTGCATGTGTAAAAAAACGATTAAAGAGTAGGTATCCCTGCATTTGGCATGCTTGCATTAATTTCTTTAATAAACCTCCTAGGAATAGCTCTAACAAGAACCAATATACGAGAACTGGCGTCTTCCATACATTTCAGTTTTTTTGTTGGACGGGGGGAGGGCTAATGTGTTGGCGTGAGGCCGCTATGTCGAAGATGATGTAGGTTTAACTGTATACTGAAATTGCGGACCCTTTGAAGTCCAACATTTCTTTGTGGCCAAAATCCCAACATTTTGCCGTAGATTGGGCTAAAGGACGGTACTACCCTATCTAGGAGGCTGGGTTCCAAGCCGTTCACTACACTCGTAGACGGCGCTGGTTGGCCAGCTATGTTGCAATAGCAGCACAGTGGTAGGAGTAAAATAGCTGCGTTCGTTGTCCGGTGACTGCCCACCGGTGCTTCTTATAACGCGTGTTTGCACTCACCAGTGACTGCTCCGCGATCTTATAACCTGTTTCGGACCAACCCGTGTCTGGTTAGTGCTCAGCGGTGCGGACTAACCAGAATACTCTTGATGACTATCCCCTTGCCGATATTAAATCTCCGGCTTCTCCGGGTAGCTAGCGGAAGAAGGGCAGAAGCGGTGTCACAGCTGCTCTCAAAGATCGCGGTGATTGATTGACAAAGGATTTGAGTCGTTGAGTTTGAGTCGCAAGGACACGCTTACTCCTTCTTCCTGAGGATCAGTGGCGTGTTTTGGACATAGTCATATAGAGTATATGCTCGGCAGGCAGGTTCTAATGACGTCACCGGTACCAAAAACGCGCAATAGGATAAGAACCGAACTCCGATGAGGAAAAACTATAGACAGCCCGGAGTGCAGCGAACGCAGCTAATGTAGAGAATAGGCGATAGGAAGGGTAGGGAATTGTCTCTAGAGTGAAAACAGTGCGCGACAATGTAGTTGTAATCTAGATAATAAAGAAAAAAGTATTGGAATGCAGCGGGAAGCAAAGTGTGAGAATGGCCGGTGGCTTTTCGAAACAAGTCTGTTCAGGACTGCGGAAATACTCTGTTAAGCCGTTCAAGATTAGGTCCAGAAGACGTTCATTTTTCACTTCTTTTTTTTTTACCACCCGTGCTAGAAGGTTCACCGTTGTAATTTTTGGTTTCTTTAGAGGACCATTCGTCACTGCGTTGGGTCGCAATTGGTGCCCTGAGCATTTTGTCTGCGCCAACGACTCTTGCAAGCGCCATCTACAGGAAGTCGGCTTTGTCGAAGAGAAAAACGAACTCTACTGCGAATCTTGCTTCGAAAATTATTTGGCCCCTGTTTGCGACAAATGCCAGAAACGCGTCATCGGGGTAAGAAACAGACTTATCCTCTTTTCTTCTTATAGAGATAGATAGATTTGGATTCACAAAAGCCAACAAGTGCTATCGCACCAAAACAGAAGAAACATGGACACAATAATCTGCCGATACCTATACTCTTAAACTATACCCTTACTCGAACTCTCCCTATGAGCTGGCCCCAGCCCAATCCCGAACGAGTTGAAACCATAGGTTATTTTTTTTCCTCTCCTCCCTTTTTCCTTATATAGAGTATTCAGTTAGTTGATTCTTTTGTTTTTCAATTAATACCGGTCATTTCCCTGCCTTAGCCAATCACTCGTTGTGCTTTCCTGGCAGGAATGTTAAGTCTGTATTTTTTTTTGTCTTTAAGTATAGTCCGATGAAACCGAAAACTGAAACTGATACGCAAATTTTTAAAGAGGAAAAATAAAACAAACAAAAACAGTTTAAAGAACCAAAACTGGATGTTTCAGTGGGATCCAAAATGGTATTGCCTAGTTTTGCTTAGATGGCCGTTGGCAAATTTTTGCCAAGGCAAACTAGGCCTAAAGCCCCAACTTCCCCCAGGGGTATAAGCGGTAATAAAATGCTAAATTAGAGGAGCCCTAAATTAGGGGGCTAGGAGCCCGGGAGCTATGTGTCCTATCCTGGAAAACACTGCAATTCCGCTACGGAAGATAGTTATATCTAATTGCTCAGCTAATTTTTCTCAGTCGTGATCAATATAATGGTATCATAACTTGCTGCAGAGTTTGCTCATTGGCAGATAAGCTAAATCTTAAACAACAACAAAGAATAGTGGAGCAGATGCTGGATTCAGTTTGTCCGAACTTGTCAGTTCCTAGGACATTTTCACTACTTTCCGTCCTAGTTTCGATGGGATCGACTAAAACCAGGATGGGAAGGGAACGCGAGAAAAGCAAGAAGGCATACTAAAACCAGGAAGGTCATACTAAAACGAGGAAGGCTGTCGCCAGAATTCAAAATTGGAAAGCAGCACCGTTCCCTTCCTCTGTTTAGTATTCTTTGAGGGGTGGGCAACTTTTCAAATTCAAAGTTCACCATCCCTTCCTCGTTTTAGTATCCTGACATGGGTAGGCATTAAGTTCAGTGAGGGGTCGGGAACTACAAAATTGTAATTCACCTTTTCATTTCTCGTTCTGACGGTAGGCGACTAAAATCCTCCGAGTCCAGCGAGGGATCGGCAACTTAGATATTTCAAGTCCACCATTTTCTTCCTCGTTTTAGTACTTTCAAGGTACTAAAACGAGGAAGGAAATGGTGGACTTGAAATATCAGACTTGCTGACACCTCGCTGGACTGAGAGAATTTTAGTCGGCTATCGTCAGAACCAGACATGAAAAGGTGAATTATAATTTTGATATTTGCCGACCCCTCACTGATCTTACTGCCAGGATGCTAAAACGAGGAAGTGATGGTGAACTTTGGGTTTGAAAAGTTGCCGACCCCTCGAAGAATACTAAACAGAGGAAGGGAACGGTGCAGCTTTCGAGTTTTACAGCCTTGAATTGTCGTGACATCCTTCCTCGTTTCAGTATGCCTTTCCTCGTTTTAGTATGCCCTTCCTGGTTTTAGTATGCCTTCCTGCTTTTCTTGCGTTCCCTTCCCTTCCTGGTTTTAGTCAATCCCAGTTTCGATGGCGCTAGGATTTTCGCCAAATATCCGGCAGATTACAGATCTTCAAGCAGCCAATCCATTAACTATGCCCATTTATTCTTACACCTCATTGTGAATTTTAAGTGACTAATCGCTCATTTTCACATAATTTGTTTCCTATCCGGGACCGCATCAGACTTCCCTGTTGCCGTGCACATTTTGAGAAAAATATTTTGTCCTGGTCAGGATCGAGCGCTCATGTTGAAGCTCATGACGTGAAAACGACGTCAAAACTAGGAGATTTTTTTTTATGAAATCCATATACAAATTGGCGATTTAATTTTATTTTTATTTTGCGGCATTAAAAATGAAGAGGAAACAAGTGCAAAATAAATACTCCTTGAAATATTAACGTTATAAGCTGACTGAGAAACATATATTCAAAGGAATATAAGTGCAAACTAATTCCGAGTGAGTCGCCAATTCAGGGACGGTTCGAAGGGCTTGGGCATGGGCGGGGGGGGGGGGACTTCAGAATATAAGACTGGCTAAAAACACAGTACCAGCAGGCTCAAGAAATATTAACGTTATGGAAAATGCAATTGTAGTAATAAAATAATAAACAAATAAGTAACAGGAATTAGAAGATGCCGTTTATATCAAATTCCGGTGGAGAAAAGACAAGCCTCGGTACCAGCTTCTGGCATATCTACTCAAGACAAACTAAAGTGAGCGCCTCATGAGAAATTTTGTCAATCTGAGCAAAATTCAACTACTCCCTTACAACTTCTACCTTTTAACATAGCTTAGACCGCGAATCTCAAGCTAAAAACCGCACATAAATGATGCACACTTCACTTAAATAGAAATAGTTGTAGGACTACGAAGAACCGCAGGCAAAATTTGTGTCGGCCTTTATTCGGCAATATTCGACTGCTTCCCACAACAAACTCTAGCTTTTAACGTGGCTGTTAAGGTAGCTCAAATTTTAGCCCTAACACCTCACCTAAATTACAGGCCATTAAACTAGATAGCGAGTAGGCGACTATGAAAGACGGCGCAGGTAAAGTTTTGCGAAACATTTTAAAGGCTGTCTACTACATCACATATATGTCCGTGCCCCGACAGCTCGCAACGGAGTGGGATATTTTCACGGAAGTTGCTAAGTGGCAGTGCTACCATATACCACATAGTGCAATCATCATCTGGCCCGTCATACAGTGCTTACAAAGCTTGTATGACGGGGCAAAAAGCCATTTAAAAAAAGATAAATCTGTTTCTTTTTAAGATAAGGAGATTTTTGCCCAAAATCAGATATAGGATAGTGTTGAAACGTCGCGCCGCAGGGGAAATTTCGGAAAATTAGCCCGTTTTCGAAGCCACAGTGTGAGAATCATAATTTGGTAATGTCATTTATGTCACTCTGACAAGTTCGAAACATACGACTGTCATTCCAACAAGCTCAAACACACGATATTTCGTAACGTAATGATTAATGGAAAATCTCTACCCAACCATAAGACAAGAAATAGGTCATTTGCTGTCGAAATTCACCTAACTACCTCATATGGCAAGCTCTAAACTTACGACTGTCTCTAATATACGACTAGAAAATCTCTTCTTAAAATACGACAAGAAACGGGTCATTTTAAGGGAAAATTCGCGGTTGGTGTCATTCTGGCAAGTTCCATGTGACTGTTATTCTGACAAACTGAGAACACAAAACCTTGAATCTGGCAAGCTTAAACATACTACTAAAATCTCTATGGAACAAGACGACCAGAAACAGGTCATTTGAAGGCGAAGTTCACGATTAGCTAACTGCATTGTCTGCCTTTATCTGGCAAGGTCCAAACTTACAACTGTCTCTAATTTACGACTGGAAAATCCCTTCGTAAAGTACGACAAGAAACGGGTCTTTTCAGGCAAAATTTGCGGTTGATGTCATTCTGGCAAGCTCAAACATACGACTTCAATTATGGAAAACTCAGAACATACAACTGTGTATCTGAAAACATACCAATAGAAATTTCTTCGTAGTCATACGACTAAAAAAAATGTGATTTGTGGGTGAAATTCACGTTTGGTGATGTATGTCATTCGGAAAAGCTTCAAACATACGACTGTCATACAGACAAGCTCAAAACATACGACTGAGAGTAGATTCTCTGGAGCTTGGGGGAGTGAGTCACCCCCCCCCCACACACCCCTTCCAACCGCATCTGTGCCAAATTCTAGAACACACGCCGTCACATACAGTAGTAGTCGAAAACTTTTTAACTTGCACATAAAAAATTAAAACGGAAAAGAAAAGTAATAAATTTGATATCAGCTAACAGTCAACTATTTCAGGGTTATCCTGGCACAAACTTGAAGTAGAAATTCAATTAACTTTTTTTTGTTTTCAATTTACAAAAAAGCTCCTTCTTCTTTTAGAGGCATCTGCAGGTTCGGACCGCCATCTTCTCCATTGAAGGTGCGTTCAGCGTGGCAAACTTTTCAAATTATTAAAAGAAAAACAGGTCTCAGTAGAGTCACTATCAGCCATGCACTAGCAAAATATTCAAAAAGTGACAAAAGCGTGAATTTTACAAGTATTTCTAGTAAAAAATGCCTGGTTTGGGTTTTAGGTTTTTCCTCGGCGACCGTTCACTGTTAGCAGACGTTCACATAAGCATACCTCTACTGTAATTCACCAACAAAATTGTTAGCCAGGTAAATAGAACAGATAATTTCTGGTTAGCACTCATTATCAACTATCAGTAGTGTCTAAACTTTCGTAAATTATTTCTCTGTTGTCAGGCTCGGCTACCTTTTCTTTTTCTGTTTTATTGTCCATGGTACATTTCACATATATTTTCCTCCTTCAATTGTGACCCAAAGCTTGTTCCCCACGTGTAGATCTACAGCCCTCCACTCAACCGACCATCCGAGTTGATAAGTGCTAAAAATTCAGCCTTGATCACACATATTTGAGCTTCCGCCAACGAGTCCAACAAAAGTTTTCACGCTGACCGGTAAACCCTCTACATGCTTTACTTGGGAACGTATGTCGCGTGTTCCATCAGGGACTTTCAGTTTGAAGATAAGCTAAGGGATACGGGGATAAATCAGCGGAAAGATAAAAAATGTTGATTTGAAGTACAAGTTGTCGGTGGCTCGTATGTTTTGCTGCAGATCAGAGCAAAACAACACTAGGTTGTTTTGCTCTGCTGCAGATGTTCGGTCGTTTTCTCTCTCGCCCAAAACAGCTCGCCTAAAGAGCAGAGCAGAATAACACTAGCAAGTAGCGCAGAGACCTATGCTTTACATGCATCGATAACGGGCCTTACTCGTATAGTGCCGCCCAGTACGCTCGCGATATTCAGAGCGAGACGAACTTGCTGTCTTAGAACTTGGTCACACCTGGCCAGTGTTGCCACCGCGATGGATTCGTCCATGAAAACATGGGTTTTCCTACCCCTGCCATGGATATGGGAAATGCCATGGATTTCCATGGATTTGCTTTCAAAAACCATGTATTTCTCGTGAAATCATGGATTTTGCTTGGGAATCATGAGTTTTCCTTTTTTTCACGCGGGATAAAATTGCCGTCGCTCTGAAACAGCAAAAAAAAGCTATTCTTGTGCGGTCTGAAATGGGTTCGCGCACTAACTGTCTCTTCACTCCTTGATGGCTTCATCTGTGGCCGCAGAGCGGATTCGACAAACGCACTGAAGAAGCGCGGAATTCAAAAGTTTTAGCATGTGATTTCGTTACAAAGGAAGTGAAAACGAATTTAACGAAAGAAGACCCATGTGACCCAGTAGTCACGAGGGGTCACCGCAACAAATTTTCAAAAATTTCACCGCAACGGCAATATGTGCGTTTTTTGCGTAACGAAGACTTATTTGCCGCAAGGTGGCACCGCGAGCGTCACATTTTGGTCCCTTTGGCAACAGTGCTTGCCATGGATTTTTTTCTTGAGCTGTTGGCAACCCTGCTCATTGGTCCGCAGAATTAGGCGCCGGAGTGGTCACACTAGATCCAAGAAAATGCACCTTTTTGAGTTGCTAAAACTAAAAAAAGAAGAAAATTACAAGACACACTTACTTCTGAATGTTGTTGTTTTAGATGTTTCTTCAGCCCAAGCTGAGTTCGAATCATATTTGAGGGTGCAAAGCGGATAAGTCAGCTACGTTTTATTAGAGCCATATTTCGGCCTTTCTTGGCAAGGTCCTCATCAGACTCAAGCCGGAAAACGAACTTGTGGAAAATCGATTAAAGATTCTTCCTTAAATATCTGATTTTGTGATTTTCTCTGAACATTGGTTGGAGTTAAAGCTGGTGCTGTGATTTCATTGTGCACACGGCTGCTGTTTTTCTGTTCGATTGGATCGTCGAAAGGGTAGAGATTCTTCTGCATTTTGGTTTTGGAGTCACCCGTCTCTTCTTCTTCTTTCCAGCTAAGATGGACACTTGTTGGCGGCATGTACGGGCGTTCGGTGATAATGTAACTTCAGCCCAACCTGATTGCAAATCATATTTGAGGTTCAGGAGATCATTTATAACGAAACAGCATTTCTGATCATGTCCCAGGAAATGGGTATTTTCTAGTGCTGTTGACTATAAAAATAATGTAAATAAGTATTTGTTTCACTTCAAGATGATTCTTTGTTATTTTTTGGCAGAAAGCAAAACACAGATGTGACTGATGACATTTTGACATCCAGAAACTCTCGAGGAAAAAGTCGAGGTTGTATCTTTTTTTCTGCTGTGTTTTGAATGTGGGTTGTTAGAGCCAGCGCTGGTGCACGACTGGTCGAGTTTCAACAGGGAAGTTACATATCGGTAGTGGAGCTACTCAAGTGTGTGTCACTTTTGTCAAGTCTTGTCGCTACTCGCTAGTGTTCTTTTGCTCTGCCTCAGTGAGGACCACAGCCTTTTATTATATCTTATTCTTAACTTTTATTATTTCCATTTGACATCATCTTTATGGGTGTTATCCCATCATCCGCCCCATGAAAATGATATCCGCTACTACCTTTAGTACTCTCTTATCGGGATCTCTTCCCCTAGGAAACAATCCATAATGTCATTTTCGCTTAGTCAACAAGTGTATAAAGCTTTCTTGTCCTAAGGCAGGCGGACAAATCCCGGGGCTCTGGTTCTCTGATTAGGGATTCGGGCTGTTTTTGTCAGTTCCATCTTCCTCAATCAAACAATTCGTTGGGAAATTCGAGATGAAAGCCCGGATCAGGATCTCTGGCGCCGTCCATAGGATTGCGCTAGACGCCCTTGGTGACATTTCTGAAAGGGAAAGGAATGACCTTGTAAAAGCCTTGGGTTTATGATAGATAGATATATTCTTTTATTCACCAAAAGCTTATCATGGCTCACGCCAAATTTGTTTGGTACAGTCATGGATACAACTTATGAACACGATGGTCATAAAAACATTGTAAGTTAAAACTAGCAGCTCAGCTTATGCTTCGTCATACAGCTTTACAAATGAAGGGACCAAACTCTTTGCAAACCTCTGGTGGGCATATTTGATTGGCTGCAACTTTTCAACCGTAATGGCTACCTTGCGAGGGACTCGCGAGAGATTCACTCTCTTGGGAGTGAAAGAATAGGGGTTTCCCAGACTCGAGGCATCTTCAAGCGGTTGGTGGACGATTTCCGGATAGTCTGTTGGCAGTTGGGAAAATATTCAAACGGGATGGATGGCTTGTGCTCCGCACGTAGGCACCTCTGGTGTACATATGCCAATTTTAGAACAAACGCCGTCACAAACTTTATCAATTTTTTTTTTGTTCAGGCTTGTAAACAGAAATGGATAGTTTCTTATCAGCAATATAAGTAGTGCCAAAAATTCACACCTGACAGGTTGCATTCGTCATCGCCTGAATCTGGACATTAAAATGATATAACAAAGATAAATAAACAAAACTTTACCAATACTTTTCAGTAATCAGCGCGACTTATTAGCCGGCAAAAGGTTGGCTCGCGCTCATTTGACACAAAGAACGCTTCGACTACTGTTTCGAAATTCGCGGTTATGTTCACAAGCTATGAATTGCAAAACAAACATTTGAACATGAAAATTGTCTTTAGCGGCCACGAGAATGGATTCAAATGAACACTCCTCTAAATATCTAGAGAAAGTGAGTAAAATGCTGATAGTGGGTATGGAGCTCTTGGAGTCTTCACCGACTAATGCTTAACCTATCAATGTCCCTGCCAAAGACCAACTACCAACACTACTGACATTCTGCTCACTACCGACAGTACCGATATTCTACTCTGTAACTAAAGTTCGTTGATCCCCAGTACCGCTCTTGCCGTAAGTTCGAGACCAGACAGTTTCATAGAGTATATTTCGAGCGCGTTCCACCCTACTTACCATAGTTGCTACGCATGACATCACGGATTGTGGCTTCTTGGCGTCAAAGCTGGAACGCATTTTTCTATTTTCGGCAGAATATCGTGCTACTGGCTAATAGGGATAATCACGTCACTGAGATTCGTAGTTACCACGCTTATTGCGCTCCCGAGTGTGGTAAGCAAATAGTTACCATTTCGAGAAGGTTGGAACGGTCAGCGTAGTAACTTTCCACGAGGTTGAAACGGAAATGGTAACTAATAGTTAGGCTACTATTGTTAGAAGGGTGGAACACGCTCTTAATGTCAGAACAGCCTACCCTTGCACCGTAGTAGATGCTGACGCATCACTACGTGCTACTTAATTTTTCGCCTCTTACGCCTATTCTTTGCTGACTAAAAATTAGTTCAGTATTAACTTTGATGCCTGACATTGAATTAATAGATGAAAATGAAAAACTGATAGGAAGGAATAACTAGATAACTTATATTTTAATTTTTGATAAAGCACGTTCTTTCCTGGAGCATCATTTCACTAGAATTACTTACGAGTCATTGAGTGGTCTTCCGAATTATTTCCTTATAGTCTGTTTTTGGGATCCCAAAACGTAAGTGGAGGGATACCTATGACATCGCAAAGGTTGTCCGTCTGTCCGTCTGTGCGCGTTATAACTCTCGAAGGGAATGAGATATTTTGATGAAACTTGGTGTGAGGTCTCATTGGGTCAAGGGTACGGTCCAGTTCGTAGATGGGCTCTGTAGCCTACATTTAGGGGTGGGGGAGGGGGTTCAAATTAAGGGACAAACAAAACATTTTTGAAAAGCTAATGTGATAGTCGATTATGGTGTAAGAAAGCATGCTGAGCACGATAGTTGGTTAACAGTTAAAGTTTTATTTGAAGTTGATTAAATGGTCGATTTTGGAGTAAGAAGACATGCTGAACACGATGGTGAAAACCATTTTCTCGTCGAACAAGTAGTTCGTCCGGAATCCGGCAAAAACCGGAAAGATGGTTAAAATTAAATGATTCATTTGAAGTTGATTAAATGTTCGATTTAGGGGTAAAAAAACATGGTGAACACGATGGTGAAAACCATTTTCTTGCTGGACATCTAGTTCGCCCGGAATCCGGCCAATACGGAAAATTTGTTAAAAGCAAAAGTTTGATTAGATGACAGATTAAGGGGTAAGAAGAGAGGCTGAGTCTGCATATGACAATCATTTTTTACCCGGACATATAATTAGTCCGGAATCCGGTTGTAACCGGATTTTTTTTTTTTGAGTCAAACTTTTATTCAAAGTTGATTAGATATTCTTTTTAGGGATTTGACGCTGGATTTGTTTCTGAATTTTCTTTTTTTGCTGGACTAGCAGTTTTCTCGGAATGCGGGCGAAACCGCGGCGAAGACCAGACCCTATTGTCTGAACAAATATTAGATTTTTGGGATCCCATCGACACCTTTGGTCTTGTTTTAGAAAGGAGTGAGGATCTTCCGAGTCGTTCAGGATTCTTATACAGGGGTGTAGCTCTTCACTGTCACAGGCACCAGTTTGTTGTGTTTTTACCATGGCTTCGCAGCTCAAACAAACATTACCGAACTGCAGAAAGCGGCACACAACATTTCCACTAGTCTTACGTATATCCTTCTGCAACTTCTCAGACAAAACTTGGTAGGAATAGAGCAGTTTTTAATGCCGGCCTGTTAGAGGTCATTTACACGAAACTCGCGTTGCTCCTCTAAACTTTTCTTAACCTCTGCGAATTCTTTAGTATAAAGAATTACATCGAGTCATTTTCAAAAATGTCGCGTTCAGCGCATTTTTTCCTATTAAATTAATTTCTCAAATTATTATAGCTGACAAGGACGCGAAACAGAAAAGCTGGTTGCGTCATCCGTTTTCTTCGGCAAACCGCCAGCTAAGGTTTCCCCGGTTACCGAAATTTTGTAGATAAAGTTTTCCGTTGGAAAACTGTCGAGATTATATTCGTCAAAGGGTTCAGAATAGTTTGGGATTTCACAAGCTTAAAATTTTCCAGTCTGGTTCAAGTTGGAATTTTAGGAAATGCTATGCTCAGTTGTCAGGGAATTTCTCTTGCGGGACCTATTTTAATGTGGTTGTGTTATCTGATAATGTTGTGTTTATCTGGTTGTGTTACCGTGGTATCTGATACCACGGTTGCTCTCCAAAAAGAATTTCCGGATTTGCACTTTTAGAAATCATCCAAAAAGAAATACTGATAAGCACTGACATTTAGAGTGACATAACTTCTTTCCCACCAATTTGACAATTATTGATTATGAAAGTGAGATGAATTTTCAGATACCACGATCAGATACCACGGTAACTGCGGAAACGATTTCAGACCCTGGTATCAGATACCATCCCGACGAAAAATTTATCTCAAAATAGTACTATGAAGTAGTACGAAAAAGTTGCATGCAGTACTAACGATGCTACTACATGCATCTACTTCAAGGCTGCCGTGTTACTGCATACTGCTATATGCTACTATTAGCAAGACTGGATGCTACTATGGCAAGACAGGATGCTACTGGATACTACTACATAAGATTGGACCAGTCTGAGGCACATTAAATGATAGTATTCTTTGCTATTACATAGTATTCTATGAAACGTTTTCGTACTACTACCATACTACTACGCAGGCTACACATTTTTCATCGGGATGGTATCTGCAAAAACGCAACTAATGTGTCAGACACTTAAGATCCTCCTTCAAGTTGTCTTTCATTGTCAAGCCTGCGCGTCCAGCGACGTAGGCACCTCTTGTCGCCAGCGCAGGTTTGCCACTGCTATACTCATCTGCAAGACTTGCAATCTTTGTAAATATTGATCTTATTTTCTTATTACAGGATTGTCTGAAGGCAATTGGAAAACAGTTCCATCCCGAATGCTTTGCGTGTGCCTATTGCGGTCACCTGTTTGAAAACAGCCGCTTTTATCTCGAGGATGGTCTTCCTTACTGTGAAGCAGGTAAGATAAACTAATGTTTTGTAGTCTAGTAAAGGTATTCTTCTTTTAAGCGTTAGTTAACGAGTGGCCCCAAACCGTCCCGTGAGGATGGAAGGGACTTAAGTAAGTAACTTCAAAGTTGGACTTCGAAAGTTTGGGCTAAGTAGTAAAATGACTTCCCATTCAGGGATTCTTCTTAGCTACTTTGGCTGGTGGTAGTCCACTTTTGATAAGAATTTAATTGCACAAAAAAAGCCAAAGCTAAATAAATAACAATCTTGAACAAGCCATAATTATTAGTAACCTACTCTAAGCATAAGTTTGTGTTGAAAAGCGACCCTGAGGAATCTCGCCAGCCTCCTCACATCATCAGATTGTAGACTAATCGTGCTACAAATCTATTTTTCATCGAACACCCTCACAGAAAGTGGATTAAAATGCCACAAGAAGCAGACCTCTACTGTACCTCCCTGAAATTGTTGGATGTGGGCCGAAAATTCTCAGCAGCGTACTCAGTTAAACCCCTATAACTTTTCTCGAACAGGTTTTTAGTGTATCTCTTCCTATGTCCTACAGGTAGTTATATTATAACAGTGAGTTCTGTAGACGTTGATACGATATCGTATCAGCCTCCAAAGAGGATGATACGAAGCCGTATCAACCTCCGCAGAAGTCAATCGAGCACTTTTCCTCAACTACTGAAAAGTAGAACCTGACCTACAAAAAATAAATAAAAGTCATCACTTTTAGAAAAAGAAAAAAAAAACTAAAAATAATAAAGAAAAAAATAACGGAAAACATGAGAGGACAAATGTTCAGAACTGAAAGAAAATATTGCTTTCTTAGCCAACCACCCTGGGCCATACCTTGTTACAATCACATTCCCAATGAAAATGTATCTTGTCAATGGAAACAACAGTAATTCCAGCTTGCTTCAACTTATCTCCTCTACTCTACAAAAGGCACCCGTTGTGCAATTACCACAGTATTTTTTCTTGATGTTTATCTGATTAAACAGTGATAAACGGTCCATTAATAAAAACTTCAGTGTTGCCACTTTCTCTGATGGAACCTGTGACTTTGGGCCGAAAAAAAAAATGATATTCTGGCACCTACGAAACTTGGTCCTTTTCACCAACTACCAACGAGAAATCTCGCTTTATCCTCTTCATCATTATACGCCTCAACTCTTATGCTTCCATGTACTGAATAAGGAACTGGACGCAGAGTTCTTGCTCGCTTTGCCGAAGAAACGAAATTGTATGACAAATCGCAGAATTCTGCAACCAGTGGCAACACCGGTGTAAAGTTGAACTATTCTATCTCTGTAAGAGGACGTCATGATTAATTCTATCTATCGAGCCCGCCGCTGGATGGCATCTGTTCCGCCACAAATAAAAAAGATGGTGTTGGATAAGGATTGTATTGTTATAAACTGAAATGCACGGGTCACAACAGTAGTAATTTTCAAATTTCTATAGTAGGCTAGAGTTGCCATTTCACTAAACAAAAATTCACTACAAAAGTAGCAAATAAGTAGGCTACAGAATATGTCCTACATATAAAATATTCTGTTCGAAAAAGCTATAACAGTTAACATACCTCCTTCTTGGTTCATATCAGAATAACAACCTCGATGGCCATTTAAAAATATCAACCTCTCCTTCGCCTCGGATAGGTTATTTTCAATGACCGTCTCGGTGTTATTTCCAATATCATCCTCGATGTCTGAAGTTAACCTTTAATAACTCCCCAAAGTATAGCAAGCTGATTTTATTCGTGCGCTTAAAACGATTTCTGGTAAAAACGTAGAAGAATGTGTGCAAGCAAGTAATGGAAATAATTTTAATCCCTCCCCCTTTTGCAAATGGCTGAAGCACACATCCTTTCGGGGTGAGTTTGAAGAAATCGCCTCCGGTCATAGCGGATGCATTTCTGCGGATCCATTTTGTAAAATAGTTATAACTATTCACGGTCATCACGGTCTTATTCAATTTTTTGTTGAAGAGGATAGTGTTTAGTTGAAGTTCTTTTTCTTTTTATCGTTTACTCCACTTGTACTACTTGTTTTTTGTAGTTTTGGGTGATAAATAAATAATAATAATAATAATAGACATAAAGCCGCCTTCACACTGAGCTACGTAACAGCGTACGCATCAGTTTTTTCAGTAAAACAGAAGCTGTTTAAGAAAAACTTGAGAAAAATGTACTAATGAAGAAGAAAGCTTACTAATGATGAAAGGAACGAAAATTCAGCAGAAGAAACCGGGAAAGGAAAACATAAATATGCATCCAGTGTGAAAGCTTCTCGCGTAGGTGTAAAAGATGCGCTGTGCAACGCAAGATAAACGCATACGCAACGCATCGCAACGACACTTCAAAGTGAAAGCGGCTTAAATGTTTTTATACATTTTCCAATAGGACCTTGGATAAGACGAGATTGTGTTCAATAATCTTCTGTTCATTTTATTTCCATCCTGCATATAGAAAAACAAATATTCAGGTCACTGCCCCCGTCCTACACGTTATTGTGTGGTTATAAATAAACTTTCCTTGAGATACCCCGCTTTAATACGCCACTGCCTCTATTATTTTCTGAAATTGTACAAGCAATTCCTGTTTGGAGTAAGAGAACCAGCTTTTCACCTCGTCTCTCCATTCTTAAGACTTAGGAAAGTTTTGTGCCATTTGGAGTGATCGTCACTCCCTCACTCCGTTCTTTCCGGTCAGAACGTCAAGTTACTGCAAGTTTCGTTTTTCTCTTTATATACACGGCTCTCAAGGCTCTCCAACGCTGGATTAAGCTGAGTGCCTTAGGCGAGTATTTGTGCTCGTCTTATGACACAAGAGAGATTACGGGAGTTTCCCCAGTTTGCCCGAAAAAGGGAGCGTCCGAGTGAACGGATGGGGTAATTCAGGGGGGGGGGGGGGTCGGAGCTTTCCGCTTTCAAGTTGCCATGTCGTTGACTGGCTCCGAACAGGGTCGCCAGAAGAGTTTGATACATCCCTAGACGAGTTGCGGAAATGGCAAACTTGCAGATGTGCTGCCTGTCAGTTGATGTTCCAGGTCTTACCTAGGAACAGCAATTTTCCTCCACTGCATTTTCGTTATAATTAAGTTCCATGCGGCTACCGCAGTAGCGGATTTCTCCGAATGTGTTCATACTGGAATTGGATACGCTACGCCTACATTTGCCGAAACTTGCTTGGTTTTAGCGGTGGCTTTATTACCTACAATTGTAAGACGTGGGTATCAGCAAGGTATTAGTTACTCCACGGTTGTCTTGGTGATGAGCATTCCTTCAGCATAAGCTGACTGCTAATCATATTTTGGGTACGTCAGCTGAGATCCGTTCTGTGATACGTCGGCCATTCTAGGCAAGGGTCCTCTTCAGTCTCAAGCTCCAAATATGAACTTGTGATCGAAAAGTTAGCGCTAATAATTATACCTTGGTGATATGGAAGAACGTTCTCTCTGTGCTTTAAAAGATAATGTTTTCTTTAAAGCTCTTATACTCTTTTCCTTTGAGAACACACTCATTTTAAGATAACAAGAGCTAGAAGAATGGCATTTGGAAGGGTATTTAGCATGCATGGTCGTTGCCTGCGGTCCGGGACATGTAGGACATGTGCTTTCGCGAACTATCAGGTTCTATCGGATCACTAGTTCCAGAGTTATGCATGCCACAGGACATTCCCTCCAAAATGTGTGGTACCTCCCTCCAGTTCCCCCCACCGAGGCCAGATTTGGTCAGGGCCTCAAAATAACATATCCAGGTCCGTGACCTTTCCTACCGCCCACGTTTCATTCCAATCCCTCCATCAGTTTGGTCCCTACTCGTGTCAGAAAATGTCTGTCGTGTCTTCAACTCCCCCTATACCGCGGTCGGATGCGGTTTTGAGCACATAAGAGGAACATCCCAGTCATACGCCATACTGCATCCGTCCAGTTTCACTCTAATCGGATCACCGATTCGCAACTTTCGCGGGTCACAAGACCTCGGATTCAATCTCCCCCCAACACGGATGATGGCTTGAACTTGGGCAAAAAGAAATGCTTGATAAGCCGGGTAAAAGAAAGTAGCCTACTGTGTCGAAAAATACTCCAAGGATTTGCCTATTTGTCCTTGAGATATTTATTGGAGCGTTTTTTTTTTGAGGGGGGGGGGGCCAAAACGTTAGTTAAGGGATACCTATGACATCGTAAAGTTTGTCCGTCCGTCCGCCCGTGTGTTTGTTAGCACGATAACTCCCGAATGGATTGAGATATTTCGTTCAAACTTGGTGTGAGGATCCTTTGGTTCAAAGTACAGGTCAAGTTCGTAGATGGGTTCCGTAGCTCTATATTTAAGTGTGGGAGAGGAGTTTCAGATTAAGGGGCTATTTTGTTCAAAAGTTGATTGGATAGTCGATTTAGGTAAAGAGATATGCTGAATTCGATCTTAAACTTTATTAAACAACAAGTAGTACAAGTAGTTCGCCCGGAACCCGGCCGAAACCGGAAGCTTAGCAGGAAATCCTAAAACCCAATGAGATAGTCGATGTAGGATAAGGAGACATGCTGAATCTGGATCTGAAACTAATTTTCTCGCCCGACAAGAAGTTTACCCGGAACTGGCCAAACCGGAAATTTGGGGGAAAAAATCATTCTTAGTCCGATTATAGAGGTTCGTAGTGGGATAAGAAAACTCGATGAGTCCATTTCTGAACTTTATTTTCTGGTCAGTTAAGTAATTCTGCCGGAATTTGCCAGAATGTGGAAATTTAGTAAACTCGGAAGGTGAAAGTTTTAAGTCGACTACTGTAATTGTTTATTGTCGGTAAGTCTCTACGTAACACAGAGAAGGTTAGCTCAAGCGTTAGAGCTCCAGACTGCAGATTGAGAGGTTCCATGTTCGTCTCTCGCTGTCACCAGCTCTTTTACTCCGCATGCAGTTTGACCGATGTAGTTGGAGCAGTGGATCAAGGTGTGATCAAGAAGGACGAGGATACATCGAAACTTTTGGTCTTGTTGAAGTTTGTACGGTGGACAATTGATACACTAAGGCCTACACTATTTGATACACTTCTGTCTCGTTTAGGCAAAAGTGTTTGTGTCTCGTTTGGGTAGTAGCTTCTCTAGCTTCTTTCTGACGGTTGTTGGTTGGTCTTTCAAACTTAAGGCGCATGCTAAAATCCAGAAGCGCTCCTAAAAGGTTTAGTACTTTCAGTGTTTAGTACCGGTTTAGTACTTTTCAGTGTTTCCGTTCCGGGGGCTTTCTTTCCTATTTCAATCAAGTTGTGTTGGCTTTGTTAGGATTTTGCCATGAGACGGCAATACTCTTGAAGACTATCTCTCCTTGCCGATGCAAAATCTCCGGCATCTCCGGGTAGCTACCGGAAGAAAGGCATAAGTAGTGTCACAGCTGCTGCCAAAGATCGCTGCGATTGATTGACACAGGATTTGAGTCGTTGAGTTTGAGTCGTATGGACACGCTTACTCCATCTTCCTGAGGATCGCTGGCGTGTTTTGGACTTAGTCATATAGAGTATACGGGCCCTTGTTTATTCACTGAGAACCTTACTCACGGCGTATGCCGACTAACTGATTTCAACGTCAACATATAAATACACATCAACATATAAACAAACAAAAAAGCAAGCGTAACTGCCGAGTCGACTGCTATTTTGGTTTGCATCAAAACAGCAGAAAAAAAAAATAATTACACTATATACTAAACGGTCAAACATATGTGCTTAAAAACCAACGTAAAATCATGTGTGCTCTTTAATGGTGGATGAAGTGTAAAACAGTTTAACAAATGCCGGGACAAAGCTGCTACTGTATCTTACGTGGGTGCATTGGAGAGGTTGCAGTTTTGGAATTGGGTTCGCATCTAGTCTTGGAGGTCTTGGCCCTTCGGTTTCAAAATCAGGGTGGAGGATTTGGTGTTTAAGGGTTTTTAGACCAATATTTACCGGATACTTTTTCACGATGACCCGGTAACAAGTAGCGCTCCATATTAGATTCTCTCAAGCGAGTCGGACTGGTCACGTGTAAGCCCAAAATGCCAAACAGGGCAACAGTAGGACTGATAAACGAAAAATAAATTTAAGGAGATCTTCAGTTCGAACGCCAAAACGACAAAGTACCTTAAGGGAACGGATGGCCATGTTCCCTCGTTTCAGCATCGAGTCTATTTTTTTTTTTAAATTTAGATCTCTCGTTAAGTAAACACCAAGAAGTTTAATTTCATCAACTAGTTGGATTTGCGGACGGGGGTAAAAAAACTGAGGTTGGCGTTTTAAAAAAAAAAAGTTACGACAACCGATTTGTCCATATTCACGCATACAATCTTCTGTCGCTTCATCGCCTATTTCATCAATTATAACTTTTGTGGATCTCTTTAAAGTTCTTACGGCAGACATCCAAAACAGACAAGTCGTCAATATATTTCCAACGATCAGGAAAGACGTTGCAAGCTCGTTAATTATTACTAAAACACTTTCAATAAGCCCCTTGCTTATTTCCCGCTTTTCTGTAAAAGTATTTACTCTCGTGATATGGGGAAAGTCAACTGTCTCGACGAGTGCCCCACATACGTTTGGCGATGGTAGTAGGTTGTGAACTATGGGGATATTTTTGCGTGAATGGCTGTTGAGCTGGACATCCATGTGATCGTGTCGTTGGATGATGCCATCCACGACCGGTTGAGACGGAGGAAGATGCCTTGAGCTTTTCACGCGAAGTGACCATCGAGCGGGATGGCGTCGACAACACCTATCATGCTGGTGGGATGTAACATCCAATGTAGCCATCCACAAAAATGTGCCCTGTCCTCTATGCCCACAAGTCCCGGCTGAGTTGGTAGCACCGAAAGTCGTGGGTAGAAATACCTTCTGACAAGAGGTATAGTCTCCAGCCCACGGCTTTTGATAGTTATGCATTTCGTGCGTTACTCACTCCCCAGTTTATTGCAAAATGGTGTTCTTTCTCCAGTTTTCTAGTTTCTTCTTAGGAATCCGTATGGACAATTGCTTGGCCGTTGTCTAACAGGTAGGAAGACTTCTGATGGTTTGCGCACCGATATTCGGGCGTGTTTATTGCTAAAATGAGCATTCCCATAATGCAGATACGGTGAGTAGTCTCAGTCACATGTGCGAAACTGGTTGAAATATTTGAGGGCTTAGTAACATTCGAATTGAAGTCTCGGAAGAAGACAGAACGTCCAAGGTCCCTTGAAAAAATAATTAACTGTCAACCAAGAGATTTGTCTGTGTTCGCAATAAACTTCTTAGTTCCGCCAGGTCGTCCCTATCTCCCGTCCCTGATGGATAGAACTTGGACGTTTGATTTCTTGAGGCAGCTGGAACACGTGCTTGACTATCTAATCACGTGGAGGGTTTTGTGGGTTTGCGATCGCTCGGGTGACGACGAGCATAAGACTGGGAAATTCTGGCTTTTGAGGACTGTGACGGCTCAAAGCGGACCCACACCAGTCAAAATATCAAGCCCTTAAAGCACAGATCTTATTAGAAATGGCTTTTCCCACGATAAAACGCGAAAAAAATTGTAAACGGTCCGGAGATGCATGTTTAAGTGGAATATTATTCGTATCCAGAGTTGAGTGTTTCAGCGCAATCCAGTGAACCTCGAAATGCGATGTTTCTGCTTTAAACCAATTGCTCTCTGTACGTCGTAATTTCAGCAACCTTTTCCCTTCACAAAAGTGCCATGAGACCATACACACATTCACCTCCTTCAGTACCCTTCCACGAGTATAATTTGAATAATTAGCAGCGAATAATCAATGAACAATTAGCAATCTACGATGTCGTAGTATCAGTATGGAACAAGTCCATCCTAGCGAATATTTGCAGCGTCTCCTTCGATTTTTTTGTCGGTTCTTGCTCGGAAGTGGTTGCAAGGTCGAGAAACCGGGGTCCCATCGAAACCTTTGGTCAAGGTAGTATAATAATGCTGCACAAGCCATGACTTTCTACTCCAAAGACAGTGGAAAACTTCCATTGCTCGGGAAGCAGGAAGCAGATTGCAGATTCTCTACTCATCAACGTTTGGATCTGTTTTAAAATATCTGTAACAGGTGTTGATAGTGAGGTAAGGGGGACTTCCAGAAACTAGTCCGCTTGGAAGCGCTGATGGATAATGGCGAAATACATGACATGTGTTGCTATTCTTTGACTTAAATTCAGCGAGGAGCGAGTCTGATTCTACTGGACCGAGGACAGATTTGTTCCCGTCCCAAAACGTAAGTGGAGGGATAATTATGACTTCGTAAAAGTTGTCCGTCCGTCCATCTGTCAGCACGATAACTCTCGAAGGGAATGAGATATTTTGATGAAACTTGGTGTGAGGATTCTTGGGCCAAGGACAGGTTGAGTTCGAAGATGGGCTGTAGCCGTACGCTTAGGGGTAGGGGAGGGGTTTCAAACTATAGTTAACAATATATTTTTTAACAGCTAATGAGATGGTCGATTTGGGGGCAAGAAGACATGCTGAATACGTATATGAAAATCATTTTCTCGCCGGAGAAGTAGTTCGCCCGGAATCTGGCCAAAACTGGAAAATTTGTTAGAAATAGAAGTTTTATTTGAAGTTGATTAGGTGTTTGATTTAGGGGTAGGAAGACATGCTGAATTCATATATGAAAATTATTTTCTACCCGGATATATAGCTCGCCCGGAATCTGGCTGAAATCGGAAAGTTTTTTATAAGTCAAAGTTTTTTCTGAAGTTGATTAGAGGTTCGCTGTAGTGGTAAGGAGACATATTCGTATACGAAAAAAAAATTTCTGGACGGACAAAGAGTTCGCCCGGAATCCGACTAAAACCTGAACATATGTTAAAAGTTAAAGTTTTATCTGAAGTTGATTAGAGGTTCGTTTTAGGGGTAATGCCTAATTCCTTTTGAGCTTGAGGCCAGCCGAAACCGGAAATTTGTCAGAAGTAAGGCAGGTAGTTCTGATCAGTTTCGTTAAAGTATATCTGACGTACAGGGTTAAACAGACATGCTGAATCCATACTTGAATCTGTTTTTTTTTTTCAGATGATTAGCCACTGACCTTAATCTGTTTATAAATTTTAACAGTGTTCAAGGAGTCTGGCGAAGACCGGATATCTACAAAGACCCAATTGTCCGGATCGAATATTAAAATTTTGGGATCCCATCGAAACCTTTGGTCTTGTTAACACAGACGTTAAAAATTCGGCGAATTTTTGAAGAGCCTAAATTAATCACAGATTTTCTCGTAGCATAATCACCCTGCTTCACGAGAGACGTCTCGCTAAAGATTACTTCAACAGACACGTCTAAACAATCTTGCTAAAAAGAAAATAAGATCTGCATCATTGAGACCTCATCAGTAGGTTCGACTTTACTGGCGCGTTCTCCTACTAAGAGAGTAAAATGATCTTTTTTTTTTAATTGTTAGGGAAATCATTACAGATAAAATAAAGAAGTGTTTTTTATGGCACTTGCCCTTAAGCCAAGTGTCATATAGCGATCGCAATTTCTGTCCGTCTGTCGGTCTGTCGGTCTGTCCAGGTTTTGCTAGTTCGGGCACTTCCACATAAGCTAGGACGATAAAACTTGGCAGGCATATCAGGGACCCCAAATGATTAAGTTGGAAATAGTCACTTCCCCGATCCGAGCACCGTGGGGGGAGTGGAGGGAGGGGGAATCCGGAATCTTGAGGTATTTTTAACTTTTGAACGGGTGATCGGATCTCGATGAAACTTGATATTTGGAATGACCTCATGCCTCAGACGACCCACTTAAAATCCGGACTGGATCCGGTGACTTTTGGGGGGAGCTGGAGGGGGCAACCGGAAATTTTGGGAAACGCTATGAGTGGAGGGATCGAGATGAAACTTGGTGGGAAGACACCTAGCAAACACTAGATACATCATTGACATCACCGAGCCGATTCGGGCACTGTGGGGGGAGTGGAGGGAGGGGGAATCCGGAATCTTGAGGTATTTATAACTTTTGAACGGGTGATCGGATCTCGATGAAACTTGATATTTGGAAAGACCTCATGCCTCAGACGACCTACTTAAAATCCGGACCGGATCCGGTGACTTTTGGGGGGAGCTGGAGGGGGCAACCGGAAATCTTGGGAAACGCTATGAGTGGAGGGATCGATATGAAACTTGGTGGGAAGACACCTATCATACACTAGATACATCATTGACATAACCGAGCCGATTAGGGTACTGTGGGGGGAGTGGATGGAGGGGGAATCCGGAATCTTGAGGTATTTATAACTTTTGAACGGGTGATCGGATCTCGATGGAACTTGATATTTGGAAAGACCTCATGCCTCAAACGACCCACTTAAAATCCGGACCGGATCCGGTGACTTTTGGGGGGAGCTGGAGGGGGCAACCGGAAATCTTGGGAAATGCTATGAGTGGAGGGGTCGAGATGAAACTTGGTGGGAAGACACCTAGCAAACACTAGATACATCATTGACATGACCAAGCCGATTCGGGCACTGTCGGGGGAGTGGAGGGAGGGGGAATCCGGAATCTTGAGGTATTTATAACTTTTGAACGGGTGACCGGATCTCGATGAAACTTGATATTTGGAATGACCTCATGCCTCAGACGACCCACTTAAAATCCGGACCGGATCCGGTGACTTTTGGGGGGAGCTGGAGGGGGCAACCGGAAATCTTGGCAAACGCTATGAGTGGAGGGATCGAGATGAAACTTGGTGGTGAGACACCTAGCAAACACTAGATACATCATTGACATGACCGAGCCGATTCGGGCACTGTCGGGGGAGTGGAGGGAGGGGGAATCCGGAATCTTGAGGTATTTATAACTTTTGAACGGGTGACCGGATCTCGATGAAACTTGATATTTGGAAAGACCTCATGCCTCAGACGGCCCACTTAAAATCCGGACCGGATCTTGTGACTTTTGGGGGGGAGCTGGAGGGGAGAATCGGAAATATTGGAAAACGCTATGAGTGGAGGGATCGAGATGAAACTTGGTGGAAAGATACCTAGCAAACACTAGATATATCATTGACATAACCGCGCCGTGCCTACTCGTAACAAGTGCCATATGAGCTTGTAGCTCTTGTTTTAGTAAGGAAAGGGTATAAATCTTTCTTTTGAACTGAGGGTGACAAAGGTCTGCGTCTCATTCGAAAACAAAGCGAAAATTGCCCGTTTTTTTAACTTTACTTCCAGTAAGCCACAAAGACTGACTGATTTTGTACGAAAGGAAAATATCAGGTAACTTTAACATTGGGAAAACATCAGGTTTCTTTAAGTATTACTAGTCTAATGAGCTGCATATAGATCTATACGCGTCAGCTGATAGTGCGAGGACGTTACAGGCCTGATCCAGATTAGCTTAACTCGATCCTGCTTTCTCTTACACAGATCTTGGCTTGCTATGGATAGCCAATAAACATGGCGGAAAATCAGTGTGCAGCTTTTTACACCGATTTTCATTGCTTTACTGCCATCAAAGCTTACCTAGATGAGTTTTAGCAAGCTTGTCTCAGGCTTGGGTCCGACTTGTTGAACGGTCGATGCCTTGAGTCACTGGAATCAGAAATGGGACATTTCATCCCAGCTGTTCAGTGCCACAGCATACCATTTTCGACATCGCTGATTGAAGTCGCGTTTTCGCCAACCTTGCGATAAATCCACATGCTTCCCGGACATCTGTTGCTTCATCACAAGAAAAAAAATCCCAAGTCAATTTCACGCATTGGGAGTTCTGGCATTCCGAATGTTTTCGTATGGAGCATTTACGAATTTCCTATCGAAAGCAGGACCCGACAGCTGGAGTTTCTCTCATCCCCGGCGGGCTAAAACTTCCTTGTAATTGGCTGTTGACGATAACATTGCTGGTCACATAAATGAGGGAACTGGCGAGGAACTTGTCGACAGCAAGATTTATCCATCGAGGCTGAAGTCAACTGGCGAATTGGATTCACGAGTCTCCTTGGTAAAAAGGTGTCTGGTTCTACCTTGGTGGGATTCCTAATTCAACAGTTAGGGTTTCAAGGTATACTGAAATCATAGGTACTGATTTGTCACACTTGTTTGTCTGACGACAGCAAAATACAGTTTATAGGACACCTGAATGAAGAGTACCAAGTATCATCCCTATCTGTATGACTTCCGTTAACATTGCCTGCAGAAAACCCAATCCAAATACGAAATAGTGTTTCCAAGCTATGATTTTTGCTCCATTTTGCATCTGTCCTTATTTCAGTACCGAACAATTTTAGAAATGAACAAATGTCTCCAATCATCCCTTCTTCAGGAATATGTTTTAACGAGTGAAGCCCAAACGTATTTCTGAAGAAATCCCAATTCGATCCGGCCAGCGCTGTACAAGATTTGAATGAATTGCGCTTTTTGTCTTGGAATCTGCATGTGCAAACCTCAGAAACGAACATACCTATTTTGAAAACGCCACGCTCAGAAGAAGAATGCTCTCCGTGGCCATGTCTGTAAAGGCATTCTCCATGGTGTGTTCAAGTATGGTTTCATTGTTCACGTGTCCTTTAAGGAATGAAACAATTGATCTTGCTTTCTTAGATTTAAAAGCGTAATTTGATTTAAAAAAAAAAAAAAAAAAAAAAAAAAAAAAATTGGGCCTGTTTTGGTGATACCTGTTTGATAGGAGCCCGCAGTACTTCAGTACTATGTTTGAGCTAAAATACCTAAAGGATCTGTCTTACCTATAATACTAACGCAACCTACTTCCATAATCACTCCATATATTTCTAAACCCGGAGACCCCAATTTCGTGCGGTACATTCTAACCCTTCTAACAAAAGCACACGGATTTTCTCACTTGCCGTGTTTTGCTACCTTCGATGTGTATGACTTTGTCAATGGCTGTCTGCGAGCAGTATTTTCATCAGACAAAACGGTTATGTAAATTTTTCCCTGTTTTCGCTGTAAGTCAACGGGTCTCGGAAAACGCTTAAAACAGCCAAAACCGTAGGTTATTTGTTGAAAGCACGGCCTAGTTGTAAAGTATTGAAATATTTTAAAATACTGTAAGTTGAATAGTACATAGTGCGAGGGCTCCTTTAAGTTTTGTTTAAATTGGCGCCAAGAAAGATGAGACATTGCTTATTCTTTGGCGGTCTCTAGTTTCCCTAGCTGTCAGCAGGGGGGATGGGGGCTGTCGTAGCTTAGATCGCTTTAAATTCCATGTAGAACTGAATCTCAGGCGCTAGTCTTACAGAACTATGCCACGATTGCCACCGATTCCTTCCGTAAACCAGGCGCCTTTACAGCAGGCTGCCAAATTGACACATTTTGTGCCAAAATTACACAATGGCACATTCAGCCCGAAAGGTGACACAAGAGACCAAAATGACACATTTTTGGTAGCAATTACACATTTTCTGAAGAAATGGCACATTTTGTTTACATTAGTAGTGTTCTTACTACTTTATAGTGTTCTTTCTTTGAATAGAAGGCCGCAAGGCAACTGCAATGCAAGAAACTCACTCCAAACGTCTACAAAGTTCAAGCGCACTTTGTGTGCACTCTTGTTTTAAGTTGTCTTCCGAGTAGCAATTTTGCTTCTCCCTTTTTTGCCTTTTCTGACTTAGCAGGAACAAAGATTTCTCTCGATTTTTCAGAAATGACAATTGGAGGATTTTCGCCTCCGAACTCACGGGGAGATAGCAGGCTCTGTCCAATGATCACAAAGTTGCCAGATAAAGTCTGGTAGTTTTGTGTTAAAATGTTCATAACTGAACAAAAACACGTGTCCATTAAGTCTAATGCCATTTTAAAAAAAATTGACACATTTTGTGAAACATTATTGGGTTTGAGATGACACAAACAACACGTTTTCAAGAAGAAAAAATGACAAAATGCTCCAAAAGAACTTTGCAGCCCTGCTTTGCGGAGGTATGAACTCAGGGTATGCCTGTGAACGCAAAGTGGCTTAGCCACACGACCTTTAGAACTAAGCCGTCTATGCCGGGATCGACTAAAAAGAGGCGCGGCATGACACGATGTAGGAGGCACGAGTACTATAAAGAAGCACGAAAACTAAAATGTCCCTTTCAGTCAGAGCAAAATAACTCTAAAGAGTAATGCGAAGGCCTATCCTTCCCATGCATCAAAAATGGGCCTCTGTCGCTTTGTTCGGTGCATGCAATGGCGGACGTAGATTCTAGCCAGCGCTCGTTAACGATTGGTCAGAGAAAAATAATTCTGCTCTGCGATTGGTTGAGTTTCGGTAGGGATGTTCGTATCCGGTAGTGGAGCTAGTGTTGCTGCGATTTGACTGTGTGTCACTTTTTCAAAGTTCGCGCATCACTCTTAGAGTTATTTTGCTCTGCTTTCAGTCTTCAAAGCAGGAACAATGTTCTAACGTGCCTTTTTTTTTAGCTCTGGAGCGAACTCTCACCTGCTTGTCTACTTTTACTACTTGCTAGTCTCTTTTTATTACTCTTGTTTTCTGCGCCATGCCGTGCCGTGTCTCTTTTTAGTCGATCCCCTCTATGCCCGTCCATGTGTACTTCCCTTAGACGTTACAAGACTTCCCACTTCTGCGATTCGCGTAGACAAATCCAGTTCAGCTCCACCTATGGGATGTACGTTGGAAGCCTTATTTATTGTTGTAAAATTTTCACAGACTGGAATGAGCTGTTCACAACTAAGTGCTTCGGTTGTGGCTTCCCAATAGAAGCCGGTGACCGCTGGGTAGAGGCGATGAACAACAACTACCACAGCCAGTGCTTCAACTGCAGTGTAAGTAAACCATCATATCATTAAGTCTCGCTGATTCGATTCAGCTATATTGGATTTTGTACTGCCAAACATCATGACTTGCAGTCTCGTAATTCTCTGACAGTCCATGCCACGGGGAATCAAGATAAATTTCCCAACTACATCTTTCAGACTTTGCCGTTTGAAAGCCGATATTCTTAGGGTTCAGTTTGAGCCACGGAAATGGTTGTGAGCCCCCCCCCCCCCCCCCCCATTCACTTGCCAGCATTAGTTTGCCAATGTACTTTTGGGGACAACATCCAACAAAATTATAAAGCTTTCTAAAATGGTCAAAATCATTCGATAACCTATTTTTTTTGTACCTTGTTTGTCCATTTTATTCATCGTTTTGCATTTTCCTCGGTATTTTTACAAACAAACGAGAGTTAAATATTCTTTGAGCCCAAGCTGACGTATCCGTTGTAAACATTGTTTGAATAAATGTGAAAAATCATAGCTGACGTATCCGTTGTAAACATTGTTTGAACAAACGAGAGTTGTTCAGAATAGCATGTGGAAGATAGTAGAAGCTGAACTAGAGCTGTCGGAAAAATAATATATGGGAATTCATACTGAGGTTGTTACAGACATGTTTATATCAAGTGAATAAATTGGCAGAGTGGATCGTCAGACTGCAGTGGGAAAATTTATATAACTTTCTCAGAAATTTGTCATTTACCTGTATATTTTGGCCTCTTTTCGTGTAAAGTCTTTGCAATATTCAGTACTGTCCTGCGGATTAAATATTTTCTATAGATACTAATTTTACTTTGGAACAGAAGGAAGAATTTCTACTTCTTTCCTTCGTATTGTTACTGGGAAACTTGATTCTATTTTTTTTTTTTTTTTGTCTAAGTAAGCTTGCTGTTAGTATCCAGGCTCAGCCATAAACGGGGAGCCAAAATCAAAGGCTACCGAGAAACATTGTCATGATAATCCTTTGCATTGTCATCTTTTTTTTCTGAACGGTGAGAGATTTCTGGATTCCTCCTGTTCTAGTGCGTTGCTGTGGATCTAGGTTATCGGTACCGTAATGAGAACTTGGCTGTGTAGGGGTTGGAGAAACTGGTTTTCCCAGTCAGCACCTCTCTTTAAAGTTTAACTGAACAGGCAACTTATTTTTACATCTTAGATTCAAATACATTGAATTATTACAACACCTATTGGGGATTTTCATTCTGTCCACAGTAGTCTTCAGTAGGGACGTTGGGAATGTGGACGCTTTCCCATGGTGAATCCGTCCACAATTCGCCCGCGAAAATCACTGCACTATCACTACACAAGACACCTCATTCGCTAGCACTAGTTTTTGGCACTGCAGACTGCAGACACTTCTTTGTTTATTTGATACACAATTTATTTACTCGTTTGCTGCTGGTATTGTTGCCAAATGTTCCAGGCACCATAGAGATATCACAAAAACCGGGAGAGCGGCAAGCACAATGGGATAATCGATTATTTGGAAATATCAGAAAAACAAACTAACGCTTTTTCATCGGGTTTTCAAGATTACTTAAGCGAACAAGTGATGGGTAACTAGACTGTAGTATCCTAGCCCTTTTCGGTTAAACTTTAAGCGGAAGTTCTCTGGCTGCGATAAGGAAAGCTGACGGTGGCTTCAACTCATTATTTGGCCCATCGCTGTCGGTGCCAAACAGGCGTTACAAAGCGAGCGAAACGGGACGGATTGACCGCTGGACAGAGGCCACTTGATAATATTCCTAGCGAATCCTATGATTCACCATACCTTCTTGGAGCGGGGCCCATTTGGACTCTGATCCCAAGGTGTTTTTGTGTCTAGAATATGCTTTCGAACTGTGAACGCGTGAAGCCACCAAATGAAGTTTGTTATACCATACAAATATTGGCAACAGAAGCCTTTGACGTATTTTATGGAAGCGTTGACGGCTATAGTGTCGTCAATTTGAAGGCAGTCGTAAATTTTCGTCGGATTTTGTAATGATATTTTGATTGCTGGAAAACCCAATATTGTCTCACTGTAATGACGATCGAGTTCCAGATCCAGTGACACGACTGTCGCAAGGGCCTTCTGTTAAGGGCGTGCAGGTCTGTTGGGGTTCTCTACTGTCCCTCTCGTGTTTATTACGTTTTTCTTTCAGTTCTCTTTTTCTTTTCTGCGATGTCTTATTGAATAGTTTCGCCTAAGTAAGACAACATTGTCGTCGCCTTCTGCACCTTTCTTCCCCTTTTCATGCCTTGTAGAATCGGTTTTAATAGCTGTTTCTAGAAAAATACTGTGCTGTAATCATACTGTTTTTTGGCATAAATATTAATTGCCAGTCAACATGCCAATGATGCCAAAGTTTAAACTTTATTCAAATTCTTTTCCTTACCTCGTACTGCCTCTTGGCTTTCAGCCCTAGAGTGGGCTCATTGGAATTATAAATGTGAATTGCTAGACACTACGTCAGCAGGGTTGCCCGACACTTTCTTAGTGCTCATTTGGACGTAGCCAAAGGTCCAGATACGATCTTCGAGAGCATAGATCTGAGTGGCCTAACGCAAAAGCTTACCGCTACTCGTGACGCGGCAAAATTAAAGCCGGAGGATTTATCGGCCCGAGTGCAAATTCGAGAGGAGGGCAAACGAGATCAGGGTTAAAGTGTAAACAGTTTACCTCCACTTTTCTGTCTATTTAGGTTTGTACCCATAACCTTGAAGGCCGACCGTTTTACGCCAAAGGTGGCAAGCCGATGTGCAAGTCTCATGCCGTGAAAGCGCCCCAATAAGGTTAAGACGAGCACCTAGAGCGTAGCACATAGATTAGCTGCGCATGTGTATATGTCCAATCCTAGCTGGTACCGCTAGAGCTCTCGATTATTTATTTTTTCAGCACTTTCTTAACACACTTGTTTTGTGTCGGATAAATCGCATGGCCCATCCCGGCAGGGAGCTAGAACACCCAATTTACCATGCAAGCTCTAATCTATTATTCACAAGGCTCAATCCCCGTCGACGGGAATTTCTAACAGTACAGGTTAAGGGTATAGTACTAAAGATCCCAAACTCCGAGCTGCTTTGACACCGAGAAACCATTTAGCGAGTGGGGGGGGGGGAGGAAGCAAATAGAACTTCCTGGCAGTTATAACGACAGACAACATCTATAATAGCTATGGTTTGCTTTATTCAGTCTTTGGGTTTTGTGGCATTATTGTAACAGTGTTGACAGCTGGCTGTTATAAAGTTGTGTTCTTCCCGGTAGTTGCTAGGAATCACTGTTATGTTTGCTTCTGTTGCGCGGATGCAGCCAGCAACTAAAACATGAAAGCACGGAAGGAAAATCATAAAAAAAAACGAAGATCGAAGAAGAGCAGCAGGAACTATGACAAATTCTTGCCAGTGGACCTCGTATTTCTTTGCCTGGGCAAAATTTCTCCTTTTTAAAACTTTCCGTTTTTTATAATATTGTTTAGTGCTACTGGCTAGTGGTACTAAGAGTGTGCTATTCTGCCTTTGGTGCGGAAAAATTTGAATCTCAACACAAACGTGGCTTTTCTGTAGCCGACGGTGAGCTAGGTAGAGAGTGCTCACTGCGTGAACACAAACTCTCGTAAATCGTTTTTCTCAAACATACTACACAGGTACAAGCGTAAAGTTACCACACATCCGTCAGTGAAATTCTACAATGACAAAATCGATTATTCGTGAATAGTAGAGCATCTTCGTCGGGCATTCGTCTATTTAAGTGAATATGTGATAGTTAACTAGATTTTTCTATCTCAGTCCTTTTCGGTTTACTTTACTCACTTTAAAGATCAGGGATGGCAGCTAGATATAGAGCAATGTCTTGATCTCTCATTGCTAACACCAAGCCTTGCACGTGTTCATACAAGGTCATTGCATTAGCTTGTCAATGTTGAATAAGATCGACCAAAAAGAGGCACGGCATAGCATGGCGCAGAAGGCACGAGTAATAAAAGATATTAACAAGTAGTAGAAGTAGACAAGTAAGTGAGAGGTGGTAACTCCAGAGCCTAAAACAAGGCACGTTAGAACATTGTTTCTGCCCTTCACTCTGAAGCCTGAAGCCCCGTTTTCTCGTTCTTCCTGAGGATCACTGGCGTGTATTGTACTTAGTCATAATAATAATAATTTATTAAAGCCAACAAAGGGCCATACAACAGTATTCATTATCGCACTTAACTAACAAAATTGAACTTCAAAATACATACAATAAAATCACTTCTTTTTACCCTTCTAGTATTGCCAAATTACCTCCGATCTAAACTTCCAGTAGACACTTAAAATATTTACATACCGACCGAATTACCTGACGATTTGTATAGAGTATTGTAGATGAATGTTAGATCGCTTCTCTAACCGCCAAGTGTGGGAAAATAAGAGATTCTGCTTGGACTCTTCGACCTTTTAGTGTTTGTGCAGCTTTTTAGTACTCGTGCCTCCTACACTATGTCGTGCCTTGCCTCTTTTTAATCGGTCCCGTGCTGAACCGATGAGCCTGCCTCCGAAGCACAAAATCGTTAGCTAACACTTACGATTTTCTACTCTAAAACAGTAGTGATCGCAATTCAGCAGAAATTTTATAATTTTGTAGCTAAAGCTAATAATATTCTGACTGAAGAATCTGTTTCCGTTTTTCGCTAAAAAGCTAATAGTTAAGTAAGTACAGTGCTTTGTTTAATGTACGTCAATTGTTATTTATTGTTATGAAATTTATTTGTAACAGTGTTTTTTAAATTTATTTTAGTACTCCTCATTATATATTCTTTGAGGGAAATAAATAAATGAAATGATGATATGAACGAAACATAGTATGTTTATTTTATTCCTCGTTGGATTGTAGAAAACTGGCTATTATTGGCCAATATTCCATCCTAAGCATAATGATCTAGCAAGGGCAAGATTTAGAATGATGTTGATCATCGAGATTCAAACACAAACTGCACCTAGTAAATAATAGGATTTATATCGTTAGGTAATGAATCCCAGCCTAAAGCTACGTGCATACACAGCCGATAAGATAAGCATATAGGCTACCTCACATACATTACCAGAAAAGCTATGTTTTTATATAGATAGATAGATAGATACTTTAATTTTAGCCTTTAGGCCATACACAAAATCATTCATTTTTTAAACACTTCGAGAGAGCGATTATATAAACTCACATGTAAAACGATTTAAACTCCCACTACCAATAATTATTTACATCTCTTTAACGCTTCTTTGACAAAACCTGTAACTGCCATTATCGCTGACCGTGAAGATGACTTTAGGATACCAGGAAAGAGCAACCCATCTTCACCAAAAAATCTTACTCTCAAATCCGACAGCCCCTTGCATCTTGACAGGAAGTGAGACAGATTTTCCTCTTCCAAACCACATAACGAGCAAGTATAACATGACTTCGGGTTTCGGGAATTTCTTTCAAATAATTTAACCCTACTCTTAAGAGGGAGACTGTTCGCTATATATATAATATAGCGAATACTATATATAATATATATAAATATATATATAATATATATTTACTAAACGACCTCATGACCCTTGGCGGCTAAGGTTTTTGAATCGGCCGATCCTCCATCTTGCAGCTAATATTCGGGAAACAACGAGATATATACCGCTAGAAGTAATTGATCCATTGGAACTGTAAGATCGTTTCAAGGACCGCCGTGTAAATAAGAAACACGATAAACGATTAACAAATCTTTCAATATGGTCATAATCGATGGCGGTAATGTCTCACGAACCAAATGCCGTCGATTATGGAGTAAGACCTTTTGACTCAACGGAGCAACAGAGTAGAATAGAATCAATAGAAGCTTTAGGAATCATGTAAAGCGTCTGGCTAAAACCAATCCCCGACCCTTCCGGTTCCTTAAGTTTGAAGGTACCTAGTATAGATACTAGTTGCGTATTTGCTGATACCATGGTATCTGTTACCACGATAACTGGATCTGTAATTAGTCATTTTGCAGTTATCGTGGTATCTGATACACGGTGCTCTGGAAAAATGACTGTTGCCGAAATTGCACTTTTCGAAGACATCCCAAAAGAAAAACAGATATCCAGTTACATCACTAAGTGCTAAACTTCTTTCACCAATCTGACAAAATTGGATGAAAGTATGACTTTTCAGATACCATGACCAGTTACCACGGTCGGACCGTAGTATCTGAATTTCTTATACCACTATAACTAGCCAGATACCACGATAACTGCAAAAACGCCTTTTAGACGTGGTATCAGATACCACGATAACTACGAAAACGACTTTAGACCATGGTATCAGATACCATTGTATCTGCAAAAAGCAACTATTGAATCTGAGGTTTATACAGGATCCTGATAAGCTGGAATATGATAAGTTTCAGTTTCACTGGACTATATATAAAGACAAAAAATACAGAACCAACATAATTTAAACATTATTTAAACCCACTATTCTTCAATCTTCCGATCTGGAGTCATTTGCTCGACCCTGAGCCACCATGGTAGATAGTTTGTACTCGCTTGTTATATTTTAACTTTTTGTGTTGTTTATATGGCTTACGCTGAAATAAAAGTGTTATTATTATTTTTATTATTATAATACTCCTGCCAGGAAAGCATAAAAGAAGTGCCTGGCTATGGCAGGGAATTAACCTGTATTATTTAAAAAATAAACATAACCCCTGAATACCCTATATAACGAAAGAGAGGAGAGGAGAAATTATAACGAAGATAATTTCGTAAACCATATTGGCCTGACATATCACAAAAAATCAACGAAGAAACCAACGAAAATGGGGTTTGTAAAGGCCAACGAACATACTGAAATAAAAGGCGAATATTTCGGGAGACAACCGCCTCCCTTCTTCAGCGCAGGCAGAACGCGAAAAAATGCCAAAACGAGGATGAAGATCAGCAACCAAGAAAACCAAAACAAAGCAGAAAACCAACGAAAAACTGAAAATTAAAACAAAATTGGAAGAATTGAAAGCCTAAAATAAAACCAAAGACAGCGAGCCACTCACCAATGCCTGCGAATAACAGTTATGTCTGTTCTTGCCCGGTACTAGCGAGTGTTCAAACAAACCTGTTTGGGGAAAGGAAACAAACCTGTAATCAGGTTTGTTTCCTTTCCCCAAAGTTGAACCGGAGGATTTACAGCCTGACGAGGACCCTTGCCAAGAAGGGCCGAAATATCGCTGACGAAGAATCATAGCTGACGTATCCGTTGTAAACATTGTTTGAATAAATGTTTCAAAGTCAGCTTGGGCTCAAAGAATATTTATAGAGATCAGATTATCTCACTAAAGTATACTGATTGCTTAAAGGCCGTATCCATACCCGAACTTTTGAATCAAAAACCAGTATCAGCTTTTGCTTCGCATAACAAGCCCTCCTCTCATCAGGACTTGGCAAGATTTCAACTTTTATGTTCTACATACGGTGTCAGAAGTTTGGTCACATTCAACTTATGGATACGTCTCTTTGTGCTAATTTTTAACGGCATCCATCATGATTCAACATAAGGATGTGCAATTCAACATAAGGATGTGCAATTTTTGTAAACTTCTGTCATGTGAAGCAACAAGTTCCGAGCGGGACTATATAAAACCCCCCAGAATACTCCCAAGGATTGGCAGTGTAAATGTTGACAAAGATTACAAACACAGTACTGCCAATTTTTCACAGATTATTATGCTCATGGAAGGAATTTATGAATCCTGGCATGGCGGAATCAGGCAAAAAGACTGAAAAGCGATGAGCAAGGGGTTTGAGTGCATGTACAGTTTTGTCCTAGTTCAGACACTTTGGTCGAAGTAAAAGGATGTTTTGAGCAGAAACAGGGATTCCGGTCATGTCTTTGAACAAGTGGATTTATGGTCATTACAGTGCAGTAAGACTTTCTAATCAAAGTATTATTAGTTGCGTTTTTGATCGAAGTTTGAAGTTACCTTCAACCTCAAAGGTCTTTGTTTAATTACCGTTTTTGGTCGCCGGTTCACAGTTTCTTCGTCCTTCAAACTCCGACCGTCGAACTTCGTGAGCTAGGAAGTTCGAAGTTTGCTTGAATCGTCTAAGAAACGTCAAATGGGCAAGGATCGCCGGAGTCGTAAAAACACTAATTAAAGCACAACTCCTACCAGAAATGATCTTTTCACTATCAAATGGATCAGAAAGAAACTTTCTCGAAAAAACCATTACTTTCCATCTGGGTTTAGCGATTTTCTTGTTAGCGCTTGACGATTCGACACAGCCTTCCTGCTGTCCGACGCAGCGGCTGGGCGCAAACGTTTGAAAACTGAAGGTGCCGTGGATAATAAGTACGAAAACTAAGCAAATAAAACTAGTCAAAAACAGAAGATTCTCATATCCTTGTGTGTGAAAGAGAAAAAAAGGCACTAAAAATTCGTAGGCACAAAACAAAACAATGGAGAAAGATTTTTATTTCAAAAGCTTTTAATTCCATAAAGGAGCTAGGTATATATAAAAGGCAGAATAAGCAAGAGGGGTCCTTTAAGCAAACGGTGAACTTCGACGGCGTTTGAAAACGGAAATTAAGCAACCGGCACCGCTAAAGGCGAACAAAACTTCGATGAAAAACGCAACTATTGTCGGGAACTGATGAAGCTATGAATAATGGCAGTTCTGGATAAACTAATTTCTTCTTTTTATATAGGTTTGCAAGAAGAACTTAGAGGGACAGAGCTTCTTAGCCAAAGGAGGAAAGCCGATGTGCAAATCCCATGCCGCCCGTGTCTAACCAAATAGAGAAAATATCATATTTTGTTGTTGTTTTCAGAAGCGTACTTAAACTCTTAAGTATTATCAGATTTATTTATATGGCTTGAGAAACGCTTGTGTGAACCGTCATTAACTCGGTGTCCTATTTGTGCCAATTGTACCGTTAGGGCTTGTGCCGTAGGCTTACTGCAGCATTTATTAGCTAGACTAGGTGTGAAACAGAATGCTTTGAGCATCATCCGGTATATATTAAGTCAAATTTGGTGCAATAAAAGTACTTTTTTGTCTGTTTGTACTTAACTGTGCTGTGTATAAATGTATTATACCGTATTCATTATAACTAATCTGTGGTTACCACAGAAGCTCTGCTTGGAACCTAAATCGTGGCCTATCCAGCCAGAATGCAGAAAACCCGTAAGCATCGTCGAGCAGAACTTGGGTTCTTTGGCAGCTGTGTCGAGAGAGCAAGCTCGATCAGACCAGATTTCTGGCTGGATATGGCAAAAAATAAGATCAGCGAAGCCCAGCTGATTTCTCTGTTAGGCCAGTCATAGCTTTAGGTCGGATTGTTTTCATCCTACCAGGTATGCTAGTATTTAAAAGATGTTAAGAGTTTTCGCTTTCCAGTTTTTTGTTCAGATCAGTCAAATAAACCTGTTTGAAAAATATCAACCTTGGAAAAACGGTGGGTTTTTTTGTGGAAGCAGTTCATCAGTTTAGTGGCACGACCCTTTGGGCGTGGAACTGTGTTCTCACCACCTTCCCCCCCCCCCCCCCCCCCAGTGGCCGAATAGAGTAAGTTCACTCCAGTTTCATAAGAGATAACACCAGGATGCGCGGTTTCCATAGACAACACTTGGGATGTTGGAAACATTATGGATTACATGTTTTGCATAATAAGCATTGCCAGGAAGAGTCGGAAAACCGGTGAAAAAGTATATGCTGACTTTTCCGATGTCATGACGACTTCAAAAAGGTCAGCAGATGCTTTTGCACCGGTTTTTCGGCTCATCCTGGTAATGCTTGTTACGCATAATATTTCATGCATAACTTCTTGCCAAGAAGGGCCGAAAGATAGCTCTAATAAAATTCCGTTGACGTATCCGTTTTGCACTGTCAAATATCATGCATAGCCTTTTCAAAATCACAGCAGATTACATTCTATTTAAGGTAAGGTAAGGTACAATTTTAATGGCAAAAATAAATAAACCTGGTGTTTCTTAAAAGCATCAGACATGCCAGTGGCATAGAAAACGACGCTTCACTAATTCTGATGGGATTTTAAAAATTATTAATACAATTCTAGCCTAAACTATTGTAAAGAAAAAACAAACGAACAACTATCACACATCAACACTGAAATTTATGGACAACACGAGAATTTACGACAACAGACATATATATTTACTGGCTGTTGAAACTGCGCATCCTTGCCTTATCTGTTATGAAACTTCTGACAGCGTAGTTAGCTAGCCCAAATACGTGGGGTTGCATTGTCATCAGTGAGAATTTTGCCCCTATGAGGTGCATCTTTTTACTAGTCGACATACCAGAAAAGGTGGTACAGACAAATGTGAATGAGTGAATTAAAATGTTTTACTACACTGTCAGAAGTTTCATAACAGATTGCGCATAACACTTTCAAGAATAACACCTTTTTACTTAGAAATAAAGTGTTATAACCAATGAAGTTTATACTATTTCGGGCCTAGATCTCCAACAACACCTTCAATAGGTAAAAATATTACACTGTTGGAAGTTACAGAACGACAACAGAAGAATGCGCGGTTTCAACAGATAACACTTTAGGATGTTATATGTTCTGTTTCTTTCGTTCCCGTTAGTATTTTTACCAATTGAAGGTGTCGTTGGAGATCTAGGCACGAAATAGTGTAAACTTAATTGGTCATAACACTTAATATCTAAGTGAAAAGGTGTTATTCTTGAAAGTGTTATGCGCAATCTGTTATGAAACTTCTGACAGTGTACCCATCAACACCACAAAGGAGGAAGAGATGGAGTATGAAAAAAAAACGAAGGAAAACAACGACAACAAGAACAAAGTAATAATACCTAGATACAAAATCAAACAAATATTTTCAGAAAAGTATACCCATCCAGGGGGGAACAACATCCTTGTTATGAAGGTTCGCGACCAGATTATCGACACTTCCCGATACAAAATTTATCTCAAAATAGTACTAAGAAGTAGTACAAAAAGTTGCATGCAGTACTAACGATGCTACTACATGCTTCTACTTCAAGGCTACCGTGTTACTGCATACTACTATATGCTACTATTAACAAGACTGGATGCTACTATGGCAAGACAGGATGCTACATGATACTACTACGTACGATTGGACCAGTCTGAGGCACGTTAAATGGTAGTATTCTTTGCTATTACATAGTATTACATGCAACGTTTTCGTACTACTACCATACTACTACGCAGGCTACAAAAGTTTTGATCGGGTTAGTATAAGGTCTGCGACAGAGTACTTCTGAACTGCAAGTGCCCTATTGCGAGACCAACTGGGAAGTAGAAGGAGAAATTTAGCAAATTTGAAGAACAGCTTTCTTATCCTTTCTTGTGTGTGGCGTTCAGAAGATCCCAAAATGGAGCCACAAAGAGTAAATGAGGCAAAGACACAGCACTGTAGAGATTTGCACAAAATAATGGATACGTCAGCTACGATGCTTTGGCAGCGATATTGCGGCAAAGCATCGTAGCTGAAGTATCCGTTTCAAGCCTTTTTTTGAATATGTGTTTCCCGGTCAGCTTGGGCTCAAGGAGTATTTAGGTGGTGAAATAGTCCCGACGTACTATCCTGAGCAACGTTCATCGCCTCTGACTGACCATTACAGATTCTTGGTCATTTACTGAAATCAGTCAGAGATTTGCACAAAATGGGTTAACTGAATATAGCACAAACAAGAGCTAGAAGCTCATATGGCACTTGCAAGGCTGGGTCAGAGGCTGAAAGTAGGAATTTGCCATTTCATGGGTTTCTTGTTATAATTTGTAAGTAATACCATTGAAATGAGAATGATCATGGGCATTCGAAATCAGGAGAACGTTTCGTAAAAAGTATTTTATTTTTGCACTTGGCTGCGATGATTCGCATTTTAAGGGCGCTAGAAATTCATCTGTAAGCACAATCCTTCAGGCAAAATTGATGATGGGCTTATGGGGATCATGAAAATGTATATTTTGCTCAAATTTAGTTTTTATTCTCTAAGGAATCACCTGTTAACAAAACCCTAGGCTTAGGGCAAAAATGATCATGGGCCCTTAGGAATCATGAACGTGTATGGTTTGGTCGAAGGTATTTTCGTTACTTTTTGGTTGAGATGCGCACTTTATGGTACTTCAAAACAGAAGTTTAAAAACAGACAACACAAACACACAAACAGACGCGTAACATACATCATTTGGGATGTAATCTGTTGTGTTTGAAAACGTTCTGCATGAAATGTTATGCATAACAAGCATTGCCAGGAAGAGCCAAAAAAACACCAAAAAACAAAAAATCCTATCGGGATTCCATAACCGGTTTGTCCTCAGCTAATACTTGCTCTTCCCAGCAAGTTGCACCCCAATCCCTCCAGTCTAACCGTTTCACGAGATTTCCGGTCTCACCCCCCCCCCCCCTCCCAACTCCGCCACAGCTGTCAGATCCGGTCCAGACTTGAAACGAGACAGAGACATGTCGTTGGTGGATAGGCAGAAACGCGTAATTCAATTTGTTGTATTTTTCAGGAGGCTAAGAAAAACAAGCGCAACTTGCCGCGTCGCCTGCACTAACCTGTACATTGCACTAACTGTACTTCGGTCTCTATGCATGCTAGAGATACGCTAACTATAGTAAAATGTGCGCCCTGACCTCGGATTCAATGATTTGACGGTAACTCATTTTCGTGAAAAATTGAGTTAGCCTACGCGTTTCTACGTGTCTACCAGCGATGTCTCCTAATTCAGTTATTAAGTTTCAAACGAATCTGATCACCCGTTCAGAGTTACGCACGACTCAATATTTCGGAATCCCTCTCCCGCAGATGGTTGGATCGTGAAACTAAATATTTCCAAGTTTGTTTGATCAGGTCCCAGAAATGCCTGCCAAGTTTCATCGTCCTAGCAGATCTGGATGCGTAGCAGAGTTTTAGCGCCAGCGGGATTTTTCGCCAATGGGTATGTATTGGCACTGAACCTTGTGTGCTTAGAGGAACTGAACCGTGAAGGCTTAGTGGGATTAGTGACCTAGGATTTTCGCCACTCTCACATCCCATTAAACAATCCAATTAACCTAGCGATTCAACAAGCAAAATCGTATGATTTTATTACGGCCTTGCCAGAAAATTTCTTGAATATAATCATTTAATTTATATTTAAGCTACAGAAACTACAATACAGTAAAACACGATACAAATTGTATTTTCTTTGCAGCTCGTAGTTTTATTAATTTCCATTTTTGTCGGTTAGAAGAGAGGAAAACATGAGATAGCGTCAAATCAGCAGTTATTATTTTAATGGGGTGGTGAGAATTTCTTCTGAGATCTTTTGGCTAATCCCACCACTTATAAGAAAAAGTACAAGTACAAGAAAAAGTACAACCTAAGCGACTCCCTAGGCCGTTCTCTGGGGTAGCGGTGTGCGTTTTCTACTATTCACCTGGTCAGCCCGCTGTCGCAAGAAAGACGTTTTGGGAGAAGCTGCAGGAGTCAGCGGATTACATCCAGAGAACACATCCATATTTTGGAATAGTTATACTAGGAGATGGTAATGAGCTGGATAGTAAATCGCTGGCCAGGTCACTTAGTCTTAAAAGCGTGGTTAATTTCCGGACGACCAAAGGTGAAACTTCTCTGGATGTGATCCTGACAAACCTTTCTAAATATTATAAAAATCCGAGTAAACTAGCACAACTTGGTGGTAGTTACCACTATATGCTCCAGTGGAACCCTTTTGAGAGAGTAAAGATTTAATATTCGGTAATTGAGGTTACTTCTAGACCAATCACAGACCCTGGTCTGTTGCAGTTCGGAAACTGGATTACGGAGGAAAACTGGACCTTGGTTGGCGCAGCGAAGGACTTGGATTCCCAAGTTGAGGAATTTCATGGTAAAATTAATGAAAAATTTCTTGAGTGCTTCCATGAGCGTAAAACTAAATTTTTTGTTCTAGTGATAAACCGTATGTAAATTCAAAAATAAAGCGACTAATTAAGCGTAAACTAGACCTACGTTGCCCGGGCAACGTGAAGTGTTGCGGCAACCTTTGTCCGGCTTCGCCGGCTAAAGTGTTGCGAGAGCAACACTTTGGTTTTGTTTCTTCGCTGTTGGTTAAATGCTGAAATTGTCAACTTATCGAAGCTTTTAAAACGGTATGTTCTAAAAAGAACAATCACATAATCAAAAGCTGTTCTTTAGCGTTGTAAAACCAACAACAAAACAATATCGGAAGAAGGCTATCCGTAACGTTTCAGGATTAAAATACCATAGATGACACTATTAATTATTACAAAACTACCTTATTGTTTTACATTACCGTATCGTTTATACCCGTTGCGTAAACAGTTAATCCTAGGTTATAGCGATAGACCATCGATACAAACTTTCTTACTGTCATATTTACAGAAATCGAATACAACGTGCACCAATTTTCAAAAATTTCTAGCCCCTCGTGAACCGATTCTTACTTACAAGTCCGTCTCCCGTGATTGACATCAAATTCACCGGAAACAAATAATGGATGCACCAGCTATCAAAAGTTGCAAACCCCTCATCCCTGAAGATGATTATAGCATAAAAGCCGATTATTACTTACAAGTCCCATGCATGTCTTACAATTGGGAACAAAATTGTTCTTACCATCGAATACACCTGAGACAAATAACAGGTATACCAACTAGCAAAAGCTGCAAACTCCTCGTTGCCGAATATGATTATGAGCTAACAGTCGACTGTTGCTTACATTCGACTGTTGCTTACAAGTCCCTGACATGTCTCACAACTGGTATCGCCTATTTTTGGTTTCAGTGTGTACCTAACTCCTGAAGTTGTCAACCCCTTGAAACTTTCAAACTGGTTTATCTCATGAAGGATTTTTGTTCAAAAAAATGGATGGCATATATTTTGATCAGCTCTTCAAGGGCCATCGATTGCCCTAACCACAACAAAAGCATATCGGAAAAAGGGACTACATTGACTTTGCAGTCAGTTGAACTTTATCCTTTTCAATCGTAGACATCGTGACGGATGAAAACTTGGAATAATATCCTATATAATCTAGTTGGTATTATAAAGCTATCCGTAACTTTTTAGGATTAAAATACCATAGATGACACTATTAATTATTACGAAACTACCTTGTTTTACATTACAGTATCGTTTGTACCCGTTGCGTTAACAGTAAATCCTAGGTTACAGCGATAGACCAACGATACAAACTTTCTTACCGTCAGATTTATATAAATCGAATACAATGTGCAACAATTTGCAGAAATTTCTAGCCCCTCGTGCACCGATTCTACTGACAAGTCCCTTTCCCGTGATAGACATCAAGTTCACCGGATAAAAATAATGGGTACACCGACTAGCAAAAGTTGCAAACCCCTCATCGCTGAAGATTTGTGTAGCATAACAGCCGATTATTACTTACAAGTCCCTTGCATGTTTTACATTTGGGAACCAAATTGTTCATCAAATGACAGGTACGCCAACTAGCGAGAGCTGCAAACCCCTCATTGCCGAAGATGATTATGAGCTAACAGTCGCCTGTCGCGTACAAGTCCCCTAAATGTCTCACAACTGGTATCGCCTATTTTTGGTTTCAGTGTGTACCTTACTACTGAAGTTGTCAACCCCTTGAAACTTTCAAACTGGTGTATCTCATAAAGGAACTTTTTTACCAAAAAATGGATGTCATATACTTTGATCAGCTCAGCAGCGGCTATCGATTGCCGTCGAAGTTGAACTTTATCCTTTTCAATCGTAGATATCGTGACGGATGAAAACTTGGAACAATATCTTATATAATCTAGTTGATATTATAAAGCTATCCGTAACTTTTCAGGATTAAAATACCATAGATGACACTATTAATTATTACAAAATTACCTTATTGTTTTACATTACCGTATCGTTTGTACCCGTTGCGTAAACAGTTAATCCTAGGTTATAGCGATAGACCATCGATACAAACTTTCTTACTGTCATATTTACAGAAATCGAATACAATGTGCACCAATTTTCAAAAATTTCTAGCCCCTCGTGAACCGATTCTTACTTACAAGTCCGTTCTCCCGTGATTGACATCAAATTCACCGGAAACAAATAATGGATATACCAGCTATCAAAAGTTGCAAGCCCCTCGTCGCTGAAGATGATTATAGCATAAGCTTTTTAAACGGGATGTTCTAAAAAAATTAATCATATGATCAAAATGTATTCTTCAGCGTTGTAAAAACAACAACAAAATAATATAGGAAGAAGGGACTAAATTAACTTTGCAGTCAGTTGTATTTATCCTTTTCAATCGTAGACATCGTGACGGATGAAAACTTGGAACAATATCTTATATAATCTAGTTGGTAATAGAAAGCTATCCGTAACTTTTCAGGATTAAAATACCATAGATGACACTATTAATTATTATGAAACTAGCTCATTGCTTTACATTTTCGTTTGTATCCGTTGTGTAAACAGTTAATCCTCGGTTACATTGATAGACCATCGACACAAACTTTCTTACCGTCAGATTTATAGAAATCGAATACAATGTGCACCCATTTGCAAAAATTCCTAGCCCCTCGTGAACCGATTCCTATTTACAAGTCCCTCTCCCGTGATATACATTAAGTTAACCGGAAACAAATAATGGGTACACCAGCTAGCAAAAGCTGCAAACCCATCATCGCAGAAGATGATTGTAGCATAACAGCCGATTATTACTTACAAGTCCCTTGCATATCTTACCATTGGGAACCAAATTGTTCTTACCATCGAATACACCGGAAACAAATAACAGGTATACCAACTAGCAAAAGCTGCAAACCCCTCATTACCGAAGATGATTATGGGCTAACAGTTGACTGTTGCTTAAAAGTCCCCTATATGTATCATAACTGGTATCGCCTATTTTTGGTTTCAATGTACCTTACTATGAAGTTGTCAACCCCTTTGAAATTTTCAAACTGGTGTATCTCATGAAGGAATTTTTGTACCAAAAAATGGATGACATATGCTTTGATCAGCTCATCAATGGCTATCGTTTGCCGTCGAAAAAAAAAATTCTACCTGTCTTAGTTCAAAAGTTGACTTTTTTGCCGTAGGCCAACTTTCTAACGTCACGACTTAGAAAGGAGCAAAGGATAAGCTCTAGTTTCTTTAGCAATGAGAGAACTTTTAAAGTTTAAGAGGCACATCTGATACCGTTACTCTACCACAAACCAAAGTGCAAAAAAAAAAAATTATACACTCAGCTGAAATCGTCGCAGACATGGACAGAAACAATAGATGGCAGCACTTTCGGACCCGTGGGAAAAAGCCACTTTTTTGTCTCTGTAGATTTTTCTATTTATCACTCAAAGAAGATATGTTGGCTGTGGGGCCGGGTAACTGCCGCATATATTTATTACTTATAGATTTTAGTCCATCTTCAATTTGAAACTGGTGCCTGCCTGCTTGCGTGCTAGAACGGAGCTTTCCACTCGAAAGCAGAAACATCTTTTGATGAAACGAAAGGTTCGCTACACAACTTCAGATAGTCCTCTCTGACATAGGCTATACAACTCCACTTCACTTCGCAAACCGTAGGCTCTGGCTCGAGGACAAGCAAAAACCATCCTTATTGGCCCCAGGCAAGAGTTCTACGGAGCTTTCCAAAATGTAATGTCATATTCATCAATCCGGCCTAAGGTCCACACTTTCCGTAAAAACCGCACAGGTTAGACCCTTCTCAGTTACCAGGAATAAAATGAAATCGGAGTCATAGGAAAAAAAAAAAAAAAAAAAAAAAAAACGAGGACAAAACCAAAGTGTTGCTCTCGCAACACAATTACACCTTATTCGAAAAGATCAAAAAGAGCAAGCAAAAAAATTGGCAAATGAAATTAAGTGGAAAATAAAAGAAGCACAGGCTAATTATTACAAAAATGAGGTGGATCATCTTTTGGAGTCCAAGCCTTCGCAGTTCTTCCGTAAAGTTAAAAGTCTGACTGGAAAAAGTTCTCAACCAGTTGACTTCATGAAGGAGGAGCCACCAGAGAAAACTGCGAATGATTTAAATGCCCATTTCGCTGCAGTTGTGCTGTCTTACCCACCTCTTCCACCTGAAGACCCTCCACAAAATTTAACTGATCCTTCAAATGATAATTTAATGCCTGATAGTTCTTTGTCAAGTGTAACCCGTAAACTTTCCAAGCTAAAAAGAACTTCTGTAGCTCCTTTTGATATTCCAGTTGTTCTCGTTAAAGCATTTGCTAAAGAATTAGCTTTCCCCGTTCAGATAATCTACAATAACTTAACGCGAACAGGTTGTTTTCCAAAGAAATGGAAGAAAGGTTTTATCACCCCCCATTCCAAAGAAAGGAGCACCTAATGATTTCTCTGGTGTACGGCCGATCACAGTTACATCAATTTTCAGAAGAATGTATGAAAGTTTTGTTGCCAAATGGCTTAAAGAATATCTTTTGAAAGTAACTGATCGAGAGCAGTTTGGTAACATTCCTAAGTATTCGACAGTCCATTACCTAGTTAATCTGATTGATTTTATTTTAAGACATCTAGATAAACGTGGCAAATGGATAAATTTAATTGCAATTGGTTTTAAAAGGGCATTTGACCTTGTCGACCATAAAATTCTTTTAGAAAAAATGGTGGAAAAAAATATACCCGATTTTATCGTCAAAATCATCAAGAGCTTTTTGACAAATAGAGAGCAAACTGTAAAGTATAAAGGCAATTTTTCTACTTCTGTATCAGTTTTTTGTGGAGTTCCACAAGGAACTGTGATCGGTCCGCTGTGCTTCCTCCTCATGATAAATGCAATTGCTGCTGGGCTGGAGGACAGATGGAAATACGTTGATAATTTGTCCCTAGCAGAAGTCGTATCTGAGGATTTGAAAAGTAACGCTGCCGGTTTCATCGACCAGGTTACCTCAGAAGCGACTGAAATGAATATGGTCGTGAATAAAGATAAGTGCTCGGTTACGACCTTTTCTTTTCTTAGAAAAACTCAGCCGTCTTTCGAACCTCGTATCGACCCTGGGCTCATTAGTGATAAAATAACAATACTAGGTGTAGTGAGTTCTTCTGATCTTTCATGGCATGAACATAAAAGACAATTGTAAAGAAAGCTAACATAAATATTCTTTGAGCCCAAGCTGACTTTGAAATATTTATTCAAACAATGTTTACAACGGATACGTCAGCTATGATTTTTCATCAGCGATATTTCGGCCTGAAAACTTAAATATTATTTTATTAATGACCTCGTTCTACGTTTCTATTATGAGTACTTGCCTGAATATATTACTTTGAATAATCACTGCACGGAAAAACTAGTGCTGAGATTTAATTTTTGACACGGCTGCTGTTTTTGCTGCACGATTGGGGCGACGGCAGGAAATATTTTTTTCTGCATTTTGATCGACTTCGGTTTTGTTGTTAATAAGGGACTGAGGCAGAGCATGAGCAAGAAATTGACCACGCCCTCTCCAACGGACACCGTCATAACTATACTTTCAAATCTGCACTTGCAGAACATATTTTTGAAAACCCATCCCATTCAGTATATATTGAAAAAGCCCAAATTCTTGCAACGTGCACCGGACTCCATCAAACCATTCGAGAAGCCATTGAGATAAAGAAAAACCGAACAGGCATTAACCGAGATACAGGCGAGTACTCTTTACCGGAAACGTGGAACGGGGTTATTAAGGGAAGAAAATTTAAGCCTCAGTCCCTTATTAACAACCCGTGCAGTGATTATTCAAAGTAATATATTCAGGCAAGTACTCATAATAGAAACGTAGAACGAGGTCATTAATAAAATAATATTTAAGTTTTCAGCCCCTTATTAATGAAAAAACCGAAGTTGATCAAAATGCAGAAAAAACCCTTTCCTGTCATCGCCCCAATCGTGCAGCAAAAACAGCGTCGTTGTCAAAAATTAAATCTCAGGACTAGTTTTTTCACCATAGTGGTATTTGAAGATAATTTACTTTAATAAGTTATTTATAGTCGGTAGAAGCTTCAGTTATTTATTACAGGTTTGTTTCCTTCCCCGAAGTTGAACCAGAAGATTGACAGCCTGACGAGGACCCTTGCCAAGAAGGGCCGAAATATCGCTGATGAAAAATCATAGCTGACGTATCCGTTGTAAACATTGTTTGAATAAAAGAAAGCTAACAGCGCAGTTCAAATGCTAAAAACACTGAACAAGTTTCGGGTTCCTAAGGACAAGCTAAAGCTAATGTTTTGCTCTTTCCTTCGACCCTATGTCGAATATGCTTGTCCGGTTTGGCACTTTGCTCTTACTCAAGGTGAAACTGCCAAAATAGAGCGAGTTCAGAAGAGATCGCTGCAAATTATCTATGGTGGTTCCCCCCTACCATACACTGTAAAGTAAAATACCCCTTTTTTTGTGAAATACGTTGCAAATGACACGGATTCCATTTGCCCAGCTTTACTTTCTGAGCTTTAGAAAAGGCATACATCGTTAGATCAGGTTGAAAGATAGTGGACTGTGCTGAGACTTGTAAGAGTAAAGGCAATGTAATACATATAACGCTAGAAAAGGAAATTTATTTTCGTTCGATTTTGCAACTGGAAAACTCTTCAAACAAAAACGTTACCATGGTCTTTTTTTCTCACGAACTTGCGTCGCCCGGATTTCTTTTGGTTCTCCTCTGCGTACGATATGGTCATGAAGGCTCAAAATGACTCCTTTTCGGTTTAATTGAAGGTCTATATCTTGAAAAAAAAATAAAAAATCTGTCCACTTCAACATTTTTACAAAAAGAGTTTCAGCTTGATGGCTAGTTTGTAACATTTTCTGTGAAACGTTTTTGTAAAAGAAACTGTTTTGAGAACTGTTTTAAGATTCATTGAACAAAGTATAGGTTGCAAAACGTTTCTGCAATAAACGTTTATGGACCTTGAACCCTGAGTTCGAACTTTTTGCGGAGGCTATGTATTCGTCAATTCAGTTTCGGTAAACCCTACAATCAGAAACTACAATCGGAAAATTATGTGTCTCGATCAGAGGTATTACCAGCCAAAATATTTCGGGGAAGGGGGGAAGGTAATTACCGACTGGCTGGTCGTTTTACCGACTGTTTTAGCAGAGATACCAACAGTTTTTAAGAATAATGCATGTTTGACGAAAAATCGACTGTTTTGAAGATTGAAAACTTTGTTTTTGTATTGACTGTATCCGTTTGACTATTTCCACAAATTGAATGGACAACCTCCCCCCCCCCCCCCCATTCGTGGTGCCCCTGGTCTCGATTCTTGTTCTTGTTATCGCTTTGCTTTTAACCTTTACAACATCACTTTGATATCCATGTTTTATTGGGTTCTGGGGTAAATAGATAAAATTCATGAGGTAAAAGCCAAGAAAAGAGCGTAGCTTGGTCGACAACCAAGGTCATTCAACAAGAAGTAATTTATATATAATTTAGGGAAACATAAAAACCGTAAAAAACGGTCGAAGTGATCGAACTTTTCCGAAAACAGAAAAGGGCATAAACGAAATAACTTAACACTGTGAGATACGGGACTTCCTAAAAGTGTGTTCTCGCCGTTCCCCGAGGACTCCTCTGGGAATCGAAGGGAACGGCGAGAATAGAGGGAGTCCCTCCACGCGGACTCCGCCTAGGAAAACAACAAGAACACGGAGAATGCTTCTAAAATGTATTTTATTCGAAAAAAAGAATGTGCAGTTGACGAAATTACTAGATCCACTTTATTTTTGGATTTGTTTATTCTGATTCTTTTTTATTAATTTTACATTGCACAAACGCTGGCAAAAACTGATTCCCCTCCGAATATGAAAGGGAGTCCTTTTTGACGGTGGTGATGATTATCAGAGCATTCCCCGCCCGTGGGGACTCGGGAGAATAGTGGGAGTGATTCCCCGGGACAAACAAAAACTTGGCTACTCTTTAAGCGGAGACCTAAGGGAACGTCGAGCTTAAGTGAAAGCGTTTGTGAACCTGCAATTGGCTGGAAAAGGTATCCTACCTTTTTTTTTATCGCATCATTACATTTTTCGCATAGGTGTTTGAAAAAATATTACAGCTTAAAATCTTTATACTCTTATTACAAAAGCGAATTATGCTGCGAATTACACAAAGCGTCATAGCCAATCAAAAGTAAAAAGCAATTAACATCTTACTTTCACAACTCTGTTAGAAAAATATTATTGAACTAGTTGGCAACATTTCTACCATTAACAGGCTATAATTGTCATCATACGCAGATAAGTATATGTTAACTCGGGAATCTAAATCAAAAGTCCTTTACCTCCCGCTGTTAAACTCATTTTGTTAGCTCCCTTCCATGAAAGAAAATTCCGTTTTCTTCTTGTTTGTCGTGCCATCTTTCAAACTGAAAAGTGCGCGAACTGTGACTCATCACTATGGAGGAATCAGATCATTATATAAATTTGTCGAAAAGGACAAAGATGTTCTGGAGTTCTGCCAGAGTAAGTAAATAATTTAATCTCTGTTTTTGTTTTCTTTGTTAGCCTGTCTCAGACCAACTGGATGCTCGTAAGCTTTTCTTGGTTAGCCTGTCTTAGACCAACTGAATGCTCATAAGCTACAATCCTATTTGCATAAGCTTAGTGAAGAAATGATTGCTTAATTCCCTTAATTAATTTCTTTTGACAATTCTGTGAATAATTTCTGAACTCTTTCTAATACCAATCTAATTTAATACCAATCAGTTTTACTTTCACCTGACTAACTTACCTGACCAAACCCAGCAAATCAGCATTAGAACTTAGCCTAGTCTTGTGAATGCTATGCTTTTCACCTGAAAGGGTGAGGTGTAAATACTGTGGTTATAAATTCTACAGTGAGTTGTTTCTTGAGAAACATTAGGCGATAGATGTTTCGTACATATGGAGATTGATCGAGATACGCTTTTCTGCCTTTATTTTGTCAGAAAAGATTTTGTATAGTAGTTTTGTAAGTCAAGTTTGGATGTCCACATCCAGTTGGTTCATCCTTCTGATACTGTGAATTCCCTATTGTCTTGTCCTGGTCTTGTCTTGGGGTTTTTAATCCTACTTCATCTTCTGACACTGCATCCCTTCCTGAACCTTTCCCTATCCCTCAGCCTCCCATACCATCTCAATTCCCAAATTTTGTTGTTGATGATACTGATATTGGAGAAAATGTTTTTGCTATTTTCCTGATGTGACAGTTGAGCGGGAAGAAGCAAAGCTTTTCCTTAAGTAAGTAATTTATTTACGACCCACCATTCTGAAAAGGCAGAGTAAATGAAGAAAATAAACAAAACACATAAACACGCAGAAAAAAGATAGGCTACTTAATTTTTAATCTTTGGTAAGGAAGCAGTGGATGACTTTTTGCGCTGGTTGGGCCCTGTTGTCCATGATTTTTGAAAGCGATGAGGAAACATCCCAAAGGGTCACACTTGCATCTTGAATTTTGAATTTCTCTGTCAATGTATGGTTATGACATAATTTCGTTAAGTGGAGCAGGTGCTTCGCATATTTAAAATAGCATGATCTCATCTTTTGAATCTTCAGTATTAAGCTTCAATATCTCCACACAGTCAGTAAGAAGGTTTCTGATGAAATTATTGCTGGAATTCAGAAACTTCAACCTTTATGTCAAGCACATTGTTTTGGTTCTGACCCAGAAGTTTATGTTTATGTTCCATTTGAGAGGCTGGACTCAAAGGATAAGAGAATTGTTTTTTACCATTGCAACCTACATCTACCAACAGTTTGACCATATTACTTTACAAAATAGTTTTTTCAAGTGGAAAGGAAGAAATAAGAGAATGCTGTGGGTACAGAGTATAATTGCATGAAAATCTGAATGCTATGATGGGAGATCCTGAAATAATATCTTGGTAGTTTCAAGGAAAGAAGTACAAGGCTTCAAATACTGTCAGTTATACTGATGCTCTTTCTAAAAAGAATTTGTGTTGTGCTGCGTTAAATTGTGCTCTCTGATTTGTTGTTGATAAGTCTCAAGTTATCAATTCGCCTTATTCTGGCTCAGTATTCAAAGTGGACTAGATTCTGTTAGTCCCCCATTGTCTCTAAATCAACACAATCAACACTTATGTGTGTCTATAGACGATGAAAATTGGCTTGACCATTTGAGACTTGAGATGATTAGCTTAAAATAGTCAGTTTCCCAATCTGACCATCGTGGGGAGGGGGTGAGGGTGGAGAATCCGGAGTCTTGAGGCATGTATAACTTTCGAAGGGGTGATCGGATCTGAATGAAACTTGATATTTGGAAAAGCCTTGTATCTCAAATTTCCGAGATCAGTTCCAACCAGATCCCATGAATGTGGGGTGGGGGTAGTTGGAGGGGAGAACCGGCAATCTTGTGACACCCTTAGAGTGGAGCGATGAAACTTGGCGGGAAGAGCAAGCACAAGCCATAGATACGTCACAGTACCGGACCAGATTCGGGCACCTTTGTGGGAGTTGTATTGGGTGTGGGTCCGAAATTCCGGTCACCGCGAGTTAGGGTACTTCCAGATCCGCAAGGACGATCAAACTCGACTTTGAACATCAGAGACTTAACAAGATTGGCTTAGAAATTGTCATTGTCATTTCTCAGATTCGACAATCCCTTGAAGTATTATTAAAGCAAAATATACTTTTTCATGATCCCCATTAGCCCATGATCGTTTATGCCTCAAGGATTTTGCTAAGAAATGAATTTTTAGCACCCTTAAATTACATATCTTACCGAAAAGTAAAAAAAAATACTTTTGACCAAAAGATATAATTATATTCGTGATCCCAAGGGCCCCTGATCCGTTTTGCCTCAAGGGTTTTGTGATTTCCTTAAAGTAAAAACAATTATTTTGAGCAACATATTTTCATGATTTCGATGAGCTTATCATCATTTGTGCAAGAGTGTTCGTTACGGATGAATGTTCTAGCGCCTTTAAAGTGAGCATCATCACAGCCAAATGCGTAAATATAATAGTGTTTTAAGAACGATCCATTCTCACGATTTCAAAGGACCCATGATCATTCTTATCTCAAGGGGTTTGTTTACAAATCAACACAACTAACGCACGAATTGGCAAATTCCTATTTTCATCCTCTGATACAACGTTGCAAGTGCCATATGAGCTTCTAGCTCTTGTCTTCTGAACTCTTACTGAATAAAATATTAGCTTATAAAGTCATTATTGTTGACTATACATGTATATAAATGGTAATGGTGATAGGGATAGGAGAGGAATTTCTGTGAGATTGCTACAGTAAGAAGCCTTTTCAGAAAACTCACGTTTTTTCAAACGCGGAGGTCAGACGTTTGCATCGGTCATTGATTTCCATCGTCTCTTAACTAATGTGTCGCGCAGAAGACTATCCTAATCAGAAGAAGGAAGCTTGTTTTTCATCGGATATTATTATGTCTCACGTGTACTTCTGGCACGAATTCCCGATGAAACGTTATGTAGCTGCAATCCTTCAGCATGCAACGCTGCCGGCCCTTTGAACCAGTTTTCCGATGAAACGTTATGTAGCTGCAACCCTTCAGCATGCAACGCTGCCGGCCCTTTGAACCAGTTTTGCGATGAAACGTTATGTAGCTGCAACCCTTCAGGATGCAACACTGCCGGCCCTTTGAACCAGTTTTCTAAGAAACGCTTTTGCAAATAGAAACGCTTTCTCCTGCAACATATTCTTGTGCGGTACGTTTTCTCTTGAAACGGATTCGCTAAAACGGTTTATAGGAGAAACGCTTTACTAGAAAACTGGCAAATTCTGAAAACTGGTTCATAGGGCCGGCAGCGTTGCATATATAAAAAACGTTGCGTTTTACTTTAGAGTGTACTCTTTTTACCTCAAAGAATTTAAAATTGAATCCCTTTCTTCCCACCGCGAAAAACTATGCCGCAACCTTGGCTCCTCCCTTTCCCATGTACCGTTCATTCCTTCCCCCACCCTTTGTTCCTGTAAGATGTCGTCCCCCCCCCCCCCCCCCGAGAAGTGGCTGAAAAGGTTCTCAAACTGATCCCAATCTACTGTAACACTATGCGCTACAGTAGAAGCTTTGTGCCGAGCTTCGTAAAGCAGTACAATGATCTTTAGCATTTATCTGCCTTGTTAATTTTTGTTCTTTTAAATTATCTGTTGACAACTTATTTTATCTTTATTTATGACTACAAAAACATCGTATTTGGGCTCTGCCCACGAGAGATATGTTTTGCTTTATTATTGAATAAATTGAAATTATCCCTATTCTAGCTTTTAGCTATTCGGATTAAACTTGATTGATCGATTGATTGATCTAGAGTCTGTTTTTGCCCATCTTCACCTGTTGCGTTCGCTGCAGTGGCGAAAAATACTCAGCGGCGAAAAATCACGGTGGCGCTAAAACACGTTTCTGTCTGGAAGTACCCTAACTAGCAATTGTGGAATAGACCCCGACCGATTGACAGACGAAAAGGGCTGGAGCCAGAGGCTGCAAGTGCCATACAAACGAAAAAATAAATATGCCAGATCATCTACACTATCTCTGTCTTTCATATTCTTGAACGTTTTGTCGAGGAGATTCTGCAAAGGGACGTTTTGAAAGTAGACTTTATGCAGACAACCCAAGAAAAACGCTGCTAAAACCAACAGAGTGCTGCGCCATGCGGTTGCATTAGTCAGGGGCACCCGCATTATTTTCCAAGAATCTTTGTATTATATAAATATTCTGGCAAGGACCGGCACGTGCCCTCAGCCATATCCTTCCAGATAATCTCAATGCCATTAAATCCAGCCCTGTAAAAACTGCTTGCTAGCCTGGTCGCCAAGGGAACTTATCCATTGTCTGTGTTGAGGAAATGAAAGGGCTGACAGAGCTGATGATATCTCTTCGCTCTGTCAAGGCTAGAAAGTTATTCTTTTCTTCTGGATTAACCCGGAAGCGGCAATTCTTCGAGGAAGTGATCGAATTTGACAAATGACCATAGTGGAATAGTAAACATTCCAGAAGATTGAATCTTGCAGAAACAAGCTGACTCGTCCCTGTATGGAAAAAAGAACACTTTGCGGAATGGGTAAAGGGGACGCTGACTCGGGGCTCCGTTCAGAAGTTTATGGAGCTCTCAAAACCAGTTCTTGGGAGACAGCATAAGAGACAAGATCTCGATAAAGGTTTTAATCGGTAACATTTCAAGGAGATGCACTACTTGTGCTGATTCAGTCTTGTTCCTTAAAGCACATCGGACAGTTTGTAGCTTTCACTGATTTATACAATAGCATTTATCTTCACATCAAAGCGTCTGGTTAACAACTAGTGTTGGTCGATATTCGACATCTATATTTCGGATCTGATATCAACATCGATATAAAAAAAAAAATATTTGGACATTTTATTTATCTCCGACTTATTCTGTTATCCTATTATACGGTAACTGACTCTTATATATTTCTGGAGTGGAGACATATATTTTTCAACAATTCGTTTACAATATTATTCGAAATTTTAACGAAAACTTATGCCATTGACTGCAATTTGCGTTCTTACGTTTTAGCGAAACGAGACGATATAAGAGTGAAAAATTACCCCAAAGTTTCCAGAAACGAACATCAGAAATGAAAACTATATAAATAAATATACAGACAACAACTCTAAATATCGCCAAGACCTAGTTAACACACAAAAAGTTTTCCCCAGGAAATGGCTGATCCGATTAAAACTGTGACTACTTTAGTGCGCTTCTAGAAGAGACACAGAGATGATTAAGCTGTTTGATGGATTTTCGAAATTGTGTGAAAAAGGCATTGATTTTTGGCACTACTGATGTCGGACATGACGTAGCTGACCACAATATATCGTTTCTATTTGCCTGGCTAAAAAATTTGCGGGGGATGTCGGTGGTGGTTGTATTTTAAAATTCGTGACCCTGAATGGTCTGAGTTATTTTGCACTTATTCCGTTTCAGTTCTAATGCTCGAAACAGCATACAATTAAATAGCCAGTTGAAGCATATGGGTTTTGGAATAGAACGTTTGGACTTGTGACGTCGTTTGCTTCCAGATTCTCAGACCTCGAGGATACGAAACTGATCAGGATAAAACAATAAACAGTTTGCTCAAAAATGTGCACGGTCATGGGAAAGACATGATGGAATTCCAAGTAGGAAACATCACCTATTCTCACTTCCGTAAGACTTCACAACATTTCCCTCCGTGTCTAAAATAATTAATAATTTTTGCGTCTTCTTGGGATCCCAAAACGTAAGTGGAGGGATACCTATGACATCGCAAATCCTTTTCAGATTCCGTTATTAAACAATCTTTCTTATTTTTGATGTAGAAATTACACTTCTAAAGTTGTCCGTCTGTCCGTCCGTCTGTAAGCACGATAACTCTCGAAGGGAATGAAATATTTTGATGAAACTTGGTGTGAGGATTCTTTGGGTCATGACAGGGCAAGTTTGTAGATGGGCTTTGTAGCCCTACATTTAAGGGTGGGGGAGCGGGTTCACATTAAGGGGCAAACAAATATTTTGAAACAGCTAATGTGATATTCGAATATAGGGTAAGAAGACATGATGAACACGATGATGAAAACCATTTTCTTGCCGGACAAATAGTTCTTCGGAAATCCGGCAAAAATTTTGTTAAAAGCAAAATTTTCATTTGATGTTGATTAGATGTTCGATTTAGGGGTAAGAAAACTTGCTGAACACTTGTGTGAAAATCATCTTCTACCCGGACAAGTAGTTCGTCCGGAATCCGGCCATAACCGGAAAATTTGTTTAAAGTAAAGTTTTGTTTGTATTTGATTATAAATCCGATTTAGAGGTAAGAGTGATGCTAAATCCGAATATGACAATCATTTTTTACCCGGACATATAGTTCGTCCGGATGGAACCGGAAAATTTGTCATAAGTTATATTTTTACTTGAAGTTGATTAGATGTTCAATATTGGGGAAATAAGATACGCTGAGTTCGTTTCTTAGCTTTCTTTTTTCACCGGACAAGTAGTTCCGGAATTCAGTCGAAACTGGAAAATTGGCAGAAGTAAGGCAGGAAGTTTTCGTCAAAATAGATATGACTTATAGGGGTAAACACACATGCTGAATCCATATCTGAACTTGGTTTTCACAGATGATTAGCTTTTTGGCCTTAATTTGTTTCTGAATTTTTTATATTAAAAATGTTCAAGGAGTCTGGCGAAGACTGGACCTGGTGAAGACAAGATCTAATTGTCTAGATCAAATATTGGATTTGTGGGATCCCATCGAAACCTTTGGTCTTGTTATCCCTGCACTGACGCTTCCAACCGGACTAACCAATTGCCAGAATACCCGGATTCCCTATTTACGCCGGATTCCGGCGAATTCGGCAAAATGGTCGTTCGGCAGGAAAACAAAGTGGGAGAATCGATTTTCCATATCTCCTTACTCCTATGTTGACACTCCAGTCACCTTATGAAAAGTTAAAATAGGCCTATCAAAGTCCCAGTTTTAGCTGGATTCCGTGCGAGCCTACCTATCGACCAAGCAGGAAAAAGTTAGATCGAGCTTCTGCTGGAATTTGGTCGCGTGTTAGTCCGCAGGAAAGCCAAGCAAAGCTGTCGCTTCAGTTTGTCTTCTTATCCCAATGCCGATGATCTGTTCGGCTCGAGAAAAAACTTTTACTTCCATGAAATTTCCTGGTGAACCATACGGCTGGCGAAAAAGGCAGTTCAGAAATTGAATATTTTCTTTCATCCGGAAGTCAACGGTCCCACCTCAATTTTAATTCCCTCCCTCGCCACTAAATAAAGGGCAAAAGTGCAATTTTTTCAATTGACCTGTTTCAAGAAAATGAAGTAATTCCTTCGACAGTTTTTTTTCTATCTTGATAAATCAGGATTTCTTTTTATCTTTTTCTTAATTTACGACTTCATTGACGCATATTTAATTCTTACTCAATAACCGCAGGAAAGGTTTGCCAGTCTGAACTGAAGCCTTTTCAATGCACCCGACTACATTGGATACAATAACTGAATAAAAGTCATTTCTTTATTACTGGGATCCCAAAACGTTAGTGACGGGATACCTATGGTTTCCTAAAAGTTTGCCGGTCCGCCCGTCTGTCTGTCCGGAGATTGATATATTTTGTTCAAACTTAGTGAGGATCCTTGGTCCAAAGTACCCTATGGGTCAAGTTCGTAGATAGCCATACAGCAGATTAGCCCTACGGGAAAGAATTTCAAATTAAGGGGTCTCATAGTATATTTTTTCAAGCTAGCGAGACAACCGATTACGGAACGAAGACAATATGCTCCATATCTAAGCTTTTTTTTTAAGCCAGTTCAACTGGAATCCGGCAAAACCGGGACTTTGGAAGAAGTGAAAGTTTTTTCTTATCGGATTGGAGATTCACTACAGAGGAGACGCGTTGAATTTATAGCTTTATTTTCTTTCCCCTGGAATCTGGCAAAAAACAAAAATTTTGATAAAATTATAAGATTTTTCTGAAGTCTTCAATATTTGGGTAGAATATATGCATAATCCATGTCCGAAATTTTTTCCTCGTTGGCATTATACGAACTTCCGGAATCCGACAAAAACGGTAGATCTGGGACAAGTACAATAATATTCTGAAGTCGACCAGAGGCCTCGAGTACTTTTACTGGATGCAAGTTTCGTGAAGATACAGAGCTTCTAAGTGCCATAGATTGATGTCTAGTGATAAAATAAAAGTCTATTAGACCTAGGCCTATGGCTTAATTACCCCATGTGACTTACTGGTTTGATCTCCGGTCTGACTGTTTCCGGAAGGAACTATAGTAAAATTAGCGAAAACCGAGTACATCGCTCCATGACTTTGTATCTGCAGTGGTCAGCAACTCCTACCCCAGAAACCAGGAATCCTAGGCTGCCCCCGCCCCCCCCCGCGAAGGCACAAAGAGACCCATTGAGCTATCAGGTTCGATCAGGGTTTGATCAGGTTCGATTCTACGGTCTGACTGTTTTCCAAAGGAGCTAAACTAACAAGACCAAAGGTTTCAATGTGATCCCAAAAATGTAGTATATGATCCAGACAATTGGGTCTTGTAGATATCCGGTCTTCGCCCGACTCCTTGAACATTTTTACCATTAAAATTTAGAAACAGATTAAGGCCAATTGCTAATTATCATAGATAACCAAGTTCAAATATGTATTCAGCATGTGTGTTTACCCCTATACGTCATTCCTACTATGACGAAAATGATTAAACTTCCTTCCTTACTTCTTCCAAATTTTCCGGGCAAACTTACATGTGCGGCAAAAAACAAAAGCTCAAAAATGAATTCAGCGTAACCAGCGTATCCTTACCCCTATGTCAAACCTATAATCAACTTCAGATAAAACCATAACTTTTAACCAATTTTGGGGTTTTAGCCGGATTTCGGGCGAACTGTTTATCCGGCGAGAAAATAATTTTCAGATCCGGACTCATCAAGCGTCTTTACCACTACATCGAACCTCTAATCAACTGCAGATAAAATTTTTACTTATAACAAATTTTCAATTTCCACCGGATTCCGGGTTAACTGTCCGGATAGAAGATGATTGTCATATACGGATTCAGCACGTCTTCTTACCCCTTATCGAGCTCTTAACAAAATTTTCGGGTTTGGCCGGATTCCAGGCGAACTACTTGTCCGGCAAGAAAATAATTTTCACATACGTGTTAAGCGTGTTTTCTTGTCCCTAAATCGTCTACCTACCCCTATCTCATTACCTACTAAAATAGTTTTTCACCCCTTTAACTGAACCCCCTCCCACACCTCTAAATGTAGGGCTACAGAGCTCATCTACGAAGTCGACTTGTCGCTCGACCCAAAGAATCCTCACAGCAAGTTTCATTAAAAAATCTCATCCCTTCGAGAGCTATCGTCCTGACAGACAGACAACTTTTACGAAGTCATAAGTAGGCTATCCCTCAACTTACGTTTTGGGATCCCACAAACTATCGAAAACCAAGCACACCGCCTCATAACTTTTATCTGTTTACAAACTCTTCCTTTCTTCTTGTCAGCCAATAAACCGGGAAACCTAGGCTGAGTAATCCCAAGTCGCGAATGAGCCCTATGATCTATAAGCACATTAGGTTTGATCTTGACCTTTTCCCAAACAAGGTTCGCTGGAATCATCGAAAACCAGGTACATCGCCCCTTCGTTTTGTCTGTTTTTAAGAATTCGTGCTTCCTATTTAGTCGCAAGTAAATCAGGAATGAACACCATGACCTATCAGTCACCAGGTTTGATGCTGACCTTTTCCCAAACAAGGTTCGCTACAATCATCGAGAACAAACTCGTACTTTCTTCTTAGTCGCAAGCAAATCAAGAATGAATCTGATGACCAAACAGTTCACCAGCTTTGATCAGCGGCGTCATTAGGGGGGGGGGAGGCTTTCTAAACCATTCAACTCTTCAGCCGTGCTGGATTTCCAACAGGTACATTTTGCATTATACACCCTACCCCCACCCCGCGCCCAAGTACTTCAAACCGCCCGCGCCTTACGGGGATCCGAAGGCGGGGCCCGGGGCGCCGCTGTTGGGTTTCCTTGAAACCCTTAAGTTTCAGCAAAATTACGCCTCCGGGTTTGATCCTGACTTTTTCTCACACAAGAATCGCTAGAAACGTAAAAAACCAGGTACATCGCTCTATAGTTTTATCTCTTTTTTTACAGACTCGTACTTTCTTCTTAGTGGCTGTATATCAGGAATAAATCTCATGACCTACCAGTTCACCAGGTTTGATTCTGGCCTTTTCCGAAACAAGGTTCGCTTGGAATAATCGAAAACCAGGTACATCGCTCCATAATCGCGTGCTTTCTTCTTTGTCGTCCATAAACTGGGAAAGGCTGACTGCCCCCAAGTCACGACTAAACCCCACGGCCTTCCGGCTCACGAGGTTTGATCCTCCAATCTGACCTTTTCTCAAACGAGCTTCACAAGTAGCGTACTTTCGTAAGATGAGTACAGCGCTTGAAGCGACCTCGATTCCGGATGCTTAACGTCGTAGTTGCCGAAAGCGATGGAGACAATTTGCCCAACCTCCATCAGTGTGTTTTTGTCTGCTTTCATCGAAAGAAAGGGGAAGCCGTCAAGTGGATGATAAATCTGGCGTCGTTAGGTCATTACAAGTCGAACTCGAATACGGAAGCGCGATGGCTGCCAACTTTCGAAAATTCGCGACGAAGAAATCAATAGTACTATTATTCTCAGCACTTCCGCAATGTCATCAGAAGAAAATGAAATGGGCTAGGTTTGAGGAATGAATCCACTTCCGCGACAGCGAAAAAAGTTGACTGAAGATTTCGATGGAGCCGCTGAGGCGCCTGAAGCACCAACGGTAATAACTTTGACTATGTAACAAAGGTTTCCTTGTCTTCCATGATTGGCTTGAAGGACGGGGTGGGGGAGGGGGGTGCAAGCTTTCAATTGATTACTACACATATAGGTCCGTTGGCCAAAGATCATAATATAAGATAGTTTTCTAATAATGGTGACATTTACTTTGGATATGGGAAAACTGGATCCAATTGCGGGGATCGACTAAAACCAGGAAGGGAAGGGAACGCGAGAAAAGCAGGAAGGGCATGCTAAAACGAGGAAGGTCATCCTAAAACCAGGAAGGCTGTCGCCAGAATTCGCAGCACTGTTCCCTTCCTCTATTTAGTATATTTGAGGGGCCGACAACTTTTCAAATTAAAAGTTCACCATCCGTTCCTCGTTTTAGTATCCTGACATGAGTAGGCATTAAGTTCAGTGAGGGGTCACTATAAAGATTGTAATTTACCTTTTCATTTCTCATTCTGACGGTAGGCGACTAACCAGGAAGGGCATACTAAAACGAGGAAGGGATGGTGAACTTTAAATTTGAAAAGTTGGCGACCCCTCAAATAATAATAAATAGAGGAAGGGAACAGTGCTGCGAATTCTGGCGACAGCCTTCCTGGTTCTCGGATGCCCTTCCTCGTTTTAGTTTGCCCTTCCTGGTTAGTCGCCTACCGTCAGAACGAGAAATGAAAAGGTGAATTACAATTTTTATAGTTGCCGAACCCTCACTGAACTTGATGCCTACCCATGTCAGGATACTAAAGCGAGGAAGGGATGGTGAACTTCGAATTTAAAAAGTTGCCGATCCCTCAAATAATACTAAATAGAGGAAGGGAACAGTGCTGCGATTCTTGCAAAACTATTCCTGGTTTTAGGATGCCCTTCCTCGTTTTAGCGTGCCCTTCCTGGTTTTAGTGTGCCTTCCTGCTTTTCTCGCGTTCCCTTCCCTTCCTGGTTTTAGTCTATCCCGAACAAATGTTAGCTTTAATGACATGATTTTAGCCACATTTTCTCTCTCAAACTATCAAAATGAGAAAAACTCCTGTACCAGTAAACCAAGAGATCTTGACGTAGGAATTGTTTTCATTATTTACGTTAAGGCATGAGAACCAAGCCAAGCACAACCACTAGCCTACTATTTTCCGACCTCAAATTTCATTTTCGTGAAGGATAACAAGACGAAAGGTTTCGATGGGATCCCAGAAATTTAATATTTACTAGACATGGACAATCGAATCATGTAGATCTCTGAGTCTTCGCCATACATCTTTTACATTTTGCGATTTATCCCATAAACCAGTACTTGAATATGTAAAAAAAATGGTACTGTTTTGGAGTTTTTGGCAACTTACGGCCAAACAACTAATCAGATGAGAAAACCAAGTTCAGACATGGATCCTGCACGGACTGAACTCCAGTATCTCATCTCTAATCAACTTCAGAAAGGACCTTTACTTTGACAAAATTCTTTGTATTTTAGCAGCGTTCCCGGCGTTCCACAGCAAAATAGCTAGTGACACTGGGAGGAGAACCTTTCAAGACAAATTTCCGGGTTTTGGCAAGTTTCGCCAGCTTATATGTCAAGGAAATGAATTTCAATATTCGATTCAGCATTTCTCTTACCCTCATACCCAATCTCTAATCGACTTCAGAAACAACTCCGGCAACTGTCCGCAGGGGCGTCACTATGGAGGGGGGGGGGGGGGGGAGGGGGGACTCGCCCCCCCAAAGGTCTTGAGAAAGTACTTCCGTCGAGCGAAGCCTGGCGAAAGTTCACTTGTTTGTCGGCGCGAAGCGCCGGCAAACTCAGAAGAAATAAAATTTTGTATGGTTTTGTCAGCCGTCGGTCGACTCGTCGGTACACCGGGTTCTTTTTATACGCAAGAAATGAAATCCTGCAAACATTTGACGGGCAAAACCCTGACGAAATCTAATTCTGCATGCTTTTGTCATGCCTCGGTTTTCTCGCCAGCACATCAGGTTCTTTTTATACATAAGGAATCCAGAAGAAATAAAAATTTTATGCTTTTGTCGGGCGTCGGTCGAATCGTCGGCACATCATAAGTAAGAAATCAAATTCTGCAAACTTTGTCGGGAGCAATCGAGAAGTTCAAGTCTCATCAGCACAATGGGTTGCTTTTCCACGTAAGAAATCAAGTTCTGTATAATATAGTCGAGCAAACACAGAAAAAATCAAATGCTCGATGGTTTTGTCGGGCGTCGGTATTCTCGTCGGCACATCGGGTTCTTTTTACACGAAAAAAATCAGACTCTGTAAATTTTTACTGAGCGCATGCTTAAATTCTCGTCGGTACATCGGCTTCTATTTACACGTCTTGTCGGGCAAAAGACAGAAAAGCCGAATCTGTGAATTTAAGTATATGAATTTACATCAAAGGAACAATCTTAACTGCTGCATTACAGTTAGTTTTTTCCGCCTGTGGCGCGTTTTGTAGTATTCGAACGGTGTATCGTTTAGTTTTCGTTTTAGGATAGAAATTCTTGGGGTTTCAAACACGTTAAAAGCCGGAATATTGTACTATAGCTAAATTTTTCTGGAAAAAGGCAGATTTAAAAAATTTCGCCTGCGGCGCTTGGTTTAACTTGTCTTGGTGCAATCGTTGGAAGCTTCGCTTTTTAGCGAAAGCTAAAATGAAAAGCCAAATATGTGAACTTAATATACGCAATTATACCAAAGGAATAATCTCAACTGATGCATTACAGTTAGTTTACAACAAATTTTTGCCTGTGGCGCATTTGTAGTATTCTTTATTTGGAAGAACGGTGTTTCATAGTTGGCGTTTTACAACTGAAATTCGTGGGGGTCTGAAACACGTTAAAATACAGATACAGGTCCAGATAAACTTTTCAGGAAAAAAGGCAGATTTAAAAAATATCGCATGCGGCGCTTAGTTTAACTTGTTCTTGGTACAGTCGTTACTCGTTGGGAGTTTCGCTTTTTAGCGAAAGCTAAAATGAAAAGCTATATATGTGAACTTGAATATACGAAATTATATCAAAGGAATAATCTCAACTGATGCATTGCCGTTAGTTTTAACCCGGTTCTATAATGTGCTGGCGGGCGCGGCAACGGCGTTTTTTGTCGGCACATTTCTGAGTCCGTCAGCACAAAGCTGACGTCCCTCCCCCAAAGGTAAAAGGCTAGTGAGTCTAGTGACGCCCCTGACTGTCCGGCAAGAAAACGAAGGTCATATATGGATTCAGCCCCCCTGAAATGACTATCTCATTAGCTTGTAAAATATACTTTTCTACCCTTAACTCGAAACCCCCTCCTCTGCCGCTAAATATTGTGGCTACAGGACCAGCTATGAACTTGGCCTGTACTTTGCCGCTGCATCCTCATATGGTGATCTTATTTTAAGGGGAGTGTTTTGGCTTCTTCCGGATATCCTGAATAGCACTTCGGAAAGGGTTATAACAAAGGTGTGCGAATTTATCGACAGAGCGCTGAAGCTAAGCGACCAAGCTTAGTAGTGAGGCTTCATAGCCGTAGGAAAATATTGTTGTTGTTTTCTTTTGTAATGTGTACTATTTTTGTGTTATGTACATGGCCCCTGGGCTTTTAAATACACTTATTCTTATTATTATTATGAAGTTTGAACAAAATATACCCCTTCAGCCCCACGACACGACAGACTGCCATTACTGCCATGACTAAACCCAAAGAATAGGTTGGCTACGTTACGTGTAAATAAACATTAGTGCGTCATACACACGAAGAGTGTCGTCACTGACGCGCAGAGCTTTTGTCTGTATGGAATCTATGGATAAAGGGGTAGGGTAGGGACTGGTATAGCCACCTTGTTTTTCCGAAAATTTGTCGACAAATTTCATTAAATTTTTCACAAGAAAGTTGTCGAGTACATTCTGCCCTTTTGACCCAGTAAACGCCGGTTGGGACTTGGGAGATAATTAAACTGATTGCATACACTTATTATCTATCTTTCGCCTGCTCGACAGTTTCAACAGCATCCAACTTAACCATATATCGACTATATCATTGGGTTTTAAAATTTCATGATAAATTTCTGGATTCCGGGTGAACTAATTGGCCGGCGATAAGATAATTTTGATATTCGGATTCAGCATGTCCCGTTACCCCACAATGGCACGCCTAATCAACTTCAGGTTCAACTTCTACTTTTTAAACATTTTCCGTTTTTTGCTGGATTCCGGGTGAATTACCTGTCCGGCGAGAAAATAACTTTCATATTCTTATTCAGCATGTTTCCTTACCATAAATCGAGTTGATTAGGCTTTTAAAAAATATTTATTTTACCCCTTGATCTGAAACCCCTCCCCCACCCCTAAATATACAGCTTTGGCGTCCCTTGACCCAGAATCCTCACACCAAGTTTCATCAGAATATGTTCTCTTCGAGAATTATCCTGCTGACAGACGGACGGACGGAGTCCTTCCGAGGGACAGACAGACATCTCCAACATATCTCCAATAAAATTAAGCTGACGTATCCGTTTTGAACTATTAAATACGATTCGCAGTCAGCTTGGGCTGAAGAAATATTTAGACAGACAGACAGACGGACGGACAACTTCTTCGAAGTCATAGATTTCCCTCCACTTACGCCTGGGATCCCAAAAAGTAACACGGTCAAAAATTTAGGGGACTTTACATCCAGACAGGCGGGTCTATATTTCCGGCCTTTGCCATCCCCTCAGGAATTTTGTTTATCCCTAATGGACCGCCAAACCAGATCCATTAAGTATCTCAGTAAGTATCCCATTAAGTATCTAAGTATCTCCTTTATCTCTTTATTTTCCAATCTAGCCACGATTACGACCGAGTTATCAATGCTAGTTGACATGTTCTATATCTATGATACATGCACCACCTTAAAAATTTTATCGAAGGATTACTTCATCCCAAAACTGTCGTCTGATTTCGACCATACACTGTAGTGAAACAAGACGCAAAAGTTTCAATGGGATCCCAAGAATGTAATCCTTAATCCAAGCAATTGGGTCTCGTTCATATCCGATCTTCGCCAGACTCCTTGAACATTTTTAATATTCAAATTTCGAAACAGGTTAAAACCAATAGCTATTCGTCTGAGAAAACCATGTTTATATATAAATTTAGCATAAAGTTTACCCTTATACCGTATGTCATATCTACTTTGACCAAACTGATCAAAACTTCTGCTAAATTTTCAGGTTTTCAAACTCTATGTCCGGGTAGAAAATGATTTCATATACTGATTCAGCATATCTTCTTACCCCTGAATCGAACATCTAATCAACTTTAAATAAAACTTGCTTTTAACAAATTTTCCGGTTTTGGCCAGATTGTGGGCAAACTACTTGTTCGGCGAGAAAATGATTTTCTTATACGTGTTCAGTATGTCCTTTTATCCTATATCGACTATCTAATTAGCTGTTAAAAAAATATTTTTTCGCCATTTAATTTGAACCCCCACCCATAAACGTAGGGCTATAGAGCCCATCTAGGCTCGACCTGTCCCTTGTCCCAAGTTTCATCAAAATACCTCATTCGCTTCGAGAGTTATCGTAACTTTTGCGAAGTCATAGGTATCCCTCCACATACGTTTTGGAATCCAAAAGAAAGCAGATGGACAGATTGGTTAGGATTATCTTTACTATTACTAACCAATGTCCCGTTTTTTACGATTCCGGAGAATCAAGCAGAACCGTTGCCTTCTTAGAAACGAAGCTGGAAGATTGAACAACATCAACCCCTTCGACCCCCCGACAATCCAAAACCCAAAGAATACGTACGCTAGGTTTAAATAGTCTTCGATTAAACCCAATAAACTTTGCGTCTTATTCACGCGAAATAAGTCACCATCCCTCGTACATTCGTCCATTAAACAAAGTGACGTCACCCACGCGCAGAGCTTTCAGCTGTGTGAATAAAAGGGTAAGGTAAGGAGTGGTATAGCTACTTATTTTTTTCATAAATTGGTCAACAAACTTTATTAAATTGTTCACCAGACAGTTGTCGGATGCATTCTGACTTTTCGACCCAGTAAATGCCTGTTGGGACTTTGGAGATAAGTAGACTGATCGCATACACTTTTTGTTTAGCTTTAGCATGTTCAAAAGTTGCAACAGCATATCTCCTCACTCTATATCGACTATGTCATTGGGTTTTAAAACCTCATGCTAAATTTACAGATTCAGGGCGAACAGCTTTTCCGGTGCGAAAATAATTTTCATAGTTGGATTCAGCATGTCTTCCTACCCCTGAGTCGCACATCTAATAAACTTCAGATACAACTTTAACTTTTTTCAAACTTCCCGATTTTACCGGATCCCGCGAGAGCTTTTTCGGCGAGAAAATAATTTTCGTCTTCGGATTCAGCATTTCTCCTTACCCGTAGATCGATTATCTAATTAGCTTTAAAAAAAATATTTATTTTCGTCTCTTAATTTGAAACCCCACCCCCAATCCTGAATATACAGCTTTGGGGACCATCTATGAACTTAACCTGTCCCATGGCCCAAAGAATCCTCACACCAAGTTTCATCAGTATATCTCATTCCCTTCGAGAGTTATCGTGCTCACACATGGACGGACAGACAGACGGACAACTTTTACGAAGTCATAGGTACCCCTTCACTTATGTTTTGGATCCCAAAACATGGAAAGGCATCCAAGACGTCTGGAATATTTGAAATAAAAGGTTCAGATACGTTTTAAATCTTTCCATCGGATACTGTGAAAAATACTCGAAAGATGTGACAAATTTTGCGGCAGCGTTGCAGCATTTTGGCGGCTGCAAGAAAAGCAATACAGTCTCTATGAACCAGGGGCCATGAGCGAAAGTCATAATCAAGACGACCGTCGAACATCGGAGTGACTCACGGAAAGTCCTCCGCATGACAACATTTCCTCTTTTGCGGTCTGGAGAGAAGACAACTCAGTATAATTAATAACGCCTTTATCGTTAGATTCGGCAGGTCAAACTTTTCCCCTGCAACAGGACGAGCAAATTAAAAGAAATGGCCTGCGACACTCTTCCCTGCGACTGAACTGTCATTTTTCGCGTCTTATCTTCCAAAGCGAGATGACCCGCGGCAAGCGGCCATACGCGAGGAGCGACTCGTTGACAAGTTAGATGAATGACCGGCGGGAGACCGTCGCGTCAAATCTTTTGTGACATGCCGCAACTTTGTCAAACTCATCGTTAAAACGTGACTTCCTGGCAACGCTGCCCAGTCTCCCTGCAAAATATGAAGATCGACTTTAATGAGATCTGAACCAAAGTGATAAGTGATATTTGCTGTTCTTTATGACTCGTCTCTTTCTGGCATCCGGGATCTTCGAGACGGCAATTCTTGACAGAGCAGTGAACGAGTGTGTGGAAAACAAGCTTGAATAAAAGCCCGAACAGAGCACGTACTTAAAGCTTAATGTCTTCCCTTCCATAAGATTACTTTATTTGTTAAAAGATTTCCCCGTCGGCGTGCTTTCTCGTGTCTTTTGATCAGAGTCCGCTAAAGCAACTGAAATCCAAACGCAGATCCTAGGCCACACTGAAACACGGCAGACAGACGTCGCGGCTTGACACCTGTAGTTAGTATCCAAATATATACTCGAGGTCCCCGGGTCACTGTTTATCTTTGCTCGATAACACGACAAGCCCAGTAATCGCAAATACTGCGCAATACCCGAGTACTGCACATAGACGGCGGAGACATTGAAGCAAACCATTTGTCTGTAACAATTTGATTGCTACTCTGCTGATATAAAAGAATGTGTCCTCTGTGCCAACGTTTCAGCCTTCTCGTCATGAAGCTTCCAGCACGGAAGTGCTTCCAGACTCACCGCCGTTCTCGTTCTGTTATGATTTCCAACGCTGAAGAACACTTTCTAATAGGCTAGTTCCGCAGCATGCGCTTGTGCCTCTTTCATCTCAGCGTGTTACCTCCCAAATACTGTCGGTTAAACGAAAAGCGAACAGTTTCCAACACGATGCCGTCCCGATCGGCGGGTACACAGCCATTGCAGAGTGATAGTGTTTGCAGTAATGTGCGATGTGTCATCAGCATTCCCTGAGCTGGTGTCTTTTAAAGAAATAGTATTTTGTGTCATCCTGAGGGAAGATACTCCGAACGAATGACTTCTCAATGTGGCTGATGCGAGCTATTCCGGGTTATTTGCGGGCCCCGTTAGTGATCTGGCTGATATTGTCGTCAGTAGCAGGAGGCGGGAAGGAGGTGGAGGGGGCGCTCTGCTTCCCGGAAAAGAGCCTCGATGCCTCATCGCGCGCTTACATCGCCCCCGTTGTGTTCGAGGGCAAAGTGCGATCCGTGGGTGATACATCACCCAGAGGTGTGTTCAGAACCGTATTCGATGTTCAGACAGTGTTCAAAGGAAACGTTGCAGTGGGGGCTAAGGTGAAGCTGAATTTTGTCAATGCAGACGCCGTAAATTCCATTGGGAAAAGGAAGCGGTCGCGGAAGCATTCGATGTTGTTGCGCCGATGCGTTTTGGCAGCGGACATACAACAAGGGAAGAAATATATTGTTTTCGCCTCTGAAATAGCAGGTGGCAATTATTCGGTGGTCAGTGCACCACTATTACAGACTGAGAAAACCACAAGAGCAGTGAGGAATACGGTCTGCAAAAAATGTGGTAAGTAGGACCATAGCATTATTGCTCAGGAGTTATTACACATAAACGCTCTCGATTATAAGCCAGCTAATCGGTTGATGGTGTCGGTGGGAGACAATGAATATGGGAAACTGGGTGAAAATTTGGCAAGGTTAGTCTATCAGGTATCTGAATCCCTCAAGGAGCAATCCGTGTCTGAAATTATAAGCAGCGAACGGTGGTTTACCACCAGAAGGCGACTAGGTTTATAGTAATGACATCATATTCGGATTATTTCGGTTTCCTCTTCTTGTTGGTATCTGTCTATGTAAGCCGAAGTGGAAACGCTGACCAATCCGCAGCGATTATTTATTCACGATATCTTTAATATCGTATTCCACTTTTATGCCTTGAATTCAATATTACGGATGACGGTAATGGTTCTGATATTTATTGCTACTAATCTGCGATAATGGAACTCTTTACTTTATTTTGGGGGCGAGAAATCCAATTTATATTGATACTCAGTTGTTTAAATTTACCTTTTAACTCGACTTTCACCTTCTTTTCTTCTTTGGGCCTTTGAATACTTTTTAGGCTCTTTAACAGCCCTATTTCGAACGGAAATTGGACTCCTGCAGGATGACAATAAACAAAAATCCTAATTAATCCTGTCGACCTTCTTAATAATGTCCTCGATAATTTCTTCATTCGGATCCGAATCCTTGTTTGTGGTACCAACCGAGGTCCGTCGGGAGCATGTCCAAAACGAAAACCTGGTATCAGGTCCGTATCCATGAATTTATTTCAGGGGGGGGGGGTGCCTGCTGGTCGGATAAAAAAAGTACAAAAAACACACAGATCAGAGGGAAAAGCCTAAAAATGATTATTTTTGTATTTTTTTTTTTGGGGGGGGGGGGGTCCACCCCCTTCCCTGGATACGGCCTTGTCCGGTATAGGGATTGTCTATTTCAAGGTTCAAGGTTTTAATGACACTTCTGCATAAACTCATAGGAGACACAAGGTCGATTGACAAAAACCGGACGATTCCGGTTTTTTTCGGACGATTAGTTCGAATTAGTAAACTATAATGACCGTGTCCCACATATTTGTTTGAGCAGGTTATGTAATAGACCGATTTTGATTCGGAAAAAAAAAAATCCGGGTCTGAGCTGCGATGTCGGGAATATTTTCGCCATGATCGATAGTCGCTGTGCCCTACGAGATTTATGCACCGTGTTTCATCTGGAATACGGTTGGATCGAAAAACGTATACTGTCTCTGTCTGCCTGATCTTGACCACGCTGGGCTGTATCGACCTTAATTAAGACGGAAAAATGGTCACATCGGGCAGAAACATCGCTGGAACCTTTTCGAGTTATATTTCCGGTTTCAGTCGCAACGACAAATCTTTCCGGATTCGTTTTATCTACTAGATGTGTGGCTTGAATTCACAGTGTGAAGTTTCATATAGCCACCGGATTGTTTGTCTATCGGCCTTCCGTTCACAAGGTTTAGAGTTCGATTTCCTTCCAGATCAGCTAAGAGAACAAAATTTTACCCGACTTATTTAGAAAGTTTGACTTCCCTGAACGGGTTATCTCACCAGGATAGAATTTATGGAATTTATATCTATATATTTGTATAGAATTTGTATATATAAAAAAGCACCTCAGCATTCGTGGAGGGTCTAGGAAACTTGGCATGTGCTCCTCTTAAAGCACATGTCGCACTAGATACAGTTTGTATTTCAGTATTTTAAGATGCACGACTCTTAAAATTCTGCTGGTTTTCGTAAAGATTATTGTCCCGTCCCGGTATTTCCAAACTTGCTTGATCCCCTTGGTTTTGATTAGAAACACGGAATGATGAGAAACACAATGAACTATTATGTTGACACATTAAAGCCGTCAGGCAACAAAAACGGTACAATACAGTCTTACATACATACATACGTACTAAAGTACGCCTAACAGTTTTAATTAACTCTCAACGGTTTATTTACACTATAAATACAACTTATCGTAAAAAAAAATCTTTCTGGTGTTTAAAAGCTAACTAGAATAACTTCCCTGTTCCCAAAATTTCTTACATCTTTAAAATCTTTCCTTCCTACCATTTTAATCATCCATTTCGTATCCATTCCCCCACCCCAAAATCCCTGTCACTTAGTCCATGTAAATTCTCTACAGTCACACAAAAGGTGGCTACATCCTCATTATTTTCTTCACCCACATGGTAGAAGTAAGAGTCTTTCCACGTTTTCCTCCATATACTTTCTTCTTGCACCGAGCGGTAATCCATCAGCCTTTATACTTATTATCAAACCCAACTCTTCCCTACTTAACCCTGCCTGGAAATAATTTGTCTCCCCCCTTATCTCTTTTGCCCCAGCGTATAGCCTCAGAGATTCAGACTTACTCACCTCACATAAACACGTCTGTATACCATGTCTGTATCTGTATTTCCTGACCAATGGCCTCCTCGGAAGCAATACGCGGGAGCCTGATCTGCCTCAAAAAGTGACTCAAAGAACGCGTAAAATAAAAAACAGACCATGCCGTAACGAAGAACGCGTAAAATGAAAAAGAGACCAACCGTAGGGCTGGTAAAAACTGGCATCGGAAGTTCGAAATTTTCGGATATGAGAATCGACAAAGCACTTCGAAGAACGCGTAAAATGAAAAAGGAATCATGTTAAAATCATTAGGTTGGTAAAGAGTGGCATCAGAAGTTCGAAAATCTCGGAAGTGAGAATCGATGAGATGTCAAGGAAAGCAGAGTGAAACTGCAATATCAGTTTAAAATGCTATGTTAGATCTTCAGGTCAGTGGAGATAAATATGTACCAATGTGATGGCTAGTCGTTCATTTTTTCCTAAATGTCACTAAAATCTCTGTGGATCGAAGCACATTTCGTCATATCTTTTTTTTTGTCACCGTCGATGACCCTTTACATTTTTCTTGGAACAGGGGAATTAATTGTCGGCGCCTCAGTGTCGGATACTTCCATACATGACTTAAAACTAGTGTCCGATAAGGCTGAACATGCGACACAGTTTGATTAGTCAAATATTTGTCCTATCATAAGGTGCGTTTATTGCATTTTTTTTTAAGGAAAAATGTTTCTTTTTATTTCCGTCCATCTTCGTTCAGAGAAAAAGTAAATAAAATTAGTACTCAAATTAAGTTCTTTAAGTAAATAGCCTGCGGGACGTTAATGTACTGCAAATTAGAACATAGAAATGTTTCAAAGAATTTTCTGCATCTGGCAATGTAAAATTTGCTTCGGTGCCCTTCCCGAATCTACGGCTCAAGTTCAAGTTCTAAAAACCCGCCTTTTGCCATTGTTTCGTTTTGTACCTACGATTTTTGGCGTTTTTTTTGGCCTAGTCGAGTTTTAACAGTCACGCAACAAAACCTGGCTGAAAGCTTCAAGTTCCGCCGACAATTCTTTCATACATAAGGACATGAGATGCCTCAAATACTCTTTTCGTTCTGGAAGACATGGTAGACCATCAGGTCCACCTTCTGTTTAGACTTCTTTTGTTTTGACCACTGGTCATTGAGTTTTCAAATATTATGTGTCCACCCGCGGCGTCGGAAAGCAGGAAGGCTGGTTACAGTGGACAAACGCGACCCAAAAAATCCCTCATTTCACGTGGCAAGTTAAGGTATTTCTGAAAGCGATATTTCTGAGCCAGATCATCGTGAAAAGCTCATTTCTAGTAAGAGTTGTACTTTAATTAAAAAAAAACACAAATAAAAATAAACGTAGCACTGGGCAGTGGGATGAACTTGTTTCTCTCAGATGCACATACTATATAACAATACAGCACAACATTAGGGAACATAACACCCAGTTGAGCGAGATACGTGCTTTAGCGCCATCGTGATTTTTCGCCACTGGGTATTTTTCGCCACTACAGGTAAAAGAAGGGCAAACACAGATTACAGATAAGTGGCAGGATTAGCGAAAGATTTCAGGAGGATTTTGCTCCATTTCTCACTAATACTTATTAAAGATTAACTCAGGAAAAGTATAAAAAGAAACACTGCTGATTTGATACTAGATCTCTGTCTTCTCGTCTAACCATTTAGATACTTTTAGATACCATTTAGATTATATACTAGATACTCTGTCTTCTCGTCTCACCAATTAGGATGGAACTTAATAAAACTAGGATCTGCGAAGAAAATACGTCATTAAGAATTTTTTTTTTTCGGGTGTAGTTGGACGTACTCTGTTTTAAAAGTGCCTTCGAAAAGTGAGTAGGCGCATTGAAGTGGGTTAAGGACTAGAGTAACCTTTCTCAGGGCAGTGTCTCATCTAGTACACTTGGACTCGACACTTCCGTTTTTTTTTTTTTAACGATGTTTTGCCAGTTTTCGTGTTTTTACTGTATGTAGTTTCTGTAAATATAAATTAAATGCTTATTTTCAAGAAATTTTCTCGCAAGGCCGTGACAGAAACATACGATTTTACTTCTTAAATGGCTAGACTAATTTGACTATTAAACGAGAGAGTGGCGAAAAATCCTAGGTTGCTAATCCCACTAAGCCTTCAGGTAACTACGCAAGGCTCAGCGCGTCATTAGGATATGGGTCGACACCTGCAGTGGCGAAAAATATCCAGTGGCAAAAAATCACGGTGGCGGTAAAGCATTGCTACGAGTTGAGCACACCGTCTCTTTCCGTTTTGTCTACCCCTTTCCGTTCTTTCCACTTGTACTTGTGCATAGGTGGCCCGCAAATGGGGAGGGGGCATGCGAATGGACGCGTAATTAGTTGGCACGCCATTGGGCTATTCTTGAAAAACACTAGTTAGCACTACTTCATTTAAGGCAAGACCTTTTTTTGTTAATATCTCCTTTGCTACCTACCTTTACTACTTTAAGCAATTCGATTTCTTAATTGGACGTTGGGGAATTTCAAAATTACCTACTTCCATTTTTGTAACCAACGGAAACCATATCTTTGATTTATGGCGGATCCCATGAAGAAAAAAATAATCTAGCTTTGTCGGTGGCCCAAAACTCTAAAACAAAGTGCTTCGTTGGAACAGAAGAAAACAATGAACGAATCAGTGACAAAGGATCCTTCTTACCTGCATTGCTGCTTCACTCATAAGAATACTGGGACACGTCACTGATCGTTTCACCCATTTTTATTTCGAAACTCCTTCGTCGTTTTTTTTTCCCGTAACGGCAATACGCTAATTCTTGGATGTTCCGTGTTTAGCTCTTTTAAGCAGACGAGGGTCCCGCTTATCGATCCCGCGAGCTCAGTGGTTAGAAATACCAGTTATGCAAGTCGTTCCGTCTTTTTCATCAAACCAGGAAGGCCGCGCGAGGGTGAAAACAACGGGTATGTAATCTTCTGAGAAAACCATCAGAGTTTTAATGGATTCATGTATGTTAGAGTATTGGGATCTCAACTGCGAATTATGCTTTAATAAAACACGTACTGGAACCCATCAATTATCTCTGCTAAATAACACTACAGAATCCGATTCCCTTATTGCCTCCGATTTGCGGTGCAGCTGAAAGTTTCCGTATAAAACATAGTCAAGTAATTTGTAACTGCTGTCACGTATGCCAATTAATGCAGGCAGCAAGTCGCGTCTTGAGTATTGAGCAACGTATGCGCCAAGCAGTCTGCGAGTTTAGTCCGGCGAAGAAAATACAAAAAACTCGCTCTCACGGAACCCGTCCCTACGCCAACGGGTGTCATGAAGACTAATTTTAACAACAATTAGTCATGTGTGCCATCGTAAGAGTTTTCTGATGACACTGATTGCGTATCATTTAGCCGACAATGCCACCAGCGAACGAGAGCCTGGTTTTGTGCGTCAGAGCAGGAACTACGGTTTCGGTGCGAAGCATGTGTACCGTAAAAGGTGATGTCTCTCAAATAAATGTAACATACAATGACGAGGCATGAGAACTGGGAAGCTCTTCAATTCACAGCCCCCTGCGTGAGGATAATTATTTACATACTATTCCACGTTTAACCAATTAATAACTCTCTTTATTCTTACCTTCCCACCCCTTTCTTCACCGAAGATGATCTCTCCGTATTAAAGGACCCCAATTTCTTCCCTTCAGCTTCTAAAATTCCGACCTTTCGGAATTGCTCGTTTTATGCTTACGAATTTTTAGCAATTTTTCGGCCGTGCCGAGTTTTGCCCGTTATGCACCGCCGGGATCTTCAACGTCCACTGACAAATATTTCACATATAAGGATATGAGAAGTTTGAAAGTGTAATTTTTCATTTTGGAAGACATAGTGGACCATCAGATCTATCTTCTTGTGTTGGACTTATGTTTTGCTTAGTTTTCCCACCTTTTAACCACGGCACTTCCAGTTTTCAAATGTTTGCGCCCAGCAAATAAAGCACCTTCCTACCTGCCGCCGCGTCGGAGAGCAGGAAGGGAGGAAAGCGCAAATTCCACGTGGAAAGTAATGGTGTTATTGAAAAATTATATTTCTTATCCATTTCATAGTGAAAAATTATTTCTAGTAAGATTTCTGCTTCGGGGCAATCTCTTGCACAAGCCTTACGACGCTTACCAGCGACTGCTTGCCTCCACAGACTTTCGAGGAACAGTATCTACCTCAGGCCTGTATCCAGGAATTTATTTCGGGGGGGGGGGGGGGCGTTTCGGGGGGGGGGGGGGGGGGGGTGGTGCCTGCTGGTCGGACAAAAAACACATAGATCAGAGGGAAAAGCCTATAAAAATCGTTATTTTTGTATGTTTCCGGGGGGGGGGGGAGTTTCAACCCCCTAACCCCCCCCCCCCTTGATACGGCCGTGATCTACCTTCAAGTGATCTAGTACCACTCCTCTAGCGCATGAATTCCATGCGAAGTCCCGGAAATGATGATCACAGTTGATACCGTATCACGTTTTCACCACTCTTTCACCGCATTTTCCGGTCATCACACCTTTATTGAAGCTTTTATTGATTTTAGCTTAATAAGTCTCTCCATAACGTATAAAAAAGCAACTACGAGAGTTTGGCAAGGTTGGTTAGTTTGGGCATGGCACATACAGAACATTTTTTGTAAGTTGAGTTATGAAGAAAGGGGTGTGTATCGGTATTTTATAATATTATAAGAAATTTCTTTGTTGGATTAATTTGGAAATTTTTGTTCATTGAAGTTAGTTTTTCTTTTTTTTCTTTTTTGTATTTGTATTAACCATGGCCCTTTAGGGCTTTCAGTGTTAATAAATATCTATCTAATATCTATAGCCTACTTGCTGATAAATGCAGGAACCTACGATACATTAAATTTGTGAGTAATTTGTATTTCTTATTTTAGTTAAATTTTGTAATTATTTGTTAGGTATTCTGCCCGACAAGTAGCCGATGGTGAGTTGCCCTAGCTTTCCCTTAGGGTTTTTATTGGGTGGTTTTTCTGACCAATCCTTGTCAAAGCTCGAATGGTTTGTGGGCCGGTTGCCCATTTACTAACGAGTCATGAAATTATTATTTTGTTGTTATATTTCAAATTAGGATTGATTTTCTTTTCGCCTTTTCTTAGTTAATTATTTTTATCTATTTATATTATGTTTATATTTTATGTTTGGTTTGTCATTCCTTTACCCTGTATTTATCTTTGTTCCTAAAGAAATGTTAAAATTAAACCTTATAAAAAAGAATATATGCTAGCAAGGCAGGGGGGGTAGGGGGTTGGCCCCCCTCCTCTCGAAACATACAAAAGTAATCATTTTCATAGGCTTTTCCCTCTGATTTATGTCGTTTTTGCACTTTTGTGTCCAACCTGCAGGCAACCCCCCCCCCCCCCGAAAGGCAACCCTCCCCCCCCCCCCCCCCCCCCCCCCCGAAATAAATTCCTGGACACGGGCCTGTATGCTAGAGATGTTCTTCAGAAATTCTATTTTTATTTGTTAGCGATTGCCAGCCATAGGACTGGAGTGCCTTAAATTTAATCTACTCCATCCCGTAATTGAAGTACGTTGCTGCGGGGATCTTTTGCGTTTGGTTTTGCCTGTTCGGAGTTGGCAAGGAGAGTCACGGCAGGACTCCGTCAAAACTCGGCAAGCTCTAATCTTTTGGCACGAGAGAATACATCTCCCGAGACTCATGCTGGAGTCTTCTGTAGGCTCAGTCCTGTTATTTAGCGGCCGACATGACTGTTTTGCATTCGACCATGAAGTGGCGAATGTGCCGACGGATGGATCTAAATTTATTGGAAATCCAGTATCGTGTTCCCGTTCCAGTGAGGAACTCTTTGTCCAACGAAATAAAATAGACGCGAGAACGAAAACAAGGTCTCTGGAATCTTGACGCTGGAAATTTATGTATAGTATTTTAATAAAAATAATAATTTGTTTAGACGTGAACAAAGTGGAGATAAAAAAGAAAAACAATAGTACTACAGAATAGACAAATCACCAAAAATAAAAAAGGATACATATTTTAAGTGCCGTCTACCGGAGACGAAAAGAAGGAAAGAACCTGGGACGGGCGAAGTGTCTAAGAGCATGAATTCTGCATTTGTAAGCAAAACCCATGAAAAAAAAAATGATCGTGGGCCGTAGGCGAATATGAAACAGTTTAATTTGGCGAAAAGCATTTTTGCAATGTATAGTAAAGATGCCCAGTTTAAGGGTGTTAGGATATTGTAGGCAATCTTCTTGAGGAATAAATGATCATGCGTCCTTGGCGAATATGAAGACGTATAATGCGGCTAAAAGTTTATTTGGCAGTCAAGACACTGCTTAGTTGCCCTGACAGTAGTCTACAAAGAAGAAAGGAACGGTGCCTCTTTCCTCTTCCTAATATGCATGTGTTCACGTGAAGCGTCCCCCATTTTAGTATGCCTTTACCATGTTTACTATAGTTTTTGTTTTCAGCAGTCTTTCCCCCTGCACCACTTTCTCGTTTTCAGTCAATCTCTAAAAGCTGATGTCAGCCGACTGCTCCAAGGTTCTAATTTGCTTAGATCACCCGCGTCTATCGATTACGCTGGCGCAAAAAAGTTCTTGACATCAAAACGCTCTCCTTGCGAAATCCATGGTATCACCGATGTAGGTATCGGCCCACACTTGGAGAATTTTATACAACGATATTCTTTTTGACAAAGCAATCATCAGACATGCAAGTGTCTCATTACAACTTTTTCACAAAAATACCCGTCCGACGTTACAACCGAAAGGCGACGAAATTCCATCGCATTGGCAAATTATATTTTGCGCTAAGCCCTAAACAGAAGGTTCCGCCAGATTATAACACTGTTTCGACTGCAGTTATTACATCGTTTGGAGTTGAGCATTTGCTGTTAAACATATGAGATCTGCGATGATTAGTGCCTACAGCCGTCGTCTTCACAGCTCAATTAGACCCTATTCATATGCATAGCATACCACTGGCTCAGATGGCCAGTCTACCTGGGTGGTCAGTTTCCCTCAAGATGGAGCCCAAAGATTTACCTACGGATTCCAGTATGCTTAAATAAAACAACATGGTTGACCTCGGGCCGACTTTACCAATTTTTTTTTGTTTTTCCTTTTTAGTGGAGTGTTCCTTGGAACAATCCACTATTGCGAGCGCTGTAGCAGCTTTCGGTTTCCGGTTTTCACCATATTTTGTGGAGCTCATAACTCGTGAACTAGTGCAAGTATCAAGGTCAAACTTAGTATACTAGTAAGTACTGGGGTCTAGTTGTGCCCTTTGGGGGTCCCATCCCCACCCCAACTCGGTTCAGGGGCAAATGGCCCCAGATTGCCCAGTGAATAATGTTCACAGCTTGACCAGAAATGGATATAGGACGATAAAATTCCTTGTAAATGTAGATCCTAGGGCTGGGAAATTGCTTTGAAAGTTGCACTTCCCCCACCCACTATGTTCATGGGCAACTGGGCCCAGATTGCCCAGGAGTTAAGTTCGTTAACCGTGACAGGAATCAGCAGGTATAAAGTTGAAACTTGGTAGGATTGTGAACATTGGGGTCTCTTTTTACTTTTTGCTGATCCCAAACCCCACCCCCACTTGGTTCAGGGTCAATTGGGCCCAGATGGCCCATTTTTTTTTATGTTTTTAACTTGACAATAACTGGAAATAAGTCAATGAAATTCCTTTGTGCTTTTGGATAATAGGGGGTTGGGAACAGTTGAACCACCCCCACCCTCCCCGTTCATGGACAAGTGGGACCAACATGCCCATGAAAATAGTTTTTGACCCGTGACTGGAATCAGACTCTAAGCTGGTACATTTGAGGAAGAAGAGGTGTAAATACGCATTTGATGGGTGACGACCCCCCCCCCCCTTCGCTGCTCCCATTCAGGTAGCTGGGCCCATTATTTCCCATGAGTTAAGTTTGTCTATGACAGGTCTCAAGTCCAACTCTGGTATATTTGGGGAGAAATATATGGATGAGGATTTGGTGTAACAAATACAAATAAGACGACGGTTACTTTATTCTTTAATGGACAGTTGGAAACTGGACTGTTTTGCCATATGATCGATGGTATGCCGTTCTTAATGAATTGTGACAAAGGGCTGCTAGGCTGTGACAAAGGGCTGCTAGGCTGCTACGATTTAGTTTATTGCACTTGTTATTACCTTGTTAATGGAAAAGAGGCTCAAAGGGTGGGACTGGCTGACAGACCATTCAGTGTTCGAACTCAAGCCATTCGTGCAAGATCTTCAACATTTCTTTGGATTTATACTGCCGGTTTGTTTACTTTAAAAGCTTTTAAAGTGGGATGATTACAAATTAGGTTATTTCAATACTTGTTTGGTTGTTGGGGATGAGAAATGTCTTGGTTCTAAAGCTATTTATATATAAAATGTGATACATATTTTACTTTTACACTCCACGTCTGAGCGCTTGCGCACTTGTTTCGTCATTTGTTACTTTGAAAGCAGCTTTGGGGAAAGCAGTCAGCCGGGAGGATTTCAATAGCAGTAACTTTCAAAATTAAAGGGGTTGTATCATAAACATTCTATCCGTTGCAAAGTCTAGACTCTGAAATCAAAGGCCCAAGGCCCCGACCCAAGGCCCAAGGTGAAGTCACGACTCGATCCGATCGCTGGGTTATCTAGTGGCGCATTTCGGAAGCACAAGAGGTGAGGAGGCTGGGATCATAGTTTGACTATGGAACTGACAAAATGTGTTGTTGTTTTTTTTAGCAGGTTTATGGAAAATGTGTAGAAAAATCAAACTAATTACCAGCTTTATTGATTTTGTTTTCTGTTTTTTTCTTGCTAATTCTCGGAAGTCCAAAGAAGAAAGGGTTTGAACTAGATCACAATAAGCACACGCAGTAAATTATGCTAAATTCGTAATAGTGATTTCTTGAAGCTTCTGAAATTGTAAAATAAACAAAAATATCAAACTGGCCGATGATTTCCTTTTCCGACATATGTAAAAGTGCACTTGGTGATGTAGCCTACTTAGTTGTATTAATCCTCTGAAGGGCAACTCGATCTTCTCGAGGGTTTAGTACCCTTTGAACCTCCAGCGGGAGATCACTGAATAATTAATGAGCAATACCCACCTTGCTTTGAAGAGTGAATTGTGTTCAAGTAATTTGTGGATAACGTTGACTACCGTGAGGATTTTGAAGAAAACAAAGGTAGCAGTGTCCGCAAAAATCTGACGAATCGAAAGATGATGGTATCTCCCAGCTTATCTGCCCACGTGAACCAAATTCTTTAATCTTATGGTAACTTTCAACCTTCTGTAAACACAGTTCCTGAGAGTCGCATTTATTTTTAAGAAGTTTGCGGTTGCGCAGAAAAAAAATGTTCGAGTAGGCTGCGAATTGCAATAAAGAATGCAGTTCCTGCGTACTTATGCCTTCCTAATCCTAACTAATATTCATATTTTCTTCCTATCGTTGTCACCCAGCGTCAAGGCCAGACAAAATTTCTGGCACCAAACAGCTCGCCAAACAGCATTGTGATGTATAGCAACACGTTTCAAGCAAGAAAGACAATAAAATTAACAAATATTATTGTGTATATTCGTTGTATCAGTGTAAAGTGCAGTGTTGTTAAACAATAGTTCATTAACCTCTTTTTCTATTAACAAATAAATAAAAAAATAAAATATTTCCTTCAGCCCAAGCTGACTGCGAATCATTGTTGACAGTGCAAAACGGATACTTTAGCTGCCATTTGCTAGAGCTATATTTTGACCTTTCCTCTTGAGGCTCAAGATGGAAAATAAAAAGAAACAAGTTGGAAAATGAAGAAATAGCGAAAGATTCTAGCTGAAGTATATGATGTGAATTTCTTCGGGAAAGTTGCTTGTAGTTAAAGCTGGTGGATTTCATTCACAAAATCAAAATGTGGAAAAATCTCTACCGTCTCAGCGACCCAATCGAGCAGCAACAACAGCAGCCGTATCCAGAATGAAATCGCAGCACCAGCTTTATTTTCCCAAAGACATTCACAAAATCAGATACTTCATCTGGAATCATTCGTTCGTTTTTCAGCTTGAGGGTGTAAGCCTGAAAAGGATCTCTGCCAAGAAGTGCCGAAATATAGCTCCAATAAAATGCAGCTGACTATCCGTTTTGCACTTTCAAATATGAAAGCGTTCAAAATATTCGCGAGGATGGAGTTTAAAATATGACAAACTATAGCGTTCAAATATTCGCGAGGTCTGGTATTTGACGTCTAAAATTTTAGAACGTGTCATTGAAGATGATTCATTGAGCTCAGAGAAGGAATTTAGGAATTTAAAGCAGTGATCGTAAGCTCAGGCTAGACTAGGGCTAGAAACAGCCTGCAATAATACAGTGCTGATCAGCAACTACTTAGCCGGGTGAAAAAAAAAACCCAGAGCCATAGATTTCCATCGGCACCAAACCAGAATGTCCGGCGCGATTTCGACAGGGGGCTGAAACGTTTTGGTTTCGAGTAATTCTATGAATATACTTTGATGGTTCACGAAGGGCAAGCAAATCTCAGTGCGATAGAAACACCACTTACCTTTTTCACCGAGGAGGTAGTTCCGACACGAATCCACGTTTCTATTTTAGTCAAAATGGATCAGACTTCTTTAGTGCATATTTTTGTAATGATACTATGTAATGATAAGTTTTGTCGTCGAAGTTTTGGTGAAGGCTAGCCAAATCATAATTAGGCAAAATGCCTGCTTCTTCATTTATAACCAAGATTTTTTTTTTTTAACGATGCGGAATAGTGTTTTAGTTCAGACACTGCGAAAAAATACGGATTATTTGGAAAATCTTAAAAAATTATTGTCTTAAAAGGAAAACCAAACAAGGACAAACAGAGATCATACAATCCGAAACTGACACATAAGAAAAATAAAATAACTCTTTATCTCAGAGCCTTTTGGGAATATTGAGTGATATTCTGTGTCAGTGTTATGTTTCTTTTTATTTTCTGTTTTTCTCGGCTTTCAAGCCCTAAGCCTAGATGGGGCAGACCCGAGATCTTACATCATAGGTTTTTCGAGAGAGGAGCTCTATTTTTAAATACTCATTTTTCCGTAATGTCACCATACCACACAATTTGTATGTAGAAAAACCGGAGTATCCGATTTAGGCAATTAATGATTTTTTTTTCGCACAGCCGAGTAATTGCATTTGGACAGTTTATACAAAACAGATAAAGAACTCATATCGAGAAATACACAACGGCATTTGCACAGTATTGAAATTATATATTTAAAAAACAAAACAAAAAATATAGCCTACATAACAACCAAAAAGAGAAATAAATGCATAACAAGAAATACACGAAAAAACACTGAGTTCTCTGAATTAATAATGTGTTGAAAGTGAAGGTAAATGAGTTAGTCTACATCAAAAGCAAAAATCCCATATTATTTGCAAATAGACGGATATTCTTATTGTTGTCGCTGTGTTGGGCTCCTTGCCTACTAGGACAAATAGCTAAGTACTAAGCAGTGAGCATAACTTTGTCGCCCAGGAGTACAAATTCAGACTTCAACAGACGCTTTGCAATTATAACTGACGGATTTAGTGCTAAAACCTCTGTTGAATAACAACATTCCCAAGGGTCTGCGCGCAATTAAGTCATTCGTTTCTGAATAACGATGCTTCTACCTGGGAGGTGAGTTGCCGGCGCGCTGCTCTGACTGACCATATCTAAAACTACAACTACTGCTTTAATTTCCCACTAAAAAACAGATCACGCCACTTATTCTCACGGACTGGTCACGGATGGTGTCGATGCTGGCCAGGTTTTGCAAAGGAAATTTTGAAGAGATACTTGTGTGGAAAAATCCCGCGATTCCCCACGTCAATGCTCATAACGTCATGAGTCCTGGTCTTGGCCTGGCTGACTGAATTTGACAGCGGAAAATGGATAGGAATAGGCCTTCGAGCCAAATTTTCGGAGACCTTTCAGTAAACAGCAATACGGAAAATAACTAAAGGTTGAAGTCAGCTCATTGTAGCAGACATAGTATCAGACGTTTATAACGATCCCACTGTTAAAGACCAAGATGGTGAAAAAAGGAATTACTATTCTGCTTGGCTTTCCAGTTTGTCCAGCTTCAAGGACGCAATGCCAGTGCCGTCTTTTAATTTTAATGGTTCCTATAGGCCATACATGGATTTTTGCCCTTTCCATGGGTCAAAACGCCAGCACATTAGCAAACATGACTCTTGGCGTATTATAAGCATTAAGAAATACAAGCAGTGGTCATTAACCAACAGTTTAGCACTTTCGGCCGCAATTCAAAGAAGACAAATAATTAATAACACCATCCATATCGATCGAATTCAAAACAACATTTTCTTCATCAACCATTTACTCCGGCCGTTTGGCCTCCCAACTGCCCAGTCTGCCCTAGCCCCCCGCACTGCCATAACCTGCCTAAGGGTAAAGACGGCACTGGGTAAAAACTACACTATCGCCATATATGTGGCATTACGATACCGTATGGGTTGTAGCCTTTCAGTAAAGTTACCCGTATTTGGCGATCCTGGGTGTTGTAGCTGCTCATTGCCTGGCGACAAAACCCGACGGACGACACTGTGTCACCCATCTCGGTTTTCTGTCCATGTCCGAATGCTTGTAACCAGGGCGAGTCCCGACTCTCTCCTTGGCGACCAAAATAACCGATACGTTCCTGGTCAGCTTTGATGCTACCGTCCCCAGTCATGCTTTTCAGTGACCCCAAGGGTTGGCAGGAAGGATTTGTTTTCCAGATCTGCTTCTTCAATGACTACACTGTAAAAAAAATTCTCCGAGAAAGGATTAAAGTTAATTGCAGCATTTGCTGCTGGGATTAATCTACTGGGATAAGGTTAACCCGAATTAGAAATAATCTTATCTCAGCAGAGACAGTATTAATCCCGTAGTAAATACTGCAAGATTTTTTTTTTCACAGTGTAGTCCTCTCCTTAACCTTTGTTTAAATAACCCAAACAATTGCAAACAATCCAAAACTGCAGATCCGAATAACTTTGACAAACGCGTGCACGAAAATGCATACATCCTAAATAATAAATACTCCTTGAGACCAAGCTGACTGGGAAACATCTATCTGACTATGGCCAAAAACAGAAAGTCCGCTACGATGTTCGGTAGCGATATTTTGGCCCTTCTTTGCAACGGCCCTCTTCAGACTGTTACTAGGCTGGAAGGAGACATTTGACGGCAGGTTCGTATCTTCCATTCCATCAACAGCCTGACGAGGACACTTGCCAAGAAGCGCCGAATCGCTTCCGGGCATCGTAGGTGACTTTCCCTTTAGCCATTGTCTAGTAACAGACAAAACATATACAAGAAAAATAAGAATTAGATAACCAAAAGGGATTTCTGGTTCACCCCTGATTTTTTTTAAATCAAATTGTCTTTCCTCACCGTCCATTATTTGTTATGTTCATCATTTATGTTCAATATCGTTCCATGTTAATCACGCCGGTAGTTTTCGACGAACAACTATTTCGCCACATCATTCGACGCTTCAAAATTCGATCGTTGATGAGATTTTCCATCACGAAGAACGCGCCGGGCAACAAGTTGCAGCCCTCTTGGAAACCGCAGGCTATTTTTGGACTTTCCCTCGAGACAAACTTGCGCTTTATCTACTGTCAATCATCACTCAAGTTTTGCCATATCCCAGCGCGAATGAGGAATATCATATTCTGTCGATCCCACAAAACAAATGTTCTATTCTGAAACAAAATGGAAAGAAAATAAATGTGTATGACATTTTAATATTTGAAAAATGTATATATATTTGCTGACAAAAAATATGGTTTCTTTGAAAAAAGGAGTATGAAATGCTCGATTTTTTTTTTATTTGAAAGAATTAGAGATAACAGTTTATGAAGAAAAGTTTGAATTTTGTTTAGAAAGATTCGAGTAGGTGACATTCAGTAGCTTATAAAAATTAAACGAAGAATAATTCCACAAATTCCCGAAAGGGTCCGTCTCAATCCATGGTATGAAATAGAAAACCGTGATTTCCGGGGTTGTTTCTTGATCAGCTAGTTATCCCTCGAAGATGATGTGCGGGGGATAAATATAAATTCGGACATTTTGGTTGCACTTCCAGCAAACCGTCCTCAGACGGCAGAAAAACCCCGAAAATCACGGTTTTCTATGTCTTTCGTAATGAATAGTCAGCTTAGCTTCAACCCTTATATTATCCATGGTATAATATCAGAATGCCAAGCGGTCCTGCTAGTACCTAACCTATGCGACGCAATGAATATTAAATTATGCCACGTCACATTATTGCGAGGGAAAATAAAGATGGGCCGAGTGGCATGATGATCTGTAAATATAGTGCATGCAGTATTGAAAAAAAAATTCTTAACTATTCAGGCTCCACAACTTCGGCTCGATTTCAGCTTCTTCAGTAAACTCATTCTTGTGAGTTCGAGTGGACAGCACTTTTTTTTAGTGTAAGGCGGCATAATAAGTAATTATCCATCATTTCTTCACAATAGCTGCGTTTTTGCAGATACCATGGTATCGGATACTACGGCAACCGTAGTATGCTCCGCAAAAACCACAATGCCGAAATTGCACTTTGCCAAGCCATCCCAAAAGAAAAACTGATATCCAGTCACACCACTAAGTGCCAAACTTCTTTCCCACGAATTTGACAAATCCTGGCACGGTCGGACCGTGGTATCTGAATATCAGATACCACGGTAACTGACCAGATATGACGATAAATGCAAACACGCCTTTTGACCATGGGCGGTTCGAAGGGGGGTCTAGGGGGGTGACTCAGCCCCCCCCCCCCCCCCCATGCTCCAGAGAATCTACTCTCAGTCGTATGTTTTCAACTTGTCTGTATAACAGTCCTATGTTTTTAGCTTTTCAGAATGACATGCAGGCAGTTATCAAATTTGAATTTCACCCATAAATCATATTTTTTAGTTGTATGGCTACGAAGAAGTTTCTATTCGTATGTTTTCAGATTCACAGTTTTCTGAGTTTTCGAGAATGAAAGTCGTATGTTTGAGCTTGCCAGAATGACATCTACCGCGAATTTCGCCTAAAAAAGACCCGTTTCTTGTCGTACTTTACGAAGGATTTTCTAGTCGTAAATTAGAGACAGTCGTAAGCTTTGACCTTGCCAGATAAAGGCAGACACAGCAGTTAGCTTATCGTGAATTTGCCTTCAAATGGCCTATTTCTGGTCGCATTGTTCCATATAGATTTTAGTAGTATGTTTTAAGTTTCACAGTTTCGTGTTCTCATTTTGTCAGAATCAGTCGTATGGAACTTGCCAGAATGACATCAACCGCGAATTTTCCCTGAAAATGACCCGTTTCTTGTCGTGTTTTATGAAGAGATTTTCTAGTCGTCTATTAGAGACAGTCGTAAGTTTTGAGCTTGCCATATAAGGAGTCATTACGTTAAGAATTATCGTGCGTTTTGAGCTTGTTAGAATGACAGTCGTATGTTTTGAACTTGCCAGAGTGACATAAATGCCATTACCAGTCGTGATTTTCACTCTGATGCGCTGAAAACAGGCTGATTTTCGAAAATTTCGCCTGCGGCGCGACGTTTCAACCTCGGTTTCAACATTATCCTACCTGGTGTTGTGCAAAAATCTCCTTATCTCAAAAAGAAAGAGGCACAACCGCCTGATGATTGCACTATTTTTTGTGTAGTCTAAATTCAAAGTGGAAGTAGAACCACGTACCAACTTCCGGGAAAATATCCCACTCCGTTTGCGAGTTATCGTGGTACTGACAGATATGTCAGTGCATATCGTAGTAGGCAGCCTTTAAAATGTTGCGCAGTCTTTCATAGTCGCCTACTCGCTATCTCTTTGAACGGCCTGTAATTTAGGTGAGGTGTTATAGGCCTAAGATTTCAGCCACCCCAAAAGCTAGAAATGCCAGAAAAAGGTTGGATTACAAAAAATTCGACTGCGGCGCTGAGTTTAAATTTGTCTTAGGTGCATATGGTAAAAGCTGCTGCTTGGGATCTGAGCCACGTTTAAAGCAAGAGTTTGAGTGGGAAGTAGTCGAATATTGCCGAATAAACGCCGATTTAACAAATTTTGCCTGCGGCTCTTTCGTACTCCTGTCCTATTTCTATTTAGTTGAAGTGTGCATCATTTATGTGTGGTTTTAAGCTTGAGATTTGGAGTCTAAGGTACACTAAAAGGTAGTAGCTGTAAAGGAGTAGCTGAATTTTGCTCGGATTGAATAAATTTCGCCTGCGGCGCTCACTTTAGTTTGTCTTGAGCGCTGGACAAAACCGATTTGTCCAGCTTATATTTTACTTATTGGTTTATTATTTATTACTACAATGGCATTTTCCGTAAAGTCTTAGAACTTATAATTTTAATATTTCTTGGGCCTGCTGTTGCTGTGTTTTAGCCAGTCGTAAATTTTGAATTCCTCCCCCCCCCCCCCCAAGCCCTTGGAACCGCCCCTGCTTTTGACTAGGGTATCGGATACCATGGCAAACTGCAAAAACGACTTTAGACCGTGGTATCAGATACCATGGTATCTGCAAAAGAGAGAGAGAGAGATAGGTTTATTTAGACAACATCGTAGCTGACAGCTAATTTGCGTTGCTTCACTACACTAAATAAACGTAACCAATCTTATTCCTCAAGGCTGGTTAACAACCACGCCGCTCTTCAACAACCACTCTTTAGAATTATGTCAGACCACCTGACATCACAGTTTTTGTGGTTCTCAACAGTGATCATTCGTTCATCAGTTCTCATCAACTCGTGAGACATTCCATGACGTCAGCACGAAAATAAAATTCAGCTGACGTATCCGTTTTGCACCATCAAGTATGATTCGCAGTCAGGTTGGGCTCAAGGAATATTTACGAAAATACCTTTTCCAAGGCGAAACCGGCAACTGTGTCGCTGAACTTTATATAACGGCGATTTCAGAGCCCCGGCTAAAAAAAAAAAATGCCATCGTAAAACTCAAGTAAGACGAAATACACCTGCCAGCAAATAGCATATCATCAACATCATGCATTGACACCCGTCAGCAAACCAATCTTGGCGTTCTGCTGACGTAATGAGTAACCTAAGTACTCAGCTGAATGCAAGAATCCATCTTAATTAATTGAGAAGTAATTAAATTTGATGGAGATACGTCACTACTTCGGCGTAACGAGTATGCCAGCTAACGCTACGTTCTGGGTGGGTTGCCACGTGTTTTGACATCTTAATTTTACTGAGCTGAAAAAATATCATAGAGAGGCTCTAAAAAGGTTTAAAATACTGCAAGGGAAAAGTGTAAGGGTAGAGAAGCATGACTGCGGCCTTGCCAGCAGGGTTGCCACATGTCGCACGATAGTGTGAATTGTCCCTCTATTTTGTTTTCGTCACTCTTGTCCTACGTAGGAAACAAAAATCGCTCTATTTCACAAAATGACCAAATTTGTCATTTCTGCAGTAGGAATTCCGCCCAGAACTGACTCAAGTTTTTTCATGAAAGTAAAATTAAAATGTGTCATTTTTACAGAGGAGATTCCGACCAAAAACGAAAATTTCATGAGAATAAGTTTCACTCCCAATTCACTCTTTGTTTTGGGCCAAAGTCACTCTTTAAATATTTTTGATGTGACAACCCTGCTTGCCAGTATTAATGCGTCTCCTAGCTCGTCTCGTACTGGATCTAGGATGAGATGCTTAATGTCCCAAAGCCCCCCAACCGAATGAGAAGCTGAAATGATGTTCACGTCATTTCTTGTAAACCTCAAAAGTAAATTGGCAGGGCCTTTCCGCCGGCTACACTTATCGTCGGATGATGAGGCATGTAGTCTAACATTTGCTGCAATTATTTTTTGCCACCATAGTAGGCTAGAGCTACCCTATGGCGGAAGGGCATCTCTCGGTGTGGGTTGAGCCTTTTTGTCTAGTTTTCGTTGTTGTGTTGTGAATTTGCTCGGTTTTCTTCTCGCAATAATGTTTTGAATGATTTTCATTTTTTTTTTACGTTTAGCCTAGTTATTTTAACAATATTTTTTTTTTTAAGTACTGAAGAAGTAAAGCTTTAAAAGTAAAAGTGAAAGAGTAGGTGACACACTTGTGTCATTGAGAGGAGGAGAAGGGAAAAAAAGATTTCGAGAGGATCCCAAACTCTTTTGAGGTCAGAGTTGATGGCCCACGGTCTCGCCCACGGTCGACAGGTATTAGGAAATCTGACCTTGAACTAAAAATTTTCCAGTTTTGCCAAAACTAGTTGAAACCCAACGGTTCATTCACTACTGCGCTTATTAAAAATTACAAACCCGTCATGGTTGTTTACAGTATCGCTCGGACCTTGGTTTTGACGAGAAAAGTGGAAAAACTTAAAGCACACCTTCAAGCAGATCTACTATTCTTGTTCCAGTATTCAAGACTATTTGAAAACTGTAAAACCAGGCCCTGCTTTTAACAAATTATCAACGGCTTTAGCTGTTTTAAGCCTTTTCCCGGATCCTTTGCCTATGGTGAATCATGACAAGTGAAAAGATTAGTGAGGTATTATCGTTAGCGGGCTTAGAATGTAACATTAGAAATTTCGGTTTCGGGGTTAAGAATAATGAATACAGCTGCAGAAGTAGGTTACACTGGGATTATAAAAACGACGGGCCCTTTAAATTTCTCGCCAACGAGCTCCTCGGAAGCAATTTCCCTTATTCCAGTTCAGCGCTCCAAGCGGACTAATTTCTGTTAATCCCCCATTGTCTCATAGTCAACGTAATGTAAACATAGTAAACAGTTCGATCCATAAGATAGCGAGAAACATTCACTTCCGACTGCCAAGAACAAATAAGCCAACAGAACCTCCATCTTTAGTCCCATGCAGCGACTACGGATACCTTGAAAAAACTTAGCAGAGCTAGAGGTACTCGCTGAGCTTTGAGCTGATGCCCGTCTACTTTCCTCTTTGCCGCTGCGCGTATCAGAGGAAATGTATTAGAAGGTGTGTGTGACCCGCTCTGCAGCGTGTCATATGTGACGTCACAATGGCAATTGTGATGTTCCGCGCAGGTCCTAGCTTGTTTGCGTCGGGAATCGATTCGAATCCGGATGGTCGAATTACAGAGGTAGGGAGACTATGGGGTGCGGGGGGGAGGAGGGGGGGGTCGTTAGAAACTGCTAGGAGTCGGGCTAATGCGGCAGTGAATTCTGTTAGTACGAATGACGTTCACCTTAACCTTACAACTACTAGGTGTAATGTTTCTTTAAATTTGTACAGTTCCCGCATGTGGTGCTGTGTTTCTTGGCCATTGTTTCTAACTGGTATGACTCTTGAGCCTTGCTGGACATCTGCCAGTCGTATGTTTTGCGGTAGTCACCTCTCACGCCCAAGCCCTTCAGACTGCCCCTGAGCTCGGAGATGCGACTGCTTCGACGCTTGCAGCCATCACGTGTTGTACCGTTACATGTACGACGAAAAGCTGAAATAGCTTGACCCCCCCCCCCCCTCTTGTTTGGCTAGCGACGCCCCTGCCTGAGAAGCAGATTAAGATTTTGACTATCAACCAATGGATGTATTTTACTGCGTCTGTCGCAGGTGCTGATGGTGAGGATTAACAGAAACTAGTCCGCTTGGAAGCACTGAAATGGAATGTGGCGAATAAGCGGGAACTGCATCATCTGAAAAAGAGCTAAACACGGCAAATGCAAAATCAGCGTGGTGCTGTTACGGTGGATAAGAATGACACATGAAGTTAGAAATCTCGAAAATAAGGATGGGCGGAACAATTAGGGATATGAGTGAAGTAGAAAAGTACGGATCTTTGAAGGGGTAACAACTGACGTATTCTTCATGGTTCGCCCACTGCATCTGTATGCCTATCTCCTGCTATAACGACAAAGCAGTTGAGGTAACGAAAATCCAGAACTTGTCATTCTAAAACCGGCGTTTTACAACGTACTTAAGTGTTTGTTTACCGCCTTCCAAGTGTAGTTTTTAAGCTATCAGTGGTTTCAATCACAGTCCGAGTTTTTACTCCGATCGTGTCGATTAAAGGAGGTGCCGCTTTGTTTATTATTTCACAGGATTGCCAAACGTGCACGCAAAGTTAGTGTTGGAAATAAACCGCCTCGCCGTTCTGATTTCGCAGGACGCAAGGGACTTAGTCTTGACGAACCGGAATATGGGATTTCTCCTCTGACAACCGGTAAAATTCTAACACCGGAACAAAAAACGCTTTTTATCTTAGGTTTACTAATGGAAAAATTCTGGGACTGAACAAACTTTGTGGCCGGGAGCCGTATGCAACTTCTGAACGATACTTCACTTTTGCCAAGGGGTCATGATTCCGTATTTATCATTATTAATAAGGACCTTCCACTAGCATGACAAGTCGGCGATCTTTTTCCCTTTATCAATTTCTTTGATACTCGCTAGATTACGCGGATCTTGCACACTATAAGTAGGCTGTAGGGGTTATGATATTGACTGTAAAAAAAAACTAGCCATAGCAACCACGCACAATAACAACAAACAAGAGCAATTATTTAAGAAAAAAAATAAGAAAAGGGAAATCCTAGATATTACTTTAAAACACTTACATCAGATCCTCCCGATACTCGCTGCTAACCGGACGAACACCGCAAAATTTCTCGTTACACTGTGAAAAGTTTTTCCGAATAAAGATTGAACTTAACTGCAGTATTTGCTACTCGGATTATCCTTATCTCTACGCAGATAAGATTAATACCAAATACAGAAAAGATGAAGCCGAGTAGCAAATACTGCAGTTAACTCTAATCTTTATACGGAGAAACTTTTTACAGTGTACTGCAAAGCACTTATCTCCAATCAAATATATTAACCATCCTCCACTCCTCCCAAACATTTCCTCCATAAATCCATCCAATTCACCATTCACCCATCAAATGTAAGAGATTCTCATCGACTGCACCAGATATTCCATTTTCCAGATATTCCCTTTCTATGTAGCCTAGAGCTGTACTTGGACGGATGGAAATTGATCTAACCGACAGTCCAGAACTATAAAAAAAAGACCAAAGGTTTCGATGGGATCCCAAAAATTCAATATTTGATCCAGACAATTGGGTCTTGTGTTCGCCAGATCCAGTCTTCGCCAGAATCCTTGAACATTTTTACTATTAAAATTCAGAAACAGATTAAGGCCAAAAAGCCAATCATCTGAGAAAACCAAATTCAGTTATGGATTCAGCACGTTTGTATTTACCCCTATAAGTCACATCTGTTGTGACGAAAACTTCCTGCCTTACTTCTGCCAATCTCCCGGTTTTGGCCGAATTCCGGGACTACCTGTCCGCCAAAAAAAAGAAAGCTAAAAAACGAATTCAGCGTATCTTCTTTCCCCTATATCGAACATCTAATCAACTTCAAATTAAAATTTAACTTATAAAAATTTTCCGGTTCCAGCCGGATTCCGGGCGAAATATATGTCCGGGTAAAAAAAAATTGTCATACATGGATTCAGCGTCTCTTCTTACCCTTAAATCGGATATCTAGCCAACTACAAATACTTTTAAACAATTTTCCGGTTTTGACCGGATTCCGGGCGAACTACTTGCCCGGCGAGAAAGTGGTTTTCAGCATCGTGTTCAGCATGTCTTCTTACCCTTAAACCGAATATCTAATCAACTGCAAATAAAACTTTTAGTTTTAACAGACTTCCCGGTTTTATCCGGATTCCGGGCTAACTACTTGTCCGGCGAAAAAATGATTTTCACGATCGTGATCGGCATGTCTTCTTACTCAATCGAACATCCAATCAACTTCAAATAAAACTTTTACTTTCAACAAACTTTCCGGTTTTGGCCAGATTCCGGGCGAACTACTTGTCCGGCGAGAAAATGGTTTTCACCATCGTGTTCGGCAAGTCTTCTTACCCCACCATCGACTGTCCTATTAGCTGTTTAAAAAGACTTTGCTTGCCCCTTAATTTAAAGGACACCTGAACAATGAAACCATACTTGAACACACAATGGAGAATGCCTTTAGAGACATGGCCACGGAGAGCATTCTTCTCCTGAGCATGACGTTTTCAAGATAGGGATGTTCGTTTCTGGAGGTTTGCACATGCAGACTCCAAGACAAAAAGCGCAATTCATTCAAATCTTGTACAGCGCTGGCGGGATCGTATTGGAATTTCTTGTAGATATACGTTTGGGCTTAATTGGTTAAAAAATATTCCAGAAGAAGGGTTGATTGGAGACTTTGTTCATTTCTAAAATTGTTCGGTACTGAAATAAGGACAGACGCAAAATGGAGCAAAAGTCATAGCTTGAAAACACTATTTCGTATTTGGATTGGGTTTTCTGCAGGCAATGTTAACGGAAGTTATACAGATAGGGATGATACTTGGTACTCTTCATTCAGGTGTCCTTTAAACCCCCTCCCCCACCCCTAAATATGGGGCTACAAAGCCCATCTACGAACTCGACCTTACTCTTGACCCAAAGAATCCCCACACCTAGTTTCATCAAAATATCCCATTCCCTTTGAGAGTTGTCGTGCTTACAGACGGACTGACATACGGACGGACGGATTGACAACTTTTGAGATGTCATAGGTCCACTTACGTTTTGGGATCCCAAAAAGGACTTCCGTGGATTAAGTATCCGTACTCTGGCCCTATGTTTCAACACATTGTCTCAACCACTTCGAGAGTTACCGTGCTAATAAATTTGCATACGGACTAACGAATTTTACCGAGTCTGGTATCTGGTCACTTAAATTTCTCGGATTACCAACATGTCACCTTAATAGCTGATACTAGCCTAAAGGCTCTTTGGGCTCAAAAGAATTTTCCGACAGCCACAAATTCAAACGTCAAATATTTCAAATCGCCAACTTTAAGCCTGATTTTGAATAAAATTGCAAAATTTAGCAGGTTTCCCGGAAAAAGAAATCCATGAAAGCACGGAAGTCAAAACTCTATACAGAGGCAAATTGTATCATTTGCTGCATTTCTTTTTGCTAGAAACAAAATAAACACTAAATGCAAATTTTGGAGTAAAATCAATGAACTATTTTGAGAAAGAAGGCGCTTTGGGTACTTTAAAGGAGTCGGACATCTTCGGAACTTCCATCTGTCTGTTCGTGACTGAACGTCAAAGAATCTGTAGAATATTCTTGGTGGGCTATGTGAGAAAACCCATTAGTTTTCAAAAGTACTTCCGAGTATGGTGCTCATAATTAAGATACAATTATTTGCAAAAACATAACAACCATAAAATAAATGATACTCTTACTCTATACCTCTATGGAGTTAAGTTTGGTCCTACTGCTGCTACTGCCGGCACTGGGCACTTGCTGTACACTAAAATCGAGACCGGGCAACCTCTCGGAAATCATAACAATTGAGAAGACCGGAAACTCGTAGACATTTTGAAACAAAATAATCTGGTGTCACCAAGCTGACGAGTTAGGGATGTGATAGATATTCCTTCAGCCCAAGCTGACAACGAATCATGTTTGACGGTGCAAAACGGATACGTCAGCCACATTTCATTTTAGCTATATTTCGGCCCTTCTTGGCAAGGGTTCTCTTCAGGCTCAAGCCGCTCAAGCTGGAAAATCAACTTGTGGAAAAACGGTTAAAGATTCTTCCTTAAATATCTAATTTTATGAACTTCTTCTCTGAAAATTTATTGGAGTTAAAGCTGGTGCTGCGATTTCATTCTGGACACGGCTGCTGTTTTTTGCTGCTCGATTTGGTTGTCTTAAAGGTAGAGATTCTTCTGCATTTTGGTTCTGGAGTCACCTTTCTCTTCTTCTTCTTTCCAGCGAAGATGGATACTTGTCGGTGGCATGTACGGGCGATTTGAAGTTCCGTACTTCGGTGATGGATATTCCTTCAGCCCAAGCTGACTGCGAATCATATTTGACGGTGCAAAACCGATACGCCAGCTACGTTTATTAGAGCTGTATTTCGGCCGTTCTTGGCAAGGGTGATACTCCCTTTATTTTCGCGACCACAGTGCGGAACTGATTATAAACTACCGTGAACGATTTCACCATCTAGCATTTTTTTGGCCGTTCCGAGTTATGCCAGTCATGCAATGCAAACTTACCCGAAAACTTCACGTAATCAGCGGGAGGGTTAGGGCATTCTACCCCCCCCCCCATCCCCTAAAAATAAAAATAATCGTTTTTCATAGGCTTTAACCTCTGAGCTATGTCTTTTGGTCCTACCCGCGGATAATTAAGGACATTACGGTTAATTAATGACATTCAAAGTGTTTTTTTTTTTTTTTTTTTTTCATGACATGGTATGGCAGGTCTTTCTCCCGTTTTGGGCATCTTTTATTTTATTTGGTTTTAATCAAAGCGCGTTCAGTTTTGAAACATTTTGCTTCAGCCACCGAATGGGAATTAGCCTGGATAGTGCTAGCAACAAAATCGCTAATTTCACGCGGAAAGTAATGGTATTTTCGCAAAACGATATTTCTGGTCCATTTCATCATGAAAAGAGGATTTCTAGTGAGAGTTGTGCTTTAAGTATCATCAGCACAATGTTCGGCATTTAAGTGATGTAAGATTTTTTCTGTCATCAGGATGCATGCATTGTACATTCATACTAACCTGAAAAAAATACGAGGAAAGCCGTTACGGACTGTGAACGACAAACGGAAAGTAATGGGCCCTTGCTACTTACGAAGGACTCCAGGGAAGTCTCTGGCTTGGTTGAAGCAGCTATTTCAAGCCTGACAGACGACGTAGATAGAGCGAAGAAACCCAATCAGATGTTTTTCTTCAACGATCCGCCTTCCTTCTATCATTTGGCACACCAAATTTTTGCATGTCACTGAAGCATTTTTTATGTCAAACTCGAAGTCACCACCAGTGTGCGAGCGAATAACATAATCAAAGTACTATCTCCTACTTAATCACAAGATAACTAATTAAATGTCAACAGTCCAGCACTGAAATTTATGAGAAATTCTGTAGCTGTTAATGAAATAGATACAAGCTGACCACTCTCATCGATTACAGTTGATAAATCGGGCCGTCAATCTTGGCCTCAGCCGCCATCTCGGGTTTTCTATCTGGGAACAGGAAAAAAAAATTACCGGCCGTCGCGCCTCTGCACCCGCTCCATCATAATAATGATAATCATCGTGTAGCAGGGAAAAACAAGGCCGAAGTTTCTGGTGGGATCTTGAAACTTGGAGAAAAACGCCAATATGGATCTTGCGGAAAGGAAATCGATGGCGTACACGATTGTCGCAAGTAGACTTACATCAGAAATTCTTTTGGGATTAATTTTTTATTGATACGTTTCTCAAGATGTTGTACCGACAAAAATAAACTAGTAAAATTGGCAAAATTTATAAGGAAATATACGAGAAACTGCAAATTTTCTCAGAAGAAGATCGTTTGACGGTATGTAAAATAGATAGATAGATAGATATCGCTTGTATTATTCTCCAGCTATCATGGTAAAATCCAAATTTGTCAAAATCGTCAATATATACAAATGTAAACACTAATAAAGATTAAAAATTTCACGGAAGTCCGTACAAACGTCTTTTCATACCGGACATGGTCACATTTTAATTCTGTTGGACTTTCCGGATCGCCAAAATGAGTCTACATATCTGCGCAGATTGGTTCGGTCGCCAGTGAGGTTCTGAAAATCGTCAGTGGACGTGTCACTTTATAACGATATGGGTCAGCTTGGGGATAATGAGCAAACTGCAATGCAATTAGTGGTGTAAAATTGAAACTTCACCAGTTTTGCAACAATTCAGTTTTAATTATGCTGGACTAGTGTGAACTATCAGAGTTTGTTTCCAACTCCCAGGATTAACCTAAGTTATTTGGGGAGAAAGGTAAAGAGTTTCTAGATGTCAAAATACCATCAGTCACACCGATTTGTCATATCTGCCAAAAAAATAACAACGAAGAGTCTGTTTGATGTCTTTTTCCTTTTTGTTTCAAGCAAAAGAATACTTATTTTACGTTATTTATGTAGTGAACACATTAAAAATATCAGTATATTTCCTGGAACATAATTAGAAATACTTCTTCGTTCTAAATGATCTCCTGAATTTGAACCAGCAACTTCAGAGTTAGGTCTATCTTATACTTTTGAATTTTGTTTTATTTAGCAACCCAAAAAGCTGCCCTTTCTTGGATCTAGTGTGACCACTTTGGCGCCTAATTCTGTGCAGAAATGAGCCCAGTGTGACCAAGCTCTAAGTCAGTGAAAATCCCGGCATCCTAGCTCTCATCAAAACTGTTCCGTGAGTTCTACATCCCATGTATACACTTCCGGAACACAAGCTCCAGCTCCAATTATATAGTTTCCGGTATAGCCTACCGGCTCCCTAGCTTCTGAGTACATAGTTCCGTGAGGCTACCAGACGAGAAACTGGTACGATGAAGTTTCCGTGAGCTATTTCGATTTACTACCGGAACAGGAGCCAGCACATACAAGTTTCCGTTAGTCAATGACGTCAGATCCGGAATCGTAGCGCTGATGGTTTGGTTTCCGTGAGAACTACCGGTTCCGTAGCTCGTAGGACATAAAGATGGCTCCCGGTTCCCTAGACAGTGCCCTAATTAAACGGATGAGTTTTTTTTGTACTTGTACGCAAAGTATCTGGAATAGGAGGTTAAAAAAATTTACCCGTATATCAGAAATGAAACTGTGATTGCAGACTTCTTTTAAGGTAAGGTTAGGTACAATTTTAATGGCAAATATAAATAAACCTGGTGTTTCTCAAAAGCATCAGACATGCCAGTGGCGTAAAAAACGACGCTTCACTAATTCTGATGGGTTTGTAAAAATTATAAATACAATTCTAGCCTAAGGCATTGTACAGAAAAAACAAACGAACAACTATCACACATCGACACTAAAATTTAAGGACAACAAGAGAATTTGCGACAACAGACACATGACTAAAGAAAAAAATAAAAATAAAAGCCTTTCTTTTTTTGGCATGGGTCTGATCTTCCTCCGAGCACAAACAAAAATGAATCAATTAAATCAGACAGAAGAAATATAATTGCTAGATAACTTAAATAGTTTCAGAGCTCTTTTAAAAACTTTCCTATCTTCGGACACTCTTTAACAGTTTCAGGCAATGAATTCCATACTTTTACACCTGTATGACGAATAGAAAAGCTAGACCTTCTAGAAGGATAACAAATGGTAGAAAGATTGGACCGCCGTATTGTGTTATAGTCATGAAATTGACTTTTCATTCACAACCATGTCTGAATTTAAATCTTCGGCTTGTATCTGCGAAATTATATTGGCCGTTTGACTGCTTTGTCCTTTCCCACATATTACAATAAGAGACAAGAGATCCGTTTGTTTAGTTGATTGGTTGATTTTGGTACGACGGCATGGTTTCCCACTTACTGTTCGTTTTTTTTTGTTTGTTTTTTTGCTTTCTTCCTTCATTTCTTTTTGTTCTTCCTCTTTCAGTTTTCTTCTCTTTTTTGAAAAAGTATGTGAAAATTAATGTAAACTGAAGTGTTTTTTTTTACTGCCCCCACAGGCCCATTCGGGCTTTCCTGCAGTCAGAAGTATCAGCTACGTGTATAAAGTCTGTCAAGAGGGTTAAAAAAGGTGTCTTCATGTAGTTTAGCATGTAAAAGTTGGTTTGTATAATAAAGAGTATTAAACTAAAACTAAACTAAAACCGTTTGACTACTTTGTCCTTTCCCACATATTACAATAAGAGACAGATCGTCGACGTATTTCCATCTTTCCGGTCTATAAAAATTAATTGTAAGTATGTACAGTTCTACTAAGGGGGTGGTAAAAATAATAGGGGGAGGATTCTCGAGAGTTTTTAGTAGTAAAAAAGGCGTAAGACAGGGATGTACACTTTCACCTAGGCTTTTCGGAATATTTATTAATGATTTAGTGGAATTTTTAGAAAAGCGATGGGCCCCATCAATAACTTTAAGTGGGATACCCTTATCAGTACTACTTTTTGCTGATGATACAGCGCTTGTTGCTAAAACCGAGTTTGAACTCCAAGTTTTGCTAGATCTTGTGGCAGAGTATTTGGATCAAAAGAAATTAAGTCTAAACGTTAAGAAGACAGAAGTTGTAGTTTTTCATTCAGGGAGGAATATTAAGAAGGTTGATCCACCTAAGTTTTATTTTAAAGGTTCGGAGTTAAAAATAAGTGCCCAGTTTAAATATTTGGGATTTATTTTAATGGAAAACGGAAGTTGGAAGTCTCATGTAAAGGAAATGGTGACAAGGGGAAAAGCAGCTTCTGCAGCTATATTTAGAAACACTACTCTAATGTCAATAAAAAATTTAAAAATCCACAAGCATGTATTTATGTCTAAGATAATGCCAACTTTCCATTACGGGGCGGAAATATGGGGAAATGAAGCAGCTCCGCAACTTGAGACTATCCAGCTGCAGTATTATAAGAGATTATTCGGGTTGCATCCTACAACCCACACACAGGCACTTAAGGGGGACCTAGGAATTTATTCGCTTCGAAGGCATAGGGTAGCTCAAATTATTAGATTTTGGCAGAAGATAGTTGGTTTGCCTGATGATAGGCTAGTTAAAGCAGCTTACATGGAAATGTTGAATTCGGGGAAACCTAAATCATGGCCGTTTCAAGTTAAATCTATACTTGATGATGTTGGATTTTCTTATATATGGAATGGTGGTCTAGGCCCTCCGGAGCAAACTCCAGCCCTTTTGAATGAATTATTGAGAGTTTTTGAAGACCAGGAAAAACAAAAGTGGGTTGGTATAATATCTTTATCGGAAACCCTGTTAAATTACAGAAAGATTAAAACAGTGTACGAATCTGAGTTTTATTTTAAGCTTAATTTGCCTGCTACTTATTTGAGGTACTGGATCCAATTGAGAGCTAATTGTCTACCACTGCACGGTAGAAATAAAGTTTTTGATAGGAAGGCGAGAATCCCAAATAGGAATTATTCATGCCCTCTGTGTGGACGTGAAGAGGAGGACATTGGTCATTTCTTGAGTCGGTGCCAAGAGCTTTCAAGCATCCGTAGGGAGGTTTTTGGGGTTGCGATCCCCCTACTCCCTGGTATTCTGAAGTGTACTTCTGCTCAATCTATTAGTAGGGTTGGCCGTTACATAAGTAGAGCGTTGGAAGCTAGAAAGATTTTTGTTGATTAGATTAATTATCCTTTTTCCGTGTGTATGTATCTTTTTGTGTTGAACGTGTATATGGCCCTCGGGCTTTTTTCAATACAATTATTATTATCAGAAGCTGTATAGTTAATCGTAACAAGAAAAAGTAGCGGACCTAAAATAGCTCCGTGCGGCATATCATAAAAAATGGCCTGCAGACAAGTTCGGAATTTAGGACGCATCCTTCAAAAATCCTACAATAATTTTTATAATATTGGTGTTGACATTAAATTCATTCAAAAGTTTATCAACTAGAATATAATGGTTTGTCAGGTCAAAACCTTTTTTAAAGTCAATCTCGATTAAAATCAGTGTTTTTAAAAACAAAATCTATAAGATTTACGCTATAATGTCTGGTTGATCTTTTGGGACGATTTTGGATCTAAAAGCAGATTTTTTTCAACCGTTCAGCTACAAAACTTTCAGACACTTTACTGAAAATTGGGGTTAGGGAAGCGGAGAGCCCTCCGTCAAAACCAAGTTTTGCATCTTTTCGGGGTGTTGGTGTTAGATAGCCAACTTTCCAAATAGCTAAGTACTCTGAAGCTGAAGAAATAATCATTGAAAATATCTGCAAGGGGTTTAACAGGTTTATCCGGGGATGTTTTAGTTAATAATAATAATAATAATAATAATATTTATTTATTACCCACTTACATCGAAAAGATTAATAGTGGAGTATAAACTTGAAGAAGGAAAAAGATAAAACGGAAAAAGACGTAAAACAACAACTAGAGTCAACAAAACATTAATAAAACAAACGGATCAAACCGTGGTGAGGCGACAAACGCCGATACGCTGTTTCTGAGAGCTTTTTGTGTAGATCAGTCAGCTTCTCAGTAATATTCGGAAGATAAAACTTTTTAACTATCTTTCGATTCTTGTACCACAGAGGAAGATAGAGAAGAAATTTACAGAATCGGAAGTAAGAAGATCGAATATCGCTAATGTCTTTTTTCTTAAATATAGGGTAAAGCCCAGAAAGGTAAAGAACAGGGATGTCTATTCGTGTCACAGTGTCTGCAGCTATACTGTTGGAACAGTAATTCTAGATGCTATCGGCAATTCGCCCCACTCTTGCAAAAGCTGAAAGGATCGTCTACTAGAAATGACGTTGTTAGACTGTTCCTATGGCCGGCTTCTACCAGACTGTTGTAGTGGTTTGCGAATTCTGTTCACAAGCCCCTCGGTAGCTCAGTTGGTAGAGCGTCTGTCTTGTAAACAGAGGGCCTGGGTTCAAATCCCGGCTGAGGAGCATTTTTGTCTATCAGTTCACTACTTATAAAATGTTAGACTTATTTTTCTTAGTTGAACAGAACGGCAAAAACCTTTAAGTTTATTTACAGGAAGATGAACACAGACACAATTAATGGTAAAACAAATATATATAGAGACCCCCCGAGCATCGGCATTTGGCCATGTGTAGCTTGCCCGATGATGACTAACGAGACCAAAGGATTCGATGGGATCCCAGAAATTTAATGTTTGGTCCAGACAATTGGGTCTCGTAGATATTCGGTGTTCGACAGACTCCTTAAACATTTTTACTATTAAAATTTAAACAGATTAAGGCCAATGGTTATCATCTGAGATGACCAAGTTCAGATATGGATTCAGCATGTGAGTTTACCCTTTAGCCTAAGTCGTATCTACTTTGACGAAATCGATTCCGGTTTCGGCCGGATTCCGGACAAACTATATATTTGTCTGGCAAAACCCAAAGCTCAAAAATGAATTCAACATGTCTCCTTAACCCTACATCGAACCTTTAATCAACTTCAGATGAAACTTTTACTTTTTAAAAAATTTTCGGTTTCAGCCCGACTCCGAGCGATCTATACCTACGGTGAGAAGATGATTGTCATATATGTATTTAGCATGTCCTCTTACCCACAAACCGAACATCTTATCAAATACAAATAAAATTTTACTTTAAACAAGTTTTCCGGTTTTGGCCGGATTCCGGCCGAACTAATTGTCCGGCCACAGAATAATTTTCATATTCGGACACAGCACGTCTCCTTACCCCTAGAATAACTCTATAATCAACTTCAGATATAAACTTTTACTTACATAAATTTTCCGTTTTATCCGGGAACTTCCTGTTCGACGAGAAATAATTTTCATATTCGAAGTCAGCGGGCCTTCTTACCCCTAAATCGACTATCTCATTAGCTTTTAAAAACTTTTTTCCCCCTTAATTTCGAACCCCTCCCTCACTTCTAAATATAGGGCTAGAGAATCCATCTTCGAATTTGACCTGTACTTTGACCCAAAGAACTAATCATGCCAAGTTTGAAAATATCGGAACCCCTTCGCGAGTTATCGTGCTAACATACGGACAGATAGACAGACGAACAATTTTTACGAAGTCATAGGTATCCTTCCACTTACGTTTTGGTATCCCAACAGTGAAGCGAGTGCGAGGGGTTAATACCTTCTGCAGACTGCAGGTTGTGCTGGACATGACAGACGTTCAGAACACAAGTCAGATTAGCCTACTATGCGGATGAGTTCCGTCAAACAAAAAATATTAGATGCCTTTAATAATCTTTTCTTTTAGCAAAGCCTCCTGCGGCAGCGGGTCTTCGTGACGTCACACATTTAACTCGAGACAGACTGGCACTTCAGTGCCGCATAAGAGGGAACCCCATTCCAAGTGTTACCTGGTTTAAGGATGGCAAAGAGGTGAAACCATCGAAGCGCATCAAAATTAAAACGAAAAGGTAAGGCCCGCTGCTGTTTATTCAGTACTGAAATACCCTGACAAGAACAAAATGTTATCTTTCTGATGTCTGGATATAACTCGGCTGAGAATTTTTCGCGAAGGACTAGTCATACACCATTTACAGAGGCTTTTGGTATGAATACCAATAATAATGAGCTTTGTTATAAATTAAGAGCAAAAGGTATACAGCATGCTGTAAATCCTAAAGATACGATCTTTCGTTGAACCGTTCTGGAGTCCCAGTGTGGAGCCGCTGAGGTTTAGCTCAGGTAAAGACTGCAACTGACATCATTGCAATGTTTGGTGGAAAAAGAGATCTGCACCAAGAGGTCAATGCCTGCGTAAACAAGACCAATTGTTTGGTGCGTCTCCAAAGTACGGTATGCAGCTATTTTCTTCGTCTAATCAATGACGGTTTTGCCAACTGACCTCATAGACTATGACGGGGCTTAAAGTCCGTACATAAACATGGAGTTTCTAAAGGACCCCTCTTGCTTATTCTGCTTTTATTTTATTCTTAGCTCCTTTATGATATTAAAAGCTTCTGAAACCCCAGCCTTTCGCCTTTGCTTTGTTTTGTACCTACGATTTTGTTAGGCACGCAAAGGAATCTTCGCCGATAGCTTCAAGGTCCGCCGACAATCTTTCACAAATAAGGACATGATAAGCTTCACAGTGTTGTTTCTCATTTTGGAAGACATGGTAGTCCATCAACTCTATCTTCTCTTTTAAACTTACTTTTATTTTGCTTGGTTTTCCCACTTTTTAACGACGGCGCATTCAGTTTTCAAATATTTTGCGTCGACCCGCCGCGTCGGAGAGCAGGAAGATTGGATAGAGTCGACAAGCGCTAACAATAAAATCGCTAACTTCACGAAGAATGTAACAGTGTTTTCGAAAAACGATACGTCTGAGCTATTTCATCATGGAAAGATCATTCCTGGTAAGAGTTGTGCTTTACTCCCAATCTGATCTTACGCTTTTCCTACACTCAAATCCCCCATCTGTTGTGGGGGTCAGCGTCAGGGCGTGACAATATTTCAGGTGTCAAATATTATGTCCTTAACAGCAACCCATTTCGACGAAGACAGAAAACAAAAGTGAAAAGACATACAAAACTTTAAGGAAAAACTGTTTTTAAGCCCACCCTAGGGCAGTGCCAGGAGTCTCCTTTACCGGATCAGTTTGGGCCGGGTGCTCTTCCCTGGTATATTGAAATCGACTAACCACAAAGTGATAAAAATGGTGGGGGTTACGTGAGGGGAAATCTAAACAGGAGGTAGATGATTTTTGTGTTGTAGTATCATTATGTTTGCGATGTGCTATTATATTTGTATGTGGTGTTTGTATAATTCTGTGCATGGCCCACCCGTGGCTGATTAAACACTATTCTGTTCTTTCTATCTAAAAATCATAAATAAGTCATTGCTTATTATCCACATCATAGATGATTTTTGCTACTCATGGAGGGGAATTTAGGAATCCTGACATCCCTTAATCGTTTGAAATGAGTGATAAGTGATTTGCAAAGGGGTTTGAGACTCTTCAATAAACAAGTGAGGGAAGTGAATGCACTCGCAATTTTGTAACAATATTGCGATGCTCTCGTGGAAGGAATAGCAAGTGATGTGGAAATATAAACTAAAGCTGATTCTAAGCAGAAACATTTGAGACCGTCTTTGAATTATATAGTTCAAATCAGTCCACCCGTCAGCATTCTTTGAAGTTATACCACCACAAATAAACATGAAAATTGGTCAAAGTTCATTTTGTTATCGTGCGTGCCAGGCATGGAACGGTCTACCTGAGCCCTGTTTCCCAGCCCAATTTACTCTCGTTCATGCAACATCTTGCTGGTACACCTTTCAGTTGCAGCGCTTATGTGAATATGTGAATGCTTTCTACTGTATCCTTGCTGTAACAGTAGCCTAGTTGTGTTTTTGCAGATACCATGGTATCTGATACCACGGTCTAAAGTCGTTTTTGCAGTTATCGTGGTGTTTGACACCACGGTCAAAAGGCGTTTTTGCAGTTATCTTGATATCTGGCCAGTTATCGTGTATCAGATATTCAGATACTACGGTCCGACCGTGGTAACTGGTCGTGGTATCTGAAAAGTCATCTCACTTTCATCAAATTTTGTCAGGTTGGTGAGAAAGAAGAGAAAGAAGTTTAGCACTTGGTGATGTAACTGGATATCTGTCTTTCTTTTGGGATGACTTTAAAAAGTGAGCACGTGTATCAGGTACCACGATAACTGCAAAAACAACTAATTGCAGATCCTGTTACCGTGGTAACAGATACCAAGGTATCAGCAAAAACGCAACTAGTGTATAGTGAAGTTCTATTAAACAATAGTTCATGTGTTTTGTAGGGAGAGAAGCTTCAGCTTAACCACTTTTCTATTGATAAACAAATATTTTTTACGTTTGTATTGTCATAACTCAGGTGCAGTATGAACTTAATATTGTCTACAAAATTATGCTGAAAGGGAGCAGCGAGAGATCTTAGCAACCACTTACCTGTATATATTTTAGAGAATATTGTGACGGTGCAAATAACTAAATAGTGGGCTACTAAACTGAAAATTCTAGCAGAAGTATTTAGTCTACGAGCACGCATGGGTCCTGTAAATATCGACACCGTCAGAAGTTTCATAACAGATAACAAAAGGATGTGCATTTTCAACGGACAACAACTCAACAGGCAACACTTCGGATGTAATCTCTTTCGGTTGTGACAACGTTATGCATAACAAGCATTGCCGAAGAGCCTAAAATGCCGAAAACGCATCTGCTGATTTTTCCAATATCATAAAGACAAACAAAAAAGTAATCTACGCCATTGTGGATCTTCAGTTATCGCAGATTTTATTTTCATTTCTTACTGGGTTTCCATCCCTTTATTCTACAAATTTCTTTTTTCATCAATTTCAGAATAACATTTAAGCTACGCGTACACACAGTCTGAGAAGATTTCGCATGCAAAAAGAAATATGGGAAATTCAGGTCACTATTCGCGTCAAATTTTCTAAAGTTTGTTAACAAATGCCAATGTCGACATTGTCAAGGTCAACACTATCACACAAACTGGTCCAAACTGTTTGCAACCTGGTGCGACCCCGGGTGCGGAATACGGAAAATTTGCACAGCTGAAATTTCTGACCGGTGGAGCACCTCGGAAGCAACAAGCGCGGGCCTCATCTGCACTGGAAAAGAGTCAAACGTGGAAAATGCAAAAAGCGGTGTAGTGCCGTTCGATTTATCAATGACATCGGAAACTCGAAATCTCGGAACTATGGATAGTTGGAACGACTAGGGGCCTAAAGTGAAGCAGCAATAAAGGATACCTGTGAAGACACAACTAAGTCGGCCCGGCCAAGAACTCGGCTATTTCCAGAATTTGGTATGTTATCCGACATATTTTAATCGAAGGAACGTATAGCAGAAATTATAGCAATACATTGTATTTAAAACCCAAACTTCACAAAATTCCATTATTAGTCGTCCTTGATTTTTTGGAAACAGCGAAATAATGCGAAATCAAACTCATAATTAGGATTTACCCTGAAATTATTGCGCATTGTTCTTGGACATGTTATGACGTTTCAAACTGAAAATTATTCCCACGCTGATTGAAAACAAAATGGAACTTGCATTTTTTATCTGATGTGAACATATCATGTAATATTGAAATAAACTACTGTGACACACCGATAGTTGACTTTGACCACATTAAAGTATAACTTAAAAGGTCTTAGATAGGACAATCTAGTTACCCAGCACTTATTCACTTAAAGAAGCTTGAAAATCCAGCGAAGCTGCGTTACTTCGTTGCTCCACTATTCACGGATAATCGACTTCCAAATAGTGGAGTTTCATTGCTGATTCGTATGCTCTATGCGCTTGTATCTGTGTTGTAGGATCGATGAAAACGATTTGCGAAAAATAAGTGTTCACACAGTGAGCTCGCTTCCCGTAAGCTGATCACTGGCCACAGAAACGCCGCGTATGTATTGAGATTCAGTTTGTCTGCGTCATAGTAGAAATTTACGTTGTGAGGACGATCGTAGATATTCTGAACGTCATTCTAGAGCAAGTAGTGAAAAATAAAAAAAATCCTTTAACATAATACAAAAAATATAGTGCATTCAGTTAAATGATATAAAAATAAGTTGGCTTTTCAGTTAAACTTTAAGTGGATGAAAATGACAAAGGATCGGTCTGCTTTTGTTCTAGAGATTGGGGCAAACTGTCACAATTCTTTCCATCTGCCTCTGGTAGGACCAATCTTTTAAATTAACAAGACCAAAGTTTTCACTAGGATCCCAAACTGGGATGTACCTTGACATTCTTGATTCAGTCATTATCGCTGTTGACAGAGAGGGAGATGATCAAGGCCGTATCCAGGGGCTAGGGGGCTGACCCCACCCCCGAAACCTACAAAAATAACCATTTGTATAGGCTTTTCCCTCTGATCCATGTTTTTTTTGTACCTTTTTGCCCGACCCGCAGGCGAACCCCCCCCCCCCCCCCCCCCGACATAAATTCCTGGATACGGGCCTGGCGATGATATCACATTTATTCAAACAATGTTTACAACGGATACGTCAGCTACGATTGTTCATCAGCGATATTTCGGCCCAACTTCCCCCTCACGGATACGTCAGCTACGATTTTTCATCAGCGATTCTTCGGCCCAACTTCCCTTTCGGCCCAACTCCCCCCTCACGGATACGTCAGCTACGATTCTTCATCAGCGATATTTTGGCCCAACTTCCCTTTCGGCCCAACTTCCCCCTCACGGATACGTCAGCTACGATTCTTCATCAGCGATATTTCGGCCCAACTTCCCTTTCGGCCCAACTTCCCCCTCACGGATACGTCAGCTACGATTCTTCATCAGCGATATTTCGGCCCAACTTCCCCCTCACGGATACGTCAGCTACGATTCTTCATCAGCGATATTTCAGCCCAGCTTCCCTTTCGGCCTAACTCCCCCCTCACGGATACGTCAGCTACGATTCTTCATCAGCGATATTTCGGCCCAACTTCCCCCTCACGGATACGTCAGCTACGATTCTTCATCAGCGATATTTCGGCCCAACTTCCCCCTCACGGATACGTCAGCTACGATTCTTCATCAGCGATATTTCAGCCCAGCTTCCCTTTCGGCCTAACTCCCCCCTCACGGATACGTCAGCTACGATTCTTCATCAGCGATATTTCGCCCCAACTTCCCTTTCGGCCCAACTTCCCCCTCACGGATACGTCAGCTACGATTCTTCATCAGCGATATTTCGGCCCAACTTCCCCGAAGTTCAACCAGAGGTTTGACAGCCTGAAGAGGACCATTGCCAAGAAGGGCCGAAATATCGCTGATGAAGAATCGTAGCTGACGAATCCGTTGTAAACATTGTTTGAATAAATGTTTCAAAGTCAGCTTGGGCTCAAAGAATATTTATCTACGAAGTACGGATGATATAACAGCACATGTCTCCAGCTGATCTCCTGACACCATAATCCGCGGCAGAGTTTGTCAGAAGCCGGTTAAACTACGGACGCGATGAGAAAAAAAAACTGGAAGAGAAAATAGAGCATGTTTTCTCTTCCCCGTGTCTGCAGAACCAATATCTTGATCAAGAATTGTGTAGCTCCGCTGAATTTCCGGTTTGTTCCCGAATCCGGCCGGATAGTTGACCATAATGAGAAAACAGCAAAGATATGTATTTATTTATTCATTTATTTCCCTCAGAACTGAGTAACAGAACTATGCCTACACCATCTGGTCCATTGGATGACACGTAAATATTACACACGATTTCGACAACTAATACACACGATCTCGACAACTAAGTTACACTTATTTACGCGCTATATTATTCACTTGTTAAAAAATGGGTAAAGGTTGTGGGTTTGGAGGGCTACCGAAGTTTTTTATAAAAGTTGGTCATCTTTTTCCTCAAAATTAAAACTGGGTTTTAATTTGTGGTATAAAACCCACATTTCTTCTTACACTCCAATCGAACTGATCACTGACTACCGCCGCACGCTGGAACTTATTCTATTGCGATAGACCCTACCATGAACGAATTATCAAATTTTCCCTTCGTTATTTTCCGAGGAGTTCCTGTCGGGACGTTAAAATGGACAAACAGAAAATATGTCATTTTTAAAACAATCAATATTGTAACTTCAAGAACAGCCATCGGGGCAAGCAATTAAGATTTGCAAATCCTGATAAGCCGTACTATTGACAACTGTAAGTAAGTAAGTAAGTAAGTATATTTATAACCCACAAAATGTTCTACAACAGAAAAGTCTGGAGTAGAGATAAATAAAGAAAAAAGAAAAGAACAAAAGACAACAGGAAAATAACATACGAAACATACAATAGGCCTCCAACTATCAATCAGAAAAGTCTAATCAGTCGGTGATGCGGCATCAGACGTAAACGAGACTTCTGACGGAAATCAGAATGCAAATCTTGCAGCCGCGGTAAAATGTCAGTAGCTCCGTAAGATTTAATGATCTCGGAATTATTAATGGGTTTCCAAATCCTGATAAGCCGTAATATTGACAACTGTGAAACGAGAAAAATAGTTTTCTAACACAGTTATTGGGCCTTTGAAAATTTCTGCCGATTATGCAGTTAACGCTGTAACCGTTAAAAGCTTTAAGTGGATATACGTAAGATTCCTACTCTGCTTAATTTTAAATATTTGTTTGTACCATATAGAGGTACATAGAGGTGAAAGCTTTTTTATGATGCAATATATATATTGACCAATGACCACTAAGAATGTGGTTATAGCTACACTTAGCTTCTATTTTCCTGGATATTGCCAAACTGTATGCAAGAGCACACAAATAATAGTACATCTTGATTCAACACGTTCTTTTTATCTCCAAGTCAACCCTATCGTCTCTTCTTCTGTCGATTTGGTCCGCTCTAAAAGTTTTTAATGTATTCCGGCCCAATCATCGATCCAATCAAAAGACCAACAGCAAATACAACTTAAGCATACTGATTCACCCTTATTTCGCCATCAAGCCATGCTACACGGACTATTATGCTGTTTCTAGTTTTTGGGGTTTTGACACGATTTCGGCCGAAATATCCATCCGATGGAAAAACAAAAAGCTTTTCAAGATTCAGTCCCTTCAAGTCCCTTTACCCGAAATCAACCACCCAATCAAACTGAATGGCAGAAGTTTTCAGCCCCTAATTTTCTAAGCAGCTCCCGACTACTGCATGCTTAAAAGTTTGACGGATGAGTCAAGCAAAGAAATACATGGCATCTTATCAGATTTAGTCATCGCAGAATCACATCAGTCATATTCTTTAGTAGTTTCCCTTACACACCTGTCTATAAAACGGAGACTTATCCAGCTGTAAAATACATTTCCTATAAGCATAAAAAACTTGGCACTCAAGAAACAGTAAGCTGTCGGGCAAAAATAAGGTCATGTGGTCTTCATGTTCTTCACGTATGAGTAACGATAATTACAGGAGCAAGGTAGATGCTAGAAAGATCAGGAGTGTGCATGAAACACAATGCAATCACAATGTCTGTCTGTCGGTCTTACTGAGACCGGGCGAGTTTTGAACACTTCATTGTCAAGCATCCTTTCCCTTTCCGCTTTAGTTTCAGTTGTGATATACGGTAACGGAAATGGTCAAATGCCAACTCCGGAGTTGGCGAAAATCTTTAAATCTGGGAGTTAAGGGAAGTGTTAAGATAAGAAAAACTGTAATTTTAGACGAAAATCAACTCTCCGAATCCGATGTTTAAAAGATGAAGATGGTGGTGTTTACGAATGTCGACCTTCGAGCATAATGGGTCAAGGTCCAAGCTCCAAAGCCAGAGTGACAATCACGAAGAGCCCCAAGCTTCCTATTAGACCTGGTAATGGTAAGATTCACCTTTTCATTTCTGCCTCTGGTCAAAATAAGCCGTTGCTTAATCATATTTTTAATATACAGCTTCTTCGTTTTCTTTCTCCTTCTCCATACCTGTGTACATTTATTATGCTAGAAATGTTACGAAATTGTGCTAGACAGATGCGAATGTATTTCTGTTCTGTACCGTATTTCAGTCATCACGTTTGAAAGTAAATTGTTACTTATTTTGTTATTCTGTCTTTTTTCCAATCTGCGGTTTCTATAATATAGTCGATACGAATATTTTCAGTCTCTATTATGTTATGTTACAAACTGACGGGCGAAGCCCAGTCTGAATGGTGCAGTTTGGCACTGCCGTAATGTTAGTCCGTCGCTTGATCTGTTCCTCTGGCTCCGTTTCGCTAGTTCGGACATTTCCACACAAGCTCGGACGGTGAAACTTGACATTTATTCAAAGGACGGACACTAAATGGAATCTAATTTCCCGGATTCGATCATCCGTGTGGGGTTACTGGGATGGAGGATGCGAGATTTTGTGGCCCGCCTAAGTTACGAATAGGTGAAGCGACTCGAGTGAAACTTGATGGGTGGTGGGAGTAAACGCCGAGATTTTCAGTTTATTTGCCTGAACCGTATCCTACCACGGGGGGGGGGGGGGGGGTCGGAGGGGTATTATAAAAAAATTATAACATGCGTGGGGACCAAACAAATGGACTGATAGGGTATGGGTCCTAGATGCTTTATTTTTAGGTCCGGACCATATCTGGTCTCGGCGAGGGAGTTGGAGGGGAGTACCGGACATTATGGTGTTCCGATTCGGATTAAACTTGGTGGGAATAGTTGAAGGGGGTGGGGTGGAAACAGTATGATACACATATGAAGCAAACGGAAGAAGGATAGGGATGAAACATGGGCGGTACAAAGGTCATAGACACTGGACGTCCCATTGACCTGATACGATCTTACTGTGTCCAGACCGGATACGATCTCTGTTAGGGAGATGAAAGAGGGGGGAGGCATTTTGGGGAAGTTCTGAGATTCGATTGAAACTTGAAGGGTGGTAAGATTAAAATGCCCTACGTGTAATATTTCTGCGTCAGAATCGGATCCGGCATCGACAGGGGGATGCCGGAGGTTGTCAGACATGCAACAAACTCTCGAAAGAATATCTCCATTTGGATGCACCTAACAGTCGGCAAGAACACATGCCCGTGATTTTCCGTTTAAAGGTACGAGCTGCATCTCGCGACTCATGGGGGAATTGGAGGGGGGATCGAAAATATTGTGTCGCGCTTGGTGGAGTGATCGGGACGGGAGAGGGGGTTCCTGATATCTTGCTTTCTCTCGAAAGCATGATCCGGTCCGCATGGAACTCGATAGTCTGGGAAAGCGCAAGTCCTACGTCCAGACCTTTATGCGACCCTTAGCTGAAATACATTTTAAGTAACTTTGCAAGTGCCGTATGGGCTTTCAGCTCTTGTTTTTTGACGAACCTCCCGTTCCATTACAAGTACAATGAGTATTTCTTTATTCCAGTTTCTTCGACACTGTGGCCACTAATTGCTTTGCCTTGCCCAATCGGATCTTTCTGTTTGAACGGCGGAACTTGTAAATACTACGAAGCCGTCGGCGAACTTGTCTGCCAGTAAGTATTTGAGATTTATCTCGTCCAGTCAAATTCCTAGAAATGTGCCAGTATTCCGGAATTCGAACGATGCGTCACAGTTGCACGGATGTCGTGGAGGTTCTTCGTTCAGTGTTTAGGACTATGTTCTACTGTCACCGCTTTATCTGGTTTCTGTATACAAAACACGCCAGTGAACCTCGGGAAGAACGAGAAACGTCACCCAAACGAATCCTCGAAAGTGATTCAAACCCTGTGTAAACCAATAAACAGCGTTCGTTGTAGTGACGTTTCTTGCTTTTCGCTAGGCAAACAGCGAATCTTCGTCGGCACGAAGAGTTAGTCCTTAAGAGTACTGGACGTTTTTCACGCGTGAACGTCACCCTAAAACACAACAATACCTACTTTTTGCCACGCCGACGGCCTTTGACCAGATGGCTCTTCATACAGTTGGCCTCGGGCCGTATATGAATGCTGAAATGGGTCTCTGAGATTGGTCCACATGACGGTATCTACGTTGTTGTTATGGTACGGACAGGGTGATATGCAGGCACCATCATAATTGACAGTGCTAAACGGATAAGTCAGCTGAATTTTAATAGAGCTACGTTTCAGCACTTCCTGGCAAGGGTCCTCTTCAGGCTCAAGCCGCTCAAGCTCGAGAATGAACTTCAATGGGGTTCGTCCAATCACGCTTACCTCAGTTTTCTCTAAATTTTACGAAGGTTTTCTGACTGATTGGCTCAAGTCAGAGATTGAAGAACTTATCGATCCGAAGCATTTTGGTAATCAGCGTGGCCTCTCTACAGGCCCGTATCCAGGAACTTATTTAGGGGGGGGGTGCCTTTCGGGGGGGGGGGGGGGGGGGGGGGGGGGGGTTGCCTGCGGGTCGGACAAAAAAGTGCAAAAACGATATAAATCAGAGGGAAAGCCTATGAAAATGATTACTTTTGTCTGTTTCGGGGGGGGGGGGGGCAACCACTCCCCACTGGATACGGCCTTGCCTCTCTACTACCCACTATCTTGTAAGCTTACTGGATATAATACATACAAAACTGGAAAACCCTGATGTTTAGCTAAATCTACTTCTCATCGTCCAGCAAAAAGCCTTTGATCTGATTAACCACAATATTTTAGTTGAAAAACTCCTAAAATAATTTCATGCTAACCCTAACCTTGTCAGAATATTAGCTTCTTTCCTTTCCTGTAGAACTCAATCTGTAAAGTATAAAAATGTCTATTCAGACGTCCTTCCAGTTTACTGTTGCGTACCCCAGGGTACCCTCCTTGGCCCGCTCCTGTTCCTGATTATGATAAACGGACTTACGACTGAACACCGTGACCGCTGGAAATTTGTTGACGACATGTCCTTACTGGAAAAATGCCGGAAAACTTGAAGAGCTCAGCCATGGAAATCATGGAGGATATTACCAGTGACGCTGCACAGTCCGACATGACTGTCAATGCCAAAAAGTCAAATATCATGACTATCAGTTTCTTGAAGAGCACGCCTTCGTTCAAGCAACCAATCCCTCCGGAGATGTCTGTCCAGCAGTGCAAGCTCCTCGGTATCACTATCTCGAGCGATCTGAAGTTGGAGGCCTCACGTCGCTAACATCACAAAGCAAACTAATTTGGCGCGTTTCTACGCTTAAATTCTTCTCCAAGCTTTCTTGCACTAAAATCCAGCTTTTAAGAATTTATGCAAGTTTTATCCGCCCTATTGTTGAATATTCTTGTCCGGTTTGGCATTTCGGGTTAACTGTTTTCCAATCTAATTCAATAGAGTCAGTCCAGAAGCGAGCATTAAGAATTATTTATGGTCAAGGTAAACTCCCATATCACTTCCTTCTTAAGCATTTCCAGCTCACTACTTCAATAAAGCCTTGACAAATCCACGTTTCTAAGATTTATTCCCCCGCCTTTTCAACCTTTAAGATCCCGACCTCAAAGACCCAACTCCCAGAAAGTCCCCACCCTTCAACCTCTCCCACCAATCCACGAGAGATACAGGAAGAGGCTCATTCCTGCGTTTGTAAACCTTATTAACCAGTGATTTGTGTATCATTTTCTTGTGTTGACTCAGTTTCTCGTTGACGATCGGTTTTTATCTGATAAGTGTGTAAATAAGCTGACGTGAAGCGCCAATCCGACGCCACGCGCTGTGAAAGCCGTTTTTTAAATTAAAGTCTCTCTCTCTCTCTCTCTCTCTCTCTAATATAGCTCTAATAAAATTCAGCTGACTTGAGCACTGTCAATTATGATTCGCAGTCAGCTTGGGCTGAAAGAATATTTAGGCACCATCATTAAGTCCCATACGGAAAAGCCGAGCACCCCTCCCCCCCTCCCACACAACTTTTTATAGATTCGGTAAAACTATTCTGTGTTTTTTCGATAGCAAACTATTCGGTATATTTACGGAGGTTCGGTAGTTACACAGAATCCTAAATAGGCTATCGGTACAAACCTATTCGATATAATACGATATGATACTTATTTGCCTTAAAAGCCCAAAGGCCATAACAAACACACATAAATAACAACATGTAAATACAAAAATAAACGGTCACACTACTACACTAAACCCCACTCAAACACTTTTCCCTCTGAAGACTGGCCACTCTGAGGAACCTCGCCAGGTTTCTTATACTAAGAAAATCCCTACTCCGCATAATATTTAAGAACCACTTCCTCCCATGAATCCGTCCCTGAAAAATTTCCTCCCTCAGATCCTCAATTTCATCACATCCACACATAAAATGAATTAGATCCTCATCTCCCTCACAGCACATAGGACAAAAGTAAGGACCAGATTTCTCCCTAACACTTCCCAAATACATATTTAAAATAGTTTCAATTCCTGTTTATTTAGACCCGCTTTAAAATAAATTACTTCACCCCAAATCTCTTTAGCCTCTGCATACAAACTCAAGGATCCACTATCTCTTATCCTAGCTAACCAAATTATTTTCTAGTTGGATTCCTTATTTTTCTAATTCTAATATTGCGCATATTAAAACTACTTTTTTTAATTTTGGCAAATTTTTGTGTCGACTTTCAAAATTCCATTCTACTTCATCTGCTATAAATTTGTAACATTTGAAAGATACACTTCAAACTATAAGAAAAAAGCAATACAAATTTCTGTCGAAATTGTTTTTTCTTACTCATAACCTATATTTAGCGGTTAAAGAGTTAATATAGTTTAACGCGTGTGTATAATTTTATTTTCTTGTATATTTAGTATTATTGGCCAGATTGTTTTTTTTGTAGTATTATATGTTGGGCCAATTTGTTTGTATTTATTTCACTTTATACTCTCCGATCTTGGAGGTCAATAAAATATTTGAATTTGCAATCTGTATTTCTTAGTCAATTTACCTGCTACCTTCTTTTGACACTAATCCTAACTCTCTCCCCGGACCCTCCCATCTATTCCACATATAACCAAGCCCGCAACTATCTAATATTGAACGAATCTGGAAAGCCCAGGAATCGGGTGTTTCATCCTTCAACGACTCAAAATACGCATCTTTCAATAGTCTTTCACCCGGCAATATTACTATTTTTTCCCAATACTTAATCATTTTTACTAATCTAATACTCTTCAGCGACCTTAGGCCTAAATCCCCCCTAACCACCAATCCATTAATTTTATTACTTAGACCTAGTGCCCTTTTAAAATAACTTAACTGTAAAACTTTCCCCGTGCAAACACTTTCGTATTAAAAATATCCTTAAATACCTTTAAATTACAATTCCTTCTTATACCACATTTAAGTATCATGTTGACACACCTTTTACCTCTAGCTATACTAAATTCTACATGCTTTCCCATTTTTTCCTTTGCGCTGGACTTGCATCCAAGAAACAACCATTCCTCCTTCACCTTTAAGTTTCTCCCACCATAAGTAAATACCACACTGTCTTTAATTTTTCCTCATTTCCTTAATACCACCAGCGCTGTTTTATCCGTATTCAGTTCTAATTTTTTAACACTTAAATAATCTTCTAATAAATCAATCAACTTTTGAATTTTCTCCGGGCTTTCGGCGACCAGGACCATATCGTCAGCAAACAAAAAGGACACACAATTTTACAAGGTTTAGGGTTACCATTGGAGCTCCTCGTCCCTCCATATACCCTTCAGTATGATTCTAAAACAGGGCGAAAAGCTTCGGTGATAGGGTGCAACCCTGTTTAACTCCAATATACGATCTTGCGCTCCTTGAAAATTATCCCATCACCCTTACCGCACAAGCCACAACCTTATATATTTCAACTACAATCAAAACAAATGGTACCGGTAGACCGATCCTTACTAAATACTACAAGCAACGCTCTACTGACGTTTTCAAAAGCCCCCTTTAGATCCACAAAAGCTATACGTATAATTGTCCACCTCTATTTTTCAAATCTGATCTAATGTACTAAATCCCTGCCGAAACGCTGCCTGACTACTTGATATATTTTTCTTACACAACCACTCGCTTAGTCTCTTATCAATAATCCTGCAATAAATCTTACTAATACTGTTTCCTAGATGAATCCCTCTATTAAAGAGGAATCATTATAGACGTCTACCATTGGCTAGGCCAGTGGTTCCCAACCGGTGGTACGCGTTCCCCAGGGGGTACGCCAGATCCTTACAAGGGGTACGCGAATGAACCAAAATTGATTCAGGCTGTAGCTTCAAAATCTCGCCTCACTCATTTCTTGTTGCCGAAAGCCTAATATTAACAGCAGAGGCATCACCAGCCAAAATTTATCTTAAGGGGAAAGGCATTTTTAGTGGCCGACAGGTCATTTTTACCGACTGTTTTTTGTTTTTTTAAGTAACTGCATTTACTAAACATCGCGGTGCTTACCGACTATTTGCTTTTTAATCGGCAGGTCGACATTTTTGGGGGATGGGTGTTGTCAACCCGTGCGGGACGCCTCTGATTGCAAGCCCTAGTAAAAGTCAGTGAAAAAATGTTGATTCAAAAACAGCTAGCCTACTGCCGTAAAATTTGTTCCTGTGTCAAACAATATTGTGTCAAGAAGAATCGATATTGTCATTCAGGTTGCGAATTAAGCTAACGAAAACGTTTGCAATGCAGCTTGATGAAAGCATGTACAACATCAAAACCAAACACAGAAACAGGCTGACTGTAAAACGCTAACGACGTCATGCCAAGATTTGACAAAATGTCTGCTACAAAGCAGCCTCTAGTGATTGCCTCACTGATTTTGTATATATTTCTACACATGTATGCCTTATCATTTATGATAATAATTATTGTCTTTTTCACGTTCTGAAAAAGGGGGTACGCAATCTTTTCGAACCTTGATTAGGGGTTCGAAAAAGGTTGGAAGCACTGGGCTAGGCCATGATGATTTTTCCACCAAGCATGAAAAAACAATTGCCAAAATATGTAACAGGTATGTTTTACCCCATTTCCATAATGAAGAGGGAACGCCGTCAATACCTGGCGCTGGTCCTCCCTTCATTCCCTTTAAAGATTACCAAACGTCATCACTTGTAACACACATATTCGGCAGTTATCACGAATTCGGTGAGAGAATTTCCTGAAGTTTTTTGGTATTTTTCGATGCCAGAACTAGTCGGTATATTTATGGAGATTCGGTAGTTACAGATAATCCCGAATAAGCTTATTACTCGGTATAATTTTAAGGATTCGGTAGTTCCCACGAATCCCGACTTTTTTTTTCCAGATTCGCACAAAACTATACTAAATGCGAATATTATTCGGTAGTTTTTCGATACCGAAACAATCCGATATAATAACCGTGATATTGTAGTCATACAGAATCCCCAGCATGCTATCGGTCTGGTATAATAACTGAGATTCGGTAATTTATTCGGTAAAATTGCTAGGATTCGGGAGATACCTCGAACCTTGGAAGAGGTCGAGTGAAGCCCTGGTCGCAGACAAAAGGGCTAATCTATGATTTCATGGATAGTCCCTTATTTTATTTATATCCGAAAAAGAATATCTGATCATAAACGTTTCGAAAATTCAGCATGTGGCGCTTTTCGTAATATTCTCTATTTTGTGGAAGGGCGCGTCATTTGACTGGGGTTTTAAAGCCAGTTTTAAGACTGGGAATTCGAAACAATAAAAGCTAGAATCATAGACCATCGACACAAACTTTCTTACCGTCAGATTTATAGAAATCGAATACAACGTGCACCCATTTGCAAAAATTCCTAGCCCCTCGTGAACCGATTCCTACTTACAAGTCCCTCTCCCGTGATATACATAAAGTTAACCGGAAACAAATAATGGGTACACCAGCTAGCAAAAGCTGCAAACCCATCATCGCAGAAGATGATTGTAGCATAACAGCCGATTATTACTTACAAGTCCCTTGCATATCTTACCATTGGGAACCAAATTGTTCTTACCATCGAATACACCCGAAACAAATAACAGGTATACCAACTAGCAAAAGCTGCAAACCCCTCATTACCGAAGATGATTATGGGCTAACAGTCGACTGTTGCTTAAAAGTCCCCTATATTTATCATAACTGGTATCGCCTATTTTCGTTTCAATGTACCTTACTATGAAGTTGTCAACCCCTTTGAAATTTTCAAACTGGTGTATCTCATGAAGGAATTTTTGTACCAAAAAATGGATGACATATACTTTGATCAGCTCATCAATGGCTATTGATTGCCGTCGACAAAAAAATTCTACCTATCTTAGTTCAAAAGTTGACTTTTTTGCCGTAGGCCAACTTTCTAACGTCACGACTTAGAAAGGAGCAAAGGATAAGCTCTAGTTTCTTTAGCAATGAGAGAACTTTTAAAGTTTAAGAAGCACATCTGATACCGTTACTCTACCACAAACCAAAGTGCAAAAAAAATAAATTATAAACTCAGCTGAAATCGTCGCAGAAACGCAGAAACAATAGATGGCAGCACTTTCGGACCCGTGGGAAAAAGCCACTTTTTTGTCTCTGTAGATTTTTCTATTTATCACTCAAAGAAGATATGTTGGCTGTGGGGCCGGGTAACTGCCGCATATATTTAACACTTATAGATTTTAGTCCATCTTCAATTTGAAACTGGTGCCTGCCTGCTTGCGTGCTAGAACGGAGCTTTCCACTCGAAAGCAGAAACATCTTTTGATGAAACGAAAGGTTCGCTACACAACTTCAGATAGTCCTCTCTGACATAGGCTATACAACTCCACTTCACTTCGCAAACCGTAGGCTCTGGCTCGAGGACAAGCAAAAACCATCCTTATTGGCCCCAGGCAAGAGTTCTACGGAGCTTTCCAAAATGTAATGTCATATTCATCAATCCGGCCTAAGGTCCACACTTTCCGTAAAAACCGCACAGGTTAGACCCTTCTCAGTTACCAGGAATAAAATGAAATCGGAGTCATAGGAAAAAAAAAAAAAAAAAAAAAAAAAAAAACGAGGACAAAACCAAAGTGTTGCTCTCGCAACACAATTGAGAGATTCGGTAAAATTTTGGTTCTGCACCCCCCCCCCCCCCCCCAACGAAAATGCACTTACCACGCCCCTGTCCATAGGTTGTACAAACACTAGACTTCCGATATGCTGGCTTGGCACCCCTGACTCTGCAAATGTTGGTTGCATAAAAGCACAAGACTCCCCATGATTATTACGAAAGTCGGCAGTGACAGTAAACTTTGAACTCCAGCTGCATGCATATAAAGTCTGGTCATCTCTCCCATGTCTCAAAACAAATCCGACAATATTAAATCAACAGTAACTGGCACTGCCAAGTACGCAGACATGTATATTACTTTGGAGGACTAATTTTAATTTGAGAATTCCGCGGGATCGCAAGGGTGTTTTAAGACTCCAATCCCAAAAGTCATAACATAATTTGAGTTCGCCATAGCCGGTTGTGTGTCATATCATAATTTGAGTTGGATACCAGCGCTGAGTTGGCGAAAGCCGCCATAGCCAGTTGTGATGTACAATCGCACAAAATTGATAGTGAATGAAAGGTCTTACGGCAAATGCACAAATCTTAGAACACACGTGGGGGGGGGGATAGTAAATAAACCCATACTGAATATAAATTATTGGCCTGAACATTGTGTGTTCTTCCTTTTTAAAGTGTACCAAAAAGAATAACGTGAAATTTGTGTGAAATGAGTTCTGAAGGACGAAAAGGTGAATGAGTAAAATATGGAAAGTGTTGGATTTTGAATGAGTAAAGATTACGGAAAATCTGTCACCGAGAGCAAACCATTTCACAAGTTTGCTTTCCTTTAAAGTACGTTGTCAGGTTGCATGTGTAATCAGCTGAATCCAAAAATAAAATAACAAAGAGAATATTTTTTTTTTGTTAACTTCGCTACAGTAGTTGTGAAATTTTCCATGCGTAGAATCGAGGGCGACGCGTGAGTTGGCAAAGAGCGCGGACGCGCTCATTTGACACAAATAACGCTAGCCACGCTACGACGCTGTTCCAAATTTTGCCGCCTGATGGATGACTTTACCGCCTCAAATGAAGCGGGGCTGCATTCTTTGCCAGCTCCAGAATCGCGCTCAATTATACGCAGTGCAAACTCATTACTATTATACCAAAGCCAATATTTTAAATTTCTCTTTGTTATGTTATTTTAATTCCAAGATCCAAGCGAATACATGTGCAACCTGTCAGGTACCGATACGCACTTTAAGGGAAACCTTGCCGAAACGTCGTTCAGTTGTGAGGCGGACATGAATCCATTTTTGTGCGTTAGTGTGCAGTGGTGTGCTTGAACAATAGTTTCATGGGTTTGCTTAACCTCTTTTTTTTCTATTTAAAACTAGTTTAATAACAGAACATCAGAAGATTTGTTCAGAGCCCCTTCCCCCACCCATTTTACTGTTTTCGCATTTAGCTAAACAACAACAAGGTATTATTCCGGACAAGCCGAGCTCCGTGATAGAGGTGTAACCGTTGTCTAATTTTAGGTGTGCTGAGGGTTACAAGGGTCAACGCTGCGAAAGCAAGGATCTCTTAGGGAGTAAGTATATTTTCCTCGCTGCTTCCTGCACTTACCCAGATTTCCATGCGCTTCCCCGCTAGATGCTCATGCCCCCCCCCCCCCCCCTTTAACGCGGCATGGCAATTTAGGCGAATAGAGCTTTTGATGCGTTTGTGCCAAACGAAAGCAAAGTCTGGGACTCAAGATTGATATTTAAAGAATCTTGGACGCTTCAGAAGGTCTCATGGGCGGAGGGACTCAATTTTAAAACTCTGATTCTGTTTTTGTTCCTCAGTTCCGACGACGAGGTAGACTGGATAAACAGAAGCTGTGTTTATTTTACAGACTTTTCATACTTTAGCAGGGCCGATGTTTCATTTGGACCGACGTGTCGATTAGGCGTTTATTTTCTTGCGCTGCTGTCAGCAACGTGATCTGCTATTTGCTAGGGCAGTTATTTTGACAGCGGTCAAAGACTTTGCTTTCTAAGTTAGCTCCAAGTTGGCTTCAGGTTTCAGCAATCACAAAATTAAAGAAGGCGAAAAGAATATAAGTGTAGTGCAAAGTAGAAACTTTCTCGACCGTATGAGGACCAGAGTTGACTGACTAGCTGAAGTCTAAGGTGAATCATGTCGTCTAGGTCCAAGCATTTCAGCTAGTAGTTTTAGCAGCTTGAACGCAGGCTCTCAGAAACAAGACATCCACCGAAGGAAGCCTTTGTGCTTTTACATGTAACTCCTTGACTTTTACTTATTTCCCAATTTTATTTCCCGTTTTTCGATTTAGATATCCAAAGAGATCACTTAAGCTTAGATGCCACACTTCGGACCTTGGCATTATATTTGGGGAAATAGGTAATAATCTCGCTGTATGCACCGTAGATAGAACTCTTCTATAATTCTATTTCTCCTCTTTCTTTTCAACTTCTCACCTTATCTTTCGGATTCTGTCTGTCCTAATTGTCAATCTTTGGGGCCAACATGTTTCGCATGTACATTCTGTAAATAGTGTGCTTGATAGTGTATCGTCCCGGAAGACCGCACAAGTTGAACATGTTAGCATACAAATTACCACTCATAGTCAAAGTGAAAACGGCTCGTATCATAGGCATGATTAGCGTCTGTGCTTGCAAAATATTACAGCTGACGAACCAACAAGCTTATTAGCTTGCTTTATAAAACTCACATAGATGTTCATCTAGAAATACTAATATCGATCATCAAGGCTTGGCTATGTTTCAGTACTCAGAACTATGTTTATAGGAATTTAGAACTAACCAACCACTTGTCCAAACCAGGTAACTCTTCAGTGTGAATAGATCTCCATTTGAGTTCCATGAGGGGACAAGGGCCAAGCCCGTGTTGTGAATTTCTCTTCGCGTGTGGTGAACTTCTCACCACGTCTTGTGAATTTCTCTTCGCAACGGATATCGAACGGAACGTCGCCTAATTCTGAACGGCGACGAAGATCATGATGAAGATCCAACTTAAGAAAACATGAATTCGCAAGCAGTAACTTGAGTCAAGAACAAAGTGAAGCCGCAAACTGTTATCTTTTGCTCTTTGTTTTTCAGTTTATTCTGCACCTTTCTCCCACCAGGTTACGGTTACTTTCATGGCCGTCCTACACGACAAAAGAAAAATAACATTGAGAAAGAAATAACACATCGCTAAAACGGATTCTACATCGCTAAAACGGATTCTGTCCCGGAAAGGTAGCATACACGTGACTCTTAGCTGGTACTAAGTTCTTAGTCTATGGTTATCCTTTGAGAAGTGTTCACTACTGTGTAAAAGGGGAATCATCTGTCCATTTGGTTTGACCCATCGCTTTTGGCGAAAACAACCAAATGGCGAAACAACAAAAAAAACAGTGCACGGGAGGTGAAAATTACTTATTTTGTCGTGTGCTGCAACGTAAAATCAAGCCAGATGTGCGTCCATAAGCTTTGCTGTCCTGTCGATTTCGAGAGGGCAATAACCAATCGGTTGCGAGTATGTACTTAAAACTGACTCTTAGATGGCTTTGAGACTCCTTAAACTTCACAGTTGTCGTGCTCAGAGTTTCTTACAACATAGCAGAACACTTTAGAAACAACCAGAGCTTCCGGGAACGGCTCTTGTTTAAGCAGATGCGCAAAACATTCAACATTTCGGCCTAAAACTTCTCAAGATAAACAATTTGTATTTTGTCCTCCCCACACAACCCTAAGTAAGCCCAGTGTGTCATTCACATGATGTTAACACGGAACTGAAAATAAACGAACAGTGGCCATGTGTTGTAAAAAACAACAGCCCAATCGACCGAACAGAATGCCCTCAGCCTTTCCCTGACAGACGAACGGGCGAAGAAAAACAAACTCTGAACTTATACAAAAGCAATTCACTCCGAACCGAAGGATTGCCGCTGTTCTCGAGAATGAAAACAGACTGTCATTAGAGCAGGGCGACAAACTGTCTGGCGTATCAGATGAGTAAAGTGCGAGCCCGAAAACCAGACGATCTCTCGAATAAGCGCATCTCCGTGTAGAAGGCCGACATCTTTTGACAATGCAAGCGACGAAAAAATATGGTTATCAAAGGTCCTACCCCCACCCCAAAAAAACAGCACATACCAACAGTAAAATATTTAAACTTGTCAAGGTCCAAACGAAGGGCCTTTTTGGTTCGTTCTTGCCCTTAGGGACAGTTTCCGTTGAATCTTTGTATGAAAACATAATGTGCAATCATCGCTATTTATCGTTACCGTCTCCTTCTGCAAAGGTAATTTTCATAGTTTTCGTGCATCAAGCGCTCACATTCGCATTATATTCTTCCCGTTGTAGAAGCTTCATTCTCCATTCTGTACGCAGTCCCGGATGCAACTAAGCAAAGTAGCGATTTGGCATAATTTTTCCAATTGAAACTTTCGAAACCGGTGAATTGTGACAATGTACGACAGTGACTGTCACCGAGCTCCTCATTCCCTTCCCATTCCAGGTGACTGGAAGTGACCATAACGTCTGAGCACGCACAGAGAAATAAAAACAAGAGCTACGAGCTGAGGTGTCACTTCTTCCGAATGGCTATACAAGAACGTAAATGAAGACGTCACCAAATTTCCACCCTCTCCCCCTCATCTCCACACGCCGTAGCCGGATGCGGTTCGGGACACACAAAGACAATAACCCCGATCTCTCCCTCCCTTTCTCCCCAAGTACGATTCAATGATCATTGAGTCGGACCCCTTATACGCGTACCAAATACGATCCCTATATAGCACTTCAGTCGAAGGCTGTAAGTGCCATAACAAAATAAACATAAAAAAAAGGTCATTTCCAACAGTGTAGGGCCCAGAGACCTCCCACTTTAGTCTACTGTCGATGTCGGAGCCTGTGGTGCCTGGTTTTGGTGTTGTTTCATGGTGAAGGACTGCGATAGCCCTTCGGTTTCAAAGCTGTCTATCTGCACGCACAAGTCACTCTTGCTTCAGCTAGGTGCTGCAGTTTGACAGTAAGTTCTCCAGTGAAATGTTCAGTTCTCGATGCAGGGGGGAGCTTTGTGAGTGGAGGATTCCCTGCTCAGTATATTCCTATGGCGGTATGCAACGAAACTTGGTCACTGCCCAGTTTCTTTCCAACGCTCCTAAGAAATTGCTGTTTATAGTTAGGACAATACTGGAACCGAACGAGAGCCAAACTACGCTAACAACTCGAGCTGATGCAGATTAGTTACACTATTTCCTCTTCTAGGGCGAAAATGCTCCGGTGGTCGCTGTCAAGACGTTGCAGCACACTCACTTTTCCCGCCAGATGACCTTCATACTGCCCTGACCTCTCTCGGCGCTGTAGCACCGGGACGCCGCTCTCCTGGTATAACCCAGCGCATGATTGACCTGCCCGAATGGGCGGCGCTGCAGGCACAATACCGCTGGCTTGACATACTTCAAGGTGAACTCGAAGATAACAAGCGGTGTCGCGATTAAAAAGTATTTACCGTCATACTGCGACCGCTGGCGGGTGAACCCGGCAGACAACCATCCACGCTACAGGAGTATTAAATGCAGCAACTTTACTTATAACGAATATTGTAGTTCCGAACAAACGGTTGTGTTTGTTATAGCATACGATTTTAGTGAGCATTCCGTGATATAAGAAATAATAGAGACCACTGTGAGAAAAAGGCTACAAGCGGTCGGCTGCTTACGGAGATCTCTACCATTTCTTCAGAACCGCGTTAGTATTTGTCTCTGTTGTTACTAGTCAATGGCACTTGCCAAAGAATTAATTACTTAATTACTGTACATAGAATCTCCCTTTTAACAATGTATATGCAACTGTGGACACTGTAAGGTGTGCTTGCCAGGTTCTGGCTTGTTTCTACCCCCTTCAAACTCCCTGCGTCTCTTGATGAACAGCGAAAGGCGATTATTTTTGTAAAAGAAAAAAAATGGTATGGCCTACTTCTGGGTGTGTCCCGATTCTGCCAACTACAAAGCACGCCATTAATCAGATCCTTAAATCAGACAAAAACAAAGGTCACCCTAAAATACTGATATTATTTCAGCTTGTAACATAATGAAAGCAATGAGTGTTGAACTAACTAAGACCAGACCATCACAGTTTCCCAACGACCCAAAATGTAAATTTTGTATTTTTACACACTTCTTCCACAAATTTTTTAAAAGCTAAAGGACATCCCATCATACAGCCTATGAAATCAATTAAACGTCCGCAGCGAATGCCCACAACGTTGCTACATCTCCAGTTCCCGATCCGACAGATAAGTTTTATGGCCTGTATCTACGACCATACACTTCCAACAAAATGCGGTTGTTCCGCCCTTGACCATCTGACGTTGCTCTTAGCTCATTCTTGCTCTTTTTTCTTTAAATGTTCTATATCAAAACTGTACTGTACTAAAGCCCGTCTCTTACAGGCTTTACATAAGTTAATTAAATCGGAAACGTGACAGCTATTCCTAAAGGATGTGCAGTGTCAAATACTGTTTCTTCACAGTCCTCTAAAACTTTTTCTTTCTTAATCCTACTCTGACTTCAAAAATAAGATACTACTTTATCGTATTTTCAAGATTCATTTTTATTGGCTTTTCAAGTGCAAAAACCAAGGCACTAATCTCAAAACCAGAGTTCCAAGTACAGCAGAGGTATTTTACTTTGAACGTCGCCCAACTCCGAACGGCGTCTAAAAAATAAGACGAACAATCCCAACTAATATTCATTAAAAAAAAGTACAATGAAGTATTTAGATAAAATAAAGTCAAATTCACTGTAATTTTTGTTTAACTTTTGCTCAGTTGCTTCTGCACCTTCTAACGTCATTTGTATCGCAATAGTTGTGCATTGCTTCACTGTAAAAAGTTTTTCCGTATAAAGATTAAAGTTAACTGCAGCATTTGCTACTCAGATTATTGTTATCTCCACGCAGATAAGATTAATATCAAATAGAGATAAGATGAATCCGAGTAGCAAATACTGCAGTTAACTTTAATCTTTACACGGAGAAACTTTTTACAGTGTTCCGTGTATTCAAATAATGTATACAACGGATACGTCAGCTACGATGCTTCATTGGCATTAGCTGATTATTCATTAGCTGATGAAGCAACGTATCTGACGTATCCGTTGTACACATTATTTGAATATATGTTTCGAAGTCAGCTTGGGCTCAAGGATTTTTTTTACTTCCGTGACCTTCCAAACAATCCCAAAATAAGAAACACAACATTCAAAAATAAAGAGCAGACAAAGTCTAACGAATCTGATTTCATTCTTTGGGTCAAAAGAAACCTGAAACACTTGGGAGATCTTAATTTATCATTCACATTTCCATCTTCCATAAAATGATGGTCGACACCAAAGTACCATGCTCGTCACACCTGAATAGAAACTTATGCTTGCACAATGGTTGAGATGATAGAGAATCTCAGACCAGAAATTTTCTTTTTTCGCAATTCTATCGTATCAGAATTTAAACAGCTTTTGAATTTTTCGCTCACACCACAGTTTTGCCGCTCTTTCCCGATAATGAGCGTGTTCCACCCTTCTACAAACAGTAACTATTAGTTAATATTTCCGTTCCAATCTCACCAGAAGTTACTACGCTGACCGTTCCAACCATCTCGAAATAGTAACTATTTGTTTACCACGCTCGGGAGCATAGTAACTACGGATCTCTGTAACGTGATTGGTCGGATTCCCCCGTGGCATGATATTCTGCTGGAAAATGGAAAAATCGTTTCAGCCTTGACGGCAAAAAGCCAGAAGTCGTGACGTCATGCGTAGTAACTACGGTAAGTAGGATGGAACACGCTCAATGGCTGCGGAGTATCTCACCATTCGACACTGTCACTAAAATGCCGACTGTTGTTAACTCGTCTTAAGCTTTGTATAGAAAAAAAATGCACTGTTCAAATTTGTAATTTGTGGCTAAGGCCGTCTGACAATAATTGAACCTACAGGTAGGCGAGTAGTTGCAAGCTTCTTGTAAAAATTTTAAGAGGGATTTATGCCGATTTGTATATTGATTTTGCTGCTGAACAACTGCTGAGACCGTATTTCCCGTGCTTCACTTCCTTAAACTGAAACATCACCTAACACGAGGATTAGTTGATATCGCTCGCTTAGACTTTTATAAATAATCGGGACTTGGAAGCTCCCGACTATTCTGGCAAAGTCTCCGGACTCTGATTCATGGCCAATCCCGTAAAAACAGGCGAGCAATATTCAAAAGTATTTCGTGATGATATCAGAAACATCTTGAACTTCGACTCTTAGGATTAATTACGGGAAGTTTATTAATTGGCGTATCGCGAGGTTGGTACTCGAAATCTAAATTAGAATACGGGACAGGAGAGTGTTGACGACCATGTCTGAGAGACAGACGGTGGAACACAATAAGCGGCGGATGGCTTGTATTATGAACGGTTCCTAAAAGGCCAGGTACCCCTCTGAAATATTCTGAGCCATAACCGCCCGAAAAGTTAATATTAAGCATAACCAAACTCAGTATCCCCACTTCACTATGTATGATCCCATCATGTTGTTGCTTGTTTGTATGTTCGTATGATGGTTGAATTATAGGCTTGACTTAATGTATTGCAACGATACTCAGTTCCTATATAATATGTGCAATAAATCGGTTTTCATTGTTTTCTGACAATAGTATTCAGTTAACCGTCACAAATGCTTGCCCACTTTTGACGAAAACAAGGACCAAAAAACAGCAGAAAAATTTGCCCCCGAAAATCAAATAGAAGGCTGTTGTCGCGTATATGTTGCTTTTAACTGTGTAAAAGCTAGGATATAATGTTTTTCACTTTTTATGTATCTATTTTAATTGGCTAGCTGCGGATGATAATATAGAGATGAATGGGTTAAAGTACAGCGAAGAATCTGCGTCGGAGTTCGAACGAACACTGAGCCAGGTCCGACGGCTCTCTAAGGCATATCTTGGTAAAACTAAGAGCGTGTTCCACCCTACTTACCGTAGTTACTACGCATGACGTCACGAATTCTGGCTTTTTGCCGCCAAGGCTGGAACGATTTTTCTATTTTCCAGCAGGATCTCACGCCAGGGGCGAATCCGACCAATCACGTTATAGAGATGCGTAGTAACTACGCTTACTACGCTCCCGAGCATGGTAAGCAAATAGTAACCATTAGTTACTATTCCGACAAGGTTGGAACGGTCAGCGTAGTAACTTTTCGTGAGGATGGAACGGAAATAGTAACTAATAGTAACTATTGTTAGAAGGGTGGAACACGCTCTAAGACTCCATTATATCTAGTTTAATCACTTTTCTCTTCGAAGCCTAATACGGAAAATCGCATGTACTCTATGACTATAGGCGTACAGTTTTTCCCTGGATTGGACGTGGCGTAGTGCAAAAATTAGATGCTAGATAGGCGAGTGCCCTATAATTGTACAGCATGCAGTTCCTGGGTTAAAGTGCAGCCTTCTCAGTGTATGATGATAAACACAAAATATGCCCTTTTAGAGAAAGGCGAACGAGGGAAATATTTTGAGCGCTTGTGTTAAAACGCACGTGCCGATTCTAGCGGAAGTACGGGATCCTCACAGATTTAGTTCAAACCCGTTCGGTTCTGCATACTGCCCAGACAACTAAAGACTGGTTCTTTCTGTCCAGACTCCTGTCTTCTGGACCGGAAAGTTCTGCCAGGCTTCGGATAAAACCAATTTTTTGCTACATTTCATGGACAGACAAAAGTTTTGCCAGATTGGTTCTGAAAGAAGGAATTTGAGTAAAGAACGAAGATACAAAGATGCTTTGCTATTCTCACTTATATTCAATCGGAAAAGAAAAAATCTGGTAGATTTCATTTCTGTCCAGATTTTACTTATTTCCCGGGACGGAACTTGGGCAGTGAGAAGTATAATAGCAAACTTCGAAGACACCATTTTAAAATTTGAACAGCCGGGACATTGCATATGGGTAGATTGGTTGTTGAATGTGTCCAGTTATTATTAGACATTAATTATGTGAATTGAATGTACATTTTTGCACATTGTGTTGCTCTCTGCATTTGAAATTTTACAGACTATTTAGTGCCAAAGGCTACTGAATCTGCTAATGTAGGCAAATTAGGAGTTCATGGAGATTAACTGGCTATTTTCCAGTTTATTCGATTATATGTATACAGAAGCTCGACGAACTTGTTAAAGTATGTTATTAAACTTGTCTTACATTGAAATAAAATAAAATTCGATGTTAAACATCCTTCATCTCCCTGATCGAGGCCGCTCTTCCCTCCCTCTTCAGCCCATTCTTATGAAGTTCTCTAGTACCCAGAACTCCCGTCGCGTCAACTTAAAGCTTGGTGCTCAACTTAAAGCTTGATGCCCACAAAACGCGGAAATTCGCAATCGCATAGACGAGCACGGAGTCGCTAGCTGGACAAATTCTTGCCGCGGCATTTCAACTCAAAGTCGAATTTCGTCCGCGGTGCGGAAAAGAATACCGTGTTGTAGGCACCAAGCTGTAAAGGACACGTCGTAGTTATGATAGTAACTCTCTGCTTCAGTGGTATTTCCATCCATTCTCATTCCCGAGAATATTCGCTCCACAGCCTAAGTGTATCCTATCTCCTCTATTAGCAAGACACTGACTATTACGCTTGCCACGTTGGTTTTCTTTACGTGACGCGTCAGGCAACCCAACACTATTTGCGAGGAGCTTATTCGTAGGAAGACCGGTTGTGCAAATTTTACGAAGATTGTCTCCAATGCAAGGGACATGGAAAGAGGCTAAAAACAGCCGAAGCTGTGTGTGATTTTCCGCAAGCATAGTTGAAAAGTGGTCAATTATCTCAGAACATCTGAGCAGACATACTACGAAAAGAGAAGTTCAAAATCCAAGATACAAGTATTACCCTTTTGGATGTTTCCTCGTCGCTTTCAAAAATCATGGACAACAGGGCCCAACCAGCGCACGACGTTATCCACTGCTTCCACAAGTATTACCCTTTTGGATGTTTCCTCGTCGCTTTCAAAAATCATGGACAACAGGGCCCAACCAGCGCACGACGTTATCCACTGCTTCCTCGCCGAAGGTTGAAAATTAAGTGTATTTATCTGTGTGTTTATGTGTTTTATTTATTTTCATTTACTCCGCTTTTTGAAAATGGCGGGTTATAAATAAATCACTTACTTACTTACTGACTTCGAGCGCGGTGTCCTTTAACGAAACAAAGAACGTATATACAAAAATATTTTGGTTACCCAAAGGTGCTTCAGAGGAAGACACATAAATACACAGCGTCGTACTTACGACAACGACCTGCGGCACTTCATGCCTCTTTACAGCCGGAGTGGGAAGACATCCTGGCAGCCGCAAGCTTCAGAGACGACTGGAAACTCTTCTTAGACGCCCTGGGCGCCTCTGGCGGCACATGAGGATCTAAGGTCTAAGATTTACAGACAGTTGAGACTTTGCGGAAAGACTTTGCTTTCCGAGTTCTGCCTCACTGTTCAAATAAAGGGCGATCTTCTGGATTCACTTTCCGAAAAGTAAAGCGAGAATCAGCCGAGCGCAAGAACAAGCAAAAAGTCGCTGAGCCTCAATTACAACTTCTCGCTGACTAGCCGAAACCACTCTCCACTCGCGAAGTGGATTCGCTTTCCGAGTGCTGGCGGAAACTAGCGGAGCACCAGCTTTGGAAAGCGACTTTTAGCCGAAGTCGCAAGAACAGCTGGCGCATAAGCTCGCGGAGCTTTCCAGACCACCCGAATCGCCCTTAAGTTGGCATCTACCGAGGAAACAGGTTTCGTCTATGCTGACGTCACAGAATTGTCACACGTGTTCACGAGAAGTTTCAGTAACCTGACAGAGAATAACCAACGCTGTAATTTACGGTGGCTTGCAGAGAACCGAACGTGTGTTTGGATGATGAAAATGAGAGGAAACGCGATTTCTCGAAATGGGATTCAAAGGATTTGAAATCACAGATGAATGAAAAAAGGAAGAACCTGTTCTGACACTTGTACTGGAAGATCATTAGAAAATTGGCAGAATCAAAATTTCAGTGCTACATGAGGTAGCATAGGCCTTTCTTTGAATACAGAATATCCGTATCTCTCTTTCTCTCTCTCTCATACTCTACATGTCCGAAACAGGCTTAGTGAACCTCGGGACGAACAAGAAATGTCACCCAAAAATTGATTCAAATCCTGTTTAAACCAATTAACAACGTTTATTGCGTTTATCGTGGCATTTCTGGCTCTCCGCTGGGCAGGCGGCGATTCTTCATCGGCACCGAGAGTTAGTCATCAAGAGTATTATCAGCCACATATCCCGGATAACCGACAATCTCTCTTGTAATCACTAACTTGCAGAAGGAAGCTTGCGATTGCCCTATAGTCATGCGCTTTATGACAAGAGCCCGAAGAAATACCATTCGAATGAAAGATATGCCATTCCAAAGTCTCCGGACTATCCCAAGGATTTATTCAGAAGTGCAGAGCTGTTTTCCCATATAAGTTTGATTGGTTTGCGCTCGACGAAACGCGCTCGAAAAAATAAAATAAAATGTCTCCCTACAGGGTCTTTGGACTGACGGAACATCGACCTGCACTGTCAGAATTTCGAAAACAGATAACACATGAATGTATGTAGACCTTTCCCATCCATGACCATGAGAACATATCTGTTACGACCCTTTCAAATGTGACCTTTTCGCGAATATATAACACTTAAAGGGTCATAACAGAACTTTTGTTTCGATACATAACGCTTAAAAGGGTAATAACAGATATATTCTCATAACATTTAACACAAGCACACGAGAACAAGTTTTATCTGTTTTCAAACGTCTGACTAAAACAAGACCAAAGGTTTCGATGGGATCCCAAGAATTTAATACTTGATCCTTACAATTGGGTCTTGCCTCCGCCAGAATCGTTGAACCGGATTCCGGAGCGAACTTTTTGCCCAGCAATAAAAGAAAGTACAGAAACGAATTCAAAGTATCCACTTATCCCTATAAAAAACATCTAATCAACTTTAGATAAAACATTAACTTATAACAAATTTTCCAGTTTTAGCCGAATGCCGGCGAATGCCGAACTTTTACTTTTAACACATTTGTGTTCAGTGAGTTCAATATGTCTTCTTACCCCATACTCGACTGTAACATTAGCTGTTTACAAATATTTTGTTTGCCCTTAATCTGAACCCCCCCCCCACCCCTAAATATACGGCTATATAGCCCATCTATGGACTCGACCCTACCCTTGACCGAAAGAACCCTCACACCATTTCATCAAAATATCTCATTCCCTTCGACAGTTATCGTGCTCACAGACGGACGGACAGACAGACAGATGACTTTTGCGATGTCATATGGATCCCTCCACTTACGTTTTGGGATCAAAAAAAAAACCGGCTTCGAATCGAATACCATGTACTGCATCCTACTCGACCAGAGAAAGATACCCTTCTGCACCGTAGCAGGTAGTATATAGTTAAGTTGCGAACGGGTTATTGTGACCGTTTGTTATTGCGGGGGGGGGGGAATTTAATAGTGAATGAATGAACCTGGACTGGATCTTATTAGCTTCTCGTACCATATCCCCCCTCTAACTTCATACGGAGCGGAAGAGTTGCCAAGACACTGTACTACTCACGGGTCCCAGTCTTGTCTTACTAGAAATTCAAAAGTTTTTTTTTGTTTTTGCCACTATAGTAAAGGTGTATTCATCTTAAAATAATATTCTGGAACGCTTGAATGCTTTCCTTTGATTTTTCTTTTTAATAGTTTTAGTTTTTGTATAAGTAAATAAATAAGATTATAATCTGTAAAACTGTAAAGATTTCAGAGATAAAATGAAAGAGTAGGTCCCACACTAATACACAAAACAAAAGGAATCCGTTCACGGAATAACGAACATGCGAAAAAAAATCAGGCAGCAAGACACCGCCCATGTGTTGAAGGCTTCAAGAAATGCTGAAAACGTAGTATATGCCACTCCCACCTACTTCGTTAACTGCTCTCTGTTAACTACTGCTCTCGCGTTCTTATTTCCGAGATTTCGAACGCTCTTAAGTAATTACGCTGATTCTTACATTAGCCGTGTTTCGCTCGTTTAGACCTATATCAGGCTCACACATGTTACTTCCGCGGAGCTCAGCGGTAAAAGAAAAATTCCGGTTATGTAAGTTTCTCCATGTTTCTCGTCAAAACCAATGGGTCCCCGTGAGGCTGAAAACATCTGGGATGAGTTTGTGTTCTTTAAGGAACCCAGCACAGTTTCAAAGGAGTCACATGACATGTAACACTAGCAGAAACCTAATTTACCGCGGCTTGTGTTCTGACAATTTGTACATGCAAAATTGCCCTAAATGGACAATTCAGCTAAGATTTGCTCTAGCGGGGTTGCCAATATTGCAGGTTCATTTCTTCTTGTTACAGGCTGACGAGGACCCTTGCCAAGAAGAGTTAAGTCCGATCTTCACCTCCCGGAACTTCCGGAATCTGGGCTTCCAGATTATTCTTTGACGTCTTCTGTAAATTGCATATGAACCGGTCCAAACGTATATCAAAATAATCCAGAAAAAAGGGGCTTTTGATCTTCCAGGTTTCCGGAATTTTTAAGTATCGCAGAAGAAACTAAAAAAAATCTCGAAAAATCTGGGAACCCAGATTCCGGAAGGTGAAGACTCACCTTGAATTATGCCGGACAGTCCGTTCACGGCCGGGGTTTAAACTGGGGACGCCCGCGAAGAGGTCGCGGACTGGAAGAGTGACCGTGATCAGAAACAAAAAATAGATTTAAGTCCACCTAACCATTAACCCTTCTTCACTTTCCTCTCCTTTTTTTGTATTTTTGACTTACGCCTTCACTTTCACTTCTTTCTCTTTGACTCCCAACTCTCAGCCATTCAACCAACGACTGAAGAACAGTTATACCCCCCCCCCAGCGCCCGTGCTCCCCGTCATTTTTTATATCTGGTTGGCAGTCAGCTAGTTTTAGAGGAGTATCTAACAGTTTGGTTGTCGCGTAGACCGACTGAAAAGCTGCCGATTCATAGCTGCTCAATCACCAGCTAGTCAAAAGTTCTTTACTGAAATAGTGAAGTATCAATGCGAGTAGGCTAAGCAGCTTGAGATTCCCCCGTTACTGACAACCTGTCATCTAGCATCATAGCCAAGCGAGTTGTCTACAGTAGTGGGCGCTGCCAGTCAGTCACTTAACGACAAAAACAAATCCGTTTGAAAATTTGTTAGTTCAGAATCCTTTGAATTCGCTAAGCTTGATGAACTTCAACTTTTGGAGAGTGCAAATACTAGCACGGTAAATCCAAACAAAAGTTTTTCAATTAAAATCTTGTTTTACTGAAAAATAATTCAAAGAAAATTACCTAGCGCGTATCGTGCAAGCACTCAGTCTCGAAAAACATGAACGACAAAAAACACAGGAAAATTGAAAAGCGCTTTTCGAACACACACACAAGTGTTTAAAAAAAAACAAGACCAAAGGTGTCGATGGGATCCCAAAAATCTAATATTTGATTCAGACAATAGGGTCTTGTCTTCGCCAGGCTAATCATCAGAGAAAACCAAGTTCAGATATACCTCTACAAGCCATATCTATTTTGACGATACTGACCGAGACTTCCTGCTTTACTTCTGCCAAGCTTCCGGTTTCGCCCGAATTCCGAGCAAACTACTAGTCCAGCAAAAAAAGAAAATTCAGAAATAAATGCAGCGTCGTTGATGTTGGAACAAATACAACATATAATCAACTTTGAATAAAAGTTTGACTTAAAAAAAAAATCCATTACAACCGGATTCCGGACTAATTATATGTCCGGTTAAAAAATGATTGTCACATTACAGACTCAGCCTCTCTTCTTACTCCTTAATCTGTCATCTAATCAAACTTTTGCTTTTACAAAATTTTCCGGTTTTAGCCGGATTCCGGGCGAACTCGTTGTCCAGCGAGAAAATGGTTTTCACCGTCGTGTTCATCATGTTTTTTACCCCTAAATCGAACATTTAATCAACTTCAAATGAAACTTTTCCTTTTAACCAGCTTTCCGGTTTTTGCACGATTCCGGACGAACTAATTGTTCGGAGAGAAAATGATTTTCACCATCGTGTTCAGCATGTCTTCTTACCTCTAAAGCGACCATTTAATCAATTTCATATAAAACTTTACTTTTAACCAGCTTTCCGGTTTTTGCCGGATTCCGGACGAACTACTTGTCCGGCGAGAAAATGGTTTTCAGTATCGAGCTCAGCATGTCTTGTTACACCATAATCGACTATCACATTAGTTGTTTAAAAATATTTTATTTGTCCCTTAATTTGAAGTTGTCCGGGTAGAAAATGGTTTTCGCACAAGTGTTCAACATTTCTTCTTATCCCTAAATCGAACATCTAATCAACTTCAAATAAAAGTTTGCTTTTATCAAACTTTTCGGTTTTCTCCCAATTCCGGACGAACTACTTGTCCGTCGAGAAAATGGTTTTCATCATCGTGTTCAGCATGTTTTCTTACCCCATACTCGACTGTCACATTAGCTGTTTATAAATATTTTGTTTGCCCCTTAATCTGAACCCCCTCTCCCACCCCTAAATATAGGGCTATATAGCCGATCTACGAACTTGACCTTACCCTTGACCCAATGAATCCTCACACCAAGTTTCATTAAAATATCTCATTCCCTTCAAGAGTTATAGCGCGCACAGACGGACGGACGGACAGAGGGACAACTTTTGCGATGTCATAGGTATCCCTTCACTTACGTTTTGGGATCCCAAAAAAAACTTGGAAATAAAGGTTTTCGTGCGATTCGAAATAATTCAGATTTTACAGACTAGTTACGCCTTTACAGTTGAGCGCTCTTTCAAGAAATGCGGGAATATAGTGGGATGCACCGCCTAGCGGAAACGATGCACTAGCTTAGCAAACTAGCTCCAGACTTGTAGGCCTTTGCTCTGCGCTGACCTTTAAACTGTAGGCCTACTTCGCGGTTCTAAAAAAAGAAGAAGAAAAAACGTCAACACTAGATCTTTGCAACGGCAACCCTTGACAAGAGCTATTTCTGGTCGATGTCCAGCTACCACGTAGTCCCACACTCGATTCGACTAAATCTCAGCCCGACCGACCAGAAAACAGCACTTCCATGCTGTCACAAGCACGACAGAGCGCTATAACCTCACTAGAGCCATCTACGGCGACAAAGGTAAACTCCAACGGTTGTAAACAATTCTCACCGTGGCGGCTGACAACACTTTCAATTTGGGACTGGAGAGTCTCTTTGGTGGCTGTCTGTGATTGTTGTATTCTCACACCACAGGTACAGTGTATGGTGCTGGGTGCGAAGATTTCGAGAAAATGGCACTGACAGACAGGGCAAATGACATCGTTTTGTAGAAGGTGGTCAAAGCTTTGCTCTTGGAGCAACAGCTCAGCGTCAATCTCTTGCAGCATCCGGTTTTCTGAGAAATTTGACGTATCAGTACCCCAGAAATATCAAAAGAGCCATTTCGTTTATTTATTTTTAAAAATATACTTTCGAACTAGGGCGGCTAGGGCCAATTGGTTCGAACCCACAATACACCAACCCCTATATTCAAATAATGCATAAAACAGATACGTCAGCCAAGATGCTTTGGCAGCGATAGTTCGGCCCTTCTTGGCAATGGTCCTCGTCTGGCTGAAGGATTCACATAACATGTAACTGGCTGAAAGAAAACCCTTGCCAAGAAAGGCCGAAATATTGCTGCTAAAGCATCGTAGCTGACGTATCCGTTTTATGCATTATTTGAATATATATGTTTCAAAGTCAGCTTTGGCTCAACGAATATTTATACACCAACTCCCTAATCCTATTTCAGCCTAATGGGAAATGCGGCCGAGAGCTAAAAGCCAGAAGAGGGTTCCAGGACTCCAAAATCCTATTCTGGAGCGAAAGACAAGAAGATCCACTGACTTCAGAGAAAGGTGGGAGACCTTCTGACCTTCAACAACAAAGGTTATCGAGGCACTATACAATTCCAACCGTGCAACCTCCCGAGGGAGTTACTGTGCAGGACACGGAAAGAGTTACAATGCCTGACAAAAGAGCCACTTCCGCTAGAGAAAGTACACAAACTCGACGTTACAAGAACTCCCGCGTTGATTTAAACTTTTTACCGGTTGATCTTTGCGCGATGTTTCGAACATAACTGCTCCTGGCCATTTTTCCACTTGCCATTTAGGAAGTAGATTTTTGAGTCCTGATTTATCCTTTTTATTTCTTAGATCTAGCGCATTCACCACATAATCGAAAGTTCAGCGTAATTTGTGTTTCCTTCTTTGTTATAGGCCTTTGTTCTACGGATGTTCTTCTACAAAGTAGCATTATATGTTCTTGGTGCAGCTTTCCAAAATGTTGTATCGGTCCAAATAAAGGACAATACAACTTGTACTGACTTAGTAGCTTCGTCCGAGGTGTTAGTCGGATTACTTTTTTCGCGCACTTCAAAAAAGGCGAATAAGCTTTGTCTCCATGACATGCTACTATTGAGCCCTTTTAATTTCGCCCATAACTCTCTAATAAACATAACAACTTATCAAGTCTGAGCATGATGATCATTTACAGTACTGTGCAGCAGTTCGAACGAGTGCTCTGGGGCAGACCCCCCCCCCCCCCCACACACACACACACAAAATAAAATGGACATGTGTGTTCGTCCCTTAGGCCACATAGGCCATACATGAAAAGAGTGCTTAGAAGAAGAAAGAAAATAAAATTATCGAAGTTCAAGAGATAAGTACGGTAACCCTCTTATAGATAAGTACGCTCCCTTACAACTGCGGCGCCGACTGGAATAGGGATGCAGGACCACTTACCCTCTTGCCAGAGTTCTTCTTGGATCTCACTCATAATTCTTTCCATCACTACAATTTCCGACTCATCACCTTTTCGTTCAAACAGAGACTTGGGTTGCATCCTGAAAAAGACGAAGTTCCGATGGTAGGGGGGAAAAAAATTCAACAAGGGGGTGGGGATTTAATAGATGTTCTTCGAAGTGTAATGGTGTTGTTAGGATCCCAAAACGTAAGTGACAAAATTACTTTTTCAGGTTTTCAGGTTCTTTAATTTTCAAAACACTTCGTAACAATATATATCAATCACTGGGAGGCCGGCAGGGATACGAGCTCGTTAGCTCGGCCCCATTTTAAACACTGACTATATAGCCGTTCCTGTGTAACTACGTTTCTTAGTACTTCGTTGAATTTGCCTGTCAGTTAGTACGACAACTCTTGAAGTCCAGATTCAAGATTCTGTTCAAACGTGGTGAGAGGGTCAGAAGAAGCGTAAGTTCGAAGATGGACGACGTAGCCCTTCTAAGTTTAGGTTGGTGGAGTAGGGGTTACAACAATAAGGCGTGAAAGGAATATTTTATTCAAGCCAATGAGATCGTTGGTTTAAGGTTACGGAGAAATGCTGAATCCATTTACGAAAAAATTTCTGGACGGACAAGCTGATGCCCCAGAACCCTGGAAAAAACGGAAATGTGTGAGAAGTAAGAGTTTTATTCGAAGTCACTTAGAAGACAAATTTGATGGATATTATATCTTCATTTTCTTGCCGCATCGACGCTTGGCCAGAATCCGGCGAGAAACGGAAATTTCTTAGTGCGTATAATTTCTTGATCAAGTCTGCTTAAAGTGTCGATAGCAGAAATGGCATGACTCGATCTATTTGCTTTGTTTTCCTGCTTTTTCACTACTACGGCCAAAATCCTGTGAAAACCGGAAATTCGGTAAGCGTGTTACCTCTTTTTTGGGCGTTTGGAGTTCCCATATAATGGTAATAATACAAGTAACATCGATCTCCTCAGTTTTGCCATCAAGTCAATAGCAAGTCTATCTCTTCGCCGGGATCCTTTGAAAACAAGACCAAAGGTTCCGATGAGATCCCAAAAACTAAACATTTGATGCAGACAATTAGGTTTTGTTTTCGTCGTATCAAGTGTTCACCGGACTTTTTGGACAGTTTTACTTTTGAAATTTAGAAACAGAGTAAGGCCAAATTACTGATCATCTAAGAAAACCAAGTTCAGATATGGATTCAGCATGTGTGTTTACCGGTTTCGGCCCAATTCCGAATGAACTACCATACTTGTCCAGAAAAAAAAGACAGTTCAGAAACTCCTTACCCGTATAAAGAACATCTAATCAACTTCAAGTAAAACTTTAACTTATAAAAAAAAATCCGGTTTCAACCGGATTCCGAACGACCTATATGTCCCGGTAAAAAAAAAAGATTGTCATATACAGATTCAGCGTCTCTTCTTACTCTCAAATCTGTCATCTAATCAGCTTCACATAAAACTTATGCTTTTAAAAAATTTTCCGGTTTTGGCCTGATTCCGGGCGAAAAAGTTGTCCGGTTAGAAACTACTTTTCACATAAGTGTTCAGCATGTCTTCTTACCCCTAAATCGAACATCTAATCAACTTCAAATAAAACTTTTACTTTTAACAAACTTTCCGGTTTGGGCCGAATTCCGGGCGAACTACTTGCCCGGCGAGAAAATGGTTTTCACAATCGTGTTCAGCATGTCTTCCTACCCCTAAATCAATCACCTAATCAACTTCAAATAAAACTTTTACTTTTAACAGACTTTCCGGTTTTGGCCGGATTCCGGGCGAACTACTTGTTCGATAACAAAATAATTTTCACCACCATGTTCAGCACGTCTTCTTACCCCATAATCTACTATCACATTATCTGTTTACAAATATTTCATTTGCCCCGTGATTTAAACCCCTTCCACCACCCCTAAATACAGGGCTACAACTCGATCTACGAACTCGACCTTACTCTTGATCCAAAGAATCCTCACGCCAAGTTTCATCAAATTATCTCGTTCCCTTCGAGAGTTATAGTGCGCACAGACGGACAGACAGACAGACGGACAACTTTTGCGATGTCATAGGTATCCCGTTGGGATCCCAAGAAAAGAGATTGGGTAGTTCTAATCCGCTTGTAATCTGGGTGAGACCGGAAATCTAGGCGACAAAAAAATTCCGGATGAATCTGGTAAGGAACCGATCATAGATGAAATAACTTGTTTAGCGGAATTGGCGAAAACCGTAAATCTCCAATTAAGAGACGGTCAATGAACTAGAAAAAGCAGTAGATAGCCTAACATTCATCTGGACGACATGTTCTCGGTCTGAAAATTCCGCAAGAGAGTTTTGATTTAGTTGGATTTTTGGTACCAAAATTTGTCTCTAATTGGTGTTTTTTTTTACGAAGTAAGAGGTGTGAAAGCCTTTACCGGCAATATATTTATTTATTTACAACTGTCTGGATCAAGAAGTCCAACAATATTCCTGTTAGGACCTCACCAAAAGCTTTGGTCTTGTGTAAATGTGGAGGCTACTCACCCAGACACTACTCAAAAAGTTTTTATTTGTCAAGTAGCCTACTACTTCAGCACTGCAAATCATACTCGATGGCGCTAAACAAAAAGTCAGCTGAAATAATAATACATAGTTGGCGCTTTACACAAGGGACTTGTACCGTGACCAATAAACCAAAAACAAATTTTCCGAATGTAATTTAGAAGTCTAGGACTCCATTGTCGGAGACACGTAGACATACCAGGACCCAGAAGGCGAGGTCTCATGGTGAAAACCAAATTAAACCAAATAAACAATTTTAATGAGGAAGGCGGATGCAAACATTTTATAAGAAGTCAGCTGAAGTGTATTCTAGCACGAATCTTTGACCAATGAATCCTGATCGCACCTTCATTCTAGCAGAGTCTAAAGAAGACCCTTTCCAAGAAGGGCCGAAAACAAATCTCAGCTGACCACTCAGCGCGATCAAATATCAAATACCGTTCAACACCGGTCTGACCGTTTAACTGTATCTTGGCCGTCTTCGGAAGATCATTACTTTCGGTACCCCCCCCCCCCCCCAAACCGCTTCAAAACAACTTATCAGCAGAAAACTCAGATAGCCTATATACCAGATCATAACGAGACGAATTACTATAATAGACTAGGGAAGACTTATAGAAACAAACCTTGAACTCTTTTTTTCTCTCATGTAGTCTGTCCATTCCTGATGTACAATCTGCTGAGCCAAGGAGGATCCACCAGGACTTCTTTTCAGCTCAATTAAGGCTTCTCTAGAGGATTTGATTCTGGTGAAACATTTCTGCAAGAAAAAAAGATATCTTGAGCTCTGTTTGAGCAAAAACCAATAGGCGTTAGGCTTATGAATTAGCATGAGCTTACTATTTCTTTGTGCTGTCCTTCATAAGCAACAACTAATAGGCGGCCATTACATTGTCAGAAGTTTCATAACAGGTAACACAAGGATGCGCATTTCCAACAGGCAACACTTGGGACGTAATCTGTTGTGTTGAAAACATTATGCATGAAATGTTATGCAGAAAAGCATTGCAGGAAAAGCCGAAAAACCGCAAAAAATGTATCTGCTGAAATTTCCCGATATCATGATGACAAACAAAAAAGTCAGCAAATGCTTTTTCAGCATTTTTCTGCTATTCGGCAATGCTTGTTATGCATAGTGTGTTTGTATGTATAGTTATTTTAGTATTTTCTTCCTTTCTTTTTCTTTATTGTACTACACTTGTTTTTCCTCTGGAATTTGTGGGTAAGAAATAAATTATTATTATTATTATTGTTATAGAATTTCATACATAATGTTTTAAAATCACAACACATTACATTAGCCTACATCCCAGGTGTTGTCTGTTGGGCGCGAGGGGGGCCCGAAGGGGGGCTGATTCACCCCTCCCCCCCCCCCCTGCATATTGCTAAGTAGTATCAGTCGTTAAAATTGACCTCACAAAGGCACCAGGCGCTCATTTTGGCCTAAGAAAATCCAAGTCATTTTAAAAGTTGTCCATTTTGGCACTATCCAGCTTCAGTCGTAAATCCGTCCCAGTCAAAGGCAAACCGAGTCGTTTAAACTAGGTTTCATAACCCCGTTAGGTCGGACGCTCGGTCTCGAACGGTTACTGTTCAATGTGAAGTCTGACTGGATAAAAGAAAAAAACCGAAAGCTAGAGAAAAGGTTACGTACATGGACTGTGGGTCAAACTTTGACTATTAGTTGAAGAGAGGGATTAAGTTTTTAAACACAATGGAAAAGCTACCAGAATTCAAATGACAGGAGCTCCGCGAAACCTTATCGAATCAAGTGTATAGTCTATCCAGGAGATTGAAAAAATACAAAGCGGGGTTAAGGTGGACGCAACGCTTGAAAAGGACAAGGAAGATTTCGACATACACCAAGAACTTGTTCCCCAGCACAGCCGTTACTGGCCAAAATGTTTGGGGGGGGGGGGGGGACGAGGCATTTACCGACTGGCTGGTAATTTTTACCGACTTTTTCTGCAGAAAAAACCACTGTTTTCAATAATAAAAATTACATTTTTGAAAGAAATTGACTGATTTTCCAAAAAATCCACTGATTTTCAGAACAAAACGACTATTTTGACGAAAAATCGATCAATTTTCAGAAAAACCGACTGTTTTCATGAAAAAATAAAATCAACTGTTTTGACGAAAAATCGGTACTTCTTACCGACTGGCCGACGGCTTTGGGGGGAGGGGCGTCCCCCTCCCTTCCCCCAGTCGTGACGCCTCTGTTCCCCAGGACAGGTGTGGTTCTGAAGACGCTGGAATAGCTTATACAAGTCGCGAGGTAAATTTTTGGCAACCACGCTATGGTGCTGAAGCACATTTACAAAGCCTTCGTAAATTTCTACAGTCTGTGGGATGAAAACGTAAGTTATTCTGACCATAACAAAAATTCTCGTTCTTCACTTGTTGCGCAAAGCATCGTCCTTCGCGTCTGCATACTCGGACCCAAGTCGGTGGTAAGCCGCGAAGACTGAGGCAGATTGAAAACTTTCATAAGTGCTTTAATAAACTGCATTGGGAGAGGATGTAGTACTTCTGTCAGGAAAGCCAAAGTTTAAGTTACGTTAATGAATTAGATTTTGTTTTTGCATGTAAGGAATAAAACTCTGCAAACCAGGTATAAGTTGTGTTTTTCGGTTGTAGTTTGATTGTACTTTAACATCCTTTTGTTTTAGTTATGAAAGCAGCTACTGTGTTCAAACGGGCAAATATAACGATACACATAGTAAGTAAGTAAGTAATTTATTTATAGCCCGCCGTTTTCAGAAAGCGGAGTAAATGAAGAAAGTAAATAAAACATATAAACATACACATAAAGACACTTAATTTCAATCGTCGGCCAGGAAGCAGTGTAGAAGGTCGTGCGCTGGTTGGGTTCTGTTGTCAATGACATACTGTATTTTCATAACTAAAATAAAAGTAGGGGAGAGGGGGGCAGGTCTGTCATAAGGGCAGGTCCGGACATCGGCCCTGCAAACTTCACTATTGAAATTAAGATTACGCGATATTGTTCTTTAGAGCTGTCACACTTATACGGTTCTTCTGTCAAAAATTCCCGCAATTGCAATCATGCAATCATAGCAAACCGATGTTAGGGTCACCTTTTTGCACAAAAGTAAGTTCTACGTCATCGGGTTGGCACCTAATTTTGGTAGTTCCGAACCCACTTACATCGTCGGTGATTTTTATTTAGGTGCCTAGTTTAAGATTGGCTCTATCATAACAAAAACGAATTTCCGTAACTGATACAAGAGTCTGAGAGTTACAAATTTATTTCTATCAAAACAGCAGCCGGGGCAGGTTCGGACAGCAAACAAAGAGAAGCTTGAAAAAAAAGGAAAAAAATTGAAAGAAGAAAAAATCGGACCACCGGAAGAAAAAAAGTCAGTAAAAAGGCTCAGAAAGTCTTCACGACTCATTCCGGAAGAAAACAAGTCATAATCAGGCACATCGGTAACAGCAGATCCGGATTACAATAACACTGTTGATAAAGGGACGGTATACTTGTACAGTTTTCCCATATGGAAGCAAAACGAACTCAACCGAATTGAGGCAACGAAAGCAAATGAAAAAATGTGTATACAACTTTCTTGAAAGTCCTTCCTGGGTTAAAAAAAAAAATGATGTCCGGAGCTGCCCAAGCCATGTAAGAACCTGCCTCGAACAGAAGTAGCTACTAATAAAATGGAATTTGCAAAGAAAATGTTGCAGATAACAAGATTCTACAAAGTAACAATAACAGCTAAGACATACTCTAGACAGTCGGAAAAAATGGAATCAACAGAACCTAAAACGAAATCTTGGTATGCAAAAAAGCAAAAACGTAACAAACCTGACCCCCTCTCCCACTACGTCAAAAATATAGCGAAACACCTGAAAAACTTAAGTCTCGTCGGCGAATCTGGATCTTTTATAGATATACAAATCCATTCAGAATCTGTAAACTCCTGTTGGGCGAAGATCAAAAGTTAGTTACGTCCGTGAATCGTGATTTTTATATTTTTTTAATGCACCATCAACCATTCTTTGTTTTGTCTTCAGAAAGTGTGTTTAATTTGTACCTAGTATCTGATTTTCATAATATTTTGTTTACCATGGCCCGTTGGGCTGTCCATGTACAATACTTACATACATATAAACAGATTCACCGGAACACTTGTTTTCCTTGTTTTTGTGAATAAACATATCTTTTAACACAAACATGCTGTAAATTCACAATAAATCTACTTTGTTCTGGACGGCAACTACTTTTTTTCGACGGACATGTTTGACTTCATACGTATTCATTGCTTTTCTTTGGGACCGCAAAAACGAGCTCTGCTCCTCAGTGTTTCCACAAAATTTCGCCCGTGGCGCATTTCGTAGTAGAAGAAGAACCGTGTGTCATATATTTGGCGTTTAGGCTTGGAATCTTTGGGATTTGAAACACATTGAAAGCTAGAATTCGCTTGATAAGTAGTTTAATTTGGCCAGAAAAAGGCGAATTAAAAAAAAAATCGGCGTCGGCGCTACTGTAATTTGTCCGGGATGGAGGCGTTGAAACCTTCACTATTCAGCGAAAGCTGAAATGATAAACTGAAGGTGTGAATTTATGTGTACGAATTTTCATTATAGGAGCAATTTTAGCTGATGAATTGCCTTTATTATTTACTGGCTGGAGATTGGCGCCTTTGCAGCGAATCGGCCAACGCATGTTTTGTCGGTACATTCGGGTCGTATATCTGTGATCCAGAAGTCATTGAAATGAGGGGTCTCACCCCCCCCCCCCCCCCCCCGGCCTGAGTGCTTCGGGCCACTCCTGGTTGGGGCGCATCTTATCTATCACGAAACTTCTGACAGTGTACAAGAGGGATCTTTTTCTGTCACCTGGTTAACTTCGAATCCACTTTAAAACTGAGTTTTCTTAATAACAAATACGTAAAATGTGAACCTAGCAGAGAAGTGATTAAAGGGAAACCTAAGTGTGGCAGCAGCGCTGTCCGGGCACCCTTTCTATTCTTTAACGAAAATCTTACAAAGGTGAGACAGAAAATAATTAACTGAACTAAGGATACATAAAAGAACAATAAACAATATGCTCATGAAGCTCATGAAAAACATATAATGTAGCCTATAAAGATTTGCAACTAGGTTTTACTTTTACGGGTAGCTTTGGGCCCACTTGGAAAGTCAAGGAGGGCAGCTGCCCGCCCTCCCTGCCCCCCTAAATGATGGCACTGGAACCTAGGGTACACAAACGTGAAAGGGAGGGCTGCACAATTGTTTAGTAGAGTACTTCCCTGCTTAGGCTCAGCCTATATACAGTCTGATTCATGCCTAGGTGCCTTCCACCATACCTTTTGGAGATAAATATAAGAAGCTTTGCCTTCAAAAAGCAAAATTTTGTAATCAGTGTAAATTTCAACATTGTATGGTAATACACTAAGCTAAATTCAAGTACCACAAAGTTTCTAAGCAGTCAAACTTATTTATGTTGCTACTCGACTATTTTTCGACCATTTTTTGCTACGGTATTCGAATGAGAAATTCGAAAATAATTTATTTTGTTTCAGGAATTTTTGTTTTAATTATTCTGATTCGAGCAAATGGCTGATGAAACAGATTGCTGCTAACAGGCTATGATATCATAGGCTGTTGACTGATATCATTTCTCATTTTCTCGTTCTATTTGACTGTTTAATATAAGCAAGAAACAAAACCAAGCAATTTGGTGGTTAGGAGAATTCTGAGGATGTCAAGGGTTCAAGTCAATGGAAAGGATTCTAGTTGAGTCCAGTGTTGCCACAGGCAGGGGCGTCCTGGGTTTTTCTTCATTGGGGGGGGGGGGGGGGACCCGGTGAAATTGACATGAACTGGCCCCTGACGTTGACCAAAATTTTGTCTTTCTAAAAACAAAGCTGGCTGCCTTCAGGAAGCTACAATGTAAAAGTTGCATAATATGTACAAAATCAAGTCTAAAGAGCAAATCTGGCATGTTTTCATGCTCTTCCTCTTCTGTGTGTGTTTTTTTTTTCTTCAGGGATACGCCACCACTAGCCTTTTACCATTCGGGGACATCCAGTTTTGCCAACAGGACTCAAAAATCTGCCGACAAAAAATGCTGCTGTCGCCTACCGATAACGTCACTAACGGCAGTACACAGGACGAATTAAAGTGCTATACGCAACAAATCTTTAATCCGCCTTTTTTTCTGGCAACATTTAACTACTTTCCATGCAAATTCTAGCTTTTAATGTGGTTCAAGCCCCTCAAAATTCCAAGCCTAAAAGGCCAACAAAATGACACCCTTCTTCTTAGTGAAGACTGCAAAATGCGCTGCAGGCAAAATTTTGTGGAAACACTGATGATTTAAGTGCGTTTCTGCGACCTTAAGACCACCTATTAAAGCAAAGAGCTGTCTGGCAAAAAAAGGGCCCACCCAGGGTAAGCCATAAAGTAGCCTACATTTATTCTGAATTTACAGCAAAAAAAAGTAGGCTAATTTTCACGTCAAGACACTTGTTTATTCCTGAAGTACTGCAATCATCAGAAGTAAAAGTTATGTAGACTAATGAATGGCAATCAGATGAAGCTACTGTTAAATGGTAAAGAACAAAAGCTAAATAAATGCCAATTAAATTACCAAGCTCAGTAACTTGGTTGAACCAAATAATGAATTTGAACTATCGAAAAACTAACTAAAAAAGATAAGGAAAAGATTGGGAGCGGTAAAAAAACGAATTTCATAGTTGACTAAAACTCTTGTTAGGACCACCTAAAGCAACAGAACTTTGCAAGTCTTGTAATAGATACAGACTACAAAAAATATGGTGAATTACCAAATTTGGTCACGAATCAGAACAAAACGATCTGATTATTGGCTGAATCATGAAATGAACTGACCAAATGCGACAGAAATTCGACACCGAATTAACACATTAAATCACCTAGTTTAGGAAGGGATACAGAATGCGGTGAAATTGATGCGGGATGAACAGAAGTTGGATGAATTACCAAATTCGATGAAGAATGGGAACCAACAAACATGTTAGGTCACCGAATTTTTCCCTCAGAATGCCCCTGGACACAGGTCCGAGAATTCGGTGATTTGTCACAGATTTTTGACTTGTTTGACAAAGTGAGCCAGAATTCCTGCAACAGGATACTTACCAGTAAACCGAAAAATTAAGCAAAAAACTTGAGGCATATAAATAATCATGAAGCTGATAAAGCGAGATTTCACATTGATAGTTGGTAAAAAAAAGGGCCCAGTTTCACTCAGTCTGTACCGCGCTTTCCTCTCCTTGTAGGCAGAGTCTCTAGGGTAAAGCAAAGCCTCTCCCAACGCAAGAGATCCGCCAGTTTGCCAAAGCACCTCTCGGCAATTAGAGGCGTTTCATGTGTAAGTGACAAGACGGCGCACACAGAGAGTCTCTGAGCCTCTCGTCACAGCACAACAGATTAACATTAGCAGTACTGTATTAATACAATCATTTTAATCCAGCCAAACAACTATAGAATAATAACACAAAAGGAACAGAAGGAAACAACAACAAGTTAAGCAGAGTACAGCTATAGTTTAGCCGATATCATAAGGCTCATACAACTTTTGCCATATTGGCAATGAAAGGCGTAAGAGAGGGGCACATAATACTTCAACAAGCTCATTATCAGATGCCAGGAGACGCTCACGCAAAGAACAACGAGCAGAAATGTGGAGCTGATCAAACATTGGCAACCAAAAATCAGTAGGGGAGAGGTGGGTACAGTGGCGCAGTCTGCTACAGTGGCGCACTTGATCCCACTGCCACCTGTAATTAGATTAAAATCTAACAAAATACGCACTAGGAGGGCATTCACGTGGTCTATGATCGTCAGCCATTTTCAATTTTTTGGGGCGATTGCAGTTTTTGAGGTATGTGATTAAGTGCTTTGAAAAATAAAATCTTGGACAAATGGAAAATATTTTTTGACTTTGCTAAGGTTTGTAGGCTACAAATAGTGTCGAATTCTGGCGAATATTAGTTCATCTGGAAGCTCCAACATTTCTAAACATAGTGCAGCCATCTGTTTGTCTCTCGGTCATTATTTCAAATTTTGGTTCACAAAATGGATAAAAGAGGGCATTTCGGCTACAGTGGCGCATTTTGGTGGAGGGTATAGTGGCGCACCCCAAAATTTTTTAAATTCATAAACTTCACGCGGTAGGTAGCCTATATGATAGTTTTGACTTCTATTACTACTACTACAAACTCGTCGCAGCCTTAAGCCGCCTGAGACCGACACACTGGCGAACACTTCTCCTCCATACCACCCTGTTTAAGGCTTCTGCCCCCAAAGATTTTGGGTAATTTCTTATGATCTCGTCCCAGCCTAACGTGGGACATCCTGTTCCCCTGATGAAAGCCTCCACTGTGGCCTTGAAGACCAAAACGATTTTTTGTGTGACGATGAAGTCCGTGTTGGAGATTATGTTCTTGTTTGCGAGGGGGAGATCAAAAAGAACAAACTTTACTCCGTGGGCGAAGTCCTTTCTGAGTCCAGCTTTGACATTGAGCTCATGTATATTAAGAGAATGGTTCCTTTCTACAAGTTCATCAGGACCAGTGAAAATTACACTTTCAGCAAGTCAAGTGTCGAAATGAAGCTACCTGCTCCGAATATTTCTGGTGGCACAGAAAGACAGGCGGAATAACTGGTCTTCCCCATTGACCTGACTGCTTACAATATTAACTAGTGTGCCTTCTTCTTTTATTTTCAGTTCATTATTTTTTATTTCCTTGCTCATTATACGAAGTATTCATCTTTTAGGTATTTTCAGTTCACTATTTTGTACTTCCTTACTCATTAAACGAAGTATTCATCTTAGCAGTTTGATTGCGCCACTGTTCCAGATGGGTGCGCCACTGTTCCAGATGGGGTGCGCCATAGTTCCCGCCTAGTCGGCAACAATGGAGCAAAAAGTGGCTGTCAGAAAACATGACTCCATCAAAAACTGGTTCAAAGAAGAAGTTTGAAATAAATCACCAGTGTAGAATAATAAACTGTCTGCACAACAGTTTAAAAATCGTCCAAAAATTTTAATATTTGCCAAAGTTACGATGCTTTGACCTGAAAGTGCGCCACTGTACCCACCTCTCCCCTACACAGCTCAGTAGCACTAGCATAACGAGGCAGCTTATGCAGGAAACGTAGGGTATCATTGTACGCCACTTTAATTTCACATAAACCACAAATAGTGTGACAACAAACAATAGACAGCCCAAAAGTATTAGTGCAATAAGCCCGGAAAAAGAAAGTTCTTAACCTCAACTGTTCGTTCAACCTCTGAGGTACACTGACCTCAGAGCATGGAGGATGGGAGCATCATCAAGCAAGTGCTCATTAAAGATAAGCTACCCAGACCAGCTACTGATATCCAACCTTCTTATCTTCTTTTCTTTCCATTCTTCGTTGGCCATGCCAGTTGTCTTAGAATTTGGAATGTTTGCCAAATTGTCAGTTGCCTTTTTTAATTTGTTATGTTTGCAGCAGAAAACACTGAGAATGTGTCTGAAAGCTCCAAAATTAACGAAAATGCTGAATTAATTCAGGATTTTATGCAGCATTTTGCTTTTGGACTTGAGTTTTCGCTCAGTTAATGCAGCATTAGTTCAGCATAAAATTTATCGAAAAATTCAGCAAAGATGCTAAATTTTATGCTGAATTTTCAAGAAGAAACTGGCCCTAGTATATTCCTAGAATCTTTTTCTTTCTAGAACAAATTATCAGTAAAAATGTTCGTAATCTAATCTAGGTCGAATTCCCGTCTGAGCAGCGACAAACTTTACAGAGTATTCTTTGCGAACAACTTTATGAAGTCGGCCTGTATATAGCTAATTCTTTCTTCTTCTTACAAACTTAAATTTCGGTATTCCAGAAGTGTCAGAGAATAAATAAAGATGACAGCGTTCCGACAAAAAAAAAAAATATGCAACATTAAATGCAGCATTTACAACAGTAAAAAGCTTTCAAACATGTTCTGAGAGAATCGCCGTACTCCCCAGTTTCTTCTTCAAAATTCAGCATAAAATTTAGCATTCTTGCTGAATCTGTCGATGAATTTTATGCTGAATTAAAGCTGCATTAATTGAGCGAAAATTTAAGTTCGAAAGCAAAATGCTGCATAAAATGCTGAATTAATTAACATTTTCGTTCGTTTCGGACACGCTCTATGTTTCCTCTGACCAAAACCAAATCTTTCTTAGTGAGCGCCACTTCAGGTTTAAAGACTTTATTTACCTCTCGGACATGATCTTTCCAGGACGAAAAGTCCTTAGAAGCTTTTTTGAACCGGCTCGCATGATCAGACATTTTCTTCTTCTTCGGTAGGGTTTTGGCCGTTTCGGACAGCGGTGTGCTCCACTTCGGCCTTTTCTTCATTTTCTACTCGGTTGTGAGTAGTAGGGTATTCATCCTTCTATGGTTGCAGTTAGATGGCTTCGCTGAGGTTGAGGGAGTTGATCAGTCCAAAGATGGACATGAAGATGGTTTTCTCTTCCTCTTGGCTGATTGTGGCATTTGCAATGGTTGTTGTAGATGGGTTGAGTTTGGCTCTGTAGAACGCTTCTTGGACTTTCCCTTGGTAGGGTGTGACTTCCTGGTGTTTGCATGCAAAGATGATGTGGTCTAAAGTTTCATTTGCCACCTTACAGAATCTACATCTTGCCGATTGGACTGTGAAGCCCCCAGCGACTTTTGACTTGTACAGGAACCAGGGGGCAGCAGAGACTAAAATTCCCTGGGGTGGTCCCTTTTTCAGCAAATGTCCAAATTTAAATTGGGTGGTCTTTTGCCAGAATCAAAAGGTCCAAATTCAAATTTGGTAGTCTTTTGGCCAGAATAAAAAAGTCCGGATTAAAATTGGGTGGTCTTTTGTTGGAATAAAAAGGTCCAAATTTAAATTGGGTGGTCTTTTGCGAGAATAAAAGGGTTTTAGCTTAAATTCAACAACATTTTAGCCGATATGGCCTAATGTTAGTGATATTTCAACCAAAGTACCTTAAATAAAGTGGTATTTTAGCCAAGATGTATCAACAGCGATATGCTGATCACTTTTCCGTCGGTCGGTCGGTCGGTTAGTCCGGCGTTTGCGAGTTCGGGTACTTCCAGATATGCTAGGACGATCAAACTTGGCATGCGTATTAGGGAGCCTAACAAACTAAGTTGGAAATAGTCACTTGCCCGATCCGACCATTGGATGAAGGGAGGGAAGGGAGGGGAGCCGGAATTTAATTTGATATTTGGAAAGACGTCATGCCTCTGATGTCCCTTTTCAAGTCCGTACCGAATCCGATGAATGTGGGGGGGGGGCCAGAATTCAGGTGATCGCAAGTTAAGGTACTTCCAGAAGTGCAAGGACGATGAAATTTGGCTTGAATATTAGAGACTTGACATGATTGGCTTGGAAATAGTCGGTTCCCTGACCCGACCATCGTGGGGGGGGGATTGGAGGGAGGGAGAATCCTGATTCTTGAGGTATCTGTAACTTTTGAACGGGTGATCGGATCTTCATGAAACTTGATATTTGGAAAGACCTCATGTCTCAAATGCCGTATTTGAAGTCCGGATGTAATCTGATGAATGTTGGGGGGGGGAGGTGGAGGGGAGAGCTGGAAATCTTGTGACACGCTTAGAGTGGAGCGATCGGGATGAAACTTGGTTGGAAGAAGAAGCACAAGCCTTAGATACATCAGTGACAGAACCGGACCGGGTTCGAGCACTGTGGGGGGAGTTGGAAGGGGGTCCGGAATTCTGGTGATCGTAAATTAAGGTACTTCCAGATGTGCTAGGATGACGAAACTTCTTCATTCACATCCCAGTACGAGAACTTAAATACATGCTAACAAGCTTGCAAGTACCATATGAACTTATAGCTGCTGTTTTCCTAATAATTCTGCCTTTTGAACATACACCATCCCCCCACTGAAGACCGGCGTTGCATTTCAAGGTCAGTTACGAAGACCTCAGGATTCACTGTCTGTCTCATTGGAAGTTGAAACCTTGGACCCGAAAACGAATGAAGTTAGATGGTCAGCTTGGCTTCAAACTTTGTGACCCTTCCAAAAACATGACATATAGCCTCGTTAGTCAAGAAACGTCGACTGACCTCGTCTGGGTAATTTGCACCTTAAAGACGAAGTGAAGAAGGCTTTGCTCGCAACCCCGCTGCCCGGATGGAAGAAACTGCGGACAAACACCTTGCCCGCGCAGGCAAATATAGCACCCTTGAGCACGCCAAAAACAAGCTCGAGCACATCGAAGGTTTCCACCGGCACGGAAGCAGGTGAAATCCCTCTTAGCTTCAACTCCTGATGCCCTTTACGAAAGAGCAAAATTCGTTGCAATTCTTGGTTCGTCAGCTGCTTTCGCTAGGGAGACTTGCACAGCTTGTGACCTCATACTAGGATATAAGTGAGTGAGTACGCAATTCACACCTGGGTCTGGAAGACAAAATATGATTTGAAAATGGGTAATTTAATTGTGTTTCAACGAATTAGTTAACACCAAATTCGATATTTAGGAGCACGTTAAGTAACATCAAGCAAGAATCACGGTAAGACCAACCAACGGGCCAGTCACAGAAGCATCGATAAACTTTATAATCCATCTAAATGAGAGCAAGTGCACTGGAGTGGCTTGACCGGAAACGTAGACGTGTCAATCAGAATATTAAATGATATTACTATCCACCTATACCAACTCAAACATACAGTCAAGCATCTGTCTGTTTGTAGGGAGTGAAATCCGATCTGGCTTGGTTTAATGGATGCTTTTATTTTACACCAGGAATCTTACGTCACGAAGACCACAAAAAGTAAAAGCGACACAGTATTTAAAGGCAACTTTGGCAGAATAAAAACACTTATGATAAGAATGTGAAAGTTCACATGAAATAGCTCCGACTGTTAAAGCACATATGTTCCGCCGATCACTTTACATTAGGACCACACTGGTATGCCATCAATAAGATTCCTTACTTAGGCAACTAAACATTCGCGAGACATCGATGAGTGCGATCGGGTATCCAAGGTCATGGTCACTGGTGCTGAAATCTGTAGCATGGTCCATGACCAAGGTCGACCCTCCATCAAAAGATGAAGGAGATGCTTCTATTCTTCTTCAGACATTGCCGAAACTACCTCTCTGTTCTTGGACATCCTGCTCTACGAGACTGGCTTTAAATACAGGTGTATGGAATGTGATTTATCTGAAGTCTATAGGAGTGCACAGGATCTTAGCACTGTATGTTCTGTCAACGGTCTCCCCTCTTTGTTACTTAGAAGCTTGAAAGATTGTGTTACCATATGTGTGTCGCACTCCTGACTCTCTGTCATGAAAAGCACTATCATATTGTAGCCCTTTGCAGTCTATATGCTCGAAAGAGACGAACACGAAATATCTCTAACACACGAAATATCTCCAACACACTTTCTTGTGACGCAGCCTTCCACAACCAACCTCGAACTCCTGGCTTCCCAGAAGGAACGACAAAGTGGTGATGGTATCTGGAAGCTGAGTATAATTCCTTTGCACACCTGTTTCATAGACTGATTGCACTTAATACTCCACCTCTGCCTTTTTTACACTATAAGCAGACTTGACATTCTTAAGCAGTGGAACTTGACTCCTGGTCAGGTGCTCTTATTGGTGATGGGCCTAAAGGTCCAATGAATAACGAACAGTGCACGGGGTTCACCTACTCCTTCTTGCTGCCAAGGCAGAGCTTCCATGTGTAGATCCTTTAGGGGAAAATATTACATTAGGACTTCAATCTGCATTGGTTGATTATTGAATGGGCGTCCCCTATTCCTTCATGCAGACACTTTAAGAGCTTCTATATATTCCACATGATTTTAAATTTTTCAACTTGGACTTTCATTCTTAGTCACATTATCTGATAGCCTACTTCTGTATCCATCGCTGAGTTACTGATGATGCTAGTCCAGGGGGTACTGTTTCTTGATCACTGACTATGCCCTGGAAAGAACATCAAGTTAGACCCAAATAGCCAACTTCAGAAGATAATAAACTTACGCTGCTGTATGGTTTTAGAAGTATTTTTATGGTGACAACCTACTCTTCACCTATCAAGCTAATATATGGACTCTTTCTTCTTAATAGCTTCAAGGTAGAAACTACCTTTATTCTGACATGACAATAACTACATGCTAGACTAAAAGTAGGTATATTAGCATCATCCTCTCCTTAAACTCAGAAGTAAGAATTGCTAAGTTCACAAACTCCTGTCTGTTTGTCTGACATTGTGAGCTGCATTGCCTGTTCTCGTGATGCTTATATTTTGCCATCTGTAAATCTCTTTCTGGTACACAAAGTGCAATTCTTTCAGGATTTTTGGAAAATCCTAAATGTATAAGACAATGTTTTGTCATTCTGGAAGAGCAGTTTGAGAGATTTGAAGAGACTCTCATTCTTAACTAGATAAGATAGTGCCAGATTGCCTAGGTTTGGGCTGCAGGTAGTTGGCAGACAAGTACCAGAAATATTCCCAGTGGATGTAACAATTTCACACATTACTGACTAAAATAAAAATTCTCACACAACTGTGGATTCGACAAACTGACAAAAGCTATGTTAATTGTTGCAGATCTTGATCTGCAAACCTATCAAGCTATCTTATGGACTCTTTCTTCTTAACAGCTTCCAAGTGCAACTACTTTTATGGTGACTGAATGGTCACTTCCTTAGGAATACATATTGTTTCGTTTTTTTCATGCTAAAACTACAGCGAATCTCCTCTATTCTAGTGGACAGGCTTTCGATGACAAATGGGCAGAAATCAAGCTTTAATTCCTTTGCTTTGCCAAGGTCGAATGAAGCAAGTGAACTTTAAGTGCAGGAGCCAAGGCAGTCACACATAAATCCTCATTTTTTACGGCATGGTTTCCCAACCTCTAGGCATGCCCCAACATATTGGCATTGTGCTCATACATTGGGGGTACCATGCCCTGCAGGAATGGCCCGATACCCCATGAAAATCTGTTGAATTGAAAATCTGAAATGGAAATTAGCTATTCAAAAAGGGGGTACCATGGCGTTGCTGCAGGACATGGTGCTCCAACATACGAGCACCATGCCCATGCATTGGGGCATGTGCTCAGACGTTGGGACACTATTCCCAAGAACTCAGTATTTCCGTAGCCTGAAATTATAAGAATTAAGGCATACTGATATTAAAATTTCTCCACTGTTATTACTTAATTTTTCTTTTCGAGACATTCTAAAAACTCCTAGATTAGGGGAGGGGAAAATGGAAGTTGGACCTGTGACAGCCTGTTGCTACTGGGATGCATTCAGATGCATTACTGCACCTTTGGATAACTATTAGCCTACTGCTCTCATACTTCCTGTCATCCTGCCTGCACTATAAAAAACTGTGCATGCTTGATGCTTTGCCAGATTATCTTGTTGTAAATCTACAGGAGAGGTACCAAACCTCAAACTTTTACAACCTTAAACTTGTGCCTAAAAATAATAAGAGGAAAGACCAGTGCAGTCTTAACTGTCAAGAAAGACACCCTGAATGACCTAGGATAAATTTACGACTGTGTGGAAGTTTGCTTGTAGTATTTTCAGGTCAAGTTCGAGGTTATAGAAATTCTAGGTCGGGTACCACCCATATAGGCCAGTCCTAGCTCAACTTAGGGAATCCTTAGCCTAGTCAAGTTCCTCACTATACACATAAATCATAAGTGATACAGTACCTTCACTCTTCTTTAATATCTGTATATGTATGTAAATGTCATCTTTGAGTGATTCGCACGCCTTTTGAGGATTTCAAATTCTGACGGGATTTTTTCCTGAAATCCCTAAATAAGAAATACTGAGACCAGCGGAATCTTCAAAAAAATATGTTGAAAAAACATGTAAATGACTTTTTCTCTCTTTATTTGTACTTGATAAGCAGAAAATGCTGCAATAAAAAATGTAAACATCCTTTTTCTATTTATTTTGGGGTGGTCTCCGTTTGCTCACGAATATTGCCAAATTTTAATTGGGTGGTTAATTTCAGAAAACCAAATGTCCAAATTAAAATTTGGTGGTCTTTTTACAAAATTGCAATGTCCAAATTTAAATGTGGTGGGTACCCCCCTCCCCGAAAAGTGCCATTTCCGAGGCTACATGTCAGAAATTTGAGTCTCTGCTGCCCCCTGACAGGAACGCGGCGTGGTTGAACTACTCAAACTACTTTCCGTCATAGGGGTAATGACTGATTATCCTTTGTTTCTCGTCACTAGAGGCGTATTCTCGCCGTTCCCCGAGGACTCCACTTGAGGAGTCCCCGCGTTTTTGTTTGTCCCGGGGACTCACTCCCTGTATTCTCGCGAGTCCGCACCGACGGGGAGTGCTCCGATTATCATCACCGTCATCGAAAAGGACTCCCTTTCAGATTTGCAGGGGAATCAATTTTTCCTGGTGTTGGTGGAAAAATAAAGTGGATCCAGACTAATTTCATCAACTAAATATTTTTTTTTTAACAAAATCCAATTTCGGAGCATTCCCCGTGTTCTCGCTGCTTCTGTAAGCGGAGTCCGCATGGAGTGACTCCCTCTAATCTCGCCGTTCCCTTCGATTCCCCGAGGAGCATTGCACCAACACCAGCAAAAATTGGTTCCCCTCCGAATCTGAAAGGTGATGGTGATGATAATCGGAGCATTCTCCGTCGGTGGGGACTCGCGAGAATACGGGGAGTGAGTCCCCGGGACAAACAAAAACGCGGGGACTCCTCAAGGGTAGTCCTCGGGGAACAATAAAGTTGCGTTTTTTTGGATTCACTTTTGTTTCGTCAAAGGTTGTAGTTTGGCTCTTGTTTTGTCTTACTTGCGTTTTATTGAGTTCTTGTTTCTGAAAAGTCACACTACACCAAACTACATCGGCGAGGTAGTTTGTAGTTTGAGCTCTGTAGTTTCAGGTTCGAAACTACAGCAAATGGAATCGACAAATAAACGGCTTGTAAGCGAAACTACGCCTAAACTACATCCAAAAAAACGCAACGCTAATAAAGACACAATTCGATGCATATATTTTTTCCAATTTTCAGTGTATTCCTTTGTCCGTTGGAAGCATCAACCAAGTCAGAAACAAGGCAGGCATGTCGATCCGCCGTTTTGGAAGCATTCCCCGTGTTCTCGCTGTTTTCTCTACGCGGAGTCCTCGTAGAGTGACTCCCTATATTCTTGCCGTTCCCTTCGATTCCCCGAGGAGTCCTCGGGGAACGGCGAGAATACGCCTCTTGTCTCGGTCTTGTCTTCTTGTTACTGCCTTCTCACGATATAAAGCCATGTTATTTATTCTTGTCAGCTCAACGACTCGACGGAGAACCACCACAAACAAACGGTGTCCAGCCAGACATCTACCCGAGACAGGACCAAAACTTGCTCCGAAATCATATCATCGTCCAGGGCGTCCTGTCTGACAGGGCACTGACTAGTCTTGTCAGCGGACAGGACAAATAAAACGGAGTTAATGCCCTGAACGCACGATCAGAATTTCCCGGCCGGGGGCGGACAAGGCAGTTAAATAAAACGGCATTTGGCTGACAGAGCTGACCGAGTCCCAAAATGCACCTATCATAAGCCATGTGATTTCGGGCACCATCTATTCGGTTTCTGGATTAACCACCGTCACTAGATGGCATGTGTGCTGTCTATAGGTAAGAATAAGAATATTGGTTGTGGTAAGATAATACTTGATGCAGCGAAATGATCGAAAGCAATGGGCATAGGAAGGTTATAGCAGGAAGTACTTCCGCACGCGTGCGACGTGAAAAGCCAAGGCCCGACAATAGAATGTTGATTAATGCTACTGTAAAACCTGAAAAACATACCCTCCTATTCTTAAAGTAAAGTACTGCTGTTGAATAACATCTACTGATATTTTTTTTATTTTTTTTTTACCTGTTCAGGTTGGTTCGATGGGCCCCAATGTTTTTTTTTCTTTTCTATACAACATTCGAGCTACCCCCAAATTTCTTTTTTCTTTTTTTTCCTTGGTAATTTTCTCTGCAGCATTTCGAGGTACCTCCGGGCCGCGACTTCGCTAATATAGTTATAGTGTCTGGAGTCTTGTTTGGGATACCTCCTAGGACAGGACAGTGCTTTCTGAAGTGGCCTTTATAACGTATGTATGGTTGTTTTCTTCAATGAACTCTCCTTCAGGTATACTGCGTTGAACCACTGCTGATGGACTTTCAGCCAGATATTTTTTGTGCCGTCTTTTTGACAGAGGAACGTGTTCTGCGTTCTTGATCAGCAAGCTTGTAAACATTCTACTCTCTGTCAACCCCGAAAGACAAAACTGCTTGGAAATTTCTTGGACTTCTTGAGTGCGTGAATGAACACCGAATCCTTCGTCTCTTTGTCTGCTTGTGTTTTTCTATCGTCTCCCTAAATTTCTTCCTTCTTCTCTCATAAGAAATTGCATGAGCAATCGCCGTATCCTGCGTTATTGTTATCCCTCATTGTGTTCTTACACATTCTCCCATTTTGTCCGCGCTTGTGTCTTTCTGTTTTATTTCCCAGTATCTAAAGAACCTTCATTATGTCTGTCTGAGAGAAGAATAAAGTGCTTGGACAAACGCTATATTCTTCATCTTTTACATACGGACATCTTCGTCTTCCACTGACCATTTGACAACACTGTAAAAAGTTTCTTCGAGTAAGGATTAAAGTTAACTGCGGTATTTGTGTTGCGAGTGCACTTTCACTTTGCTTTTGCCCTCTTTTTTTTTTTTTTTCTTATGCCGCCGATTTCATTTTATTCCTGGTAACTGGTAAGGGTCTAACCTGTGCGGTTTTTACGGAAAGTGTGGACCTTAGGCCGGATTGATGAATATGACATTACATTCTGGAAAGCTCCAACTCTTGCCTGGTGCCAATAAGGATGGTTTTTGCTTGTCTGCGAGCCAGAGCCTACGGTGTGCGAAGTGGAGTGGAGTTATATAGCCTATGTCAGAGAGGACTATCTGAAGTTGTGTAGCGAAACTTTCGTTTCATCAAACCATGTTTCTGCTTTCGAGTGGAAAGCTCCGTTCTAGCACGCAAGCAGGCAGGCACCAGTTTCAAATTGAAAATGGACTAAGATCTGTTAAATATATGCGGCAGTTACAACCCCACAACCAAAATATCTTCTTTGAGTGATAAATAGAAAAATCTACAGAAACAAAAAAGTATTTTTTCCCCATGTGTCCGAAAGTGCTGCCATCCATTGTTTCTATCCATGTCTTTTCGCGATGTCAACTGAGTTTATCATTCGTTTTTTTGGTAGGCACCATTTTTTTTTCTTTTCGATGGCAATCGATAGCCATTGATGAGGTGATCAAAGCAAATATCATCCATTATTTTGTACAAAAACTCCTTCATGAGATACATCAGTTTGAAAATTCAAGGGGTTGACAACTTCAGTAGTAAGGTACACCCTGAAGCCAAAAATAGGCCATACCAGTTGTGAGACATGTAGGGGACTTGTGAGCATCAGTCGAGGGGTTTGCAGCTGTTGCTAGTTGGTGTACCTGTTATTTGTTTCCGTCTATTCCATGGTAAGAACAATTTGGTTCCCAATGGTAAGATATGCAAGGGACTTGTAGTAATAATCGGCTGTTATGCTACAATCATCTTCAACGATGAGGGGCTTACAACTTTTGCTAGCTGGTGTACTCATTATTTTTATCCGGTGAACTTGATGTCTATAACGGGAGAGGGACTTGAAAGTAAGAAACGGTTAGCGAGGGGCTAGAACTTTTGCAAATTGGTATACATTGTATTCGATTTCTATAAACCTGACGGTAAGAAAGTTTGTATCGATGGTCTATCGCTGTAACCTAGGATTAATTGTTTACGCAACGGGTACAAACGATAACGTAAAACAATGAGGTAGTTTCGTAATAATTAATAGTGTCATCTATGGTACTTTAATCCTGAAAAGTTACGGATAGCTTTATAATACCAACTAGATTATATAAGATATTGTTCCAAGATTTCATCCGTCACGATGTCTACGATTGAAAACGGACTGCAAAGTCAATTTAGTCCCTTCTTCCGATATTCTTTTGTTGTTGTTTTTACAACGCTGAACAATAGCTTTTGATCATGTGGTGATTCTTTTTAGAACATACCGTTTTAAAGGCTTTGATAAGTTGACAACTTCAGCATTTAACCGACAGCGAAGAAACAAAACCAAACTGTTGTTCTCGCAACACTTTAGTCGGCGAAGCCGGACAAAGGTTGCCGCAACACTTCACGTTGCCCAGGCAACGTAGGTCTAGTTGCTACTGGGATTAATATTATCTCTGTTGGGACAAGACTAATAGTAATCAGAGAAATCTTCTCTCATTAGAGAGAAGATTAGTCCCAGTAACAAATACTGCAAGATTTTTTTTCACAGTGAAGAGGTCCAACCAGATTTATGTTACAACGTTGCTTTCTTTTCTTGGATGAAAACACAATTTTGACAAATGTCATTTTACTTTTATTTTATTTGGACTACAATACTGCTAGTGATTTTGACTCAAGTCCATCTTTTGTTGTATTTTGGGGTAAACTGATAAAAATCGCGAAGCAAAAGCCAAAAGGAGAGCGTAACTTGGTCACCTACCAATTTTGACTTTTGCAAAAAGCCGAGGGAAAAGGCAACGCATCTATTGTCTTGTGTCTTGGATCATCTTGCGTAAGGAGAGCCGATGTCGTATGTCGTGGGAACTAATATAGAACAGAATGTATTTACACAAAAGCCCAAAGGCTATGTTAAAAACCAGTGCTAACACTGGATTGAATAAACGTAATGACAACACACAAAAAATAAAATAAAAATAAGAAGAACTATTGAATGAACAGTTCGTGGTGGCGCAAACAATCCCGGAGGGATTTTCGAAACATTCTTCCACCACTGAATTTTCTACTTTTTAATATCCAAAATATCCACTCTTTCCCAAATACTCCTTGACCAACTACCTTGACCAACTCCTTGACCAAATCGTTTAACTCACACATAAAATGGCTCAAATTATCATCTTTCTCTCTTTATCTCCAGGACCATCTAGAATAGTATATAGAACTGCTCCCTGCCCCAAGGGGTCAGTTCGTACCAGGAGATTCGGGACACGAATTGCTAATCGCTTGAGAAGAACATTAGTAGAAATAAGAAAAAATTATTGTTCTTATTTATTCTTGGTAGAACAGATGGTATAGACTGTAATTTAATCAATTTCGCAACAAAAACTCTTGAAACTCAAAGTTGTTTCTAATTGACAGTCTATCCACCTGGTTTCACGCGGGCACGGATACTCATCATTGATGCCCATTGGCCATCGCAAACTTCATTAAAGTTCATGCCATGGACGGGTTTTCCCCCCAGCTCTCCTGGTCCTCTGCACTTGGGATGGTAGTTGGATATCTTGTCCTGGTTTTCACTTAGCCATCTGAAAGAGATCAGTGATGAAACGAACCTGTAAATTTTCGAACAGATCGTCAGAGGAGTTTCCGAGATTTTCCTCAATGGGGTGAGAATAGAACTAGACCAATGGCTGACCCACAGTTTCAACGAACGAATTAGGCTTGATCTGTCTGGACATCTATACCTAACCTGTACTTCATTCCCATTTATCACTCCGATCCACAGCTAGATTCTTTGACAATGTAGAGCGTGTTCCACCCTTCTAACAATAGTAACTATTAGTTACTATTTTCGTTCCAACCTCGTGAAGAGTTACTACGCTGACCGTTCCAACCTTTTCGAAATAGTAACTAATAGTAACTAATAGTTCGGTTACCATGCTCGGGAGCGTAGTAAGCGTGGTAACTATGAATCTCTGTGATTTGGCTGGCCGGATTAGCCCTTGGCACGAATTTTTGCTGAAAATATCCGTTCCAGCCTTGACGCCAAAAAGCCAGAATTCGTGACGTCATGCGTAGTAGCTACGGTAAGTAGGGTGGAACGCGCTCGTAGTATGGGCTTATGTGAAAAGGGGACTATCGCGACTCATCCAGAATCACACTCCAGTGATCGAAGCTCGTAGTAAAAACAGCAGGACACAATAACTCTCGAAGCGGTTAACCTTTTTCTTTTTTCAAACTTCGTCTGAGGATTCTTTCGGTACTGGTCAACTTTGGAGATTTGGATGCTTCTGGATTGAACGAGGCGGAACCGACATCTCCTATGTCCCCTTTTTTCTCTGTCTTTCCTGTTTCCTGACCAGTTCTGGGGCTAGTTGCTCAGTGAGCACTGGTGTCCAGAGGCGTTACTAGCCAAAATGTTTTTTTTTTGGGGGGACGAGGCATTTAGCGACTGGCTGGTAATTTTTCAACTATTTTGACTATTTTTGACTATTTTGACGAAAAATCGACAAATTTTCAGAAAAACCGACTGTTTTCATGAAAAACAATCAACTTTTTTGACGAAAAACCGCGACGCTTCGCACTGACGCGGTATTTTTTACCGACTGGCCGACGGCTTTGCGGGGGGGGGGGGGGCTCCCCCCCAGTCGTGACGCCTCTGCTGGTGTCAAGATATTTATCATCCCTTCAAGATGAGAGCCTTGCCGAATCGATTTCTCTTTTTCCTACCGGTTTGACTGTTGGAAGGAATTAATTGGCAAACGAAAAATGGTCAATCAGTTTTTTGGTTACTCGATTCTGCATCTGCTTCGTTTCCTTATGGATCAAGTCCGGCCGAAATCCTTGAGCGTAAATGGACAATCTTGAAGGGAAAGATTTCTATAAAAATAGCGATTTGAATGGTCTATATAAAGGTAAACAACTAGTTTAAGTTTTAACTGAAAAGCCAGCTTAATTTTAGACTCGGATTTGTAAACACATAATTCTGTTAATCCGCTTCACCTTTGGCTCTAGGGACTTTCAGAATTTATGCACTACTGGCCCGACAAGACAGGTTTATGCCGACGAGACGAATTTGAATTTCGACGAAAGCTCGAAATAATGAAGCGAAATTCAGGAGATGTTTATTTCCAGTTTGCAAGGTCACTTCTGAAGAAAGCCCGCTATTGCGTGTGACCAAAGAAGATTTAATTTTCGGCAATAGATGTACCAAATCGATTATATGAACAGCGGAGCCATGAAGTAACGCATTTTCATCGGGTCTTCAAACCCATTTGAGGGAGTAAGTGATGGTTAACTAGACCGTCGTATCTCGGCTCTATTCGTTAAAATTTTAATTCTGTCTTTCTACATACCTGGTTAAATAGAGGATTGAGCAATCGCAGTGCCATGGGTTCTTGATTAGATTCACATACTGGAGATGCGGAAGGTTGAGTGTCCCTTCGTGAAGAAACATAAACTTGTTGCTGTCAATTTGGCTGGAAAATAAATGATTTCTCCGTTTCCTTAAAATCATAAATACTCAGTTAAAGAGCTTGAGCCTACATGTCCTCAATGTCTGATGCGACGTAAAAAAAAAATCTAACATTTTGTTTCCTCTGCTTTTGCTTGCTTGCTCGAAAATGGGCTTTTTAGCTTTCTCATGGGTTATTGTTGATGGTGATGGTGTTATGGTGCAGGAATGACTGGCTAGAGAATATCGAGAATAGACGGGCATAACATATGCCTCCTCCCAGGGGCTCGTCACTGAGCAAGTTTACCAGTGTAGATTTACGGCTTTACTTCGAAGTTGGTACCAAGAAGATTACCTTGGATGGGGATTTTATGGGATCGACTAAAACCAGGAAGGGAAGGGAACGCGAGAAAAGCAGGAAGGCGTACTCAAACCAGGAAGAGCATACTAAAACGAGGAAGGGCATACTAAAACCAGGAAGGCTGTCGCCAGAATTCAGAATTGGAAAGCCGCACCGCTCCCTTCCTCTGTTTAGTGTTCTTCGAGGGGTCGGCAACTTTTCAAACTCAAAGCTCAATTTGAAAAGTTGCCGACCCCTCAAATAATACTAAATAGAGGAAGGGAACGATGCTGCGAATTCTGGCGACAGCCTTCCTGGTTTTAGTATGCCCTTCCTCGTTTTAATATGCCCTTCCTGGTTTTAGTATGCCTTCCTGCTTTCCTCACGTTCCCTTCCCTTCCTGGTTTTAGTCGATCCCAGATTTTATAAACCAGTCCAAACTGGCAACATCGAATTTTTCTTAATTCATATAATTATTAATTCGTATATAATTAGAGATAGTTTTTTTTTGGTGGGGTGCCCATACTATTTCCTGGTATTATGAAGTCGACGAATCGTCAGGTAATTCAGTCGGTATGTAAATATTTTAAGTGTATACTAGAAGTTTAGATCGGAGGTAATTCGGCGAATACTAGAAGGGTAAATAGAAGTGATCTTATTGTATGTAATTTTGAAGGTCAATTTTGTTAGTTAAATGCGATAATGAATACTGTTGTACGGCCCTTTGTTGGCTTTAATAAATTATTATTATTGTTTATTATTATTGCCAACACTGGGTACAGATTCGGTGGAAGCATTTCCGAGACTGGATAGTCACGTTCGGGTTCAGGCTCTATCTTCTTTGTAACACTTCCACACATATATAATAATATACTCCATGCTGAGAGCAAAGCATGAATGGCACGGAAGTCCTTGATTGGTGCAGCTGCCAAGCTCCAGAATGAATGAACTGCCAATTGGATGAGCACGAGGCGATTTAAAGGACAAATTGGAAAAAGCCCCCCCCCCCCCCGCGGCTTTCTTTCGAACGTTGTGAAGCAAAGAAGAGAAGCTGTGCACTTACAGTTTCTGGAGGTTCGGCATCTTGATGAATGCGTCAGGCGGAATAGTCGTCAGTAAGTTATTACTCAGAGACAGAAGTATTACTTTATCCAATCCTTCGAAAGCATTTTCTTCTATTTCCTGTGATAAAGATGCAGTTATTTTCGGATTGTGACAACATCATCCTTTTTTTTCATAAATTTATTACGCGTCGTCAGATGGTTCGTACATTAGCTTTGTCGAACAGTTGGTTGCTGCATTCAGATTTTGAAACCTGGTTTTTAATTACTGCCTGCAATTCTAACGATGCTTTGCGAAAGTATATCTATGTCCCATTGCTATTTCCAAGCATTTCGGAATCGGCATGGCCGACTACTTTCTGAAAATCACCCGGAGATTCAAACTGCGAAGTGCCACTTAGTATTTTTAAAGCAGGAGAGGATTGCGAAAAAGCCGTTCCGCTCCCTTCTTCGACGTGTGGGATTCAATGGAAGTTTAATTAGGAACCATATTACCTGTATGTTATTTGAAAGCAAAAATAGTTTCTCCAGATTGACTAGGCCGTAAAAGGTCCGCGACTGTAGTTTGTCAATCATATTTCCTCCGAGATGCAACTCCTTCAGGTCACCAACGCTGAAAAGAGAAATTCGATGTATTGATTCATAACATCAGCCGGGTTGCCAACCAGTTGCCAAGCAGAATTCCTGTTCGTCTTTTAAAAGACCCCTCTTGCTTATTCTGCCTTTTATAATATACTTTGCTCCCATATGGAATTAGAAGCTACTAAAATCCCCGCCTTTCTCCATTGTTTCGTTTCGCAACTACGATCTTTTAGCGCTTTTCGGCCTTGCCGAGTTTTCCCGTGGTCCAGCGGAAAGTTTGCCGGAATCTTCAACGCCCGCTGACACCTCATACAAGGAGGTCATAATATTTTGTTTATTACTTCTTTTATTTGCTTAGTTTTCTCACTTTTTACCAATGTACGTTCAGTTTTCAAATGTTTTGCGCCCAGCCGCCGCGTCGGAGAGCAGGAAGGCTGGATCTAGTCGACAAGCGCGAAAAAAAAGAGAATCGCTAATTCAGGTGTAAAGTAATGTTATTTTTGAAAAGTTTTTTTCTCATCCGCTTTATAGGGAAAAAATCATTCCTACTAAGAGTTGTGCTTTAAAGTTTAACCGAGATCTGACAGTCCAGTTAAGGCCGGTCTTCACCTCCCGGAAATTCCGGAATCTGGGCTTCCAGAGTATTCTTTGACGTCGTCTGTAACATGCATCTGGAACATGAACCGGTCTAAACCTATATCAAAATAATTCGGAAAAAAGGGGCTTTTGAACTGCCAGATTTCCGGAATTTTTAAGTATCGCAGAAGAAAATAAAAAAAATTTCGGAAAACCTGGGAACCCAGATTCCGGAAGATGAAGACTCACCTTTACACATCATTTATTCAATTAAATATGCCTGAAAACCCAATAAATGAGTTACCCATTTGTCCGTTATCCATAGATATTCGATTTCATCAAGTGAACTTATTCTTTCAGATATCTGGTACCTCTTTGTGCTTGTCCCTCTGTGCCTGTCCAACTACAAATGTGAGCCATTTCCGAAAACTAAAATTGCGAGGCATATCTTAACATCATCTTCTCACTTTGTACAGGCGTAACTTTTCCGAGCTTCGCACATCTCACACTGGAAATGCAGCCTTCGTCGAAATTCAAATTCTCAGCGTCCGGATGAATTTGGGGTTGTCGTGCAAGCAGCGCACACTTTGAATGTTATTACTAATGCCCGGGTGAAAAAATACAAGATCACTTACATGAGTCAAAATATTTCAGTGTATTCAAGTATCAGAGGTATCAGAAGTATCATAAGCTGTCTTTTCAGTTAAACTATAAAGTGGCATGTAGATGGCTCCTTTGGATGTTGCGTCCCATCATCATGATGGGTGTTTTCGCGTTGATGCCATCCAGCTCATTGTCATTTTGGCGCAAAAAGCTCGGCGTGTGACGTCACAATCAAACTGAACGGTTGTCGCCCGTTCAACAGATATAGAGGAAGATTCATCTTCCACTGTCTGAACCCGTTACCGTGTGGACTGCATCATTTAGTGACATTTCTGCGTGGCTGGTATCTTCCGTCGAGCTCAACAGCAATCCACGCGTAAATGTCCCCGAAAATCATGAAGTTGGAGAAATGTCAGACAAAACTTGCAGGAATTCTGGTCAGTAGTACTCGATCCCGATCTTCTGCAGCAATAGCAGAAAATTTCGGCAAAGTATTAGTATGGGTCTAGTCGTGACTGATGTTTTTACCAATATTCCTAATCTTCAAATCGACGCCTAGCAGCTCTAGAACTAATGCAAACTAATGCAGACCAAAACAGCTGGTGACACCGAGAGGCTAACCAAGAACTTCTCGATCTGCAGTCTGACACTAACGGTTGAGCTAACCTCAATTTTAGAAGAATTCAGCTTCTCAAGTCGAACGAATTTCCGGGTTTTGGCGAATTTCAGCAGGATTGTACTTGTCTGACAAGTAAATAAAGTTCAAAAATGGATTTATTGCGTGTTCTTACACCCTACGTTAATCTGTAATCGACCTAAGAATGAACTTTTATTTTTACCAGATTTCCGGTTTCGGCCGGATTCCGGTTGAAATATTTTTCGGCAAGAAAATCAAGTTCAAAACGAACTCAGTCTTCTTACCCCTACGCCGAACCTCTAATCAACTTCAGATAAAACTTTTACTTTTAATAAACTTTTCGTTTTGGCCGGACTCTGGGCGAAGAATTTATCCGGCGAGAGAATAATTTTATACGGATTCAGCAAATCTCCTTACCTCTACATCAACCCTCTAATCAACATTAGATAGCTTAAAACTTTTATTTTTAACAGTTTTTCAGATTTTGGCCGGAATCGGGGCGAACTAAATGTCCGGAGAGAAAATGATGCTCATATATGGATTCACCGTGTCTCCTTACCCCTAAATCGATTATCTAATTAGATTTTAAAAATATTTTGTTCACCCTTAATTTGGACCCCCTCCCCCACTCTAAAATATAGGGCTACGGTGCCCGTCTAGGAACTCGACCTGTCCTTCGACGTAAAGAATCCTCACACCAAGCTTGAACAGAATATCTCACTTGATCAGTTGCATGACCTCAGACTAAGTGATCACAGGAGCGGAAAAATAACCATCGGAAGAATGTTCAGCTAGTTTTCCAAGCAGTGTGACCAAACTCGCTGGTTTTCCTTCTGTACGTAGGCTAAAGGACAAATAATGGTGTTATATGTATACAGCCGCCCTCAGCGTTTTTTGTTGTTGTTGTACCCTACCCTGCTGTTTTGTCTTTTTAGCGGTCCTGAAAAAAAACAAAACAAACCATCTCATCCCCTTCGAAAGTTATCGACGGACAGATGGACAACTTTTGCTAAGTCATAGGTGTCGCTTCCATTACGGTGACAAAAACTGTGTCGCTTGGTGGCCCAACGATTGCGCGGACAAGAGCAAAGATGAGTAAAAGATTCGGAAACATAACATTGTGTAGCTTTAATTTAATTTTATTTTCTCTGTGTTGTTGCTCATATTGCTGTGCATAAATATTTCATAGGTTCTAATTCCATATATTGTCAGCGCCGTTCAGAGTTAGCCGAAATTGTAACTAACACACTTCTACCGTACGGCTACGATGATAGACGTGCTTGCAGGAAACTAAACAAGGGCCCTTGAACAGAGTCGATCGGAGTGGATACAAAAACCAGTTAGCAGACTTTAGGGCGGATCGGACAACTATTAGCACTTGATAGTCATAATGGATTGTCCTTATTCTTTTTTATGACACTTGGCCTTTCGTCCAAGTGCCATATAGCGATTGCAATTTCTGTCCGTCCGTCGGTCGAGGACGATGGAACTTTGCACTGGCAGGCATATCAGGGACCCGACCTGATTAAATAGGAAATAGTAATTCCTCCGATCGGACCAACCGGGGGGGGGGGGGGGGGGGGCAGGGGCGTCCCGAGCCTTGCTTCATTGGGGGGGGGGGATCCAAGTAAAAATTGACCAAATAGGTACCTGATGTTGTCCGAATTTATAGTATGTAAAAAGTTGCATAGTATGTACAAAATCAAGTCTAACGAGAAAATACGCCGTTAGGGATATGCCGTCTCTAGCCTTTTACCTTTGGGGGCCGGGGGGAGTCCAGCTTTGGCAACAGGGGGGGGGGGGGGCTGAAATCTTGGGGAATGAGTGGAGGCATCGGGATGAAACTTGGTGGGAAGAACAAGCACATGTCCTAGATACGTCATTTGTCGTCATTGACATAACCGGACCGGATTCGGGCACTGTGGGGTTTGGCGTGTCTAGGGATCAATCGAGTGGATTTATTAGGCTGACAGTCATTGTGCCAAAAGATCCCAGGCAATGTCAGAAATGCTCAGACTTGAGTGATACTACATTTAATCCTATTACTAGGTCCAAAACAAATTTTTGGGTGGCGGGGTATTTGTGACCTTCTCCTACTTTCTTGTACCGCCTACTCGTAACAAGTGCCATATGACCACCTAGCTCTTGTTTTTTGAATAAGCTGTTACGAAACATATCTTATTCTACAGATTTTGTTTCAATAGGAGGCAGTTATGTCTTGCCGCGAACTGAACATTGAGTTTTCTTATGGTAACTCTTAGAGCCTGGTCACATTCGGCTCAAAATAGCTTCGTTTTGACAATCTGCGTAGAAATCTGCGCAGTTTTCTCGGCTGAAAATGGGTCTACAAATCTGCGCGGATTGGGTCGGTCGCCGGTGAGGTTCTGAAAATTCTCAGGGGACGTGACGGTTGATGGCTTTGGGGCAGCTTGGGGATAATTAGCAGACTGCAATTAGGCCATTAGGGTTGTAAAATCGAAACTGACAGTTTTAATTATGCTGGGCTAGTGTGAACTACAGGAGTGCTGCGTGAAGCCGCCACCCTAAACTCCTATTTTTGGGAAATTTTTTGCAAATTTTGCTACATGGTGAAGTTAGACGCCAGCTGTTTCGTCAGAGAGGTTCCTTGACCTCTTGCAAATAACAAAATTTGCTGTTTTCTTGGTATTTGCATGATTTTTCTGGGGGTGGCAGCTTCTTGATCCAAGGTGGCAGGATCATGTACCATGGCCAATTGGGGGGTGGGCGGTGCCATAGTAAGGGCAGCTTCATGCAACACTCCTGTATCGTGATTTTCTTTTCAACATTCCAGGATTAACCAAAGCTATTTCGGGAGAAAGGTAAAGAGTTTCTATATGTCAAAATGCCATCAGTCACATCTATGTTTTGGTAGCAGTGTTCTAACGCCACCGCGGTTTTCCGCCACCTTTTCATTCAGGTAGCGCACGTAACCTGTATAGGTAGTTTCAGATTTAGATCTTTAAATCTGAAAAGGGTGTTTACCGCCACCCAGGAAATCTTACGTCCCGTAGAGGATTAGTTCCTCTAGAGCAGTGGTTCCCAACCTTTTCCGTACCGCGTACCCCTAATCAAGGTTCGAGAAGATTGCGTACCCCCTTTTTCAGAACATGAAAAAGACGATAGTTATTATCATAAATGATAAGGCATACATGAGTAAAAATATATAGAAAGTCAATGAGGCAATCACTAGAGGCTGCTTGGTAACAAACATTTTGTCAAATCTCGGCATATCTTTACAGTCAGCCTGTTTCTGTGTATGGTTCTGATGTTCTCGGTGCTTTCATCAAGCTGCATCACAAACTTTTTCGTTAGCTTAATTCGCAACCTGAAAGACACTATCACTTGCAATGTCTTCGATTCTTCTTGAAACAATATTGTTTGACACTGGAACAGATTTTACGGAAGAAGGCTAGCTGTTTCTGAATCACCATTATTTCACCACAGAGAACTGGAGGAGAGGCTACTGAAAGTAAAAATTACGTATCAAGAAGGAAAGTCTTCAAAAGAAGCACTTCTGCGGGCGATTTCTTACCTTTTGAAAGTTGAATAGTTTGGGGGCCTTGGCCCTTGAGTTGTTGAAGTTGTACAGTTTCTTTAGTTGGACTTAAATAAATAAATATTTGAAACGTTAAGCTCAGTCTTCTTATTAGCTAGGATTAACGCAGAGTTGGTGTTGGTGGCGGTAAACCCCTCTTCGTATTTAACGATTTAGATCTCGGATTACCGTACATGATGCAAGATTTCCTGGGTGGCGGAAAACATACTGTGGCGCTGGAGCACGGTGGCGTTAGAACACCCACTTCACTTCCTATTTTTTACTTTCTGCCAAAAAATAACAAAGATGAACCTGTTTGATGTCCTTTTTCTTTTTTTTCAAGTGAAAAAAAAATACTTTTTACATTATTTTTATAGTCAACAGCTCTAAAAACTACCAATATATTTCCTGTAACATAATCAGAAATGCTATTTCGTTCTAAATAATCTCCCCAGTTTAAAACAACAACATTCAGAATTAGGTTTATCTTGTACTTTTTAAAATTTTGTATTTGGCAAAACAAAAAGCTGCCTTTTCTTGAATCCAGTGTGACCACTTCGGCGCCTAATTCTGCGCCGTTTTGAGCCCAGTGTGACCAAGCTCCAGCCAACCTCTTACTTTCGTTTACGCATTACCAAGAAATCGTGCGAAAGAACTGAAATCCTCAACACAATGTGACACGTTTCCATCTGACGAACTGACCGGATTGTTTCTTGCGATTTTCAAAGGTCTTGAAAGATGTCTCTTCTGTCTTGTAGCTCTCTTTGGAGGTTGGAAACACTGTTTCCACTTCTCATGATTTCAATGAGATCTCTTGTTTTTAGCAAATCTCATTAGTTTTGTTTAAAGTCTCGCTATCTAATAAGAAATCTCGGGATTTTCCATTATCTGAAAAAGTTACAGGTTTAAGTTCAACTTTTTAACTTGTGACACTGAACTACAAATACATTCAACAAGCACTGTGGAGAATAGAGATTGTTTGGATCCCAAAATGGATCTCTGATCGCCTGCTGCTCCTTTCACAGTAGTTTTATCCAAGGGCTGCCTTTTACTTGACGTTTGAAAATCGGCGCTAATTCATCCGTATTTCTTGTCTGCTGTTTCCTACATTTTCTTCTTTTTCCGGCGAATCCCTGTTTCCGATGAATAGATGTTCGGAAGAAGATTTTGTTATGACAGACTTTTTATCTGATTGGCTGGTGAAACCTACTGTCCTCGTTACTGTCTCTTTTCTCGTGAGTTTTCGGAAATCTGGTGACTTTTCCACCTCCCAGAAAACCTTAAAGTTTAACTGAAAAGCCAACTTATTTTTGTGTCATTTAGTTGAATACACTGAATTATTAGGATTCTGCAAAGGGATTTTTTTGTTTTCCACTATCTGCTCTAGTTATGACGTTCAGAATATCTGCGGCTGTCCCCACAGCGAAAATTCTACTATGACGCGGGAAATTTTTATCTAAACACAAACAAGGCTTTTCAGTGGGCAGTGGCGATATTGGTGAAGATTGCTTAGTGCCTGAACAAAAAAAAAGTCATAAATCTTTCTCGTAAGGCATACAACAAATCAGAGGTACTACAAATCACACGGAAATTCCACTATTTGAAAATCGATTTTTCCTGAATAGCGGAACAACCAAGTAACGCAATTTCAGCGGGTCTTCAAGCCAATTTAAGTGAATAAGTGATGGGTAACTAGATTGTCCTATCCCAGTCCTTTTCGGTTAAACTTTAAGGCTTATCTCATGATTCTCTAAAGTATCGAAGAAAAGAGGAATCTGTAATACACCTTATACGCCGTAATATACCCTATCAGGGACGCCACGACTTGGGGGGGGGGGGAGGGGGGACGCCCCCCCCCCAATGCTGTTAGCCAGTCGGTAAAAAATAACCGAGTCGGTGCAAAGCGCCGCGATTTTTCGTCAAAACAGTTGATTTTTTTTTTCATGAAAACAGTTGTTTTTTTTCTGAAAATTAGTCGATTTTTCGTCAAAATAGTTGGTTTTCTGAACATCAGTGGATTTTTCTGAAAATCAGTCGATTTTTTTGGAAAAATGTCGTCTTTGTTATTGAAAACAGTCGAAAAAGTCGGCAGAAAAGTCTACAGCAGAAAAAGTCGGTAAAAATTACCAGCCAGTCGGTAAATGCCTCGTCCTCCCCCCCCAAACATTTTGGATAGTAACGCCTCTGCACCCTGTTACACTATTTGAAACAATGCTTGACACACAGCTCAGATGGACGACGGGACCCATTAAAGTTTAACCGAAAAATGCTATGATAGTGCAATCTAATTACCCATTACATATTCGCTTAAAGGGCCGCAATTCCATTAAAACGGAAGGTAAACCCGATTGAATTTCTTAAATAACTCGTCTGTATCAGTATAAAACTGTCTGTAATGTTTCTGGATTCAGTCGGGTTACTTCAGGACTGCACAGGGACTGCTCCCCCATGAATTACCCGCAGGTGTGAACGGGTCTTAAGTGAGATTCCCGCATGATGTAGTCTTGCTTTACCTGTATGCTTCTTTGCCAACGCATTCATCAAATTGTTCGCTGGAAGAAGAAGAAGTATTGAAATGCACGTAGAAGTAGAACTCAGGAAGAAAACGGATGGGTGTTGGAATTCATGTGTTGGATTTTGAGATTATTTAGAGAAGATTTGACAAGAGAACAAATAGTAATTCTGGTGAAGGTTTGGTATATTTTTTTGTAGTAGAATAGATAAATTTTGTAGGATAGGTTTAGTGTGTGACAAACGTAGAGAATGGCGAATGCCATCTCTACTGATGACCCGGCTGTTAGCCAAGTAAGTAAAGTGGACACCAATCTTTGTGTGATAGCATATCTCATTAAGTGGTCAACAGGGACAAACAATGCAGAAAAATTCGGACCAAATACAGAGTCAGCAAAACTGTACATTGCAAGAAAGCTCAGTATGACCCTGAAAGTAAAGGGATCTAGAGAAACATATGGAGAAGTTTTGAACAAAGCAGGACCAGGTGGATCAGTAGTGATTGTAGCAAGAGACCAAGACTATCTGAAAAAGATCCTAGCGATCAAAGAGATCAAGTTCAACGATGACAAATTAGTCCTTGAAAAAGCTGATCCAAACACACTTTTCAAGAACAGGATCTCAAAGAGGATGGGAATTATGTTCATGGAGAATGAGGTAGCTACATTTGAAGACACGAAAGAAGACCTACTCGAACAGACTAATATTTCCGAAGTAAAATTAATGGGAAAACCCAAGAGTGGAAAAGAGACTTATGGAGTGATAATCACGTTCAGTTGTGACCAGGTGTTCCCGACAACTTTGAGACTATGGGGTATGATTAAAAGAGTGTCACAGTATATCCCTCACCCTATCCAGTGTTTTAGGTGTCAGAGGTTTGGTCATAGAGCTCTGGAATGCAGGGGACGAGAAAGATGTATGGTTTGTGCTGGTGAACATAGCTCCAGGGATTGTGACAAGAAGGAGGACAAAAGTCAGAAAATGTGTGTGAACTGCCAAGGAAACCACACAGCCAACTCCAGAGATTGTGAGAAAAGACAGGAAAGAATGGAAATACTAAAGAAAGCTATTACAGAGGAAATTTCAGTGAAAGAAGCTAGAAATGAAGTGGTTGGAAAAAATTATACCACCCCACCCAGTTATCAAGACCCAAGCATCTACCCGCAGCTCCAGCGTTCCCAGTCTACTAGTAGTGTACCTGATGTCAAAAATGAAATAGAGACCCTAACGAAAATGGTAGAGAAACAGAGCAAAGCCATTGCAAACTTAAGCAAAATAATTGCAGGTTTGATTGCAATCCTCCCGCAGAATTCGGCGAACAAAGGTAAAATTCAGGAAATAAAATTGCAAATGATGGAAATTAGCAAAACCAACGAGGTAGAAGGAGAAACTGAGGATGAGAGTGAAGATGATGGCGACAGTGAAATGGAGTCTGAAGAACAAGGAGCAAGACTAAAAAGAAAACCAGAAGCGGACTCCCCCAAAAATGGTCATGCACGACGGAAAAGTAAAAAACCATGAGGATAGTTCAGATTAACTCAAACTGTCTGTCCCAGTCCAAAAGAATTGAGCTAAGGAATATACTTGTAAGAGAAAAACCGGATGTAGTATGTATTCAAGAAACGTTTCACACTGCAGTTGATAAATCTTATTACAAAGGTTATCAATCTTTTAGATGGGACAGAAAAATTGGGAAAGGAGGTGGTCTCTTAACACTAGTTAGTGACAAGTTTATCGCTGAGGAGAAAACACTAGTGGCACATGGTTCTCCCGAAATTGGAGTGGTTAAGGTAACAAATACGGAAGGTAAGTCAATTAATGTAATAAATTATTATAATAACAGAACAGGTAATTTCAGCAAACCTCAATTAAGAAAAGTTCTAAAAGAAACAGAACACCCAAAAATAATAATAGGGGACTTCAATCTTCATCATACTCTATGGAACGAGAGCCACACAGAAGATAGTAAAGCAAAAGAATTAATAGAGATACTGCTGGACCCGGATGAACAGATAGCTCTAGCTACACCAAAAAACCTTGCAACAAGGCTAAACAAGATAACTGGAGAAACAACAACACTAGATCTAACAATTGTATCAAATGAGCTAGTAACAGACCTACTAGTCTACTCCAAAGACGAGTTTGACTCTGACCATTTTATAGTTTTTAATGATATAGAGCTTGAAACTCAGCCGTCTACAAACAACACAAGAGAAAAATGGTCATTCTCTGAGAAAAGAGTTGATCGATGGAAAGAGGAAGTATCGAAAATAAACCTTACTCACCTAGAAACACTCCCTATAGAAGAGGCGATAGAAGAACTCACAGAAATGCTAATAGAAACAGGGAAGAAACACCTGGCTATAAAATGTGGCAAAGGAATGAGAAAGAAGGTCTATAACTCCACCCCTGGTTGGACAGCCAAATGTGAAGCACTAAAAAAGCAGAGGCGAGAACTAAGGAATAAAATAAGAAAAATCAGCAATCCCGGAAATATAAACTCTTCCAGGTCTAGAACAACAGCTGAACTCAACAAAGTGACAGCCCTGCTGCGACTAACTATCAAAGAAGAAAGAAGCAAATCATGGAAAAAATTAATCAATGAAAAATTCAGAGGAAACGTCCCTGCAAGATGCTTGTGGAGGAATTTCAAGAAATTTGTAAAAAAAGAAACATATGTATGTGAACCAAAAGTCCTCAAAAAGGATAGTGAACAAATTTTTGGAGATGGGGAGAAAGCAGAGATCTTGGCTGATCACTTCGAAAGTACATCTAAGAGAAGCGGACAACAAACAACTGATAACGCAAATCGTAAGGCCCCAGACAATCAGGAACATTGCAGCAATAACAAGAAAGAACCTATGATAAACCTAAAGGACATCCAAAGCGCAATAACCCAACTAAAGTTGGGAGCTACAGGAAACGACAGAGTCCATAACAGTATGTTAAAAGCTCTCCCTAATCAGACCATGAAGGTAATTTTAGAACTGTTCAATAAGTCCCTAAATGAAGGAGTAGTTCCACAAATATGGAAACATGCAATAATACACCCAGTCCTGAAACCAGGGAAAGATCCGAAAGACCCTGCATCCTACAGACCGATCTCCCTACTATCATGCCTCGCGAAGTTACTTGAAAGGGTAGTAAAAGCAAAGATCATAAAGGCCCTAAAAAGTAAAATACAGATTGAACAGTTTGGATTTTACGAAGGTCGGAGCACTACTGACACCCTGATAAGGTTAGAACATCATGTTAAAAAAGGTTTTTTGAAGAATAGATATACGTGTGGAATATTTTTTGACGCTAAAGCAGCATTCGATAAGATAAATATTGAAAAGCTCAAAGTGAAAATTCAAGAACTGAAAATAGACAAAAGGTACAGTAAGTGGCTACAAGAGTGGATAACGGGTAGAACTTTTTCGGTAAGGATTAACATTAAGTTGTCAACGGTAAGGAATCTGGAAAGTGGGGTCCCCCAAGGAGGTGTGCTAAGTGCTTTGTTGTTTGCTTTGTATATAAGTGATCTCAGTGCTGATAACATTCAAAAAACAAAGATTTACATGTATGCAGACGACCTAGCTGTCACCATTGAAGGCAAAAATATCGGAGAAATCCGGACCTACGGACAGAAAGCTCTAGATTTCATAGCACAATGGGTGGCTGAAAAAGAAATTACCCTCTCAGAAGAAAAAACAAAAATGATGATGTTCACTAACGACAAAAGACAAGCCCCAGATCCAAACATATACCTGAGAGGAAAGAAAATTAAGTGCTCAGAGAACGTCCGATATCTTGGAGTTATCCTTGACAGGCAGCTGACCTGGGAAAAACACATAGGAGAACTCACAACAGCTATAGACAAGCGACAGATGCTTATTAACGCATTAAGTCATAAAAAGTATCAAGTCCCAAGGAATGTCCTTTTGCAGTTCTCTGTAGCAATAATTCTTGGAAAAATTGATTATGCTTCCCTGGTATACGCATCAGCCAAAAAACAAATTCTTGCAAAATTGAACACAAAATGGAACGAATCACTAAGGAGAATAACAAATGCTTTAAAATCAACACCAGTCCCAGCTTTACATATCGAAACTGCTACAACTTCACTATCAACAAGGAGACAAATACTAGTGACAAAATATGTATTAAAAAAAAGAGGAAATGAACAAGAAGACGTTATCAAAAATGAGATCCTCCTGGATCCATACCTGATGGACTACAGATTTGGAATGCATGAGACTCCATCACTAGTGAAGCTTCTGAAGGAGTTTCCAAGCACCATGTCACCGCTCACTATACCAACAGACCAATTGAAAAAAACGGAAGGATTGGAAAAGAATATCTCGCTGACGATTCATGAAGAAATAGGACAGAAAGCAGGAATGCCCGAGCAATCCCTACTGCAGTATTCACTGAAAGAACTAGAGAAGTTCAAGGACCACAAAAAATACTACACTGATGGATCGAAGATGGGAAATCTCACTGGTTGTGGTATATGGGATGAAAATAATAAAAAAGGCATCAAGCAGAGACTATCAGACCACACAAGCATTTACATGGCGGAGTTGTATGCTATCGCGACAGCAGTAAAAGAAATAAGCAACAAGGGATTAGAAGAAAATTACCTTATTTGTTCAGATTCCCTATCTTGCTTAGAATACCTTAAAAAAGCCCAAGAGCAAGCACCAACTATGGTAAGAGACATTGTTCAAAATGTAAGAATGACTGAGGAAACAGGGAGCTCAATAACAATAATGTGGATCCCAGCCCACGTCGGTGTGTCCGGGAACGAAAAAGCTGACCAACTGGCTAAGGAAGCAACAAAGAAGGAAACCAAGATAGACCTACTGTTACCTCCAATTGAAGTTGCAATGAGAATAACCGAGAAACTGAAGACAATAGAACTCGAGAATTTCAGAACCAGATCATTAAATCTTTACCTAGAAATAACTGATTATAAATACATAACCCGAGAAATGGTGCATCAAGAAAAAAAGGTAGCAGACATACTTTTCCGAGTAAGAACTGGGCACGCAAAGACGAAAAAGATGCTGAAAAGGTGGAATAGAACAGATTCACCAGACTGTGAGGACTGTAAAGTGGAGGAAAATCTGCACCATGTACTTATGGAGTGCAAAAAGTACGAGACGCAAAGATCACGATTGAAAGAACAAATCGAAAGGAGAGGTATACAGTTCGGGATAAAGGAACTATTAGGAAAAGTTGGAAAAAATAACCAAAAAGAGATGGTTAAGTATTTAGGACAATATGTAAAAGATACTGGTTTGATTGATATATTGTAATTTAACGAATAACAGGTACATGTTGGTGTAGGAATGTTGAATAATGCATGAAATGTATGGTAATAACGTCCGTTTTCTCCTCCCCTGTTTAATAATTGTAATAGTAAATTGTAAGTACCAAATTTTAAAATATAAAAATGGAATTATTGTAAATAATAAAAATTAGATTTAGTATATTTGTAAATTATTCAATTAAAAAGGATTTATAACTGTATAAAGACATGAATATTTGAATTTTAATTTTGAGTTTGAGTTTTGATAAGTTAAAATAGTGTTTTTGGTTATATTTTTAGTTAATAGTCAAAAAGTATATATAATAATTTTTAAATTTATTTATATTTGAGGGAGGTTTTTAGATATTAAATTTTTTGTTATTTGGGTATGTTACGACATGTTCTCATATATGTTTGTGAATGAAAACAAGTCGTAATAATTTTGTTGAGGAAAGAAGTTCTGTTAAAATTGTTTTTTTTTTTTTTTTGTTATATATAAGATAAAAGTGTATAGTAGTTTTTTGTAAATTGTTTGAAAGTAAAGTTTGCCACTACGATGAAGGATTTCCTAACGACGGTAGGACGTCCTTCAATTCGTAGGGAGAGCGATGTATATTTGTTGGTTTCTTTGTTTTTGGTTTTATACACTTTTTGAAATTTTTTGACTATTAATAGTGTTGTTTTAGTTTTATAATGATATTGATTTTAAATTATAACAGGGTATTAGATTAATTGACTGTTTATGTATAGTAGACTGTTTATAAGTAGTAGATTAGTTATTGTGACGAAGCATGGTTGTGTGATGGTGAGGGGGTCAGGGTAAATTAATCAAGAATTTGTCATTTTAAGGTTGGAGACAAAGTCAAGAATAAGGATTCTGGAGCATAGAGAAGAAATTCTGGAAGCTCCAATAAACAACACAAAACAAACAACGAAGTAGAACTCCGATACTCCCCCGCAATTTTAAGAAGTAACAATGACTTCTAAAAGAAAGTGCTGCTATCCCAATTGAGAAGTTAAATCCACTAAGACTGAAAATAAAGCATACTTTAAGTTTCCGGAATTGCAGAATTTGGCGAAATTTAAATCATGAGAGAGTTTTGTGAGACAAGAAAATCCCACCTTTGTTTTGTCTCAGGCATATAAATTCAGTTCTTCTGGTTTCATGTGTGAGCAGCATTTTGATTCCAAGTATATTAAAACAGTTTTAACATACAGGGGGTAATGTCGAAATAGACTAGATTACTTTGCCGTTCCATCAGTTCACTTAAGTCAGATCCTCCAGAGCCTTTGAGAATAATAGCACCGGTGACATCAGACTCAGAATGTGATGCTGTGCCTCGGTTTATAAGGAGGCACCATGTCAACCAGGCACTGATATCTAGGATATCTTTTTCTGTTGACTTTCAAGAAGTCTACAGGTAAGAGGATTATTATTACTGTTTTGTCCCTTGCATGCTATGATGCTGTAGTTGTCCTGCAACCATAGCACATATTATACCTTATCCCCCTTCTCATTGTCCTGTCTCCTTTGTTACGGGGTTGTGCGGATACTGGTGTTATTGTTTATGTCACTGGTCTCTCTCAACTTTGTGGTTAAGGGCCAGCGTCCGACACTTCCTTACCTAAACATCCCTTTTTGCTCTTCTCACCTTTCTCTCCATCATTAACACTTTGGAGAGAAAATTGATGTGTGCATGCTATATGTTGTTATAAGTAATCTGAGATTTATGTTGTGTAGTATTTAGGTCACATGTAGGATGGGGGAGTACTTCTAGCAGGTATTGTATTGTATTCTCACTTACTCAAATTTTTCTTTTACATGAGAATCGTAAGCTGAATCATAAGAAATACCTCCGATGTTGAGATACACATATATTACCTTATCGTCCTTCTCATTGTCGTGGTTCCTTTGTAACAGGGTTGTGTGGATACTGGTGTTTTATTTTATGTCACTGGTCTCTCTCAACTTTGTGGTTAAGGGCCAGCGTTCGACTCTTCCTTACTTAAAACGTCCCATTTTACTCTTTCCATCTTTCTTTGTGTTGTTGATACTTCATGATCTGTGATTGTTGAGTTGGTTGATTTTTGTTGGGTTTTTTCTCATGAAAAGCTTATAATCCGTCCATTTTTCTTCATAACAACAGGCTTTCTTTGTTTTCAAAACTGCCTTCCTTTTCTTGAAAATGGTGTTTTTTTCCTTCAAAACAGTTGTTTAAAACAACATACGAGTCGCTGAATATCTTGCCCCCCATCCCCCCCCCAAAAAACACATTTTGGGTATTAACGCCTCTCCTTCTTAGGTCAGACAGCCTGATGACACTTTCCAAGAAGCGCCAAAATATCATTGCCAAAGCATCATAGCCCACATATCCATTTTAGGCATTATTCGATTATCTGTCATATATTTTCCCTGAAACCCCAGATCGTCCATTGAAATTTACTGGGATGACCTGGTGACTCCGCACAAAATATTTTGGATAGCCCATGTCAATTTGCAGCAGGGATTATTTATGCACTATATAATACATTATTTTCTAACTGCAGCGGTGGGACTTGCAAACCAGAAGACAAACTTCCATCCGTTACCATGGCTCTGGTTGAAGTTAGTCTTTTGGTTAGCCTATTATCAAGATCTTGGGGAGGTCTAGAAGTAGACAGGAATCAAGTGAAAGCTCACCAAGTACCTGTAGCTCAACTCAGTTTTGTCAGGGTGCCCATGATCCCTGCATGGGACCCAAGACGAAGTTTATATTGGCTTATTTGTTCTTGCTGCTATTTACTTTTTTTTTTTACTTAAGCAATCTCAAATTTAAAAGAAAACTTTTGACTTCCGTAGGAGCATCATAAACCACGTCTATTGGTGCGCTGCTAGCAGCAAAACTTCTGAAGAGGTATTCGAGAAGTTTCGCTCGGTGATTAACCACGTTCAGGATGTTCACGGCCACCATGAAAATGACACCTATACATCATGTAGCCACCAGAACGACCTGCTTCTATACTATTATCATCACTACTAGCAGCAGTCACGATTTAAGAAATAGTCTGAAGAGACTTTTAGAATAGATAAATGGCTCAGTTGCACCCTACCTCCGTAATTTCTCTCCACTCATTCTTAAACACGAATTCCTTGCGGTAATTTCTAACCCCCCAACAATACTTTACAATACACTTGCTATCTTAGACATGTATCATGCTTGTTTGCGATATTCTTTGTTTCCCTCACAAAAACCCATTATGTAATGTTTGTCCTTTTGTTGCTAGAAGTCAACAGTCAAAAAGGCTTGGAACAACCAAGACCCTGGGCAGTTTTTTAGAACCAAGCATAGTTTTAAAGTATTCAGCCATTTTTAAATACTGGAATTTAAAGAGTATATAGTGCGAGGAATCCATCAACTGCCGGAAAAATACCAAGCTTCTGTAATTCTTTTATTTAAACTTTAACCGAAAAGCAAACATATTTTTGTATCATCTAACTGAACAAACAATTCTGTAATGCATTTTCGTCGGTCTTGGAGCCTCTTTAAGTGAATAAGTGATTGGTCCTTTCTCAGCCCTTTTCAGTTAAACTTTAATAAAGGTATCCCTGTATGTACCTTAAGACTCAGCTCGTGAGTTCAAGTGCCCCCGCATGTGCCATAACATTATTTAATATATAAATTTTAACTACAAAGCTATATAGGAACTTGTAAGATAAGATGTTCAGAATTGTAAATAGTATGTTTGTTTTGACAACAGCAGATAAGTGTGAAGAATTTGGTGGAAACTGATTATAAGTTTAGATGTGCACTCCTCATGGCAGGAGATATTCAAAGCTTCGGAACTTCTTCTATTGGATACATGCTCTTCGCTCACATAGCCATGTTATTCACTTCAGCGAGAAAGCACAAGAACATCTCCTTTAAGTAAAACCACAAAGCTTCATAATTTGTTTAACCACAATTTCTTTCACTAGAACCCATGTTTACTTGAAGTAAATAAAAACACTCTTGGATTCATTTGTATCATGAGGCAGGAAGGTAGGCCAGAAACTGTGGCGGTCATTCAGGTGAAACATGACCACCATTTCAATCTGCATTTCATAAGTGATCACATGTAGCCTTCACTGTTAACACAACCGTAGAAAACATCACTCTGTATAAAACTGGTAGAGCTCTCTCACAAATTAAGAGATATGCAGTATTCTTGTAGAACTTTGCAAACATCAGCAAGGTCTTTCTCAGAACAGCATGTCGGTCAAGGCTGAAGGAGTTCTGAATGTCACTGCAAGCCGTACACTGATCATCATACATTGAGGACTCTTAGCTCAAAGGACCTTTTTCTTCCCTTCACATTCTGGAGGGAGACTGCTTTGGTCATTCACTGATGTAGAGCGGAAAGTCAATAAATTCTGGTCTGCTTGCAGTCCAAGAACTGCTGTCGAAGCCGGCACAAAACTTTTGTCACATTTTGTCTGTCAAAAATGCTGAATCACTTTGTCCTCAGAATGGCTTATTGGCAGTATGGAGGTAGCATGATGCTGGTTTGTTAGGCATGAAGAAAGCCAGTGTATTCATCTTCCAACTCTGTGTAATGCTCTGGTATAGCTTTATAGGCGCAGGATGGAAGGGCCCCTCTAATACTGCGACCCAGAAACTGGTAAACCATCCTGACAAACTGTCGGTAAGCCACATATCTCATCCGCCTGTAATTGAAAATCAAACTTGGAACAAAAAGATTAGGAAAACTACTTAAAGCACACCTCAGTGCTCAGACTGAATAGTATTGCTGCGAAGAGGTTTTGAGATAGCTGACCACATTAAAACTTAGATATAGTTGCATAAAGTTACGCAAGGCTTCGTCTGTTTTTAGCCTCTTGCTAAGTCCCTTGCTTCTTAATGACAATCTTGGCAAAATTATATTTGACGGTGCAAGTCGGATAAGTCAGCTACATTTTATTCGAGCTATATTTCGGCCCTTCTTGGCAAGGGTCCTCTTCAGGCTCATGAAGAGGACCCTTGCCAAGAAGGGCCAAAATATTGCTTGAATAGCTGACTTATCCGTTTTGCACCGTCAAATATGATTCGCAGTCAGCTTGGGCCGTAGCAACATCAATCTTGGCAAAACCTGCACAATCAGTCTTTGGACCAATAACATGATCAGAGAGAATGGTTGGGAGCATGATACGCCAAGTAAAGAGAATAAACGTGGCAACAGTGATACTCGGTGTAATGATAATAGACAAGATAAGATACACTTATGAAAATCTTGGAAAAACCTGCACAGCCGGTCTTCGCATATGATCAGAGAGAATAGTTGGGAGCATGGTACGCCACATAAAGAGAAGAAACGTTGCAACGGTAATACTCGGTATAATGATATTAGACGAGATAAAATACACTTATGAAAATCTTGGCAAAACCTGCACAACTGGTCTTTGGACTAATAAGATAATCAGAGAGAATGGTTGGGAAGAAACATGGCAACCTTGGTACTTGGTATGTTGATATTAGACGAGATACGGTAGGTAAGTAACCTGTAAATTCTGTGAACTATCTTCAGCACAGAGAATAAGTTGCAACAAGAAAAATCAGGCGACATAACCAGCAAACAAAGATGAAATCAACCACTAGCGTATATTTGGTTTCAAGGAGGGGAGGGCAACTGCAGGGGCCAAAGCGGGCGGTGCCACCAGCGTTAAATTTTTTGTATTTTCTTCGTATTTTATGACAATTTTTGGCACTAGTAACTCAACTAAGTAAGGCAGTAAGGCACTAGTAAGCAAAGATTTGACGAGTGACAGTTTTTAGCTAAGCCCCGCCCTGTGGGAGGAGCTACACCGTCAAACAGCGATACATGGTCAGAGAGAATGGTTAGGAGCATGATACGCCACATAAAGAGAAGAAACGTGGCAACCATGATACTCAGTATAATGATATTAGACAAGATAAAATACACGTATGAAAATCTTGGCAAAACCTGCACAACCGGTCTTTGGACTAATAAGATGATCAGAGAGAATGGTTGGGAAGAAACAGAAGAAGAAACATGGTAACCTTGGTACTTGGTATGTTGGTATTAGACGAGATAGGTAAATAACCTGTAAATTCTGTAAACTGTCTTCAGCACAGAGAATAAGTTGCAACAAGAAAAATCAGGCGACATAGCCAGCAAACAAAGATGAAAGCAACCACTAGCGTATAGTCGGTTTCAAGGAGGGGTGGGCAACTGCAGGGGCCAAAGCGGGCGGTGCCAGCAGCGTTAAATTTTTTTTAATTTCTTCGTATTCTATGACAATTTTTGGCACTACTAACTCCGCTAACCAGTCTATCACACCAATATCACACAAATCAGGTGCTAGTAAAGGCAATCTTGTAAATTCTATTTTGCATGGTACGTCTTTTTTGTACTATATGTTTGGGTAATTTGGGTACATTAGAAAAGTAACTACGGCAGGCAGCTGGAACAGGCGAAAAAAGCTACTTCAGAGCTGCTTCAGAGTAACTTTTTGTGAAGATCGTCGCGGACTTTGTTTACCTTACTTTGATACCCTTTATTTCTAACTGATGCCAGTTCTTTGCACTGTAAACAATACCCAGAGAATACCATTGTGGGGCTGTCCTTCTGTGACTAACAGATCACAAACCTGCCAAAATAATAATCAGTATCTGTCTAGAAATGGCTGAATTGGAATGGAGTTTATAAAACAAACAAAAAAAACAGCTACAAAACAGCTTTCCTGTATACCTACAGGAAAAGTTACAAGTAGCCTAGGCTAAAGCTGAGGACATTTCTGAAAAAAGAATGGTCAAATCAACCTACAGAAATCTTCACGTGCTTGCGTTTACCTTGGATTAGATGTATTTATTTATCATTCTAACGTCTGTAGTCTGAAAATCGCGCAATGAAAGTTGAAAAATTTCGTGCTCTGGCGATGCATGTGCATGCAATTCAAACTTTCCGCGGGCGAGAATCGCAACACCGTCAGACTCCGACAGTACCAGCGTTGCCACCTAAATTTGTCTTGCGGCCCACCGTCTTCATTTCTGAGACTACGGAATAAAAAATAGAATTATATTTTCCAGCTGGGTCAGATGGTGTTTCTAAGAAATCTGAAGACCAATGCTGGAGCGGCCCTTTAAGTAGGCTTGAAAAGCCCGATCAAAGTACATTACTTCGTTGCTCCGATTTTCAGAAATAATAATTTTCGCATATAGGACTTTCCCTGTCGAATTTATGGTATCTCTATGTGCTTGTACCTGTGTAACTGTGTTGTATGCTTCACGACAACGATTTATGACAACTAAGTGTTTACGCACTGAGCTCCCCTGCCCCAAGCTCACCTTTAGCCACTGAAATCCAGTCCACAGATTGGCACAAAGGTAGAGCCACTGGGTCCAACGTTGTAGTTGGTCTCTTTCGGCCTTTCTTTTGGGTAGGGCAGATTACCACTACTGCAATCGCGTCTACTTGCCCATTTTCTTCTCCAGGATGACGATCGCTAGGGCTTTGTGGTTTTGGTACTCGGTCTTCTTCGGAAATATCATTGAGATGATTGTGCTGATCGAGCTGGAGTTTTAGTGGAACAGGGTTTTTAGTCCGATCCGCAGTTTCTGCATTGTGGGGATGGGGGTTTTGTTGAGCAGGATTGACTCTGTCTCAAGCCTGTAGTAGAGTACGTTGTTCGGTCTGTCTCTGAATGGTAAGGGTAGTGTCTTCTTGGTTTGTGATGGGGCTCTCAATCTTAGGGTCTCTCATCATGGCCTTCCGAAGGTGGCTGGTTGACGGCGGTCAGTTCACTTCCGCTGCTTTATTTGCTAGCTCATCTGCAACGACATTGCCTGTGATACCCTTGTTGCTATGGAACTTGACTTCAATATTCAGGTCTGTGAGCATCCTTAGCAGTATTCTGTCTGCATCTGTCACGACTTGGTTCACGTTGCTAATCAGCTGAAGGGATGATTTTGAGTCTGACAGAATATCCATTTTCTTTGACGTTGGTGGCTTCTTCAACATGACTTGTAGTGTCTTGGATATAGCTATAAGTTCTGCGGTCAGAATCGACGATCCTTCTCAGAGTATAGTTGACATTTTCAGGTTGTATTTGGGGATGTGATGCCACCCCTGCCTTCTTGCCCTTCACAGAGCCATAGGTGTAGACTTCCAGGTGTTGAGAATACTGAGTAAAAATTTCGTTTTTGAATACTTGGGTAATTGTCTCGTCCGAACACATGGATTTATCCAGCTGTATTAAGTGTAGGTTTACTACTGGTGGGACAATTGATCATGGTGGTTACCTGCAATGGATAAGCTTCTAGGAAGTTTTCTCTACATGTTGGGATGTCACTGGTGAAATAACGCGAATAGATTCTGGAATCCCCTCTGGCTACCGGGTTTGAGAGGATGTTTTCGTACACGATGAGCTCCCTTCCATATGCTTGTAGATTGGTGAAGTATCTGATGCGTTGGTTTGGTACTTGATCCTTTCACGGAGTGAGGGTATACCCGCGATTTCTTGCTGCTGATGTGTGCGTATGCAAACCAAGTAGCCTACTATGCGTAAAGCGATATTCTGGGCTAGGTCCAGAGTGTCCCAGTGGGCGTTAGTACATGTTTGGGCTATTTGCATTCCGTGTTCCAATTTCGGTCTTATGTAAGCCAAGTAGAATTTTAAGAGTGCTCTGGTTGGTGGCCTCCATTTAGTACCCACTGTTAAAAAAAATCTTGCAGGATTTACCATGGGATTAATCTTGTCTCTACTGAGATAAGATTATCTCTAATTCAGATTAATCATATCCCAGCAGAGATAAGGTTAATCCGAGTAGCAAATACTGCAGTTAACTTTAATCGTTACTCGGAGAAACTTTTTACAGTGACCGCAAGCCTTTTTAAGAGTTGTATCCTTTTTAGTGATGAGTTGCGTAGTAGGGTAACTTTAGTAGTAGGGTACACACGCAAACAAAGACTAGGCGGAATCCAACTGTGAGACAAGTCAGGGACTTGTAACTAACAATTTGTGATTCCACCATAATCATCTTCGGCGATGAGGGGCTTCTGACTTTTCCTAGTATGTGTCCCTATTAAATTCCCTACTTCCGATATTCTGTTTTTTTAACCACGTGAAGAAAATCATTCTTCATGGATTAGAACACACCATTTTGAACACCTCGATGGGTTGACAAATTCAGCATTTAACCGTTAGCGAAGAATAGCCAAAGTGTTGCTCTCGCAACACTTTTGTTGCTACAACACTTCACGTTGCCCAGGCAACGTAGGTCTAGTTGATCCCTGTTTCGACAGGTCTGGTTTATCTTCACGACATATTTACTGACATATTTAACTGAGGATAAATTCATAGCGTGTTTCGCCCTACTTACCGTAGTTACTACTCATGACGTCACGCATTTCGGCTTCTTGGCGTCAAGGCTGGAATGTGTGTTTCTATTTTCGCCGAAATATTATGACGAAATATCATCCAGTTATCCAGTCAATCAAGTTACAGAGATCGACAGAAGGTTGGAACGGTCAGCGTAGTAACTTTTCACGAGATTGGAACGGACATATAAGGCGTATTCTCGCCGTTCCCCGAGGACTCCTCGGGGAATCAAAGGGAACGGCGAGAATAGGGGGAGTAACTCCACGCGGACTCCGCGTATAGAAACAGCGAGAACACGGGGAATGCTTCCAGTATGGATTTTGTTGGGAAAAATTTTTTGCAGTTGACGAAATTAGTCTAGATCCACTTTATTTCTGGTTTTGTTTATTCTGATTCTTTTTTAATCAATTTTACATTGCACCAACACCAGGAATAATTGATTCCCCTCCGAATCTGAAAGGGAGTCCTTTTCGATGATGGTGATGCTAATCGGAGCATTCCTCGTCCGTGGAGACTCGCGAGAATACGGGAAGTAAGTCCCCCTGGACATACAAACACGCGGGATTTAGTCGTCGGGGAACGGCGAGAATACGCCTATAGTAACTAATAGTTACTGTTGTTAGAAGGGTAGTACACGCTCTCAATGAATTATTTGGAGAAATCTTTGTTTTCCATCGTGTCTGACAGAGTTTCATGGTCCACGTTTCCATATGTGTCTTCATAGTGGAAAAGTACAGCCAGAAGGAATTTTCCCTCGTAGAGTAGCTTCGAGAGCCACGTTTGTATCGAGATACAAAATTTTCCGCGTTGAAAGGACGGGATTCTCAACGTCATACTGCAGTAAACAAACCCCTAACACAATCCATAAGATCAGTGAATTCAATTTGTCAAAGAAATAAGTTGGCTTTTCAGACACTTTAATGTTAGACTGCTGCTCACAATTTTGGAAATTCGTGAATGGAAACGCTGGCTGTAACAGCCGTCCGTTTTCATTGGTATATTCGTCCGGAAATTCGAAATGGTGTCCGAGCATTGTGTAATTAAGTACTCGAGAATATTCTAGAAAGCGAAACTAACCTGCCTAATTCTTGTAAGTAGTTAAAAACCAAGACATAAGGCGTATTCTCGCCGTTCCCGGAGGAACTAGAAATATTGAAGCAATATTTATTCATCCAGTATGTGAGCCTTTCAGTTAGCTTCAATCTAGTACAGGAGTACTGCGTGAATCCACCACCCTAAACTCCTATTTTTGGGAAATGACTTAGGGAAATAGAGTAAAGGTTGAGATAAAATTCAGTGGAGTATCCTGAAAGGAAGCTTAGAACCTTCACTTTCTGCTGGTACCATAGTTTACTTGTAATTGTTCAAGGCTAAGCTAGAGAACACGAAAGAATATATGCACCCAAGTGATCATGAAGTCGCCCACTTTGCTAAAAATAGTATTTTGCTACATGGTGAAGTTAGAGGCCAGCTGTTTGGTCAGAGAGGTCCTTGACCTTTTGCAAATAACAAAATTTGCTGTTTTCTTGGAATTTGCATGATTTTTTCTGGGGTGGCAGCTTCATGATCCAAGGTGGCAGGATCATGTACCATGGCCAATTGGGGGGTGGGCGGTGCCATAGTAAGGGCCTGGTAAGTGCAGCTTCATGCAACACTCCTGTATCTAGTATCTAGTTTCAGATCTGTGGGTTCCTTTTTAAGCCAGATAGATTATTCTGAAAGAAAGACTTCTCTGGAAACTTGAAATCTTGTCTGAGGTTGGATACCTCTCCTGTATTTTCTTTTCAAACATAATCCATTTTGGAAGCATTCCCTATGTTCTCACTGTTTCTGTATGCGGAGTCTGCGTGGAGTGACCCCCTCTATTCTCTCTGTTACCTTCGATTCCTGAGGAGTCCTTGGGGAATGGCGAGAATACGCCTATAAGAGGCAATGTTAGGTTTTACAAATCAATTTCGGTGATTTTTGTACAGCAATTGACCTAGGCTGTTTATTGGATGCTGTTTTTTAAGCCTAGCCTACAGTAATGTCAACAAGTACAGTAGAAGTATGTTTATGTGAACAGTGTACTTTAACATGAACAGTGCTGTTTTCGGCTAAATGGTAGAGCGAAGATCCTAAATATCTGGTGATGACTAAACTTTAGCCAATTATCTGCGGGTTGTGATATCACACAAAAGGTCCATATTTTCTGTTTACTAACGGAGGTCCCCTTTCTTGATGCCTAGATTAAAGGTATGTTCTGATGATGTCCAGATTATGTTTATCTGACATACAAGCTGTGACTTGTGAGTTTGCTCATTTTAACCTTTCGGTAGATTTCTAAAAAATGTTGGGCTGAAAACTAACCTTTGAAACACTCCTGGTGAGATCTCTCCAATTGCATTTGATGTTAGTACCAGATTCACTAGTTTCTTCAAATTGTCGAAGGTCCCCAGTTCCAGCTCTTCTATTTTATTATTTTGAAGTTGTAGAACTTCAAGGTTAATCAAACTGTCGAAAAGCCCAGGCTCAATATGTTCCAGATGGTTGTTTGTCATCCTTAGGAATTTCAGGGATTTCAGCCCTGTAAAAACGATTGCTTGATTCATTCAGAGCCCCAACATAGTTAAGGCTGCCTACTGAAGGAGCTTAGAAAGTTTTTCTAGAACCTGGAATTATAGATGTAAAGCTTCAGCACCTCCATTTCAGTAGCCTACCTCCATCCCAAATTGCAAATATTTGCTGAGAAACTGCAAAAAACTAAAAATAAAGCTGAAAAATAAGATACTGTAATAAGTATGTTGTTTCTGCTAATTGTAATGTATCAGATGACAGCTGAAGAACTCAGTCAAGATTATGCTTCATCTCCCCGTCTGTCTCACCCCCTATCACTGACCAGAAGCATGTCCAACAAGTAGGAACATTTCCAGGCTTGATACACATAAAAACTCAATAATTTGATCCATTTTCACCGCTCTAGCTTGAATGGAAGTAACATCTGCAATTATTAAGAATAAGAAAAGGTTTTATGTTGTCAGAAACTCACAAACCTCGAGTTTGAAGGGATTTGCGCTGCTGTCTAGATGACGCGAAAACTTAGTTCGCTTGCTGTATATTCTTTTTGCCAAATGCACTAAACGTGTCAGTTCGGAGTCGATGTTTCGTGTATGAATTTTTCTTTTTCATTACCTTTCCACTTCTTACCTTATTGATTATTATAGTGGACTTTGTATTTAATAAAAAAGAATAATAAGGACACCAGAGCTCTAGCACCGGATGATGGTGCAGACCGATATACTGATCGTACAAAGTTAGTAAATATACCCTACCTGACTGACAACTGGTGTATATGTGTTTCATAAATGCCAATCATAAGCTTACTGTTTAGGGTAATTAAGGATAGGTTATTTCACGATAATGTTCATCAAGTCTAATCAATATAAGGATCTAATCTGCGAGACTAACAAGAATTTCCGTCTTCAGATATGAAGCCGCGGTCCATGACAATTCCGTTTTTATGGCACTTGCCTTCCGGCCAAGTGCCATATACCGATCACTTTTCCGTCGGTCTGTCGGTTAGTCCGGTGTTTGCGAGTTAGGGTACTTCCATATGCTATGATGATGAAACTTGGCTGGCGTATTAGGGACCCGACCAAACTAAGTTGGAAATAGTCACTTGCCCAATCCGACCATCGTGGGGGGAGGGAGGGGAGCCGGAATCTTGAATTTAGTGGCAACTTTCGAACGGGTGACCGGATCTGAATGAAATTTGATATTTGGAAAGACGTCATGTCTCGGATGTCCCATTTCAAGTCCGGACCGAATCCGCTGAATTTGGGGGGGGGGGGGTCGGAGGGGGAACCGGATATAAGGTTTGAAGCCAAGCTGACCATTCATTACAAAAGAAATAGAAAACCGTGATTTTCGGTTTTTTTTATTGATCAGCTAATTATCCCTCTAGGATGATGTGCGAGGGATAAATCTAAATTCGGATATTTCGGTTGCACTTTCGGCAAACCGTCCTCAGCAAAAAACAACTCTCACTCTGTGAAAGTTCTGTGAAATTATTTGTACAGTGATGGGTAAAGCGAAGGATTATATAATGGCTGGGTGAAAGCTTCTGCGCTTTCCCAGGGAATTGGTAAATTGTAAATAGACGCAGAATTCAGAATTGTAAAATAATCACAGACATGTACACTTTTAACACGCACATTTTAATATTCGTTATTTTATTTGAATTTGTGTGTCGTTTCAATCAGCATCGTTGTTCTGGTTTTTAATTACATATCGTTGTATGTTTTGTTGGTTCCACATCACTTTTCTGTTGGTATTGTGTTCGATTTTATGATTTAGTTGTTCGTTTTTCGCTGAGAACGGTTTGCCGGAAGTGAAAACGAAATATCCGAATTTAGATTTATCCCTCGCACAAAAAAACAAAAAACCCCGAAAATCACGGTTTTCTATTTCTTTGGGGGAATCGGAAATCATGTTACACGCTTAGAGTGGAGCTATCGGGATGACACTTGGTGGGAGGAACAAGCACAAGCCCTAGGTACACCATTGACATAACCGAACCGGATTCGTGCACATTGGGGGGAGTTGAAGGGGGGTTCCGGAATTCCGGTGATACGGAGTTAAGCTATCTTCAGGTGGGCTAGGACAATGAAGCTTGGCAGACAAATCAGGGACCCGACTAGATAAACCTAGAAATAGTCAACTTCAAGATCCGACGATCGTGGGGGGAGTGGAGTGAAGGGGAATCCGGAATCTCGAATTATGTATAACTTTTGAACTGGTGATCGGATCATAATGAAACTTGATATGTAGTTCGGACCGGATCCGATGAAGGTGGGGGGGGGGGGTCCGGGGGGGGGGAGGATCTTGAAACCTTGTGACACGCTTGGAGTGGAGCGATCGGAATGAAACTTGGTGGGAAGAACAAACACAAGCCCTATGTACATCAGTGACTGAACCGGACAAGATTCGGGTACTGTGGGGGAGTTAGAGGGGGGGGAGTGGAATTCCGGTTATCACAAGTTAAGGTACTTCCAGAGGTGCTAGGACGATGAAACTTGGCTTGAAAAATTAGACACTTGACATGACTAGCTTAGAAATAGTCAGTTCCCTGATCCGGCCATCGTTGGGGGAGTGGAGGGAGGAAGAATCCTGAATCTTGAGGTATGTATAACTTCTGAACGGGTGGTCGGATCTTAATGGATTCTGAACAATATTTGAAAAGACCTCATGTCTCAAATGTCCTATTTAAAGTCCGGATATAATCTTATGAATGTTTGGGGGAGGCAGAGGGGAGAACCGGAAATCTTGTGACATGCTTAGAGTGGAGCGATTGGGATGACACTTGGTTGGGAGAACGCGCAAGAGCCCTAGATGCATCAGTGACAGAACCGTACCGGGTTCGGACACTGTGGGGGGAGTTGGACGGTGTCAGGAATTCCGATGATTGCGAATCAAGGTGCTTTCAGATGTGCTAGGACGATTGAACTTGGCTTGGAAATTAGACACTTGACAAAATTGGCTTAGAAAATTGTCGGTTCCCAGATCCGACCATCTCTTAAAGTACTAATCCTAACCGCAAAGTACAAGAAATACTTTTGAGCAAAAGATACATTTTCTTGATCCCTATGAGCCCATAATAATCTTTGCCTCAAGGGTTTTGCTTAGAACTAATTTCCTTAAAGTACAAACAATACTTTTCAGCAAAATATACATTTTTTGTGCTCCCGATGAGTTCATCATCATTTTGCTGCAAGAGTTCTGATTACAAATGATCACAACAAACCCATAAATTCTTACTTTCATCCTCTGACCTAGCCTCGAAGTACAATATGAGCTTCCAGCTCTTGTTTTTTGTTTTCAACCTACAAATCAAATGCCAACCCTTCTTTTTAACGCTCTCATTGGCTCTAAATGCAAGCCTTGACTAAGACTTTGCTCCCTTCCGATAATGCTGAGTGGTCAGGGAGGCGCCTCCCGAAAATTCATCTTTCTTGCAAAAATTCGCCATAGTCTATTTTCGATTTTCTATGTTTTTCCATTTTGCGAAATGCAATTGTCGAGAGGCCCCCGCATATTTCAGTTTTGCGAATATTCGATTGAATTTTTCAGTTGCAAAATTTGCTTTTTACATCTATACCTTGAAGACACTCTTTTATGTAAATAGACTTTCTGAAACATAAAACATAGGTTTGTGCTGGGAAGATTAATTGTGGTCTGCTGGATTGCAGTTAATGGATCTTACCTTCAAATGCTCTCTTTGGAAGTTTGTTAAGATTGTTCCTTGATAAGTCCAAGTCTTCCAGCCTCTCAAGGTATTTGAACGTCGCTGGTTCGAGCTCTGAGATTGCATTGCTGCTGAGGTGCAAGAGTGTAAGCTCTCGAAGGTATTCAAGTGTTCCAGGAGAAATTCTCGCAAGCAAGTTGTTTGACAGGTCTCTGCAGAAATTGATACTTTGGTCAACTCGTGGTTATAGTAACAGCAAGGGCTCATACTACTTTTTTCAGTCACTTTTCTCTTAACTAGTTCGTATTTCTAAGGCCAAATCCAAGCTCGGCTGATCAATAGTCATATTTAGGGATTCGCCTTTGTGGAAGATAATGATTTCCTCGAAGTAGGCTTATGCTGGGTCTACTAGTTATGAAAGTACAGTAGATTACAGTTTTATCCATAAAAGTTATCTTTCACAGCGCATGCGCCGAATTTGACTTTACGCCAAACGTAATCAAACTGAAATATAGATACATATACGATCAATCAACTAATTTCAATAATAAACATAAGACAATGCGTAAAATATGTAATCGGTTTGTGCAAAACTCGTCTACAACAATGTTTACAATAGAATCTTTTGGCATACAAATTGACAAAGGGTTATTGAGAACATTAATAGAATCACTTTTACTGAAATAGAAAAAAAAAAAGAGAATTTAATTTTACGTCAACCGTAATTTCACTCGCATACGTTAATAAATAAATCAAAATATAGTTAAAAGAGTCAAAAACTAAAACTAAGAAATTCAACAATAGCTGACTCTTTTTACTGGCTGTTGTACAGCTCAATAAAATTTAGAACAAAGCTCCCTCGATATCTTTCGTACTTTGTGGGGACGGGAGTTAATTTGGGAACTTTTCGGGACTTGTCGCGTTGTGGTCTGTTGCGGATGACGTATGTTCGCGTTGTTATTATTTTCGTTCCAGAGAGTCTGATAACTACGACAATAAGGGCGCTTGCCCCTCCTCTTACCATCGTAACTTGTAATAACTTCGCTGGAACGCTGCCCTTGGCTACTAACCTCGCTAGACAGTATCGTAGAGTTCACACTTACAGTGTCTCGAGGTTGTGGTTCTTAGCAAAAACGTTTGCATCAAGAGATTCCAGTCGATTTTTGTGGAGTTTGCTGCAAGACAAAATTTTTTACAGTAAACGATTTTGGTTTGTTGTCTCTGAACTCATTAGGCTGTGTTGCATACTTGTTTGACCAAAAAAACATTGGAAACAAATAAAATAATATGACTAATACCCAATTGCAGCAAAAAGAAAGTCCTAAGGACTTGTGCTGCAAGTTAGTGTTGTTAACTGCACACGGTACTGTAGCGGTTTCTAGTTCAACCAAACCAGACCCTAAATTCTACTCATAACATGTTCAGTTAAAGCTGCATTAGTTCGTTGTTGAAAATCCTGGGAGTTGCCGCCAGCGCTTTCTTGATTGGTGCAGCTTAGCCAGCGTTACCTCAGTAACTGCACGGTTTGCTTGTGGTATGAGAAGTATGAAATAGCTAGACAACTTACATGTGGGCGATGTTTTCTAGGTCAAAGAAAATTCCCTCGGGCAAAAAGAGCAGCTGGTTGTCGAACAGGTCTCTGTGGATGATGATAATTTATTAGTGGGTAGGGTCAAGGGCCTTGCAATTGGGAGGATAGGCCTATGTTGTTGCAGTCTTCCCCCCGTCTTTCTTCTGTCTGAACATGTTTTTGGCGACCACAGTAGATGACTCCTTTGAAAGTGCCGTATATGGCTATGAGGCGTGCGAGGTGGGAACGGAAGTATAGTAGGCCTATGCAGATTGTGCAAAAGTGAGACTGTAAAAAGTGAGAAATTAAGGTTCAAGAAGATTGCAGTAGGCTACGCTTGACTGAGCTTCGAAAGTGATATTCTGAATCAAGAACTTTCCATATCTTAGCCAACCTGACTTTGGCTGCTGAATAGGTCATCCCAAGATCACTTTGTCTTAGTTTCGAAGAACTAAATAGGCCTGCAAGAAATAAGGCGCCTCGGAACAGTTTGCTTTCTCGAAAAAGTAGTTTTGTTAAGTAGGAATTGTCGGATTATTGGTACTGGAAAAGAACGATCGGTCTGTCTTAAATAATCGAATTCATTCGAACGTTTCTTTTGGCACCTACAGCCAAGAAAAGAAACTGTTTCAGCATTTTCGGAAATTGTTTCATGAGTAAAAGCGGAAATCACTGCAGTAATTGTATGCTGGAGCAAAAAATTCAAGATAAATTTTGATCCGTGGCATATTTCTTTAAGAAATAGAAGACTGATTGGGTTCAAGATTGTCTGCAGAAGACTTTCAGTAACTAATATAACTGTTAAACTTGACGAGCTGCATAGGAATATGTCGGTCGCCGCGTTTTGAAGTGTAATCTGTTCGATGTGTAAATTTGTATCCTAATTTAAGTTGTATTTCTTTCTTTTCTTTATGTACTCCACTATTTCTATTTTATAGAAGTGGGTGAATAAAAATATTTATACAATATGAACAGCAGACATAATCCTTGAAAGGAAGCAGCACTAGGTACGGTTTCTTTTCCAGTATTTTAAAATATTTTCCTTCCTTCCATGTAACCCTTTTAATCGTCTGTTCCAATTCTGATTGCGTTCAGTGCAATGCATGAACCTAGGCAAATGTGACGTATCGTACTGTAGAAGACCAAACCTCGAAGAGAGCCGAATGTGGTAGGGGTTCTAGTTTACACTTACCCCGACTCTTGCCATATTCTCTGATATCACGAGCAGCGTTTACAAGATCAGCTTCACCCGTACTCTGCGAATGAGGGGTTCCGACTTGAGCTGCCTCTACGGAGGGGTAAAGGGCCCTGCGAAGCCACAATCTTAAAGGACCCATTGCACTATTTACTCTTCAACTTGCATTGTTTTAAAATATTTGAATACGATACTTTACTAGGCTGTGCACTCAACAAATAACCCACGGTTTTGGCTGTTTTAAGCCTTTTCCGAGACCCGTTGACTTATAGCGAAAACAGGGGAGCAATTAACATAATCGTTTTTTTCTGATGGAAAACTTCTCGCAGACACCGTCGACTGCGTGATACACATCGAAGGTAGCAGAACACGGCAAGTGAGAAAATCAGCGTGGTTTTATTACCGTACGAAATTGGGGTCGGTTTAGAAACATTTGGAGTGATTATGGAAGTAGGTTGCGTTAGTATTATAGGTAAGACAGGTCCTTTCACGTTATTAAGCTGTGATCCAAGCAGATGTTAGCTGCGTTCGTTGCACTCCGGGCTGTCTCTGGTGTTTAGTCACCAGTGTCCGGTTCTTCTCTTAAAACGCGTTTTTTATGGCACTTGCCTTCCGGCCAAGTGCCATATACCGATCATATTTCCGTCGGTCGGTCGGTTGGTCGGTCGGTTAGGGTACTTCCAGATATGCTAGGACGATAAAACTTGGCAGGCATATCAGGGACCCGACCAAACTAACTTGGAAATAGTAACTTGCTTGAGCGAACCATCGTGGGGGAGATGGAGGTGGTGGATTCCGGAAAATAGGGACATTCATAATTTTCGAACGGGTGATTGGATCATAATGAAACTTAATATCTGGAAAGATCTCGCGTCTCAGATGTCTCATTTTGAGTCCGGACCGGATCCGATGAATGTGGGAGGGGGGAACCGGAAATCGTGTGAAACTCTCAGAGTGGGGCGATCAGGATGAAACTTGGTGGTAAGAACAAGCACAAGCTCTAGTTATATCACTGACGGAACTGGAGAGGATTCGGACACTGTGGGGGAGTTGGAGGTAGGGGGGGGGGGGTCCGGAATTCCGGCGATCTGTAGTTAATGTACTTCCAGGTGGGCCAGGACGATAAAACTTGGCAGGCATATCAGGGACCCGATCAAACTAACTTGGAAATAGTCACTTCCCGATCCGAGCATCGTGAGGGGAGGGGGAGGTGGCGGAATCCGGAAAATAGGGACATGCATAACTTTCGAACGGGTGATTGTATCTTAATGAAACTTGATATCTGGAAAGATCTCGTGTCTTAGATGTCTCATTTCAAGTCTGGGCCGGATCCGACGAATCTGGGGGGGGGGGAGTCGGAGGGCAGAACCGGAAATCGTCTGAAACTCTCAGAGTGGAGCGATCGGGACGAAACTTGGTGCAAAGAACAAGCACACGCTCTAGATGCATCACTGACAGGACTGGACCGGATTCCGACACTGTGGGGGAGGTGGAGGGGGTTCCGGAATTCCGGCGATCCGTAGTTAATATACTTCCAGGAGGGCTAGGACGATAAAACTTGGCAGGCATCTCAGGGACCCGACCAGATTAACTTGGAAACAGTCACTTGCCCGATCTTACTATTGTGGGGGGAGGGGGAGACGGCAGATTCAGGAAATGAGTAGCATGCATAACTTTCGAATGGGTCATCAGATCTTAACGAAACTTGATATCTTGAAAGCTTTCATGTCTCAGCATGTCCCACTTCAAGTCCGGACCGGATCCGACGAACTAGAAGGGGGGGGGGGTCGGAGGGAGCCGCGCTCGCGAGCAGGTTCTGGTTAGTCCGCACCGGTGAGATAAAACCGGACACTGGTTAGTTCAAAAAACGGGTTATAAGACTGGTGAGTAGTCACCGATGGATGCAAAAACGGCTTATAAGAAAAACCGGAGACCACCGGTGAGAACTCCCGTGACAAAGAACGCAGCTTGTTTGTTTCTAGAAATGTAATTTAGCACGTTTTCGTGGTATGGGAGGAGGTAAGCTGGAAAGCGATTTTTGTACCTAATTTTTTGTTTGAGGAATTGTAAATCACGCACGTGATTCTGAAATCTCGTGAAACCTCCACATACCTCTTCTTTGGATTGGGACTTACGGATGTTAAGATACTTACAGCTCTTTCAGAGGCACCAGCTTCTTGAAGGTGTCTCGATTCAGTGCTGATAGTTTGTTTACTCCCAGGTCTCTGAAAACAAATGTGTCAGTATGAAAAAAAAAAAAAAAGTTGTCGTGAGTTGCGACTACCGGAAGCTTAGACGGCTGAAAATATGAAGCTTAGGCCATATAGGCTTATTTTTTTCGCAGAAGTATTCTTTCATCCCAAGCTTATTTTGACCCTGCTTCTTGGGGAGCTTCGTTGGTAAGTGGCCGGTTTGCGATTTTAGGGTTTTCGTCAGGGATTTCCGAACACTTTCACAACCGCCGCCTGACACTTGTCAGCTGCGTACTTAGCAGTTTTGATGGTCAAAGAGTGGCTTTAGAGAAGGATGTTTGGTTGGGGGTAAAGTTGCTAGCTGTAGTGCAAAGCTCACCATAGTTGGTAATAGTTCGAAGTAGTTGATACACATTTTCGGAAAAACACCTAAAGATTCTTTAGAATCTGCTTCTGTGAATTTCTGATTGAGCCAGAATCTTTAGTTGTTTTTCCACAAGTTCATTTTCCAGCTCGAGCAAGCGGCCAAGAAGGGCCGAAATATAGCTCTATTAAAGTGCGATTTGCACTGTGAAATATATTCTAACCGTAGTTACTCCCCTGCTTACATGGATCTCGTGTCCGTCGGTATCTTCTGTCCTCCTGGGATTGTTCTGAGGTCTTGTCTCCAGCAGGTCACTGCTTTAATCTCCGGTGTACAAGAGCATGGCCCCTCAGAGCATCTGGACCATCTGAGCTGATCTTCGACAAGCTCCCAGACTGAAAAATTTAGTACAAGTTAGCCTAGGCACTTAAAGCCAAACCCTTACTAGAAATGATCTTTTCCCAATGAAATGGATCAGCAAAAACGTTTGCGAATACACCATTACTTTCCACCTGAAATTAGCAATTTTCCTGTTAGCGCTTGTCGATGATCTCCAGCCTTCCTGCTCTCCGACGCGGCGGCTGGGCGCAAAACATTTGAAAACTGAACGCGCCGTGGTTAAAAAGTGGGAAAACTAAGCAAATAAAAGAAGTAATATACAGATGCTTCTGAGATCCTTATGTCTGAAAGAGTTGTCAGCGGACCTTGAAGATTCCGGCTATACTTTCGTTGTGTGACGGTCAAAACTCGGCAAGGCCAAAAAAGCGCTAAAAATTCATAGGCGCAAATCGAGACAGTGTAGAAAGGTGGGGATTTTAGAAGCTTATAATTCTGCATGGGAGCTAGGTATATTATAAAAAGCATAATAAGCAAGAGGGGTCCTTTAAGAATAGGCTAGCACTTAAGAAGTAAATGACTCAAAAGGTATTCGTGAGTATGCCATACAATCGGCTCACAAGTCGAAACTCGCGGAAATGTAGTTTTTGTCTTTTTACTGCGGTAGGCCTAATTACAAATATCTGAAACAGTAATACAAATTTGGATTAAGTCTCAGTAAATAGAACGTCAGGCATACGCCCCTGCGATTCTGTACCAGAAGAATTCTCGTTGATATATATAGTAAGTAAGTAATTTATTTATAATCCGCCATTTTGAAGAAGCCGAGTAAATGAAAGAAAATAATCAAAACACATAAACATACAGAAAAAAACATAATTTTCAATCTTCGGCCAGGAACTAGTGGATAACGTCGTGCGCCAGTGAAGCTTGGCGAAGTAGCTCATTTTCATTATTTTGACATTAGTTTGCCACCAAGTTCGAATTTTAGCCCGATTTCGATCCGCGAAATCGAAAATCACTTCGAGAGTTGTTTGTGAAATTTGAGCCACAGTGCAAGCCAAAATAAACTTGGTCGCGATCTGGTCGCCTTAATATTGGTTGTGGGCCACATAAACAATCGCGGTTGTGAGCCACAGCCTCTTTGTGGGATTGGGGAAAAACGCGTAAACTTAATAACCAAATACCAACGATATTAGCTTTTGTAGAGATTGGTTGCCAGTTAGAACACTTTCAGTTTAAGTTCCCAAGTCGAACCTCGGAAGAGGGAGTCTCGACTCCGAAAGTTAGTTCGGATTGGACGTTCTGTAAATATACCTACTTTTCTCCTGTAGTAAAGTTTACAGCTGGCCCTTGGCCATATGCAATGCCACTGTGGTGGCTGAAGCTGTAACGCAGCAATTAATTTATATTCTCGATTCTTCCATCGTGTTAGCAAGCAAGCGATAAGGTAGTTCGGTCTTACCAGGTTGTTCCAGGCCAAGGAGCCTCCTCTCCAGCACCTCCGTCTGACCCTGTAACCTCTGAAGGTCGCTTTTCATACTTGTCAAGAATCCCTGAATCTGATTCCTCGTTTGGGTCTCATTCCCACTTCGCTGCATAAGCAAGCTGTAGAGCTCATCCCGTGACCTTCCAAGGGCATCGCAGGCCGAAATCTGACAGATTCCTGTGTTTTCATCCACAAAAGGGGCGTAGATAATCCTCTGCGGGCTACTGCCCCTGAAAAGTAGAATACACAGAAATAGGGATAGCCGTCGCATTGCTCCTTGTTGGACTGGGGCTTTCGTATGCTAGGAAAGGTGAAAAAAAGTATCTTTATTTGATTAAAAGAAAGTCTTGTGAGGTTTCCACGTAGGCAGTGCTGGGCAAAGAAGTATTGCGGAAGGCGGCTTAGTTTTGCGAACTTGGTCCTGCGTCATATTGAGGCAAGAAAGGCTTCAGCAGCATAATTATGAAGGGATGCATGCGTAGTATATAGCCTAAATGGTCTGTTTAATCTTGGTCGTAATCCATGTTGAAGAAGTCAAGACCTAGGATATACTTACTAAATCTGAATTCAAATTACTGCAGCAAAAATTTGATAGTCGTTTCATGGGTGGGCATGTTATCGCTAAGTTACAGACATTTTGAGTCCAGGTAGTTTGCTTTCGTATACCTACCTATACGTTAAAGTTTAACTGAACAGGCAACTTATTTTTACATCTTAGATTCAAATACATTGAATTATTACAACACCTATTGGGGATTTTCATTCTGTCCACAGTAGTCTTCAGTAGGGACGTTGGGAATGTGGACGCTTTCCCATGGCGAATCCGTCCACAATTCGCCCGCGAAAATCACTAAACTATCACTATCACTAGCTAGCACTAGTTTTTGGCACTGCAGACTGCAGACACTTCTTTGTTTATTTGATACACAATTTATTTACTCGTTTGCTGCTGGTATTGTTGCCAAATGTTCCAGGCACCATAGAGATATCACAAAAACGGGAAGAGCGGCAAGCACAATGGGATAATCGATTATTTGGAAATATCAGAAAAACAAACTAACGCTTTTTCATCGGGTTTTCAAGATTATTTAAGCGAACAAGTGATGGGTAACTAGACTGTCGTATCCTAGCCCTTTTCGGTTAAACTTTAAAGAGTTTAGCGAAGTGACAGGCGGTGGGTCTCTCTTTGCACCTTTTCCCTTTTTGAGCGTGTATGTGACAATGGTGAAACGTCACAAACGTGACGTTAGTGTGACTTTCCAGCTTTGCTTCTTTTCAGGATAGCTAGACCTCTGTTTTTGTTGATAATGGCAAGGGCACAGCTTACTCACAAGGGGTAGTAGCCTACAGATGTTTGAGGGTTGTTTTGTGTCGGCTCGCAGCTCGAGTCGCAGCTCTGACGGCAAATGTTTGCTTTTGTGTCTGGTTTTCTTGGCCTTGGTTTCGAGGAAGGATCGTCTCGGGTGGAGGGAGTGAAGGAAACTTGGGGTTTCTGGGGCCTATGTATTGAACCACACGACTATGTTTTGCTTTGTAATTGTGAGGGCCGCAGCGTCTTTTGCCACTCGAGGCTAGGCTTCCTACTGCCTGCCTATGCCCGAACGGTTGAACTGTTTTTTTTTTTTCTTTTTTTAAATAATAATTTGTAAAAAGGTAGGTCGATAGTAACAGGTCAAACCTTTTGTGGTAGCTTGGCCTCCGCCAGTGGATCGTCGACTTGGCAGCCGGCCGTGATTGCCTACTCCCCTTCAAGAGTCTCTTCGAAAATTGGCTGGCAACGTCTGATGACGCCATCACTTTATATTTTCGTAACCTTGCCATGCATTTGTTCGACTGAACTTGTCGGTTATCCCTTTAGTGGCGGCACAGCGCCAGTTAGTTGTGGCAGTTCAGCGTCTGTTTATCAACCTTAGCTGGCATGTGCACAGTCCTGTAGCGACTAACTTGCCAAGGATTCCGCAAGCCAATCAGTGAGCACCACATTGTATTTATAGAAGGGGAATCTAGCCAGGGGACCCAACAAAACATGGGAGGCTTTGGTCTCATGTGTCAGTTTCTTTATGGAACCGAGTTGAACCATTATGATCAAAGACTATCCAGTGAGTCTGTCACGAGCCGTTTCCATTGTCCCACGATTGAATTGTAAGCAAGGTGTATTACCAGATATTCACTAGTGTTAAGTACATAGCCAAATTTTAGAATCTGGTGACAAGTCTTAACGATTTACCACTTTTGGCGATAATAAAAAAAAAAATAAAAAAAAAATCTTATATTAGACAAATGTTGAAGAACATTAGGATAATACTATTATTCACAGTATGTTTATGGGGAGGCTGTTTTTTGCCACAGTAAAGTCTTTCTTTCCGCATATTCTACATGTTCCTTTTTGTGTTATTCTGGGAAGCCATAGGATGTCGGTCAAGACCAGCGAGATCACGCTAACTGGTACTTCAGTACGGTAGGCGACCGAAGCAAAGCTATCGCGTGGTATTTCATGTGGTCTCTGCCCATTGTTTTTACTACGGTTTCGGTTTCGTCTCGGTTATCATTGTGTTGCGAGAGCAACACTTCGGTTTTGTCGTGTTTTTTGTTTGTTTTGTTTTTCCGAGTTGTACTACTTCAGCTTACTGCTAGAAAGTGTTAAGGGTCTAACCTTTGCGGTTTTTACGGAAAGTGTAGAGCTTAGACCGTATTGATGAATATGATATTAGATTGTGGAAAGCTCCGTAGAACTCTTGCCTGGGACCAAAAAAGATGTTTTTTGCTTGTATTCGAGCCAGAGCGTACGGTGTTTGAAGTGAAATGGAGTTGTATAGCCTATGTCAGAGAGGACCATCTGAAGTTATGCAGCCAAGCTTTCTTTTCATCAGACCGTGTTCGAGTGGAAAGCTCCGTTCTAGCAGGCAAGCAGGCAGGCACCAGTTTCAGGTTGAAGATGGACTAAAATCTATAAGTGCTAAATATGTGCGGCAGTAGCCAATGTATCTTCTTTGAGCGATAAATAGGAAAATTTACAGAAAGAAAAAAGTAGTATTTTCCCACGGGTCAGAAGGTGCTGCCATCTATTGTTCCTACCCATTCCTGTTCGTGATTAGTGATCGTAGGTTTACTTTTCTTTGTTTTCGTTTCCAGTAATTTTCTTTTATCATTTCGCCGATTCGATCGGTAACTGAGTCCGATTGTTTTGGACGCGATGGCCTGGAGGCAACACGACCGGGAATACCAAGGAGTAAAAAATGTTTAGTGGTTGGTCTGCCCCCCCCCCCCTCCCCCAGAACTTAGTGACCTCCGACGTGACCACCAACTGCGATATTAGAGAATCGCTTTGCATTTCCGCAACCTGTAAGATTACCGTTCACGGCGCTGGTCTCTTTTCTGTGGATCGATGGAATGCTCGGAAACGAACTTGCTCAAGTACGCTTCTAGTCGACTGAGTGCAGAGTTGTAGGAAACGTTGTCTACCCGTGGAAGGTCACTTAATGAGTTCTGGTGGTGAAAAGGTCGACGTGGTTGAACTTCGTGTTTCCGGCTTACAACTTCAACTGTAAGTGAGGTTGGCCGCTCTCCGTTTCTCTTGTTTAGGCTGATTAACTCAAGCTGCTGCCGGATTGTTTCTGTATTGACCGGGAGATTTCTTATGGCACTTGTGGCAACTGATAAAGCGATTGAAAGCATTCTATACCAAGCGGTTACGTAAATGAGGATGAAGCTTATTGTCAAAGATCATGTGCCGCCAATGTTTCGACAACGGAAATTTCCACTTCGTGAATTTCGAACGTCTTTCGTGACATGCATTATTTTATTTTTGTCTTATCTGCTCTTAGCCCTTCGTATTCTACCTTTTTCTGCCATATGTTGTTCTGCATTACTCATCTGCTTTTCCGTCGTTGTGAACAGCAGTACTCTTCTGTAGCACGAGAATCAGACCAGAGATTCAAAAACACGGCAAGAATGATGTTTTTATTCTTAAAATCCTTATCAGACCCTTGACTTCTTAATCCTAATCTATCCTTCAACCTTTCATAGAAACGAACCCTCTGTTGTGGTTTGTCGTCCAAACCAGGCACGATTTCTAGCATTGTCATTCGAAACAGTGACTAATTTCGAGTCAGAAAGAAACGAAAATTTAAGAAGGTAGGGTATTCAAAATATCGGAAGGATAAAGTACAAAATGATAGAGATAGATATAGAAAATGATATCTAAATTCACTTTGGATTCAGTGTGCCAATGAAAGGAATCTGTGAACCCTGGCGTTGCGGAATAATGGAAACTACAGAAACTTAGGAGATTACCGGTAACATCCCATGAATGTTCCTGTACACTGTGTTGTCTGTCTGCACGAACCACTCTGGGTAAGTTATGTGCTGGGGTTATCCCGGTAAGCTGTGGCCTATGAGTCTATACTGATTTGGTAAAATTACGATAGATCCTCTGATCCAGCCTCCAGTAAATTCCCTGAGATAAGTTCCGATGGACTCCTTGAGCCAGATTTTGGAAGATTCCTGAGCAAAATTCCGGTAGATTCAAAATTCTGGTAGATTCCGTGGAACGAAGTCCGGTGGATCTCCAGTAACTCCCTGAGACAAGTTGAGCAAGATTTCGGTAGATTGCCTGAGCAAAATTCCAGTAGGTTTCCTGAGCAATAATCCAGTAGATTCCCTAAAACTCACCAAGTTCACGTTAATTGGACGAATTTTAACTGGCGCGGCTTCGCCGCACTACCTGATTTTTTCCACAGCCAAACACACGCATTTTTTGTATTTCACTAGTTTATTTGTATGCTTTGTTTATTTATATTGATTTCGAGCACTAGAAACACACATACTTTAACTTGGTGATTTCATGCTACTAATTGTGAATAAAAGACGCCAGGTAGGGTAAGCCAAAATTTATACTACTGTGAATGAATGAATTGATTTATTACATGCAGACTAATAACAAGGCATTTGCACAGCATATACAGAAAAATAAGTAAATAAACGCTGAACGAGGAATAAAGAGCGACATTATCACAATAACATCAGCAACAGCAAAAGATAAATAAACACAAAAACTAAATACTCTAAATTCTTATCTCATGAGTGTTAAAAAGAATGGTATTTTGTAAGGACAAACAAATTAGCTCGCTAGCAAGTTTTTGTCTGCTAAACCTTACTTACTTACTTGTCTAATGCATTTGTCTTTGCTTCCGCTTGGTATGTGTAGGTTCAAAACAGAAGTGCGCATTTTTTTTGGCGTACGTGAAGACAACGATCCGAGTCTCAGTCAGTTCCCGAGAGCGAAATTGTGTGACGTAGTACCTTGCTCCTATCGCGGTTATATGACCGGCATTTTTGCAGAGTCCATGTGTACTGGTGTTTTAAAGCTCAACATAGTTTGCTTTGGTAGTTGATCGAGGTGTGTTGTTCGTTTGTTTTAAAGGTAAACCGAGAGTAAGGTTTTGTAATGTCATTTGAAATGTAACGCAAATGCCCAATTCAAATGTCCAGGTAAAATGCAATGATAGATGCTACTCAAAGACCGCAGGCCATGAGCAACACGATACGGCAAAATAAAAGTACAGCAATTATTACCTACATAAATTCATACGCACGGGTGAACGTTTAGTTAACAAACTTAACTTTTCAGTTAGTTCGTTGTGTTGTTACGTTTCTTTGTCTTGTGATACAAAAATGCTCACAACTTCACAAATCATACAAATATAAAGAAAATGAGACGTTTGGGTATCATTTTGCTTCAGTTACAAGAAGTCGCTACGCTGACATCACAGTGTTCGTGTCCTATCATTTTTTGGGATCCCAAAACATACGTGGAGGGATACCTATAACATCGCAAAAGTTGTCCGCCTGTCTGTGAGCACGATAACTCTTGAAGGAAATGAGATATTTTGATGAAACTTCGTCGGAGGATCCTTTGAGGCAAGGGAAAGGTTGAGCACATATGTGGACTATATTTAGGGGTCGGGGAGGGGGTTCAAATTAAGGGGAATTTTTTGTTTTTAAACAGCTAATGAGATAGTCGATTAAGGGGTAAGAAGACATTCTGAACACGAATATGAAAATCATTTTCTCGCCGGACAAGTAATTCGCCCAGAATCCGGCCAAAACGGGAAATTTTATTAAAAGCAAAAGTTTTATTTGAAGTCAATTAGATGTTCGATTTAGGGGTAAGAAGACATGCTGAATACTTATGTGAAAACCATTTTCTACCCGGACAAGTAGTTCGCCCGCGATCCGGCCAAAACCAGAAAATCGTTAAAGATTAATGTTTTATTTGTAGTTGGTAAGAAGAGAAGGTGGATCCGTGTATGACAATCATTTTTTACCTGGACATATAGCTCGCCCGGAATCCGGTTCGAGCCGGAAAATTTGTAAAAGGTTAAATTTTTATTTGAAGTTGATTAGATGTTCGAGATAGGGGAAAGAAGATACGCTGAGTTCGTTTTTTAGCTTTCTTTTTTCGCCGGACAAGTAGTTCCGGAATTCGGCCGAAACCGGGAAATTGGCAGAAGTAAGGCAGGAAGTTTTCGTCGAAACAGATATGACTTCTAGAAATAAACACACATGCTGAATCCATATCTGAACTTGGTTTTCTCAGATGATTACCTATTTGGCCTTAATCTGTTTCTGAATTTTAATAGTAAAATTGTTCAAGGAGTCTGGTGAAGATTGGATCTGGCGACGACAAGACCCAATTGTCTGGATCAAGTATTAAATTTGTGGGATCCCATCGAAACCTTTGGTCTTGTTTATAATATCAGTTTAAACAAAGATACAAGCTTTTTATTAGACTAAGAGGGGCTTTAGGTAGGTTTTCTTGCCCTCATTTAATTTGTTTGGGATGGGGTTGGAAGTCATCGAATGAAATTCTACATAAGTAAATATCCCAGTTATAGTGTATCATTAGCTGTACTTTTTTGTTTTGGAAAAATACTGAAGTATATGATCCGAAAGTCCCCGATTGGGTGTGAAACAAAAATACGGTGAATCAGTTTATTGCCTGATTGAGGAGACTTAACCATTGGAAAAATTCGATCGAAGCAAATATGTCAGAAAAACATATGATTCTTCTGTGTGAGGTTGTTGAATAGGTTCTTAAATTTCCTCCTCGATTTAATAATAAAAGAAAAGAAGTATGCTACTTTAACTTCGTTCTTACTGCAACAATTCAGTTTGTTTGCAAAAAATGAAAGATATAAGGTTGGGAAGTATCTTTATCTTTGTATCGTTGTCATTGAAAAATAGCAAATTGACGTTTCTCCATTTCAAGTGCTAGAACAACACCTGACGTTATTTCAAGTTTGCAGTGTTCCCCGACCTGGTTGGGTTACTGCCAGGTAACTGATACCTTCTTCTTTTTACAGGTAAACTATCCAACAAGCCAATCTAGCACGTGTCGGTTCACAGCGCGAACCAAGCTTCACGTCCACGCCTTGTGACTTTGTAATTCTATCCGTGTTTGCCATGAATTATTATAAGGAGACATTATTTAGTAACCAAGGCTTGTGAATCGCAAGCTACCGTCAAATCTGACCTGAACTGCAAATGTTAAGTTTGAGACTAGTGGCTACACATTGTCTAAAGCAGCCGTAGACTCGCAACTTGAACAGTAAATATTTGTGACTTTTGAACTTGAAGTACAAAATGGTTCGTGATCGCGATATGAATCCGGGTCGGCCCTCGGGAGGCTAAAATTGTTGTGTTTATGCGTTACTCGTAAAAGCGTGTATACTGTGTCTCAAGTTGTACAGCGTGCTTCGTTGAAGCGGTTAAATTTACAAGCCTTTTAAAAAGGATAGTGTTTTATTACGTGTCAGAAGAAATTTGCACATTTTTGTTCATTGAAGCAAGCAAGCTGGAGGTCAGCAACATTAGCAGAAATCGGTAAGTTGGAATTTGTGTTTATCCTGTAAAGCAGGCTAGCTGCTGGAGTATTTACAGTTATTTATTTCTTCCTCCGCAGTTGAAGAGAAAACTGTTACAAAGAGCCATAACACTAGGCACATGAGTAAAGAAGAATCTCATGCAACTGAAAAACAACCAAGTTCGTTTAAAGATACGGTTGTTGTTAGGATTTTCGTATACATCGTACAAGATTCGACGCTTTGGGCAAGGAAATTGATTTACGGAAGAGGGGTCAGTACTGCAAGCAGTGTGCTTCCTTGTTCTGCTTACACACACGGTATTCCGGTTTCCCGACCGGTCGTATTTTCCTACGGGATAGAAACAATAGTTCCGTGTTGTACAGTTTGCAGCAAGAACAAATAATCAAAAGAACCACCGTCTCCCCATCTCTGTAATAACGACCATCAGGGTTGCCACTTGACTAAGATTAAATGCACTACCCAAGTATAAAAAAAGTAGCCCACGACTAGAGGAGAAGAACGCTCTTTGTCTTCCACTGTTTCTACTGTAAACCACTTTAGCACGACCCTATAAATATGGCCTAAATCGAACCTTCGTCAAAACTAGGGGTTTTCGTACTTGAACAAATTCCGGCTAGCTAGATTCTGTAGAAACATTGGGACGTTTATACAAAAGACAACGAAATCGTCATCTTTCCTTCTCTTCTTGTAGATTGACCTATTGCAATTTAGGACACAAGGGATCAAAAATGTATTTAATAATGTGTACAAACGCGTAATGTTCTATTTCATGACAGTTCTAAGACCGGAAGACGCGATTTGGAGAAAAGCGCTTGCATTTTCAAGAATTTATGAAACCAGGACCCTTGCCGAGAAGGGTCGAAAATAGCTATTATAAAAATTCAGCAATAAAATTCAGCTGACACATCCATTTTGCACTCTCAAATACTGACTTAACTAGCTCACAAAGAATAGATTAAAGTAATCAGATCAAATGACCAAATGTCTCAGATAAAATGAGTGAAATCACATCACCTTAGACAGAAAGGTTCTTTAAGTACTACCTTTCTTAAAATGTACTGCAGAAGTTCTCAAACTCAAAAATTTATTAAAAAGAGTACAATTGTACTACCGGTGGCAACCCTGACGACCATGCGGAGTCGAATATATTCTGTATACCCTACCCGATGTAAACGAACATCGTAACACCGTCCGAGTCGTCCTTTACAGGTGATTGGTTGTCCACCATTGTGATGTCACGTCTGATGCCCACATTCAGTGACATTTGTACGTTATTCGGTTTGTTAATTTGGTTATTACCCACTCTTAGAGCTTGGTCACACTGGGCTCGAAAAGCCGCCTATTCGACCAACAACTGAAAATCCCTAGGGGACGTGAGATTTGATGTGCTTTGTGGTAGCTTGGGGATAATGAGCAGACTGCAATTAGGGGTCAGTTAGGGTTCCGTTAACCTAATTGTTTTGCTCTAATTGATATCCTGAATTTTAAACGACAATATTCAGAATCAGTTTTATCTTGTTCTTTTTCATTTTTCTACTTTTGCAACCCAAAAAGCCAGGAAAAGAGCCTTAAGTCAGTTTCGTCTTTTCTTCCAAATTTTGACCGTAAGATGGTCTTATTACCGGCGGCTATTACCAGGTGTGACTATAGTGGGACCCGGGTATGACACTGCAGAGCGGGTTCTCCACGCATGCAGGCTGCTACAGGCATGCGCAATGGCGAACAGAGCCTCGTTTTTGTTGCAATAGTGCTGCCGTATCGCTGCTACAGCACTTCTTTGTATTTGCATAATATGCGTTTTTGGATTCACTTTCTTCTTGGTTGAAGCGGCAGCGCTGCAGCATCTTGCAGGGAAGCACGGACTTGGTCGGGGAGCAAGTCCGTGATTCACGAGAAGCGCTGCCGTCTTCCTCGGAAGCGCTGCAGTGTAAAAACGGATGTAGAAAGAATTAGTCCGGAATCGACCGAGAAGTAGACCTGCAGCATGCAACAAAAACGAGGCTCAGGGAAGTAGACGTGTATCAACTCGAAGCTCACAGTACCTCTAGCTCAGCTCAGTTTTGTCGGGGTATCCATAGTCACTGCATGGGACCAAAGACGGAGGATGTATTGGATTATCTGTTCCTGGTTGCAGTAGACTTGTCTCAGGCCTAGATTTTGATCATGGAGCGGATTTTCGGTTGAATGCAATGCTGATGAGTTTGTTCGACGAATTTGGTTGTCGCAGCCGGACCCGAAAAGATCGCTGTAACAACCGAAAGATTAAGTATCGGTCTTTGCAGAATTATGCCCCCTCGAATTTCGTATCGGTCCGGCTGTAGGATACCTAGCTTAGGTGAAGACCGATGAGGTTGTACGGTTTCGAAATTCGGCGTTGTGGAAACTAGGAATAAATCTACGTGTACATACAGTTTGAGAAGACTTCGCATGTGAAACTGGCGTCATTATGGGGAAACCTGCGTGCGACGCGCAAAAGCTTTCGGAGCGAAGGGTAAATTCGTAGCCGATTGCGAAAATTTTCTTCCATCTTCGCTTATCGGTATCTGCGCTCCGCTCATTTCCCTTGGTGTAGTTTCAGTCAGTCATTATCTCTGAATCTACGAGAACACTCGCAACCTTCTTACTCCTTTCCACTACCTCGCCGAAGATTTTCAGTTCTGTGATGCGTATCTCCTTCTGAAATGTGGGGGGGGGGGGGGGCCTCACGTAGCCCAGTGCTTTGATATTGATCCTTCGGCGTTTTCTCCGGAGAACAGAAACCCCGAAGAAAAACAGCTGTCTACCTCATATACATTGAAGTATTCGGAACGTGATATCTACCACATACGCCTGCAAAACTGAGCGGATGGCTTGCCAAAACATTAAAAATTGGCAGAGGTTTCAAAGGAAATGTGCTACGGGCTCATGTTTGTTTACAGGCAATACTCTTTTCTTTCGGTCAAGTTTGAAAAAGATCGCTCTTATGCAATTAGGCTACATACCTGGGCTAATTTGAAATTCTTTTGATAGAATAACTTTGGTCGCGGCGTCCGCTTTTGGTTTTTATGGCATTTGAGCATACTCAGTTTCTGTCGGTCTGTCCCGGTTTTGCCAGTTTGGGCACTTCTGCATAAGCTAGGACGATGAAACGTGGCAGGCATATCAGGGACCCGACCAGATTAACTTAGAAATAATCACTTCCCCGATCCGACTTTCCCCGGCTCCGGGAGTCTTGAAACTAGGAACAAGGGTAGTAAAAGGGGAGCAAAAAGGCAATGTCTAGGTGTGGTATCGATCCAAAGACCGCTTTCATGGAAGCCTCACACGCTAGCGTAGAGCGCCATTCGACCTTATGCTTAGAGCCGAATGCAGGAACATTACAGTTTAAGGATTGAGATGCGTCAAGAACAAGTGCTTCAGATGCTCAGTTTCAAATCCGGACCAGATGCAACAACTGGGGGGGGGGGGCTGGAGAGGGCACCGGATATCTCATGGAACGCTTCCACATAAGCTAGGACATTGAAACGTGGCATGCATATCAGGGAACCGAACAGGTTAACTTGGTTTGGTGTGAAGAACAAGTGTCTCAGATTTTCAATTTCAAATCTGGCCCGAATCTGAAAACTGGGAGTGGGGGGTAGAGGGGGGACCGGAAATCCTGTGAAACGCTCGGGGTCGAGGGATCGGGATGGAACTTGAAGGGAAGAACGAGCATTAACCCTAGATTGTTTATTGACTAACAGGACCAGATCGTGTCGCAGTGGAGGTTTCCTGGATTTCTGGTGATAACAAGTTAGGGTACTTCCAGGTGTACCAGGACCATGAAACTTGGCAGAAATATTACCTACTCTCGCATGTCGACTTTAAAATAGTTCCTTCCCCGATACGATGATCTTGGGGGGAGTGAAGAGATGGAGAATCCAGGATCTAGTGACATGCATAACTTTGGAACGGGTGATCGGACATGAATGAAACTTGACAAGTGTCTCAGATGATCAATTTCAAGTCCAGAACGAATCCGATAACTGGGGTTGGGGGTAGCTGGAGGGGTTGCCGGAAATCTCGTGAAACGCTTAGAGTCGAGAGATCGGGATGGGGCTTGGAGGAAAGAACAAGTATAAGCCGTAGAGACAATAGTAACAAAACAGGGCCGGATCATGTCACAAAGGGGGGGAGTTGGAGAGGTTTTTCCACAATTCCGGTGATCACGAGTTGGGGTACTTCCAAATGTGCTATGACCATGAAACTTGGCAGGCATATCATATTAGGGACTCTATCAGATTGGCTTAAAAATAGTCCCTGCCCCGATCCGGTCATCGTTGTGGGAGTTTCAGTTGTCAGCGAGTGGATTAACCATTTCAAATTTACTAGATTAAGCCCATTCTCTGATGAAATGAATATCGGGAGATTGATCCAGCCAAACATGCTAACTATTTTTATAAGTGCCATATGAGCTTCCAGCTCTTGTTAAAGTTAACAGATTTTTGGATGCGGTTAAGTGTTTCCGAATGTCGCGGTTTTTGACCTCTACCAAATTTCCGGTCTTGGCCAGATTCCGGTCGAACTACATGTCCGGCGAGAAATAAAGTTCAGATGTCGATTTAGCATGTATTCTAACCTCTATAGACTTACCGAGGCTATCATCGACATATTCACAATAAACTTTTACTTCGTCCAGATTTCCGGTAGCTGCCGTGTGCCGGGCGAACTACTTGTCCGGCTAGAAAACAAGTTCAGATCTGGATTCAGCATCTCCTTTTACCCCTAAATCAACTGTCCCGTTAGGTAGAAAAGAAAAAAAAATCATCCCTTAATCTGAAACCCCTTTCCCACCTGTAAATATAGGGCCACAGGGCTCGTCTACGAATTTGACCTTTAGTTTGATTGAAAGAATCCCCACACCAAATTTAAGCAAAATATGTCAATCCCTTGGAGAGTTATCGTGCTTACAGATGGACAGACGGACCGGCAGATTTCACAAAGTCATACGTATCCCGTCTAAAAGCCAACGATGCTTCAAAGAATTGGGCCAGATTCCATTTGATATTCTTCCACACACGTCACTTACTGTTTTCTAAGGTGAATTTTTCAGTTCCTGGCCTGGTGCCTATATCGAAGCTCAGGATTCAGTCGTTTTGTTTTATTTCTTAAAATGTCTGTATTAGAAATATCCTCGCGGAATTTATTCGATTAAAAATTAAATTCTTTGTTAATCAAACAGTCAAAGTTGTCACTGAATAGGTGGAGTTCCGTTGTCTTGCGTGGAACTGGATTACGTAATTTCTCGTCAAAATATATAAATAGTTTCCGGCTGCGCTGTTTGAATAAGATTAGCTGAACGGAGTTTTCGCAGCTCCCCTGGACCTGGGTCTAATCAGTTCCCTGCCACTTTAGCAACAGCCCATGCTTTTTTGATAAAATCATACTGTTCAAAACTTGCTTAAGTACCATTACCTCGATCTTCGTCCCCCGTTCTTTAGACCGCCATGAGCTTTGTCTGCTGTCGTCCAATCAAGCTGAACGCCTCATTTTTATGGCACTTGTGCCATATACCGATCACTTTTCGGTCGGTCGGTCCACTCTTCTCGAGTTAGGCGTGTTAGGGACCCGACCAAACTAACTTGGAAATAGTCACTTGGCCTATCCGACCATCGTGTGGCGAGTCTGTTCCCAGTTATCGGTGTGGCGAGTTGTCTTGTGGCGAGTTGTCATGGAATCGTATACGTGATATCCTGTACCTGTTACTGTGCCCTTTTCACTTCCCGCCACTAGGCAAGCGACGTGATTCGACGCGTGTGTGTCGTTGAAGTAAGAAACATAAAATATTTCCGGAAAACAAATCTTGCTTGGATCGATTTCACGTACTTCCTTTGTATTACGTATATTAAAGACCGTTGGATGTAAGAAGTTTAATAGGGTAGTTAATTGCCCATTCACAGACACTTTAAAGTATAACTGAAAAGACAGCTTATTTTTGGGATCCCAAAACGTAAGTGGAGGGATACCTATGACATCGCAAAAGTTGTCCGTCTGTCCGTCCGTCCGTCCGTCCGTCTGTAAGCACGATAACTCTCGAAGGGAATGAGATATTTTGATGAAACTTGGTGAGAAGGTTCGTTGGGTCTTCGGACCAGTCAAGTTCGTAGATGGGCTTTGTAGCTCTACATTTAGGGGTGGGGGAGGGGATTGAAATTAAGGGACAAACAAAATATTTTGAAACAGCTAATGTGATAGTCGATTATGGGGTAAGAAGACATGCTGAACACGATGGTGAAAACCATTTTGTCATCGGACAAGTAGTTCGCCCGGAATCCGGCCAAAACCGGAAAGTTTGTTGAAAGTAAAAGTTTTATTTGAAGTTGGTTAGATGTTCGATTTAGGGGTAGGAAGACATGCTGAAGACGATGGTGAAAATTATTTTCTCGACGGACAAGTATTTCGCCCGGAATCCGGCCCAAACCGGAAAGTTTGTTGAAAGTAAAAGTTTTATTTGAAATTGATTAGATGTTCGATTTAGGGGTAGGAAGACATGCTGAAGACGATGGTGAAAATTATTTTCTCGATGGACAAGTATTTCGCCCGGAATCCGGCCCAAACCGGAAAGTTTGTTGAAAGTAAAAGTTTTATTTGAAGTTGATTAAATGTTCGATTTAGAGGTAGGGAGACATGCTGAAGACGATGGTGAAAACTATTTTCTCGACGGACAAGTATTTCGACCGGAATCCGGCCCAAACCGGAAAGTTTGTCAAAATTAAAAGTTTAATTTAGAGTTGATTGGATGTTCGATTTAGGGCAAGAAGACATGCTGAACACTTATGTGAAAACAAGTTTCTACCCGGACATGTAGTTCGTCCGGAATCCGGCCAAAACCGGAAAACTGTTGGAAGTCAAAGTTTTATTTCTAGTTGATTAGATAAGCGATTTAGGGGTAAGAAGAGATGCTGAGTCCCTGTGTGACAATCGTATTTTACCCGGACATATAGTTCGACCGAAATCCGGCTGGAATCAGAAAATTTGTTATAAGCTAAATTTCTATTTGAAGTTGATTAGATGTTCATTACTGGGGAAAGAAGATACCCTGATTTCGTCTTTGAGCTTTCTTTTTTCGCCGGACAAGTAGTTCTGGAGTTCGGCCGGAACCGGGAAATTGGCAGAAGTGGCAGGAAGTTTTCGTCAAAACAGATATGACTTATAGGGGTAAACACACATGCTGAATCCAAATCTGAACTTTGTTTTCTCAGGTGATTAGCTATTTGGCCTTAATCTGTTTCTGAATTTTAATTGTAAAAATGCTCAAGGAGTCTGGCGAAGACTGGATCTGGCTAAGACAAGACCCAGTTGTCTGGATTAGATATTGAATTTTTGGGATCCCATCGAAACCTTTGGTCTTGTTATATTCGTAAACACTTTCGTATTTTGACTCTGCCAAGGGATTTCTTATTTTTTGTTTCATCCTGGGCTCTAGTAGTGACGCTCAGAATATGTAGCCTACTGCTGGCCCGACAAGACATGAATTTCAGCAAAAGCGTACATTTCAGAAGAAAGCTGGTTATTGTGTGTCCAAAAAAGATTTGTTTTTCGGCAGTCCTTTACAGATGTAGTTGCTATCTATGTAGACGTACAGGCACATAGAGGTACCACAAATCTGAAAGAAAAAGTTCATTCGATGAAAATCGGTTATGTGAATAGCGGAGCAACGAAATAACGCATTTTCATCGGGACTTGAAGCCTATTTAAAGTTTAACTGAAAAGCAAACTTATTTTTGTATCATTTAGTTCAATACACTGAGTTATTTGGATTCTGCTAAGAGATTTTTTGATTTTCCACTATCTGCTCTCGTAGTGAGGTTCAGAGTATCTACGGCTGTCCCCACAGCGTAAATTCTACTATGACGCGGAATATTTGAATCGGCACACAGACGTGGCTTTTTAGTGGGCGGTGATAAGCTTGGCGAAGACTGCTTAGTGCCCGAACAAAAAAATGTTCATAAATCTTTTTCGTCAAGCATGCGACACAGGTAGTACCACACATCTGACAGGGAAATTCCACTGTTTGAAAATTGGTTATTCGTGAATAGTGGAGCAACAAAGTAACGCATTTTCATCGGGTCTTCAAGCCTCTCTAAGTGAGTAAGTGAGGGGTAACAAGACTGTCCCTTCTCTGCCCTTTTCAGTTAACTTTAAGTGAATAAGTGATGGGTAACTTGACTGTCATACCTCATCCCCAAGGCCGTATCCAGGGGGGGGGGGGTGTAGGGGTCCCCCTCCCGAAATAAATTCCTGTAAACGGGCCTGCTCATCCCTATTCGGTTAAACTTCTACTTCTTGGACTAAATAGTGTTACATTAATGATTGTGCGGCCGTTTAATTGTCACAATATCGCATTTTTGATCCGGGCATGAGAACATGTGCGTCTGTCCAAGGCTTAGGGGATTGCATTAATTCGGTTTGGCTAAAATATATATCTCTTCCAGTAAATCATCTTGGTACCCAAATGACCTACGAGGGTCGGAGCACCATCGCTCCTCGTTTTGGGACCAGGCATTTTCCAGCCAAACAGGATGGAAGTCATCCAGAAATGCCGAAACTTACTCGGAGTCACCGCAATTCCATTTGGATGACGTCACGCCAGAATTAGAACTCGAATTCGACGATAGGTGAGTAAATATTTTGTTGACTTTCACTTTAGGAATGTTCTGATAACGATGAAGTTACAAAATGAATGTTGAGGGTGAAAATTAGGTTTCACTGTGTCACCTTGGTTGGATGCCTTCCTCTGAATTTTGTGATTGTGTTTGGATTCACATGCATATCATTTGGATACATTCCTTGTGTTTTGTGTCTGAGGATGTGTTTTTGATTTTTTTTTGGTTTACTTGAGACGAAATCTCGGCTTGGGGTTGAAAGTAATAGCATGTTGTATAGAAAAAATCGTGAGGACTGAATACGTCAGTCGTCCATATTGAAATGACTTAAGAAGACAAACTACTGTTGGCACAAGCTACGCATGCGAACAAACTTGGATCACGTCCGCGAATTTGACTGAATTCGAAAATATTTTTGAACGGATGATGACACCCTGCCAACCTTCGTTAGTACAACACAGTTTTCTGGCGCAGATTGAAATCGTGAAAATCGGTTTTGTACTTTAGTGCCTGTAGGATGTTAGGACTATATTAAGGATACCTTGTCCTTCCTTGCGCCGCGTCTAGAATGTAATAGGGATGCAATCCCCCCCCCCAACCCTCCCTACACTGGAGCACTTGGGTGAGGGGGAGATAGCTTGTACATGGGAAGTGACGGTACTCTTTCCTTAAAAAGAAAGCATATTGAGATGATTGGGAATTTTTGGTTGACGCAGGCTCGCTCGCGGCTTTCTTACAGGGCTTGAGGTTTATAATTATAAAAATGAATTGATTTGTTCCAACTTTTCACCTTCCATGAGTTCGCACAAAAGTCGATTCATCCAAATCGTTGTGCGAGATCAGACCTTGGCACAATTTTTTCTATTAAAATTTAGAGCAGAATACGGCCAATGGCTAATCATCTGAGAAAACCAAGTTCAGTTATGGATTTAGCATGTGTGTTTACCGCTATATGTCATAATTGTCTACTTTGACGAAATTGATCCTGAAAATTGAACCTGTCTTACTTTTGCCAAGTTTTCGGTTTCGGCCGGATTCCGGGCGAACTACTTGTCGGGCAAAAAACTAAAGCTTGTAAATTCAGCAGGTCTTCTTACCCCAACATCGAACCTCTAACCAACTTCAGATAAAACTTTAACTTTTAGCAAATTTTCAGGTTTTGACCCGATTCCGGGCGAACTATTAAATAGTAGCAAATTTTGTCCGGGGAGAAAACAATTTTCATATACAGATTCACCATGCCTGCTTTGCACCGTATTGAACCTCTAAACAAGTTAAGATAAAACTTTAACTTTTAACCATTTTTCAGTTTCAGCCGGATTCCGGGCTAAGTATATCTCCGTGCAGAAAATGATTGTCGTAGACGGATTCAGCATGTCTTCTTACCCCTAAATTGAACAAATCACCAACTTCAGATGAAACTTTTACTTTCAACCCATTTTCCGGTTTCGGCCGGGTTCGTGGTGAACTACTTGTCCGTCGAGAAATTGATTTTCATATAAATGTTCCTGTCTTCTTACTCTTAAATCGGACATCTAATCAACTTGAAATGAAAGTTTTACTTTTAACGAACTTTCCGGTTTTGGCTGGATTAGGGGAGAACTACTTGTCCAGCGAGAAAATGATTTATGTTTGTGTTCAGCATGTCTTAATCCCCTATATCGGCTATCTCTTTAGCTGTACAAAATATTTTGTTCGCCCCTTAATTTGAGCTCCCTTCCCAACCCCTAAATGTAGGGCTACAGAGCTCATCTACGAACTCGACCTGTCGCTTAACCGACAGAATCTTCACACCAAGAGTTAACGTGCTGACAGGCGGACAACTTTTACGAATTCATAGGTATCCCTCGACTTAAGTTTTAGGATCCCAAAAGGCAGGAATGAACAGTGAACTGCGTGTCATGTGCTAGCGGGGCTTAAATTCCGATCATTGACACGCCCACCCCAACCCACCCCGACCAAACATCGTTGGATTTAAAATATGCCAGAGGTATTGTCATTGCTTTTCTGCTTTTAGCGTTGAAAATGAGTTGCGCTGTGACAGTGCTTCAGATGGCGCTCTCACACCGGATGGAGCTGAAGCGATGGACGTCACTATTGACGTTCCATCCGCTTCGTCTTCCCCGATTGTGGATGGCGAGGCGCTGATGTCAGTTCAAATCTCGTTTATGAACGATCCATGGTCCGACTTTGATACCAGCAGGGTAAGTTTGAATTGTTCGTAGCTTATATGATCTTGCAATTCTTTCGGTAAATGTCCAGTCAACGCAAACATTTGTTTTGGTTTGCAATGTTGTTTTTCCGAGTAATTTACATACGTGTCATAGGACCGTGCCGAATTGCACTTGTGAGGATAAGGTACTTCTGAGAAAGTGTCTGATGGCGCAATCCTTAAATGACTGTCCTTGTCAGGAGTTATCAGTCAGTCTTTGATTAAAAGATTAGCTGAAATGATTAGTAAGCGTATTTTTTAATGCTTGGTAACTCACCCACTGTCTAAAACTCTACAATAAACACAATTTAATTTCTTCCATTTTCTCTTGCTTGTTTTCTGCGCTCGTGAAATGTAACAGTAGCAAAAACAAAAAAGAAATAGAACCTCCGTCTGTACTACAACCATGCGGTGTCGAATAATATACAGACGATTCTCGATGCGAACGAGCGGAGGGAGGAGCTACGCGGAAAATCACAATTACTTACCTCTACCAACGGCTCATCGCAGTCGCAGCTGGTCGTACGCGCCTGCTACGGTCTTTTCCTCTTAAATGCGCAGCAGCTAAAGGCGTATTCTTACCGTTCCCCGAGGACTCCTTTTGAAGAGTCCCTGCTTTTTTGTTTGTCCCAGGGACTCGCTCCCAGTATTCTCGTGAGTCCCCATGGACAGGAAAGCTCCGATTATCATGACCATCATTAAAAAGGACTCTCTTTCAGATTTAGAGGGGAATCAGTTTTTGCTTGTGTTGGTACAGTGTAAAAAAAAAAATTAAAATAAACAAAACGAAAAATAAAGTGGATCCAGACTAATTTCGTCAACTGCATATTTTTTTTCGAACGAAATCCATTTTGAAAGCATTCGCCGTGTTCTCGTTGTTTTACGTACGCCGAGTCCGCGTGAAGTGACTCCCTGTATTCTCGCCGTTCCCGGTAACATTCCCTCCTTAACTTCTGCGGGATTACCAGTATCTTTGCGAACGGCGACTCAGGCGACTAGCAATGCTTCTTCGTCGAGGTCTACTGACTTTGGCGACGTCAGAACATGGTGAAGGTAGCCTACTTAGCAAGGCATCTAGAGGAGTCCTCAGGGAACGGCGAGAATACGCCTTAAGAGGGATGTAGCCATAGATTATTCTGATCATTATTAATTTCCGTGACATGGGGATGTGAACTGGTTAGATGAATTTGCCTTCGAGCGGGATCACTGTTCCTATGGCCGGCTTCTACCAGACTATTGTAGTGGTTTGCGAACTCTGTTCACAAGCCCATCGGTAGCTCAAACGGTTAGCACTGTAAAGAGTTTTTCCATATACAGATTAAAGTTAACTGCAGTATTTACTACTCAGATTCATCTTATCTCTATTTGGTGAATCTGAGTAGCAAATACTGCAGTTAACTTTAATCTTTATACGGATAAACTTTTTACAGTGTGCCTTTTAAGCAGAGGGTCCTGGGTTCAAATCCCGGCTGAGGAGCATTTTGTCTTCCAGTTCATTACTTATAAATGGGATGTAGCCGGGCGCCAACAGAAAGCTCAGCAAGTAGCTCTAGCTCGGCTCAATTTTGTCGGGGTATCCATAGTCAGTGCATCGGAACAAAGACAAGGTTCTGCTTGGCTTATTTGTTCTTGATAATTGCAACAGTTTACTTGTAACCCGATTATGAAAAACAGCGGTCTGTATAAAATGTAGGGAAGGGGGACGAACAGGGACTATTATAAAGCAAATTTCATTCATGCATCGACTTTTAAGGAAATAGCTCTTCTCTTCTTCCTTGACTATACTTCCCTTGATTTGCCCGAACGGCGTTTCGTTTTTGGTAATCATTTGCATTTTAAATCTTTTCTTAGAGTTCTTCTACCTGGCATGGCGGTCGTCACGAGATGGCTCTGCGAAATTTTTTGGAGCCTGAAAGGTGTCCTGGAACCCCGGATAGCGACCCGGGTAGTCAAGACCATGATAATTCGGCACATGAGGAAAGGAGGAATAGTGAACGCTTCGCAAGCTTCCCAAAATCGAAAAGCAGAAGGAGGAATAAGGTAAAATGAGTTTATTTTTATGGCATTTTTTGGGGTCGGAGACTCTTCTCTTAACTTTAGTTATATTCTGTCATGTTACATCACTGAGTTTTCAGTAGTATCATCGCACCTAAAAGTAGCCTTTCAAGCCTGACAATGGATGTGGGAAGATATAGTATAAACAAAAAGGGGTAGGCAATCTATATTGCCTAAAATTGTGGCCTGCCTTTTGGGGTCCCAAAACGTAAGTGCAGGGATACCGAAGACTTCGTAAAAGTTGTCCGTCTGTCCGTCCGTCGGTCAGCATGATAACGCTCCAGGGGAATGAGATATTTTGATGAAAGTTGGTGTGAGGATTTCGAGTATCGAGTCTATTGCAAGTCATATTACACTATCTATTTTAATTGGAACAATATATTTTGGAATCTTGTACGATCCTACCTGCCTATAAGGAATGTTAGCACATCTGTAATACACACTCTGAAGTTGTTTTACCTCGATCATGCACTTGATGATCGAGGCGAATTTTAAAAATCTGTGCCTGGGAAGTTTTGCCACGGGGACGTTTTGTCGGTAAGCCATATTCTTTGGGTATAGTCATGACCGTATCCAGGGGGGGGGGGGGGGTTACGGGGTTGACCCCCCCCCCCCCCCCCCCCCAAACATACAAAAATAATCTTTTTTATAGGCTTTTCCCCGTGATTTATGTCTTTTTTGTACTTTTTTGTCAGACCCGCAGGCTAAACCCCATCCCCCGAAAAAAATTCCTGGATACGGGCCTGGGTATAGTCTGGCAGTCTGTCGTGTCGGGGGGTTGAGAAATGTTGTTCAAACCTCGTATGAGAATTCACTGGCAAAGTACAGGCCAAGTTCGTAGATGGATCCTTTAGCCCTATATTTAGAGGCAGAGGAGGGGGGTTTCGAATTAAGAATAGACAAATATGTTTTATAAGCTAATGAAAATAATGAGATAGTCGTTTCGTCCAAACACGGATTTATCAGCAAAATATAAAATAATAAACCCGACCGAAAAAATACTTAAAATTGAATTGTTGATTGTTGCTCGAGCAACAGCTTTCAATGCTTGCGCGAACCATTTACTAACTCGATTCGTGGTATAGATTTTAGTATTATGTTTAGTGCGTGTATATATTTTCTTTAGTTTCTTTTCTTCTTTTCTTTTTCTTTATGTACTCCGCTTTTTCCTTTTTGTAAGCGGGCAAAAATAAATATATTTATATATTTATAGGTCAATTTGTAGTACGGATTACAAATTAGGCGGAAGCTTAGTCGAAATTCTTGGTAGAATGACTTGCAAAAAACCTGCCAGATTAACTGCTTTTTGAAGGCCGCCCAAACTGGGCTAGTGTCATCAGCAGTGTTGCCGCCAGAGATAGCTCCGCAACAATGTAGATAGTCCGTCCTTCAGAACCAAGACAATTTCTGTGGAATAAATGAGATTAAAATTTCTCATGAAGAAAAAAGCTGTCTTTATTAGAAAACTTTATTTTCAACGTTGGGAGGATACAGGAATTCCCAGCGAAGTCTAGGTCTGACAGGTTAAATTTTGCAGCGTGGAATTGATTCTTTTCAAGACTTGGACCGAATCCCTGTTTGTATCTGATTTATATAGGGTGCTGGTATGTTGTGGGGGCCAGTAAATATGCTCACGTCTTTCTTGATATCAAAGTGGTTTCACATTTCGTTGATAAGATGGGAGCAAATTAGGGAGTCAGTTAGTGATTATAAGAACATATATTTCGATCTTCTTAACCGAAATTCTCGACAGTTCCGTCTTTAACAAAATACGGTGGGTCGAATATTAGAAAGTGACTGATTAACAAATGTCCGTCCCCTTGAAAACCAAGAACAGCTTAAGACAATTGCATTTGAACCCCAGGGACCGATGTGCCTCTACGTCTGTGTTTTCTTATCTAATTTGACGAATTTTAGACAATAGTGAATATGCTTCTTTGAACATTAGTGTCAATGCGTAGGCTCAGTTTCACAGTTCCTGAACTTCGCCTCGCATACCCTACCCTCGTGCGCCCCCTCTTGGAATACTGCTGTCCGGCATGGGAACCCCAAGTACAGAACCCGGTTGACCCATCGGAAGAGCTCGTATCCGTACAGGAACGCGGACCGAAAATTATAATGAGATCTGGCTGTCAGTCATACGATCAGGCACTGTCCATGTTGAGAATCCCAAGCATCTACAACCGAAGAAAAGAACTGATACATAACTTCGATAAAAATCTGTTTGCGAATGAGAATATCGATCCTTGCTCCCCCCCCTCGATGCCGCGAAAAATAGCATGAAGAGGCAACAAAATAAATTAGTAGGCTACCTGCCAGAGTGCCAGGTGATGAACCTCATGGTTCGTGAACCTGTTCGTGTCTTGTGGCACGTGAGTTTGTGGCACGTGAGTTGTTAGTGTAGACCAGCGTAATTTAGCATCTTCTGCTACAAAGTTGGTTTGCAAATAAACGATTTGATTGATTGATTGCTTTGAACATTAATTAACTCTAAAGTAGTTTTGGCCTGAATGGTAAAAATGAAGACCCAAAAAACCATTCAGGAGCCCTTGACTGGTAGCCTTATCTAGAGTCTTTAACTGACTGCCAGTTCACCCTTGTCACGGCCGAGGTCACGGCAAGTTGATAAAGTTTGGCACTATTCACAGTTACCTCACGTTTAAAGAAAAACACTTCTACAGTATCCACGATGATGCTGTACCCGATCCCCCTCCGTTTATGACTCATCGGGGGGATCAGGGACGGGATCCTAGAGTTCGTAGATGGGCTTTGTAGCACTTTATTTAGGGGCGGGGGAGGGGGTTTCAGATTAAGGGGACTATTGAGATAGTTAGGAGACAAGCTGAATCCGAATATGAAAGTTATTTTCTTGCCGGACAAGTAGTTCACCCGGAATCCGGCGAAAACCGGACACAAAATTTGTCGACCAATTTTCGGCTATAGCAGTCCCTACCCCTTTATTCTCAAACCAGCATAGCTCTGCGCGTGGATGACGACATTCATTTGTTTATTCTATGGACGTCGGAGAGATCTAGTGTAATGGAAGTTCGAAGGGGTCGATTTATAATGTTCAAACGAGGAAATATGTTGTTCAAGCCAGGATGTTGTTCAAGTTCATGTATGTTTTATGAGCTAATAACATAGTCATTGAGGGGGTAAGGAGGTCCGCTGAATCCATATGTGAAGTTAGTTTTCTTGCTGGACAAATGGTTCATCACGAATTCGGCTGTAACTGTAAATTCGGTTGAAGCTCAAAGTTGTTTCTGAAACCGATTAAGAGATTCGGTATCGGGGCAAGGAGACATGCTGAATACATTTTTGAACTTTATTTTAACAGTAAAATTATGACGGGAAGGAATATGACGAAGACTGAATGGCGAAGACATGACCCAATTGTTTGAATCAAATGTTAGATTTTTGGGATCCCATCGAAACCTTTGGTCTTGTGTTTTTATTTATTTACCCTTGTTTTATTCTCAGAGCAAGCCTGACAGCCCCGGACGAAATCAGTCAAGCAGCAAACGCGAAACAGACTCGATGCCCAGAAGCAAGACCACAGTGGAAAGTATACCTATACCGAAGGCTGAGAAAAATCTTGCATCCCTTTTCGACAATATGGATCGAGAGGAACCGGTAGCCTCCAGAAGTCTGGAGCCAGCCGCGAGTGAGGATGCGCCGCTTTCTGCTGTTTTCAGCCCAAGGTGAGTGGTCACTAACTCGACCACAAGAAACAGTTTTCAATCACTTTAGTTTCCAAGCTCTTCAAAACCGTGCCCGGACTCCACGGATTAACAACAGTTTTCCTCTCATCTTACGCCAAAAACTTGTTCTCTGCTTCGTGTTTTGTGACGAACTTTTGAATATTACGCAATTGCGCACTGTCCGATCAGTGGTGGCCTCTAATCCACACGTTACTCAACCTTTAAAGGACCTGTCTTACCTATAATACTAACGCAACCTACTTCCACAATCACTCCCAAATGTTTCTAAACCCAGAGACCCCAATTTCGTACGGTACATTCTAACCCCTCTAACACAACCACGTTGATTTTCTCACTTGCCCTGTTTTGCTACCTTCGATGTGTTACGCTGTCGACGGTTGTCTGCGAGAAGTTTTTCCATCAGAAACACCGGTTGTGTAAATTGTTTCCCTGTTTTTGCTACAAGTCTACGGGTCTCTGGAAAGGCTTAAAACAGCCAAAACCGTGGGTTTTTATTGAAAGGACAGCCTAGTTTTCAAGTATTCAAATATTTTAAAATACTGTAAGTTGAAGAGTAAATAGTGCGATGAGTCCTTTAAGTCATCAGCTTACATGGAGATCTGAAAGATGGTGGGGTTCAAGCTAAAAAGCTGAACCGCGTGGACTGATTGATTGCATGCTTGGTGCTTTCGGTCAACAGGGCTGACCAAATGCACTCGAGTCGAACTTTTCGAATTCCCGGAATTATGCTGTTTGTAAATAAATACGACTTTGTTTGCCAATAGTCTCCTGGCTCTGCGCTCGGTCACGTGCTGAATCCCCGTGATCCCAGCCACGCAAAAGACTGTTAAAATTGGGCGGCATTTTCGGGATGGGAAGTCGACCGGAAACTTGTGGGAGCCGACTAATTATCAAATCCTTCCTCTTTTGGCAAATGTATTTTCGCACAAGAGCCCGAGGCCGGCTGCGAAAACTTGAATAGCTATTTGAACATGAAGAAGCCGATGACTGGTGAAAAATAGGATAAAACAAAATATATGCTAAACTGTAAAACAAAACAAAAAACTTGCAGGATTTGCTACTGGGATTAATCTTGTCTTTATTGAGATAAGATTATTTCTAATTCGGATTAATCTTATCAGTTTAGTTTAGTTCAATTTTTTTCTAAAACGTGAAGCGGACAAGCCGAATATTCGTTTGGTCGTCAATAAAAATTTATATACAATTTACAGTCAACACTTATGAATTAATTTAAAATAAAAGTAATCGTCCAATGCATTTAGTAAAAACAGTCAACCTCAGGTACACACCACTCCCAGTACTGATAATATTAATCCCAGTAGCAAATACTGCAGTTAACTTTAATCCTTATTCGGAGAAACTTTCTACAGTGTAGGCAGTGCCTGACGTTCGTCTGACGACAGAATTGTTCGCTTTCTTCTCCTGCCGGAGCGATTTTCGGCCGGAACCTGGCAAAATCGGAATTTCGGCGGTGCTTGCTGTTTCTTGATCAAGGCGTCACGAGTATTCATAGTGGGATAAGCTAACATTTTGAATCGATCTGTCTACTTTATTTTCCTGCTTGGTTAACACTCTGGGCGGAATTCGGCAGAACCTGGAAATTATGTTGACATCGTTCTTAATTTTCGGTCCAAGGGTCAAATTTAATCATTCTAATTCGGTTTCCTGCGAAGTTGACAGTTTGGCCAGAATGTGGCTAAACGGCGAATTCATTGGTTCCAATAAATCTTTTTGTCCAGACCCAGATTTTCCTGGCGGTACAAAGATAAAAAGGCTGAATCCATTGATCTGCTTTGCTTTACTCCAGTGTTGATGAATGAAGGAACGAATTCATCACGATAAAGTCCCTGGGCCATGGATTGGCCAATGGTATGATCCGAATCTGATGTAAACCGGAAAGTTAAGAAAGAGCAAAATCCTCCGATAAAACTTGTAGGTGGTGGATATCGATACATATCATGGATCAGTATCATTGGTTCAAAATATTCTTTAAGTTTCTGACGGGAGTTGATATTCCGGTCGTAATCTAGTCTAGTCCTGAAATTAAAGACAGAAAGGTGTTTACTAAAAGATCTGGTGAAGCGGTTGATTAGGTGACAACATGCTATGGAGGTTTGGCGAAGACCGTAAATTTGTAAGACCCGATTTTCTGGATGAAGAGGTACACTAAATATTCCCCTTTGGTATCCCGTCGAAATCTTGGATCCTGTTTGGATCGGAGCCGAAACTCAAGCACCGAATCCACGATACGAAAAGCATAGTTTCGTTGCAATACGGTAACAGATCAGGCTGGCGACGCAAAATTCGCCTTCCATCAGATTTGACGTTTTGACGCAGGGTTGGCTCGTGGAGTATTCCTTAGAAGAAGAACCATGAAAAATGCCCCTTCTTTTGACGACGTATTGTGTCTATTGTCTCGTGTAGGTCCGCGTTTTCCTATTGCCCTGCCGGGTGAGAGAAGTCTTGTTTTTTCCCTCAGACTGCAACGCTCTCACCGACTAAAATCCTTTATCCCAAGCACAATAATCTTTTTTCTCAGTGTGTATAAGAGGCATATCTTCTCTTTCAGACTGCAGTCGGAGATTCTCCGTAGCGACTACCAGCCAAAGACTCAGCTTTACAAAGTTCGTCGTTTTACCGTCTCTCCAACAACCGCTACGCTCGTAAATAAGTCGGAAAATGAGCGGATTCATGTGCTCGAAGGAGAAATATCGAGGTAAGATTTGGGTCAATGTTTAGTACAGTACAGGTATGCGTATTTGACTGTCGCCCAACAGTGAACGGTCGGCGAAGAAACCGCTTAAGTCTAAAACCAATACTAGGCAATTGTTACTGCAAAATACTTTCCGAAAATGTTTTCGTGACCAGTTTATAACACGTTTTGTTTGACAATAAATGCAAATTTGGTTTATAACCACGAAAGTCGATTTGAACAATAATCTTTCTATCTATCTTTCTATCTATCTCGAAAAATTTGCTATTGATTTCTTTCTGTTCAAATTCCGTATATATTGCTAAGCGGCGCGTAATTTCACCAAAAAGTTTGCGTTCAAACTAAAATGTACATCCCAATTGTTGATGTAGCAGATTCATAAGCTAAACATAATATAAAATGTAATTGTAACACAGTGTTTATGCCAGAAGAAATATGGCTGTTAGCTGATGGTGTTTTTGGGATCCCAAAACGTAAGTGGAGGGATGCCTATGACATCGCAAAATTGGTCCGTCCGTCCGTCTGTGCGCACTATAACTCTCGAAGGGAATGAGATATTTTGATGAAACTTGGTGCGAGGATTCTTTGGGTCAAGAGTAAGGTCGAGTTCGTAGATGGGCTCTAGCTGTAGCCCGACATTTAGGGGTGGGGGGTGGGGGTTTAAATTAAGGGGCAGAACCCGATAATGTGATAGTCGACTAAGGGGTAAGAAGACATGCTGAACACGATGGTGAAAACCATTTTGTCATCGGACAAGTAGTTCGCCCGGAATCCGGCCAAAGCCGGAAAGTTTGTTAAAAGTAAAAGTTTTATCTGAAGTTGATTAGATGTTCGATTTAGAGGTAAGAAAACATGCTGAACACGAAGGTCAAAACCATTTTTTCGCTGGACAATTAGTTAGCCCGGAATCCGGCCGAAACCGGATCGTCTGTTAAAAGTAAAAAATTTTGTTTGAAGTTGATTAGATGTTCAATTTAGGGGTAAAAAGACACGCTGAACACGAAGGTGAAAACCATTTTTCGCCCGACAATTAGTTAGTCCGGAATCCGGCCAAAACCGGAAAGTTTGTTAAAAGTAAAAGTTTTATTTGAAGTTGATTAGACGATCGATTTACGGGTAAGAAGACACGCTAAATCTGTATATGACAATGTTTTTTTTACAGGCACATACAGTTCGTTCGGAATCCGGTTGAAACGGGATTTTATTATAAGTTAAAGTTTTACTTGAAGTTGATTAGAAGTTCTTTATACGGATAAGGAGATACGCTGAATACATTTCTGAACTTTTTTTTGACGAGTATGGTAGTTCGTTCGCAATTGTCTGGATCAAATATTAGATTTTTGGGATCCCATCGAAACCTTTGGTCTTGTTTCCTTTGCATTTCAGTTCATCATCTACATGATGTTTTTCATAAATTTTTTAGGCCCAGTTATTAATTCACTGAATTCAGTCTATTGTCGTGCTCTATGTTGATTTTTACTTGTGTTGTTTTCCCTTTTACTCCACTAACTTCATTGAAATTAAGTTATTGTTAAAGTTAAGTTAAAGTAGTTTGTCATAGCCGCCCAGTGCCAGTGCATTTATGTCTTCTCATTGGCGGTTACCTATCATGATGGGTTATAATGTAATTTAGCAATAAAATAATGTAATCTAATCTAATCTATCGCTGTGTGCATTTGGTGGGTTGACGCTTCACTTCTTTCTCAGCCACCTTAGACAACAAAAGGCAACCCTTTCTTACCTTCCAAAGGAAACTCAAACACTATTTCACTGCTTCCACCAATGCGATAGCTTCCTTAGATGTTCACTCTATGAAAGCTAACTTTATTCTGAATACACTGTACAACAAATCAATTACCAAAACATTCATTCACTCTGAATGCTGAGATAGCGGGTGGCGCTTGAATGCGATTCATCACGTCATAACAATATTTGACAGTTTCATAAGCTAGAACAGCCAGTGAAACATTTAGACAAGCGTTCGAATAAGCACAGCTGTAGCAGTTCGAATAGCGTTCTGTCCAGTTCTAGTGTTAAAAGCTTATCCTTCTTGAGTGACAAAGCTTGAGCGACGCAGTTACGTTGTTCTTACTAGTTTCAGGGGCGGTGCCCGCCGTCAGCTACAATTGCTTTCCCTCGAGTTCTTCCGCGTGTATTTCCAATACAGATGGCACTTTACACAAGGGACTTGTACCGTGACCAGTACCATAAAGAATTTTTCGAATATAATTTAGAAGTCTAGGACTCCCTTGTCGGAGCCACGTAGACAAACCAGGACCCACAAGACGGGGTCTCATGGTGAAAACCAAATAAAACCAAATATATAATTTTTAATGGGGAAAAAACGCTCTTGAGATGGAAACATTTTATATAAATATATAAAAAAAGAGTGTATTTCCAAATTATTTTTCATTGAATCAGTCAGTACTTTATTTCACATTTTAGTTCACATTTGACAAGTCGACAGGCCTACTCTGGGCCTACCACTGCTTAGTTCAGTTAAATAAACAAATATAGCCTGGTTACGATAAAATGTGGCATGTGTCGGGGATTGTATAGACGCTGAAACAAAAAAGTTGAAAACACTATGCTAATCTATGTCATGGAAATACGACTATGGTTCAGATATTTATTTGTTCCTCCCCAGAGATCTGTCTTTTCCATCACAGAAATGCTTCTTTTTAGGATCCGAGAAGAAATCAGGCTCTACGAAGAATCCTTTGCAGCTCAGTTTGGTTTCCGGCCTTCCTACCACCAGAAGATGAACGACGAAGTCTCAAAGAAAATGCTGATTGCTCTCGAGACGGCCCAGAAAGAACTGAAAGGTAGGAAGTCCTTATTTCTGTATCTATAGCGGTTTCATCCGGAATTGTCACACGGTAAAAGACCGGTAATATACCCATACACAAATTGTCTGTTGAATGCTCAGCCCACAGAATGCAGCAAGAGGCGTCGCGTAGGGGAGGGGGGACGCCCCCCTCCCAATGTTGTCGGCCAGTTGGTAAAACAGAACAAAAATGAGTAGGCGCGAAGTGCCGCGATTTTTCTTAAAAACACCAAATTTTTCTTACAAATAGTATTTTTCCTGAAAAAAAAAATTGGTAAAAATGACCAACCAATCGTCAAATACCTTGCCCCTCCCCACCCCCCGGCCCCCAAACGTTTTGGCTAGTAAAGTCTGTGAATGAAGCATTACGTATTATTTCTTGTCAAATATCTAAATTTTGCCAAAATTCGAAGAAATAAAGAATAAAATCATTTTAACTCAAGATTTAAGGCGTTTCAGGGAGACCTTTCCAGCGGAATACCAGTGTTTTGCTTGTTCCGCGGACTGACTCCCCTCGTTCACATTCACGTTTGAGAAATGCGTCGCCTATCAGCACCACCATGAACAAAAATCATCGTATGGTCGAATTGAATACAGTCCGTTGGTCCGGGTTCCAACTTGCTATGGTTAGAAAATCACCTGATTTGCCCTTTACATTACCGAATGCATGGGCGTACTTAGGTCTGTGTCGGGAAAAATGGATACGTACCTAACGCGTAATTTCGTCGCAACGTAACAGGGGAAAAACTTATGCAATCCCCTAAACGAAGTGCTTCAAAGCCGGGAAGACACGCGTAGTGCAGGACCTCGGTTGTCCTATTAGGGAAGAATAGTGGATCAGCAACATTAGTATGCACTAAACTTTAATCCTTAGGCTAAGATTTTATTATCTAACTGTTCAAATCAGGTTATTAACAAAGTGCCATTTTTGTATGTCGCTGGCACGACTGGCACTTTTATTGACCACACTGCTATTTCCATTGCAAAAAATTATAATGCTTATACCGTTACTATATACTGTTAACCGGGGGTCTTTTTATGTTAGTTAAAAAAAAAAAAAAGCTTCTAGTTCCAAGTCCTATGCCGAGTCTTTCATCTCCTTTACTTCTACCTGTGAATATGGAGCAAGGCCTTTAAACCATTAATAGACCTTTCCGCTTGGAAAAGCCTTGCAAAGATAAAAGGATTCACAGGGAGAAGTGTTTCTAAGGAATAATACTTGTAGCTCTACCTATCAAGGGTTTCGAAGTGCTTTAGGGATCAAAGATAGTACCATTTTTTAGTTTTCAAAGCTAAAAAGATGTCTGTGACGTCAGAAGAGTTCTGTGACAGGCAACCATTCAGACGGAGGAGGGGTTCGGGACCGAGTTTCGAAGATATAGTTCAGAAGATTCTAGAGGTAAGCTCTGCCATATTTTCCGTGTTGACTAAATTGTATCGGAATTCCATACAGTCGTGACGTATATAGAGACGTCGCGTGATTGACGACCCAACACAGGATTTATGTATTTATTCATTTATTTCCCTCAGAACTGAGGAGTACAAAATAATGTGTAAAACATTATACGTTTGATATTTTGATTGTCAGTAGGCCGTTTTATAAATGTAAACGCGACCGGCGCCTCGCTGGCTGCTCGGCTGTGTGTGACATGTATTAAAATATATATATATTCACCGGCAGGAATAAACTACGATTTTTCGTTTTCTGACGTGAAACAGATCAATGGGTGTGACGTCACGATTGTATGGAATTACGATACAACTTAGTTTAGACCTATTTTCAGTACGTGCTCGACTGAGTTTGCGTCGTTCTCACTGCCCGGGGCCCAGATTTTTTTTTTTTTTTTTTTTTTTTTTTTTTTTTTTTTTTTTTTTTTAGACCCGCGTAGCATCTTTCCAAAAATTTTGATTGTTTACTTTTTGGGCTACGACTCCTCCTCCACTCGGTGACGTTAATATTTCCTTAATCTCTTCAACGTCACCTACTCTTTCTAAACAAACATACACACTTCAAACTTTAATAAATTGTAACTTCTGCATTTCAACTGTATAATTTATTTTTTTTTAATTTAAATTTACCGATCTTAATACTTATTTATTCTTATTTCAATATAATTATAAACCTTTTTCTACGAAATCACCACCTCTACACATACACTTTTTGTTCTCTTCAAAACTGGCCAGAAGAAAGACAAGTATAGGGAAGAATTTTCATAACAGAAAGAGAAACTGGTAAGGTTTGAGAATTTCAGACACTTGATCACAGTTATAGTTGTTGTGAACCTTTAATTCCATTTCTTTTAATTTTCGTTATGTCGGATGTGGTATCTAACGAACTAAAAAATATGGTTCCAGAGTATAATTATATTTGTGGCAGCTCGAGTTTCGTTCCTTACAACAGCTGCGCTTTTAAGAAACAAGGATGTTAAACTCGTAAGTGTATCTTACAAGAGTTTTGGTTTAGAAAAAAAATGTTACAAAATTAGGCTGGGCAAGATGAGCCGTCGACTTCTTGCGGCTTTGCTCCAGTACAGGGGTACTTTGGACGTTGCTTATCTCTGACCGACGCCGAGATATGACGAAAATCAAACCTTGCAGGGTCGGCGCGAAACGCTTCGATTTAAAAAAAAAACAAAAAACAAAAAACAGTCCGGTAAGTAATTAAATAATAGTAATGGACAATTAAATGGACCAACCAGCTGGTAAATAATTTGCCTCCCCCTCCAAAAAAAAAACAAAAACAGAAAACATTGTGGCTAGTAACGCCTCTGCTACGAAGCATTACGCCTATACTTAAATACATACATGAAACTGAAGGTTGTATTCTGGCGAGCAACCATAAGCAAAACTTAAACCAAAACCTAACAAATCACTTGCCATTATGCCAGTGTGGAAGAAGTGTTCTTACACCTTCACTTTCGAACTCGCCGGGAAATAATGACACGTGATATGATATCACTTAATATATTTCTTCTACCTGTTATTACCTCTAATGAGCATTCTAATGGGATGTGACTAATTAACAAAAAGCGCCAGCACAGTTTCCCACTCTTATTTCTTTTTCGTATTATCTCTATGGTAACTGATAGGAAAACACGACGTGAGTTTTCCAGGGAGATCCCGAACGGAGGATGTTTTTTTATTCCGGTCTGTATCCGTTCTTTGACGACAAAAGGAAAGGACATAGACCTCATACACAACGCCGCGCTTTTCTTTTTTTGTATACCCGCGTAGCACTTTTTCTAATTTCTTTTGCATTTTGTACCCATGGGTCTTCGACTGCTCCTTGCGCGGTCGGGGATTTGTAAAACAAAGTTCCGTACGGAGACGCCATGTGCCAATTTCGCTAGACCGGTGATGAACAGATTTAGCATTAAAGAATAGCACGTATAAATCCAGCAATTTGATCAGGTTCGACTATCGATCTAGTAAGACAACCCCAAAAAGATACAGAATCGAGCTTTCAGTAGCAAAAAACAAATATTCAAATAATGCATAACAGGGATACGTCAGCTACGACGCTTTAGCAGCGATATTTCGGCCCTTCTTGGCAAGGGTCCTCGCCAACCTGTCAATCTTCAGGGTCAACGTCGGGGAAGGAAACAAACCTGCAATCAAAAAGAAGTCAATCAAAGAGGGCCGAAATATCGCTGCTAAAGCATCGTAGTTGACTTATCCGTTTATGCATTATTTCAATATATTTCAAAGTCAGCTTGGGCTCAAGGGATATCTAGCAAAAGATAACCTGTCGCTGAGACAAGCCGACCGGGTATTTCAGATACCTTAAGTAGCCAGTATTGATTTCATGAGTTTTTGAGAAGTCCCAGCATTACTGCTACCTGAATCCATCTGTTTTCAGCTCATGATTCAATTTGATTTTATTTCCAAAACCGATATAATGGTCAATCCGATTTGGTGGTTCTCGTCCATATTAACACTAATTATATACAAAAGATAACTCTACACTTATAGTTTGGGTATAAGAAAGACTTGTCAAACATAACACAAAATATTCAAATCTATATACAATTAATGATGCGAGTTAAAAAAGTTGACGAAAGCGGGAACAAAACTTGTTAGGTAACGAGTCGTTGTATGTTTAATTGGCTGCAATTTGGGTATTGGATGGGCTACCACTCTCTCAGACCTTACTCTTGCCGCTGAACTGGGGGGAGGATATCACGTAGCGCTGGTGTATTCAAGATTTTAGTTCCGAGCACTAACGAAAGTTTTTCACGGCGCTTCAACAGAGTTTCTAAATTATAAGTATTAAGGAGGTCTATATACGGCTCTAAACTGTATCCTGTCAAGCGAATCAGACTGTTCACGAGCAATTCCAAAGTGCTACACGGGGCAACAGTATACCAGAACTTCCTTGTCTGTGAAGTGCGCAGCATCTACGGTTGGGTTCCGCCACCAAAATTTTGCTCTTCAGTTGTTCAAGAAGTTTCTAGATCAATCCGTACCGCCTATGGGCGCATCGTCCCCAACCGGGGGCGCTATAATCGTAAAGCTTTGGGAAAATTGTACAGCACCTTCTGCGCTCCTTCTATGCTATTTCGTTCTGGTGTCACTCATGTTCTGCGAAAGAAGGAGATAAAAAAGATGAGATCATGTTATTTTAAATATGCAAAGCACCTGCTCCACTTGTCGAAATTATGCCATAACCATACTTTGACGGAGAAGTTCAAAATTCAAGATGCAAGTGTTACCCTTTTGGATGTTTCTTCGTCGCTGTCAAAAATCATTGACAACATAACCCAACCAGCGCACGACCTTCTACACTGCTTCCTGGCCGACGATTGAAATTAAGTGTCTTTTTGTGTATGTTTATATGTTTTATTTATTTTCTTCATTTACTCCGCTTTCTGAAAACGGTGGTTATAAATAAATTACTTACTTAACGATTGTTAACAATCTTTTACTTTTTGCGTTCCAAGTTTCTGATTTCGAAATTTAAGCTCCGCCCACCTACAATTTCCGTTCCAGAGCTTGACGATTGTTAACTATTTTTTAACGATGCTCCGAGCATCGTTACAAAATAGTTAACAATTGTAGAACTGGAGAGGTTAACGATCGTTAAAACTGCAGTTAGCTCCGCCCCGACGTAAAGTTAATGATTGTTAACAATTGTTAAGTTGGGGGAATGCAACCTAAGCTACATTTTCTCTATTCCAGCACCTTGAGGATAGCCGGGATGCTTTGGGCGTGCCTGAAACCTGCGACTTGATGACGAAAGAGCAACTTGTCGATGAAAAGCAGAGGCTGCAGCGCGCGCTGCTTCATCTGGAGACTAGCCATGGAAGACCTCTGCTGAGAACTGACAAAGAGCTCGTGAAGCCACTGTACAATCGCTATCGGTTGCTAAAGAGGCTCGTTATACGGTCTGGTATGGTAAGACACATTCTTCTTAAAGTAGAACTTAGAGGTACAGACTTCCATCGTTAGGCCTGGCAGTAACCAGTGAGAGGTTGGGTCAGCGCAGACTAAAGACAAAAGAAAAAGCGAATGATTTTTTGTTTACTTGATATTCTCTCGTGGTTTGTAAACGTTAGCTCAAAAATTGAAGAAGTATGATTTAAATCGTGCTTTAAAGGTTTATTGAATTGTGATCCTCTTTACTTACCTACCGGTTCAGAAAATCATTTCGTCTTGGTCGTTCCCCAGGGAGTCGAGGAAAACCACGATACAGAAGGAGTCACTTCCTTGGGACTCCCCAAACGGAAGAACAAGGAGGACATAGGGAATGCCTTCTCATGGATTTTGTTTGATTTGTTATTTTTCTTATTCAGGCAATGCAGTTCTTTCGTAAAGGTTAGGACTCAATTTATTTTCACTTACGTCATTTCTTCTGATTTCTTTTTACTTAATTATAGATTTGTATTATTAAAAAAAAATATGATCACAGTAAGATAGATGTCTTTTTTTCAGGATCAGTCCTATCCCATAACTAAACTCAGTATTGATGTCACAAATACCTTTAACCATCCCGAACTTCAGTTTTTATGGCACTTGCCTTCCGGCCAAGTGCCATATACCGATCACTTTTCCGTCGGTCTGTCGGTTAGTCCGGTGTTTGCGAGTTAGGGTACTTCCAGATATGCTAGGACGATAAAACTTGGCAGACATATTAGGGCCTGACCAAACTAACTTGGAAATAGTCACTTGCCCGATCCGACCATCGTGGGGGGAGGGGGAGGTTGTGGAATCCAGAAAATAGGGACATGCGTAACTTTCGAATGGGTGATCGGATCTTAATGAAACTTGATACCTGGGGAGACCTCGTGTCTCAGATGTCTCATCTCAAGTCCGGGCCGGATCCGATGAATCTGAGAGCGAGTCGGAGGGGGAGCCGGAAATCGTGTGAAACTCTCGGAGTGGAGCGATCGGGATGAAACTTGGTGGGAAGAACTAGCACAGGCTCTAGATAAATAACTGTTATAACTGAACCGGATTAGGACCCTGTGGGGGGAGTTGGAGGGGGGTTCCGGAATTCCGGCGATCCGTAGTTGATGTACTTCCAGGTGGGCTAGGACGATAAAACTTGGCAGGCATATCAGAGATCCGACCAGATTAACTTGGAAAGAGTCACTCGCCCAATCCGACCGCCTTGGGGGGAGGGGGGGACGGCGGAATCCGAAAATTAGTGGCATGCATAACTTTCGAACGGGTTATCGGATCTTAATGAAACTTGATATCTTTAATGAACTCATGTCTCAGATGTCCCATTTCAAGTGCGGACCGAATCCAATGAACTCGGGGGTGGTGGTGGGTGGAGGGGAGAACCGGAAATCTTGTGATACGCATTGAGTGGAGCGATCAGGATGAAACTTGGTGGGACTTACAGGCACAAGTCCTAGGTGCATCAGTGACAGAATTGGATCGGATTCGGTTACCGAGGGGGGGGGGGGCTGTAGGGGGGTGTCCGGAATTCTGGTGATCGTGAGTTAAGGTACTCCAAGATGTGATAGGAGGAAAAAACTTTGCTGGAGTATTAGAACCTTGACATCGTCACTTCTCCGATCCGACCATTCCTTAAAGAACTCATCTTAACTGCAAAATACAAAAAATACTTTTAAGCAAAATTAACTTTTTCAAGATCGCCATGAGTACATGAACCTTTTTGCCTCAAGGGTTTTGCTTAGAAATTAATTTTTAGCACCTGTAAAGTGCGCATCTTAACCGAAAAGTGAAAAAAAAAACTTTTGACCGTCACTTCCATCCTCTGACCCAGCCTTGCAAGTTTGGCGCATCTTAACCGAATACTTCCATCTGACCCAGCCTTCCGGGTTTTTGTTTTCCTTCTTGTTTCTTTTTGCTTTCTGTCTCCTATTTTTATATTTAAAGTGAAACCATAGGTTGAATTTTCAGCCCCTTAATTTTTTCTTGTTGGGGTATTTCTTACTTCATATGCTTGCAAGTGCCATATGCGCTTACAGCTCTTGTTCAAAAATACAAGCAATCGCACTCCTCAAATCGACTTCCTACTGAATCTGAAAAGAAGTCTCTTTGGATGGTGGTGATGATAATTGGGGCATTTCCCGTCCGTGGGGACTCGAATGAGGGGAGACAAAAAAAACAGGTAAAGGTATCAGATCAGCATGTACAGGCCTAACTGGCCGTGTTAATCACCTATTCTCAGCCCTCAGCCGAGAGTGCAGTGGGCGTGAGTGAGTCCCTGGGACAAATAAAAACACGGGGAACTCCTCTCTGGAGTCCCCGGGAAACGGCGAGATTACGCCTTAATTGGAGCAGTCCAGTTGCATTGCAGAATGTCTTGCTCTCCTCCACGCCCGATGAAATTTGTTTAGATTGTATAGTTGTGTTGTAGTTGTACGAGAAAGTTGCATGTATTGATATGTAGTACTGTGGAATACTTTAAAGTAACATGGCTCAGACTGGGTCAATCTTGAATAGTAGTATCCGGCAGCATCCACTTTTGCTAGTAGTTGCATGCAGTGGTAAGAGCTACTACTGTATGCTACTAAAACTTAACTCCATAGAACTAATTTTCCAGAATTGTTCGTTGGTTGGACAGCCAGAGCTTTCCCTCAATCCGGAGGAAGCGATGGAGACTGTCTTCCACCTTGGCCAAGGCTACTTTTCATTCACAGACTGGAGGTTTTCAGTTGAGAGCCAAGTGGGCAGTATCATGAGTTAATTCTGATACTTTTTTCTAGAATTTGTCCAAGGATAATGCTGCCGAACTCATGCCGATCCTCGAACACGAGCCCCTAGAGTTTAACAACGAACACACCTGGCCGCGCTCAACCCCTACGACTCACCAGATGCCACTTATGTCCGAGTCTGAAGAAAGTTTGGATGACAAAGCTGGTTGCGATACGAAAAGGCGGAAGTTCGATTTTGCAGAAAATTTGCATGCCCTTCCACTGTAAGTTGGTTGTCATAACTACTGTTCCTACGTCGATATGCCGTTCTGAAATTGACTTCCATCATATAGACGAATTCAAGTGTGGTGACACACTCCCAGTAATGATTGGCTATTTCTGAAGACAAAGGATGAATGTCAGTTCTTTCGGTTTCTAAAAGCGAAAAAAAAAAAGTCAAATGCGCTGAGGCTGGGGCTTTCATATGTTTTGAGGTCGTGTCGCAACTCGCAAGTAACTGCAGCAGTCTCAACGCCAGATCCTCTGTAGTTCGCCGTGCATGTTACTTGCCATTTTGTCAATGTGATTTACTCTCGACTCATACAAATAATTTTTTATTTTATTCCTTTAAAGGACACCTGAACAATGAAACCATACTTAAATACACCATGGAGAATGCATTTACTGACATGGCCACGGAGAACATTCTTCTCCTGAGCGTGACGTTTTCAAAATAGGGATATTCGTTTCTTGAGGTTTGCACATGCAGACAAAAAAGCGCAATTCATTCAAATCTTGTACAGTGCTGGATCGTATGAATTGAAAGCGGAGGTTTAACATTCCCGTTAGTAACGAAGTTGGGAAAAAAAAAAAAAAAAATTATGACAAAATAGAGTATTGTTTTTGGTATTAGGGATGTTGATTAAAAATTAAAGTAAGTGAGAATAATGTGATGGAAAAGTAAGTGTTTAAATAAGGAAAAAAAAAAGATGATGAAATAGAGATTTTTTTTTTTATATATGTGATAGATGATTAGGAATAATATGTTGGAAAAGTGAGTGTATAATTTGCGGATGAAAAGCAAATGGACAAAATATTGAAGTGAATAGAATCCCAAGAAAGCGGTGATAAGGATCCTATAAAAGGACAGAGGCCACCTAAATCCTGAAGAAGAAGAAGAAGATCGTATTAGAATTTCTTCTAGATATACGTTTGAGCTTAACTGGTTAAAAAATATTCCAGAAGAACGGTTGATTGGGGACATTTGTTCATTTCCAAAATTGTTCGGTACTGAAATAAGGACAGATGCAAAATGGAGCAAAAATCATAGCTTGGAAACACTATTTCCTATTTGGATTGGGTTTTCTGCAGGTAATGTTAATTGAAGTCATACAGATAGGGATGATACTTGGTACTCTTCATTCAGGTGTCCTTTAAATGAATTGGAGGTTGATAGTCTGCCAAATGGACTCATATCACTTTGAATGGGACTCACATACGTAAGGTTTGGAACCAACAGTTGAGACGAAAATTGGAGTTAGTTCCGAAAACCTGCTTGCTGTGCGATTTATTAACGTCTACACTTGCACAACGTACCAAGTTGATTGCCAGGCATCGTTTAAACGCCGTCTACCAGTTTGCAAAGGATCGGATTGGGCCGAAATATCGCTGAAGAATATCTTAGCTATAATAGCCATTTTTTTTTTTTTAAACAAAGACCTTCCTGAGATTGCGGATACAGGTTTAGAGTCCAAAACAACAGAGCCTCGTTTTTGCTGCAATAGCGCTGCCGCATCGCTGCTGCAGCACTTCTTTGCTTTTGCATAAAATTCGTTTTTGGATTCACTTTCTTCTTGGTTGAAGCGGCAGCGCTGCAGCGTCTTGCAGGGAAGCACGGACTTGGTCGGGGGAGCAAGTCCGTGATTCTCGAGAAGCGCTGCCGTCTTCCTCGGAAGCGCTGCAGTGCAAAAACGAATGTAGAAAGAATCAGTCCGGAATCGGCCGAGAAGTGGACCTGCAGCATGCAACAAAAACGAGGCTCAGTTAAACTCCTAGGTTTGTTGATTGACGATGATCTTAAGTGGAGTTCCACGTGCAGTATGTTACTCGAAAAGCAGCACTACTCATCGCCGTTCTGAGACGCTTTGCTATTCCGGCGCGAGATTTACGCAGTATTTACTGCGCGTACATTCGCCCTTGCCTGGAATATGTTTGTCCGGCTTGACACCCAGGACTCACAAACGCACAGACTTAAAGACTCAGAAGCCATTCAGAGAAAGTGCTGTTAAGATTATGCTCGGACCGGGTTATCTTTCTTACGAGGACGGTCGGGTCAAGCTTGACCTGCCAACCCTTGCTGAAAGACGGCATCAGCTGACAATGGCGTTTGGAAGCAAATGTCTAGTATCACATGTGCATCGTGCCATTTTACCTGATTTTGAGACCCAGTAGCAAGTAGCAGCTAACCCAATATGTTACATAGACAGAGGGACGCTGCTTCCCAGAGACTAGTAAGACCACCCATAAACTCGACTGATTGTTATCTGAAATCTTTTGTACCCTATTTCACCCAGTATTTTAATTCCAGTTAAGTTAAATGATATTCTTAAGTTGTTCTAGATGAAGTTTATGTAATTATGTCTCGTGTAATTTGCGTGAATGACAATCCAATGCTAGCATATAGAATACAGGCTATTAAGGAAATAAAGTAGGCTACATTATTATTAAAAAAGAAAAATGAGTAAATTTGTTATAAATGATTCCCATTTCCCCTTCAGTTTGGGCTATATATAAAATTCACTATGCACCCTTAATCATTCGTTTATGTATTACACACATTTGTTAATCTTATTCTGTCTTAGGTCTCAGCTGCTCGAGCGATTGCACTCTGCTCGAGAAGAGAAACGGCGTCTACGCCGCTCGATGCGCGACGCCGCACAGTTCACTCTGGAGCGACTCTCCGCCGACACAGATGATCCGGATGACATCTATTCCCAGTACAAACACGCCAAAGCGAAGATTCGTCTCCTAGACGCTCTTGTCGCTAAACATCAGAGATCAGCGTCATTTTAGACCATTAACGCAGAATTGCGCACTGTGCCTCTGTTGTTGAAGATTTATATTGCTAATGTGATACCCTTAAAGGACCTAACGCAACCTACTTCCACAATCACTCCATTTATTCTTAAACCCAGAGACCCCAATTTCTTACGGTACATTCTAACCACTCTAACAAACCCACGCCGATTTTCTCACTTGCTGTGTTTTGCTACCTTCGATGTGTATCACGCTGTCCACGGTTGTCTGCGAGAAAGTTTTCTATCAGAAAAACCGATTACGTAAATTTTTTCACTGTTCTCTCAGTAAGTCAGTGGGTCTCGTAAAAGGCTTAAAACAGCCAAAACTGTGGGTTATTTGTTGAAAGCACAGACTAGTTTTAAAGAATTCAAATGTTATGAAATACCGTAAGTTGAATAGTAAATAGTGCGAGTGGTCCTTTAAGGGTATTGTCCCGTAGCACAGGCGTTGACGGCTGGGACGTTTGGTACAGTAGAGGTATGCTTATTTGAACACTTTTTTAACTGTTCCACTACCTTGGCCTCGTTACTCGCATATAAAAAAGTAAAATGGAAAAGAAAAAGAAACTTGATATCAGCCAACAGCCAACCATTTCAGGGTTATCCTGGCACAAACTTGAAGTAGAAATTCAACTAACTTTCTTTGATTTTGAATTTACTAAAAAGTTCCGTCTTTGAAGGCATCTGCAGGTTCGGACCGCCATCTTCTCCACTGAAGGTGCGTTCCTCGTGGCAAACTTTTCAAATTATATAACGCAAACCAGGCATCAGTCGAGTCACTTTCGGCCGTGAATTAGCAAAACATTCGGAAAGTGACAAAAGCGTGAGTGGTTATTACAAGTATTCATAGAAAACATACCTGTTTGGGTTTTAATTTTTTTTTTTTTCGGCGATCGGTCACTGTTAGCAGACGTTCACATAAGCATACCTCTACTGTACGAAATAGAGAAGGTGGTAACTGTCGGGGAAGAGAGGATGGTTGCATGTGCGTCCCTTTGACATCAGCTTGTGTGCCGTAAAATTGTCATACTATCAGTGTAGCATAAGGGATGGCGCTTAGGGTCGTGAATGACGTTAGCGGAAAGGAATCGTCAGAAAATAAATAACAACCCTCCAGAGGATACCCAGCCTACGTAATTGTGAGGATAGATGCTCAGGATGTCCAATCCTGATTTTCGACACTTTCATCATCTATGAGTTGAACAAATTTCAACTTCGTCGTATGGAATTGATCATGGTGCCGAACATCTTGATAGGAATTCCAGTCTGCAGGCACCAAACCCTCATCGTCTTTCCACGGGACATTTTTCCACTAACTGACTTTATCTCATGTTCGGAGACGAGGGCACTCTAAAAATCCTGCGCAGGGTTGCCGAGTCGCCCAAGAGGAAAACTGTGAGGATGGAGCTCTTGTGCACCCTGCCTAAGTCGCGTTTGTGTTGTTTCTGAGACTTCTAATATTCTCTTGAAGGTTATAATATTCTCCTTAAAAGACCTGTCTTACATATAATACTAACGAAACCGACTTCCATAATCACTCCATATATTTCTAAACCCGGAGTTCCCAATTTCGTACGGTACTTCTAACCCCTTTAACAAAACCTCGCTTATTTTCTCACTTACCGTGTTTTACTATCTTCGATGTGGATCATGCCTTCGACGGTTGTCTCCATCAGAAAAACCGGTTATGTAAATTGTTTCCCTGTTTTCGGTACAAGTCAACAGGTCTCAGAAAAGGATTAAAACAGCCAAAACCTTGGGTTATTTGTTGATTGCCCAGCATTGTCTCAAAGTATCGAAATATTTTAAAATATTGTAAGTTGAAGTGCGAGGGGTCCTTTAAGGTTGTTATTATTTCTTGGGTTCATACACTGCCATTATTTACTCCAGCCTGTATGTTGTGTTACTGTCTTCGACCAAGCTCCTTAAAAATGGTAAAGAAAAATGTTTAACACGCCTTCGTTTCTAAAACAATATCGTCTTCTATATCTCAGAGTAAAAACATAAGTAGGCTATAGACATTAGTTTTTCATTCTGATTTTTTTTTTTTTTTCAAGAACTACAATCAGAAGTGTTACCAGTTGTTTGTGAGGGCGAGCAGAAACTATTTATCCTATTGCGGTGGCAATATGCTATCGCAGTTGCAAATCAGAGTACCAGCTTGTATGGTTATTCTTGTGTGCAAGTTTCTTCTAATAATGTATATTACGGGGCATATTTGTATATGTATCAAATTATCTGTGAAAATTTTGAAATTTTGCTGTGATGTTTCTGTTTCGTCAGTATTTTGTTAGGCTAACTTTATACAGATTTGCTCCTCGTTTTATTTGGGACGTATAAAACCCTGGGATGAATAAGCTGCCATGGCTACTGCTCTTTTAAGATTTTTGCGCGATTCCTTCCCTCCACGCCCAGCACTTGCGGTGGGAAGAATCGCAAGCATATGCACCTTATTTCTGTGTTTTTTTCTTTGAAGATAATAACAAAACAAACCAAATACTATTGGTCCAATTTTTAGTGGCCACGGTTTGTCTCCTGGCCTTTAATTCCCTGATCCTTTAGTTTCCTAAAGAACACTAAAGTACACTGACAAAAAAAATATTGCAGTATTTGCTGCTGGTATTAATCTTGTCTCTAAAAACATAATCTTATCTCTAATTCGGATTAATCTTATCTTAGTAGAGATAGATTAACCCCAGTAGCAAATACTGCAGTTAACTTTAATCCTTACTCGGAGAAACTTTTGCAGTGTAAGGCAAAAAGTTTCCTAGCCGGAATCGTGGCCGGCTTGCCTCTAGTGGCCGTGATAGCGACAAACTCGTTCACCTTCTCTTCTTTTTGGGTCAGTTGGTTTAGCCAAATAGTCAAAAGAGTAGAACAAGAAAGTTTTATGGAAAATCCATATTTCGTGGGAAAGAGTATCTTACGGGAAATACCTATAGTTCACGATTTCGAAATTCACACATTTCAGCTTTTGGGAAACTGGGCCTTTTGAGGGATAAAGTTTCCGGTACTGAGAGATTAGGTGTTGTACCGTAAATGAAGGTGGACGAGTGAATCTATAGTGAAGCGAACATCTTCGAATGGTGTTATACGTTCTAAATGTATTATCTTCAGTACCTTAACCCGTTAAACCCGAATACTCGGGCTCGCTTCGTACTTAAGCGTTATTGCGCGTGTGCTCTAGCAACGTTTAGCTGGTAGCACGTAGGAGAATGTTCACTATTTTCCACCTTTCCGTTTTGTATATACATATGTGGATATGACGTCTTCAGTCGACCCCGCTGCGGCATGTGGGTCAAGGACACGTATTCTGAAACCAGAGGACGGATGTCCATCAGATAGATTCTTATCGTATTTTCAAGGATTCCAGTTTCCATACCGAGCTTTAGTATTTGCGACCGTAAGGATGTACATCTTTGACGTTGAATACTGTAGTTTTGTAGACACTAGTCAACTGTCTGCGCACTGTAAAAAAAAATCTTGCAGTATTTGCTACTGGGATTAATCTCGTCTCCAAAAAGGTAATATCTCTAATTCGGATTAATCTTATCTCAGTAGAGATAAGGTTAATCCCAGTAGCAAATACTGCAGTTAACTTTAATCCTTACTTGGAGAAACATATTACAGTGTTGGAATCAGAGGAATTTCTGAGACTTTCATAAGAATATCTAATAGTTTTAAGAGGCTTTTCACCATACCAATCAGCCAGAAACTGTACCGCCCTGAGCTGAGCAAAGTCCAAATTACGCCTGTTGTAGAGCAATTGGGTCAGTGCCGATTCGCAAGTGCCATTTTCGGTTTCTGCAGACCACCATCTTTGGGCGAGGAATGGTCTCATTGGGTTGCGTGAATGTGCATCGGACTGGTTACATGTGGGCAGCGCCCACATTGTGCTGGGCCGGGAAAAAGGGACACAAATCATAGAATGGCAAAAATGACCATCTTTCTTGCAGCTCAAGTCGGGGAAATAGAAGGCCACTATGTCTGTGGCAGAACTAGCCGGAGCCATCAAGTCAGGGGCGGCAATGCATATTTTCCGCAACGGGCCACTGCTCCCCTTGCTCCATTTTTAAGATCAAAGACCAGCTTCGTCAAGTATCTAGTTTGCTAGCTCTGCCACACGGCCGAAAACAAGTGAAAAAAGATATGTTTCTTGAATTTTTACTTTATTTCGTTGGAAACGTCCATCATGAACTGAGGAGTGGGTGCGATCTGCAGCGTGGTTGTAAATAGTGATAAGGCACTTGTTATAGTAGTTGGAGTGCTTTTTTTCTGATTTGAACTTCGGAACCTGATCCAAAGTCTGGTCTAGTAGGAGTTTCCGATGGAACTTGTTGGTCTGAGTGTTGGCAAGACCTATGTATCTGCGTTTATTATATCTTTTCCTGAGTATGTACTTGATTTTTTGTAAATCAGAAATAAAGCAGTGTAGCAATATCCAAGGAGGAGTGAAGAGAATCGATCTGTAGGCCTAGGCAATCAATTCAATAAATTTGTGTTCTTTGAAAACATTCCTTACGGTATTAATGAAAAACCCAATATTTGTTCTCTTGTCCAGAATAACTATATACAATTGTGCTTTTACACAGTCAAAAGTTCATTAATTACACAAACAAAAATTGCAACAAGCTAAAGCGAGTTAATAGTTAAAGAATTAACACACCAAAAAGTAAAATGATTTTACTTAACATTTCGCGTTGAAAAAACTCACAAAAGAGGGGTTCAAAGGTTACGGTCGCGGAAAGTCGTCACCACATCGGTGGAGCGACAGACCTCCACGACACGCCACAACAACTTCAAATTTCAGTCAGTGGTCTCGGCGGGTACAGATTTTCGGAGAGTTTCTTCCTAAATTGTCTCGAGAAATCTTTCTTCTTATCCATTTTCTCATTTAGCTACCGAAATCCGAGCTAAAACTATATTTCTTTTTTCGGGCAGATTACTGGAGAGAGAGATCGGTATGTTTTGAAACTTTTCAAATCAAAAATCAACTTGTTTTATGCTAAAAGGAGAGATTTGTAGAAAACCAGATGATGTTGAAACTTTGCGCAGCAGGAAAAAAATTTGTAAAATCAGCCTGTTTTCTGCTAAAATACAGCTTTGGTACGAAACCAGTTGCGTTCAAGAAGTACGCCACATTGTGAAAATCACGATTCGATAATTGCAATTATGTCATTCTGGAAAGCTATAAACACACGGCTGTCATTCTAACAAGCTCAGAATATACGAATGTCTCGTAAGATATGACTAACAGAAAATCTCTACGTACTTAACTCTCTAACCTCTACTCTTATCTTTGCAATTCGGTTTTCACGTTTGAGCCCATTTATTTTTAGACTTGTTTAACGTTTTACCTTTTTAACTTCTGATTTTTCGTGATTTTTTGCGATATACTGCCACTTAATCTTTAAAAGTTGGATACGTTCGAAGTTCAGCGTTTTTTGGCGACTATAACTTTTGTACTAATTTACTTCTCTGTCAGTTGTACGACCTGAAGCAACAAATTAAAACTGATTCTTACACGTTTGTTCAAGGACTCCCGTTTATGATACAGATGTTTATATACACGACATACAAATATATTATTGCATTGAAAACATAATGATCCTACTACACATGCATAAACTATCTCCTATTTAAATTCCCACACACATATTCTACCAACGTTTTTAGTCGATGTCAATATACCAGGGAAGAGCAACTCTCCCCCAATTTGATCCGGTAGATGAGACTCTCAGCTGTGCCCTAGGAGAGGACAACAGTGTTCTCTCCAATCAGACGTTCACAGTCTGTTCTGGTAGACATAAACTTAAAATAAAATTCCATACCAAAAGTTCGCTTCAGTAATTTGTAAGCCTAATTTAGAATCTCAGACGCTTGAATTGTCCCATGCGAACTTTGTATCTCCTGGTCGCTTATAGCAAGTTCGAACTGTTTCAGTAAGTGGGAGTGGTCGTCTGGGCCTGATCCCCGTTCCAAGCAAGTCACAATCCAGCACGATCTAGCATGGCTTTAACCTGGAACGGCCAAGATTTGGGTCCTCCTATCTCTAGCAGTTCTTTATATGCTACTCTTAGCAGCCTATCCTCTGGTAGTCTAATAATTTTCAACCAAAACCGTAGTATTTGCAACAGCCTAGATTTTGTCATTGTGAATAGGCCAAGCTCTCCTCTGACTGCCTGTGTATGAGTCGTTGGATGAAGTCCTATCAATCTGTTGAAGTGGAGCAGCTGAATCGACTCGAGCTGTGTGGCAGCGTCAAACCCCCAAAGTTCTGCACCGTAATGTACTGTTGGAAGGATTTTAGTTTTAAAAATATTCGTGTGAATATTCATATCTTTGAGACCTCTTAGTACCGAATTCCTTAGTATCGCTGCGGATACCATCCTCTCTCTTTTTTTTTTCATTTCAAATATATGCTCGTTCCAGCTACCCCTTTCAGAAAAAATCACTCTGAGGTATTTGACCTTAGATGTTTGTTTGATTTCTTTATCTCTATAGAGGAATTTCCGACCGTCATTTTTTTTTCTTCCTGAGAAAATCACGATTTCTGTCTTTTCAACATTCAACAGAAGCTACCAATACCGCATATAGTCAGCAAATAGCAACAGTGACAATGTAGACAGGCCTAGTCTAACCGTTGGTGTCCATCTATGTTGGAAATACTCAGCTATGTCATTAACATACATGGCAAATAGTTTAGGTGACCGGGTGCTACCTTGCTTAACCCCCTTTGATACTCCAAAACAATCCAATACTCCTTTCCCTACCACCTTCTCCACCCACAATGTTATTTTATACATATGGGCTATCAACTTAACTGTTAACCTAGGCAGTCCCATCCTCAATAACTCCACCAATAGTTGAATTCTATCCACTGTATCGAATGCCTTCTCTAGATCTATGAATGCACCAAAAAGTCTATTCTTTCCTTTACTACACTTTTCTATCAACGACTTTAATATGAACACTTGATCAACTGCCCCGTACAGGATATGGTTGCGCCTGTAAAGGACGTTAGGTTTTTTTTGGGGGGGGGGACTAATGGGGCTGTGAACTGGTCCATTTCAGGTTCTGCGTGAAAAAAAAAAAGTTGACGGAAAGTGTTGGCACGGTTGAAAAGGTTGAATCAGAATTCGTTGAAACTCAAAAATGTTTTCCTGCCACGGAAATAAAGTGTTATACACCGTCGGGCACACTTTCTGAAACTGTCGGATGATGCCGGAAGTGTTGGGGGATGAGGGAAAACGCTTAAAGAAAATGTTAAATGGACTAAAACTCCTATGTTATAACTGTTGAAATGCAACATATTGATGATGCAACATTGATGTACCACGGAAATTATCTGTCGGACGAGCAGAAAAATGCCGGGGGACGAGGGAAATTTCGAAAGAAACTGTTGGATGAACAGAAACTGCTGTGCGAAACTGTTGAAATTTAGAAATGTTGAGGAGCCATGGAAATAAAGTGTTAGAAATTTTGTAAAACTTCCGGCCGATCAGGAAAACGTCGAAAGAAACTATTGAACGACCACGAACTGCTACGCAAACTGAACGAGTTACCACAGAAATAACGTGTCTGCACCATATGACGATAGGAAATGGGAAAAAATTGTTGAATTTTGAGAAAAGTGTCGGAAATCTTTTACATTGCATACGAGTAGAAACAGGTTTCCAGGTAAAATCACGATAGGCAAGCTCCAAACATACGCTTGTCATTCTGACAAGCAAAAAATTACGACTGTCTCGGAATATAAGACTAGACTCTTTTTTTTTGTTGCAAAATACGACTAGAAACAGGCCATTCGCAGGCAGAATTCCCAGGACTTGATGTCACTCTGGCAAGCTACGAACATACGAATGTCATTCTGACAAACTCATAACACACAACTGGGAATCTGACAAGCTCAAAACGTAGGACTAGAAAATCTCTTCGTAGCCATACGACTAGAAACAAGTCATTTAAGGAGAACATTTATGTTTGGTAACTCCCTTCTGTTTTTGTGGCAAGCTGAAAACGTACGGTGTCATACAGGCAAGCTCGAAAAATACCACTGAGAGTACGACTCTGTGAAGCATGGGGGGGGGGGGGGAGGGTGCGTGACTTAACGGGGTTGAAGTTTGTTTTGTTGTCGGGTTCGTTGGTTGGGAGGGGGTGTTTCCGGTAGGAGTGATAGGTGGTTTCTACTGGCGAGGTTTGATATGCCGAACTGCATTATAAAGCCGCACAGAGTCGAGAGGAACGAGGTTATAACTATAGTGAACGTTCAAAGGACTGTGTAGATTACGCCGCGTGATTCTTTATTGCTTCATTATCTTTATTGCTGTTCTATGCTTTCGAAGGAAGTTAGGTCACTTAGGTCAGTTCACACGACCATAGGAGGTTAATAAGAGGAATTCGAGAGAAAATAATCTCAGGAATTATTTCCATTAGTGTCGAGCTTTCGGCGGCGGTTTTCGTGCTTTGGGAATCAGATAGTCTTTGATCTTGTCTACGCCAGATCCAGTCGTCGCCAGACTCCTTGAACATTTTTACTATTAAAATTCAGAAACAGATTAAGGCCAAAAAGCTAATCACCTGAGAAAAACAAGTTCAGATATGGATTCAGCATGTTTGTGTTTACCCCTATAAGTCATATCTATTTTGACGAAAACTTTCCGCCTTACTCTGCGAATTTCCCGGTTTCGGCCGAATTCCGGAACTACCTGTCCGGCAAAAAATAAGAAGCTAAAATCGAACTCAGTGTCTCGCTCAGCATTTCTTCTTTCCCCTATATCGAACATCTAATCAACTTCAAATTAAAATTTAACTTAAAACAAATTTTCCGATTCCAGCCGTATTCCGGGCGAACTATATTTCCGGGTTACAAAATGACTGTAAGACACGGATTCAGCATCTCTTCTTACCCCTAAATCGGATATCTAATCCACTACAAATACTTCTAACAATTTTCTGGTTTTAGCCGAATTCCGGGCGAACTACTTGCCCGGCGAGAAAATGATTTCCACATGTTCACCATGTCTTCGTCCGCCTAAACCGAACATATAATTAACTTCAAATAAAACTGTAACTTTTAACTGATTTTCCGGTTTTGGCCGGATCCCGGGCTAACTACTTGTCCTGCGAAAAAATGGTTTTCACCATCGTATTTAGCATGTCTTCTTAGCCCTAAATCAAACATCTAATCAACTTCAAATAAAACTTTTACTTTTAAGAAACTTTCCGGTTTTGGCCGGATTCCGGACGAGCTACTTGTCCGGCGAGAAACATCGTGTTCAGCATGTCTTCTTACCCCATAATCGACTGTCCCATTAGCTGTTTAAAAATATTTTGCTTGCCCCTCAATTTCAACCCCCTCCCCACCCCTAAATATAGGGCTAGAAAGCCCATCTACGAACTCGGTCTTACTCTTGACCCAAACAATCCTCACACCAAGTTTCATCAAAATATCTCGTTCCCTTCGAGAGTTATCGTGCTGACAGACGGACGGACGGACAGACGGACAACTTTTGCGATGTCATAGGTATCCCTCCCCTCCACTTACGTTTTGGGATCCCCAAAAATAGCTGAAAGCTCTAGGAAAAGTTCAAAGACTGGGAAAAATTAAACTAAAAGAGTAATCTTCAGGATTCAAATTCAAACCAGCTTCCAATTTCCCATCCACAGAAGCTGTATTTCTTTAACTTTTTTTTTATCCGTGGTTATCGCTATAGACGGACAGTTCAAGCAGTTCCCGGAGTAGGCTTACATCGGTTCCTGGGGTGTGCTGCACTACTGGAAATCAACTCCCTACAAGTCTTCTCCTTTTAAAATAATACACACATGACAGATCCAAGCATGGAATCGCATTGTCAAGGGTTGCGCACTTCCAACACCGGATTTGTAGGCATAATTTGTTCAAAAGTTGTCAAGAGGATTTCAGTGGTCCTATGCATCTGCCATCTAGAAAGTCAGACCATGTTGAATTTTGGATGCCTGGTTCCAACGCAAAAGTCTTCTAGCTCTATGACCTGGAAGTTCCAGCCAGCCGACACCGCGGGGATTTCAAACAGGGGTTGACTGGTGGAATTGCCTGGGATTTTCACTGGCCATGTTCCCTGGAATATTTCTTCACCTGTTACATCTGGATACGCTTACGGTGGTATTCTGTCACATGTCCAAGACAGAGTAAGGATTGATTTTGTTACCTTAATTATTACCTTAAATTGGACTTGCAAGCAATAAGGATGTTGAACTAACTTAGATGAGTAGCTTGAATATGGCTTATGATGGTTACTTCCAGGTGCTTCCAGGTTGTTGCATGGTTGTTCGCTCAGGCACAGGAGCGAGGAGCAGAACGATGGGGCAGAGCTAATGAGCTTGTATCCCTGCCGGACCCCACTGATTAAAATATACTGTTATGAAGTGTTTTTTAAAATTAAAGAGCCGGAACCTGAACGTAAAGAAACAAACATCCCCATGATTATGAAACCTGTTTAAAGGGATTTACATATTAAAGTCTATTTGTGAATCGTAGCTACAAATGGCGTGCCCATGCTCCAGGACATGTGCCCCAGTGTATGAGTACTGTTCCCAAGAATTTAGGATATTTGTCTCCAAACAAGATAACTTCAGAGATCTTGTCCCTGGTTACTTATTATGTGTGTTGTCTAGTATGTGTAGTCACCAATAAATTAACTAATGTATATGTATGACTGATATTGAGCTGCAGACGAATATACTTCTATGTAGTAACAGCAATGCCTAAATGACCAGTAGAGGCTTACTTCTTTGGGTGTTAGTTTGACTTCTGACAGTGCAGAGAGAAGTACTTATAGCCTGTTTTTAATTACTAAACTCTCGTTGTCTCTTTGTTGCAATTTTCGAACATACTAAAAATAAACACTTATCTTGAAAGTCCCAACCGGCATTTACTGGGTTGAAAAGGCAGAATGCATCCGACAACTGTCTGGTGAACAATTTAATAAAATTTGTCAACCAAATTTTTGAAAAAAACAGCTGGCTATGCCATCTTCATCCGTAGAGGCAAAAGGTCTGTGCATGGGACGATAGCCAGAGGGAATCACGTTTCTTGTACGTATTCTTTGGGTATAGTCATGGAAGCAGGGTTGCCACATGTCGCACAATAGTGTGAATTGTCACTCTATTTTGTGTTTGTCACTCTTGTTCTAGGTAGGACATAAAAATCACTCTTTTTCAGAAAATGACCCAAGTGTGTCCTTTTTACAGCAAGGATTCCGACCAAAAGTGACTATTTCAAGTTCTTTTCATGAAAGTAAAATTAAGATGTGCCATTTTTACAGAGGCGATTCGAGCAAAAGTGAACAATTAGTGAAAATAAATTTCACTCCCACTTCACTCTCTGTTTCCGGCCAAAAGTCACTCTCTCAATATTTTTGATGTAGTTACCCTGCATGGAAGTCTTGTGAAGTTTGTTGTGTCTAGGGGTCGAAGGTATTGAGAGTTGAGATATATTTCAGTCTTCGTATGAGGATTCACTGGCAAAGTACAGGGCATGTTGTAGAAGGGTTCCTTAGATATTTAGAGGCAGAGGAGCGGGTTTCGAATTAAGGGTAAAAAAGGTATGTTATATAAGCTAATGAGATAGTCTAAGGGGCCTCCTGAATCCATATCTGAACTTAGTCTTCTTGCCGGACAGATGATTCACCCCGAATTCGGTCGAAACTGGAAATTAGTTGTTCGGTATCGGGTTAAGGAGCAGTGGCATCGCAAGTGCATTTTCGTTGGGGGGGGGGGGGGAATTTTACCGATTCTCTCAAAAACGTTACCGAATCCTAGAAAATAAGAATTCGAGCTTGAAATTATGGAATAAAAAGGATATGTTCCATGTGTAGGGAGAAATGAGTGAGGATATATGCCACCTTTTGTGTGATTGTAGAGAGTTACGGGGACTAAGGGAGGAGATTTTTGGGGTGGGAGGGGACTGATAAGAAATGGATTATTAATATGATGGGAGGGAAGTAAAGATTGTAAAGAAATAAGAAATGTTGAGAAGTTCCTCAAGTTAGCTTTTAAACACCGGAAAGATCTTTTTTTATGGGGAAGTTGTGTTTTTAGTGTTAATGAAGTATTCAGAGTAAATTAAAAATATTAAGAGTGTGTTACTGCGTATATACGCATGTAAGATTGTTCACTTTTTTCTTTTTTTTTTTGCATGATGGCCTGATGGCTTTAATATGCAAATAAATCATTCATTCATTCATAGGAAGAGTAACATTAAAGGGCGGCATGAAAGACGACAACCAACTGTTACGCGGCGTTTTGCGAAGCCCACTTGGAGAAGATTTTGTCGGGCACGATTGCAGTACCAGCTTCTATCTATTATATCCGAGAGAAAATTAAATTGAGCCGCTCAATTTAATTTTCGAGAATTTTCGCATGCGACGCTTAATTTGAGCGCCGCATGCAAAAATTCTCGAAATCCATTTTTTTTTTCCTGTAGGCTAATTTATCTGCTTTACAAATTCTATGAGTTACCGTGGATTAAATACCGAGGCTCTAAGAAGTTCCAGAAACCAGATGGAGTGATGTTCGGGCAGCAGCAGCTACTGTAGTCTAGTCAGTACTACCCATGATCCCATAAAGCGAGCGCCGCAGGCAAGATTTTTTTAAAGTTAGCGTTTTCCGGCCAAATTTAACTACTTCCATCCAGATTCTAGTTTTAATGTTTCACAAATCCCACTCCTAAAACTGGCTTAAGACCCCAGTCAAGTGACGCGCCCTTCCACAAAATAGAGAATATACGAAAAACAAAACATAAAAATTTTAGAAAAATTTTGGGCCTCCCGCCAAATTGGGACGCCTCTGGTAAGGAGACAGGCTGAACTGAATTTTGAGCTGGCGAATTTGCGGAAACCTGCAAATTTGGATTGAAAGATTGTCCTCTTTATGTCACTAGCTCTTTTGCTCTGTATGCAGTTCACTAGGAATGCTACTAAAATACGAAGAATTTTGTGAAAGAAAGGACCTTTCTGAAGTCGACTTAGGATGAGATGTTGGAGTAAACATCCTTGCTGAATCCATATCTGAACTTGGCTTTCTCATCTGATTAGTTGTTTGGACGTAAGTTGCCAAACGATCCGAAACGGTACGGTAACATTATTTTTTGTACATGTTCAAGCGGTGGGTTATGGATACAAAACAAAATGATAAAGGGGTCTGGCGAAGACTCAGAAATGTATAAGATTGGATTGTCTGGATTAAGTAGTCTAATAAATATTAAATTTTTGGGAAATCTAGCCTACGTTCTCAAACTTAAGCTTATACGTGCACACACGGTCGAGTCGGATGCAAATTTCCTCCTTCGCTCCTGGTTTTGGAAGTATCATATGCAGGTTCGGTGGTCCGATTGGGGAGAAAATACATCGGTGCGAATTTTTAAAGTGAGCGAAAATTGTCTTCCATGTAGGCTACTCAATTGTCGAAGACAGTTATATTAAGATACAAATGGAAAAATTTCATGCGAATGTCGGAATGTGTGTGCACGTACCTATATGGAGCCGTAATGCGTACTTTTGTTTGTTTTTGGGATCCCAAAACATAAGCGGATGAATACCTGTGACTTCGTAAAGTTATCCGAATGTCTGTCCGTCCGTCTATGAGCACGATAACTCTCGAAGGGAATGAGATATTTTGATGAAACTTGGTATGAGGACTCTTTGGGTCAAGCGAGAGGTCGAGTTCAGAATCCGGCTGAAACCGGAAAATTTGTTGAATGTTTGTTGTATATAAGGGTAAGAAGATACGCTGAATTCGTTTTCGAGCTTAATTTTTGCCGGACAAGTAGTTCGCCTGGATTCCGGTCTAAACCAGAGGTTTGGCAGAAGTAAGGCAGGAAGATTTGATAAATTTCGTATAGCCTAGGGGCAAATACACACATGATGAATCCATATCTGAACTTGGTTGATTCATATGATTAGCCATTGGCCTTCTTCTGTTTCAAAATCTCATGAGTAAAAATGTTCGAGCTGTCTGGCGAAGACCAGAAATTTATAAGACCAAATTGTCTGGATCAAATATTAAATTTTTGGGTCCCATCGAAACGTTTGGTCTTGTTGTCGTAGCGCTGCGCTTCGTCTAACGAATGCAGAGAAAACACATTAAGGGGCAGGGAAAACACACTAGTCGAAGACTTCAGATTCTGAACAATACATCATGGGCCCATGAGAATATGGATGGGATTTAATACTGCAAAATGGATGATAATGATAGACCCTGGCAGAGAGCTACTAAAACAGGAAATCCGTCGCCTTATAGCTCAATTGCTAATTGACCTTTAATCCGACCTTTAGCCCTTTATGCGTATGCAACCAAGCTGCACCATTACCTTCTGACGAAGTCTGTGAAGAGTTGCTGCACCCCCGTTCCAACAGGAATGGAGTTCTGGTTTATAGCCGGTGAAATGCTTTAACCGTCCAATCCAATCCAAAAACTTCTGGCTCTTGGGCTCCGACCCTTCGGAACTCTTTGGGAAATGTTCATTGAATTTCAAACTCTCGTGTAATCATTAAAGGACACCTGAACGAAGAGTACCAAGTATCATCCTTATCTGTATGACTTCCGTTAACATTGCCTGCAGAAAACACAATCCAGATACGAAATCAATCAATCAATCAATCTTTATTCTTCAAAAACGTTCCTTACGGTATTAACAAAAAAACTAATATTTGTTCTCTCGTCAAACATAATTACATACAATTGTGCTTTAACATAGTCAAATTTACATAAATTACACAACAACAGAATAGCAACAACTTAAACCGCTAAACTTCATACGTCAACACAAAAGAAAAGGAAAAGGATTTTACTTAAAATTTCGCATTGAAAAAACTCACAAAGGAGGGGACAACACTTCTTTCATACCGCGCAGGAATTGCCCGTATGGGTAGGATCTTAGGAACTGGTTGTGCTGCCATTCTCTGTGGCCTTATACGGTCAGGAATGTGGGGAGGGGGAAGTATGTGACGATGGGTGGGGTCTTCCGGTAGCTGGTCACCAAACTTAGTAGAAAGTTGGTGTCTGCGGTTTGACAAGGATGTGAGGCCAAACTCCTTAAGAAGGGAAATCTATGGGATTTTGATATTACTAGTAAAGAACGGTACTGGATCCTCTCGAGTCGTTCCGACTGCTCCCATGTTAAACCGAAGTGCCATACCGGACAGCAGTATTCGAGGGAAGGGCGAATGAACACAGGGTAAATGCGAAGGAGGTGGTGTTTAGGGGTACCGTGGCGGGAGAGCATTTTGAGGGAACTTATGCCCATATTGGCTCTTTTTAGCATAGATTGAACTTGCTTATCCGACTTGAGATCTGAAGTTAGATGAACACCTAGAAGTTTGAGCTCCTCCACTCTGCTGTGATCCGGTAGGTAAGGTTGGAAAATTGGATTGGATTCGGTTAACTGAAGCTTCTTCACTGATGTTATTAATTATGGTGGATACACTGCTGTATATATTCTTGTAACAGCGCTGTAAGATGGAGAGATCACCAACGAATTTCCAGCGGTCGACACAAGAGCCTGCGAGGTCATTGATCATGACCAGGAAAAGTAGGGGTCCGAGCAGAGTGCCTTGGGGCACACCACAGTAAGTTGGAAGTGGGTCAGAAAAAATAATTCCATACTTCGTTCTCTGGGACCTGTCAAAAAGGAAAGCTGCGATTAGTCGGACATGGAAAGGATGAACACTAAAATCATTTAAAAGCTTCTTTAGCAGAGTAGAATGGCAGATGAGGTCAAAGGCTTTTTTCATATCAGTGGCGATAAGGTTGGTCCAGTGATCTGGTTCGTCCATGTGTCTTATAATGTTGTCGAGTAGACTGACCAGGTAGTGCGTGATAGACGTCTTACGCATGTTACCATATTGCCTCGGGTCAATCCGGGTCAAAATGAAATCTCTGAGCCATGATGAAAGAAAGTTCTCGTAGACTTTGCTAAACATGTGCGTTAGTGTTATTGGGCCTCCTGAAAAATCTTTTAGAGTATCCTTCTTGGGAATTGGGGTTACAAACCCATTTTTCCAGACCGATGGGTATTCCCCAAATTGTGTAATATTGTTAAATAGTGTGGTCAGTGGTCCACTCAAAAATTCTGGGAACGCGCGGATAAGGTCAACGGGGATGTCTATTGGGGTAATGCTTGTTCTTTTGAGATTTTTTAACTTCTTAAGTACTTCTTTAGTTATTTCGGGGGATTATTTGAAATTTACAGGGTTTGTTGGTATTTCCTCTTTACTGAGGGGAGATAAAGTTTGCACAATGTCAGCAAGATGGGTGTTGAGCTTGTATGCTGTGACTAGGGGATCTTCATCAAGACAGAAATCCAGATTGGCTTGTTCTTTGTCATGCGTTTAACATTTTGGTACCACTTTTTTGGCCGTGATATGAAAAGACTACTGACTTCTTTTTCATAGTGCTTCGCAGCAGCTTTGCGGGTCAGGTTACGTATTTTATTCTTTAGTCGGTTACCTTCCTCCCTTTTTTTTTTTTTTTTTTTTTTTTTTTAAGACATAGCACAAATTTCAAGTTTACTGTCCAAAATTCACTTGATCGGTGAAGTGGGATTATAGTTGACATTCGAAAATAATGACTTCACTTGCACATATTAACGAAACAAAAGCAGGATACATGATGATGCAAAAACGCAGGATAACAGAAATCGAGACAGAGAAAGCCTAGCGGTAAAATTTTGCACCGTCACGAAAAAACTGAAAAAGTTACACCACACAGTTATTGCAGCAATGAAAATTAAAAGAGAAACTGGAAAAAACATCATTTCTGTTCTTTATGAAATCAATTATTTGAGACAATCACATCTTACAATAAACAGCATTTACCAACTGACGAGTGACTGAAACTGGGCTGAAAGCTCTTGGGCCAAATTAGGCTTGGTCTTAAGTTCGCACTCCAACTCAAACTTCTCTTCTTCGCGGTCGTTATCCAATGTGTCCTCCATGGAAATGAGCCTGACAAAGGTTGGTTTACGGCGGGATGGCCCCGCTTGCTCTTCGGGGTTTGAGGGAACGGGGGAAGAGGGAGCGTGCGTTAATATGAACGGAACTTCGGCAGCGACATCTTGCATCGGTCCCAGATACAACTTGATCTTAGCTACGTAGGAAATCCCTCCCTTTTGCCTTCTCTGAAGAGTCGTCTTTTTTCTTTCACAAACTTTTTAATTTTCTCGGTGATGTAATGCGGTCAGAAGAAAAACGTTTTGTAGTCCTTTCGGGTAAACAAGAAGTATATTGTGTTAAAAGGGTTTCCTGGAGTATTTTCGCTTTTTCGTTTGTGGTTTTCTCTTCTGTGAATTTGTCCCACTTTTCAGAGAACAACCATGTTCCAAACGCCAAGAGACCTTCGTCGGTTATTGGTCTGCTTGTGGTTGCAGTTGTTTCGTACTGGATATGGATTGTGCTGGTGGGATATAGTTCTAAGGTTAGATGGTAACTAACCCCAAGGGATGCACCTGTGTAGTGTTTCCAAGGTATGATTTTTGCTCCATTTTGTATCTGTCCTTATTTCAGTACCGAAAATTTTTAGAAATGAACAAGTGTCTCCAATCAACCCTTCTTCCGGAATATTTTTAACCAGTTAAGCCCAAACGTAAATCTAGAAGAAATTCCAATACGATCCGGCCAGCGCTGTACAAGGTTTGAATGAATTGCGCTTTTTGGGATCCCAAAACGTAAGTGGCGGGATACCTATGACATCGCAAAATTTGTCCGTCTGTGCGCACTATAACTCTCGAAGGGAATGAGATATTTTGATGAAACTTGGTGTGATGATTCTTTGGGTCAAGAGTAAAGTCGAGTTCGTAGATGGGCTCTGTAGCCCTATATTTAGGGGTGGGGGTTTAAATTAAGGGTCAAATCAAATATTATTAAACAGATAATGTGATCGTCGATTATGGGGTAAGAAGACATGCTGAACACGATGGTGAAAACCATTTTGTCATCGGACAAGTAGTTATCCCGGAACCCGGCCAACACCGGAAAGTCTGTTAAAAGTAAAAGTCCTATTTGAAGTTGATTATATGTTCGATATAGGGGTAGGAGAACATGCTGCACTTGATGGTGCAAACCATTTTCTCGTCGAACAAGTAGTTCGCCCGGAATCCGGTTAAAACCGAAACGTTTGTTAAAAGTAAAAATTTTATTTGGAGTTGATTAGATGTTCGATTTAGGGGTAAGAAGACACGCTAAAGACTTTTGTGAAAAAATTTTCTACCCGGGCAAGTAGTTCGCCCGGAATCCGGCCAAAACCGGAAAAAGTTAAAGTTTTATTTGTAGTTTATTAGATATCCGATTTAGGGGTAAGAAGAGATGCTGAATCCCTGTTATGAAAATAATTTTTTACCCGGACATATAGTTTGACCGGAATCCAGCTGGAGCCCGAAAGTTTGTTCTAAGTTAAATTTTTACTCGAGGTTGATTAGATGTTCAATATTGGGGAAAGAAGATACGCTGAGATCGTTTTTGAGCTTTCTTTTTTGGCAGGACAAGTAGTTCCGGAATTTGTCTGAAACCGTGAAATTGGCAGAAGTGGCAGCAAGTTTTCGTCAAAACAGATGTGACTTGTAGAGGTAAACACTCATGCTGAATCCATATCTGAACTTGGATTTCTCAGATATTTAGCTATTTGGCCTTAATCTGTTTCTGAAGTTTAATAGTAAAAATATTCAAGGAGTCTGGCAAAGACAAGACCCAATTGTCTGGATCAAATATTGAATTTTTGTGATCTCATCGAAACCTCTTGGTCTTGTTGTCTTGGAGTCTGCAAGTGAAAACCTCTCGAAATGAACATGCCTATTTTAAAAACGTCACGCTCAGGAGAAGAATGCTCTCCGTGGCCATTTCTGTAAATGCAGTCTCCATGGTGTGTTCAAGTATGGTTTCATTGTTCAGGTGTTGTTTACGTAGGCTAGGTTACAGACCAGCACCTTGCTTGGTAGGTCATGTGTTGCTTATTTTGAATCTCCCCTTATTTATCTAATTGATCATAATGATACTTCAACCTTAAGCACTCCTTTAGCCCAAGCTGACTGCGAATCATGGATGATGGTTCTAAGCGGATAAGTCAGCTGAGATTTATTATGGCTTCATTACGTTTCAACTATTGATTTTATATTCTCCTGGACACACACAACTTATATCAGTATTAAAGTGAGTGGGCCTTTCGATTGGTTAAAAGGTTGGAACATGTCAAGTGTTTGTAGATGAAGATAAAGTCGTTGTAATAAGTAGTACCCCATTTTCTTCTGCGTGTTGGAAGTGTAGCATATCTATAGCCTTTTTTTTGACGAAAGGGGAAAAGGGTAGTGTACGTTTGATGTAAATTCAGCTACCCCTTACGTCGTATTTCATGCGTAAGCTCCGTAGACTACAAAAATTTCGAGAGTTTTATACAGAGGCGTCATTTCGTTGAAACCTAAGGGGGGGGGGGGGGAGGGGTGCAGCGGCGGCGTCCCGGACCCGCACCGGGGCCCCCGAGTTTGAAGTGCTTGGACGGGGGGGGGGGGGGAATAACGCCAAATCTCGTCGGAAAGCCAGCATGGCTGAAGAGTTAAACGGTTTAGAAACAATAGATCAGAAACGTACTGTATCACATTCGGAAAACTGAACGAATTTCAAGGAACCAGTTTGTGAAAGGTTATAAAGGTCATGCCTAGTAACAGGAAATTGTTGGATTTGCGAGAGAAATTCTAACGTCTGTGTAGCAACAAAATTCCAATGAGCGCCGCAGGAAACATTTTTTTTGGATCTGTATGTTTTAGGGCCCATCCCCAAAACTGTAAGCCCAAATCTTAAAGTAAACAGAACGTACTACAAAAGGCGCCGCAGCCGAAAATTTTGGAATTCTGTGTGATCAGAGTGCCTTTTGGGATCATAAACCAAAGCAAGAGCCACCTATCATAGATCAGCTCATAGTGTTTGGTCACGACACATTTCAAACAGTGTGAGACATTTAACTGAAAACTGGCACATGGCGGTGCTTCAGCTGGACCGCTTCTAAAGAAAATAACCATCCGAAACAAAACTGTAACAGAAAAACCTTTGCTGCAATCCACGTTAAACACAGGTTTAAAACCCATCTTACCGTTTAACATAATAAACAAGCTGGGGTTAAGTGGACCTTCTCGCTTCCTACTCTTATATTGTGTGCTCCTTCGGGGCGCTGCCTCCCCTTAATTTCCAAGGGGACCGCCAATTATCCAGGAAAAAATCTCGACGCCACACTGTAAAAAAAAACTTGCAGTATTTGCTACTTGGATTAATCTTGTCTTTACTCAGATAAGATTATCTATATTTCGGATTAATCTTATCCCAATAGAGATAAGATTAATCCCAGTAGCAAATACTGCAGTGAACTTTAGTCCTTACTCGGAGAAACTTTTTACAGTGCATGTTACAAAGATAGTGTCTCTCTTGATGTTCAGAGTTCAGAAACACTAACTGCTGTCCCAGGCTCATACGCGCCTTGAAGTCATTCTATCCTGGAATGGGTCAGTAGGCTATCTCGGATTAGAAATGGTTCAGTTTTGATGAGCGACCTTGGTCAACTGATATAGTGCTACCAGGTATCACAATTCTGATGAGAAACTGATTTTTCGGGTTATTTTTCTGTTTTTCGTGGCTAGCTCTGGACCCCTTCGGAAGGCCAGGGGGAGGCAGCTGCACCCCCCCCCCCCCCCCAATGACGTTTCTAGCTTTAGTTTACTATATTCTCTTACAGGATCACATTTTTTCAACTAAAAGCAGGCTAAATAGCCAATCCCGTAGTTGATTTAATGTCATGAACGGAAAATCTGTTTTGTTTCTTGGAAGACAGAGTTGGTGGTCGATTTTTTGTTGTTATTGGAAAAGAAAGTTAACATGTGAGCATAAATGCTTTGATGTTGTTTTGACTTTTTGGTCAAAAAAAACAACAGGTTGTTTCATCATCAGTCTGCTGATTTGAACTAGCTGAAAAGTAACGGGAACTAAACTAGGAGACTTGGTATTGTGATGGGCAGTAAACGTACAGTTTGAAATTCATGAGATATCCAAGCCGACGATAAAAGGCCTAATCGTAAGTAAACTTGCATAGAGGAAAAGACTATATCTGACAATGTCCGCGGTCTTACGCGAGGTGTGTGAGCAGGCCCGTATCCAGGAATTTATTTGGGGGGGGGGGGGGGTTGCCTGCTGGTTGGACAAAAAAGTACAAAAAACACATAGGTCACATGGAAAAGCCTTTAAAAATGATAATTTTTGTATGTTTCGGGGGGGGGGGGGTCAACCCCGCCCCGTGGATACGCCCTTGTGTGTGACGGTGGCTCCGAGTTAAAGTTTAACTGAAAAGGTCTTAAATAGGACGACCTAGTTACCCATCACTTATTCAGTTAAAGAAGCTTGAAAACCCGGCGATAATCGATTTTCAAATATCGGAATTTCCTTGTCTGATTTGTATGCTCTATGCGCTTGTATCTGTGTTGTGTGCTCGACGAAAACGATTTACGAAAAATAAGTGTTCACGCAGTGAGCTACCTTCCGTAAGCTGATCACTGGCCACTGAAACGCCGCGTATGAATTGGGATTAAATTTGAGTGCGTCATAGTAGAAATTTGCGTTGTGAGGACGACCGTCGATATTCTGAACGTCATTCTAGAGCAAATAGTGAACAAAAAAATCTCTTAACAGAATCCAAATCTAAAAATTAGTTGGCTTTTCACTTAAACTTTATAAAGACCTAGCCATTCCCTTTGACTTCTTTTTGACGTGTTTCGTCTTCTAGGAGCCTACGCCTACGCTTTTACTGTTGGAAGCTGACATCGCCTGAGCGTGGCTGGAGTCACAGGGAGCTTTAGCGCTACTGAAGCACTTCGATCTTCGAGTTACTATTTAGTGCAACGAGACTGCTAGGTATTCTCATGATCTTGAAACAGTTGTTCGTCTGAGTCAGATGAAGGAGGATTACTCGGTAAGCTTATGTCGCTTTTCCATTCTTATCAGTATATCTGTGTTCGTATAGTACTAGGGAGATAATGTTGTTTAATAGCACGCATTTCTGAGATCAAGCTTAGGGTTTTATGCAAGACGAAAATTTGTTTTGAGACATCACTTCCGAGGTTGGGGTCCCTAGGCAACTGCCTCAGCAGAGGTTCGCCATTGTGGATAGCATGGCTGCCTCAGTTTTGGTGCTGGTATAGATAACAGTGACGCGTCATGATGGACCAGCCTTCCCTGTAAGTCATAGGATTCATTAAAGTTTAACTGAAAAGCAAATTTATGTGTGTATCATGTTATTGAATACACTGAATTATTTGGATTCTGCAAAGAGCTTGGTCACATTGGGCTCAACAAGACGCCTATTCGACAAACAACTGAAAATCCCTAAGGGACGGCAATTTGATCGGCTTTGTGACAGCTTAGTTAAACGAGCAGACTGCAATTAGGGGTCAATTAGGGTTCCTGTAAAATAATTATACACACTGTTTTGCTCTAATTGATCTCCTGAATTTAAAACGACAACATTCAGAATTAGTTGAATTTGTTCCTTTTCTTTTTTCTACTTTTGCAACCCAAAAAGCCAGGAAATGAGCCAAGTGTGACCAAGCTCTAGGGGATTTTTTTTATTTCCACTATCTGCGCTAGTAGTGTCATTCAGAAAGTCTACGGCCGTCTCCAAAACGCGAATTCTAATATGAGGCGGAACCTTTGAATCTCAATACAAACGCGGCTTTTCAGTGACCAGGGATCAGGTTGCGAAAAGCAAATCACTGCGTCAACACTTATTTTTCGTAAAGCGTGTTCGTAAAGCACACAGCACAGGTACAAGCGCATAGAGCTACCACAAGTCCGACAGGGAAATCCCACTATATGAAAACTGATAATTCGTGAGAAACGGAGCAACAAAGTAACGCATTTTCATCGGGTCTTCAAGTCTCTTCAAGTAAATAAGTGATGGGTCACTAGATTGTCCTATCTCGGCCCTTTTCGGTTAAACTTTAAATCTTTTAAAAACTAGGGAGAGTTTTTGTAGGTAGGTATCGCAAATCTCTGTCTAATTAATTATTTCCACGTTCCGGTCAAAGAGTGTTGCCTAGTTCAGTCGTTCGACGCGGCCAAGCTTGGAAGTAGCAGGTGCGGCGTTGCTGATGTAGGATTAATTGGTAGAAGAAAAAAACAGGTAAATTGGGGTAGATCAGGGGGCTCTGGTTTCTTGACATCTTTTTAAACTTCTGTAGATGCCTTAGGATGACTTGAGGTCAAGTAGGGTTTAGGGCCCTATTGGATAAAATGAATGACTAAAGTAAACGAATAAAAACCGGAGTGAACAGCTGAATACGAATTTTTTTTAAGTAGGAATATAGATTAGTATAAGTGACGTCAATAAGGAATTTTAACGTTTTGGTAATTGTTTTTAACGCTACTGAGCGGAGGTGGCGACGTACCCGCTCGCATTACTTTACTCCATTGTGAGGGAAAACGACATCTGTTAAGCACAATCAAGTATTATTTATCTATTTTTATTTTTATTTCTGTGTGACGATTAGGTTAATTTTTTTTTTAGGTTCAGGTTCATCATACTAGTTTTCGGTAAAAATGAGGAATGCAATGAAAGATTTTATTTTAAAGGGATAGAACTTAAAATAGTGAAAGAGTTTGTATATCTAGGTTGTAAGTTTTCGGCTACGGGGAAGTGGGGTGCACAGCTGGATAGTATAGCGGCGAAAGGTCAGAAAGCTTCATGGATGGTAGTGAAAAGTATGATAAACTGTTTAGGCCCAGGAGAGATGAAAATTCAAAAAGTAATATTCAATACAAAAATAAGTCCAATATTATCATATGCAGCGGAAGTGTGGGGATATGAAAAGGGGGAGAAAATTGAGCGCGTGCAGCTAAGTCATTATAAAAGGTTGATAGGGTTAAGTGGAAAGTTTAACGGATTAGTACTAAGAGGTGACCTAGGTATTCATTCATTAAGAGGTAAGAGAATTGTAAAAATGGTGAAGTACTGGGAACGGATATCAAGTTTGCCAGATAATAGACTCGTGAAGGCTGCGCTGCTTGAGGACCTTAATGATAACAGGAAAGATGCTTGGCAGAGTAAGGTAAGGGCTGTATTGAACAATTGCGGGCTATCAGGTCTGTGGAATGCTGGATTAGGGGAAGGTAAGGTGGTCGGGACAGTAGCTACACAAGTGCAATGGATTCTTGAGTGTCAAGAAATCCAAAAGTGGACGTGTGAGGTCTCAGCGTCGCTGTCTCTCAAGTCGTATTCACAGTGGAAGAGAGTGTGGGGTGAAGAAGTGTATTTTAAAGCGGGCCTTAGGAGAGAAGAGCTAAAATCTTATATGGGTTTAAGGGGAAATTTTCTGCCGTTGGGATCAAGAAGGAAATACCTGGGGAGGGAGCGTGCGGTAGATGGTCTTTACTCGTGCCCTATGTGTGGGGAGCCGGAAGAGAGCGTGGACCACTTCATGTCATATTGCCAGGAACTCAATGATTTAAGGTTGGAGCAGCTCCAGAGACAGACAGGCGATGAGGAGTGGCTAAATGGTCTGATGGGGGGTCGATCATTTACTACTATTAAAAACCTGGCAGTGTTTGTTCAGGTGGGGCTGAGACACAGGTCTTTGTTCTTTTAAAGTGTTTAACTGTGTAGTTAGTTTTCTTTGTTTTGTATTCAGAAAGTGTGTTGAATCTGTAGTTAGTATTTGATTTGCATAATATTTTTGTACCATGGCCCGTTGGGCTTTCCATGTACAATACATACATACATACATACATACATACATTGATATAATTAATTCAAGAAAAGAAAAATTAAGACAAATCCGACAGAGCGCAAAGTAGGACCTAGAAATAATAATAAAAAAGAAGAATTGAATGCAGGGAGACATAGACGACCAACGCACCACAAGCCAATCAACTAAGTCAATATTAACAATAGGGTTGTAGCAGGCCGTATCCAGGAATTTATTTCGGGGGGGGGGGGGGCTGTGCCTACGGGTCGGACAAAAAAGTACAAAAAAGACATAGATCAGAGGGAAAAGCCTATAAAAATGATTATTTTGTATGTTTCGGGGGGGGGGGGGGGGTCAACCCCCTAACCCCCCCTGGATACGGCCTTCGGTTGTAGATTAAACGAAAAGATTGGCTGTAAACTGGCGCGAAACATAACTAATTAGCCTAAAGATATTTTTGGTTGACAGTTTATAGCTTTTATCTCCTCACCGACGATTGAGAAGTATGGAATAGTGTCCTACCCCAATATTTGGCCTTCGCTTGATAGGAACCTACCCCTCTTGTGGGTCACCATCAATACCAGCCATGGTTTCAGGCATGAAACGTCCTTGTCTTGGTCCTTACTTTTGCCCATTTGCCCAGTATGTGGAAGGGGTAATGAAAGTTTTATGCCTGGTCCTTACTTTTGCCCAATGTGTGGGTGGGGTAATGAAAGTTTGAGCCATTTTTGGCAGAATGCAAGGAGTTGAATAATTTGCGGGAGGAAAGGTTTGGGGTGAGAGAATGTGGGATTGAGTGTTTTGTACAAATGTTGAAAGGAAGGAGTTTCTGATCTATTAAATCACTTGGAAGGTTCCTTCGGATAGGTATGGCCCACAGAGAAAATTATTTGTCTCTTTAGATGGGGTGCTTCCTGCGACGACCCGATTTGTCCTTTTTATGCAACACATGTATGTATCTATCGTGGCAATTGTTAATGAGCAGAATCAGAAGTAAGAAGTATGCGAGACATAATACGTTCTAGTATTTAGAACTCGCAGATATTACTATCATTATTACTCAATGATGATTCATAGTGCTCATAGAAAGAACTTGAGAATCCCGGCGTCGCCAAACCAATCCAGGTGGCGACCGAAAGGGTTAGCCTCTTGTGCGTAGCAGCCTAAAGGACGTGAGGGAAAAGGGCTGCTGTTGTAATGAAAAGGAGATTGAATGAATGAATGAATTGACTTATTACATGCAGCCTAATAATAAGGCATTTGCAGTATATACAGAAAAATAAGTAAATAAACGCTTAACAAGAAGTACAGAGCGGCATTATCACAATATGCACAAAAGCAGCAAAAGATAAATAAACACAAACAACGAAACACGAATAGGACAATAAATTTACTGCGTTAGCTGGCGCACTCGGCAACGGGTAGGAAGGCGGTTGGATCATTGCAGAAGATGCTCACTTATTTCTTTTTTACTTTGACAGTTGGGTCCAAGTCAAAAAGCTTCTCCATGATTAGGTGATTGCGCATGCGACGAGGAAGGTACAGAAGAAAACGGAGATATTTTGATAAAACATGATCGCATTCGTCTGGTATCTATATCGTTATTGCCGTGTCCAACTTTGCATCTGTATACTACACTATTGCTGGCATCTCGTTCTAACTAAAAGAAATAGTAGATAAGGCTTGTGGTTTTCGATTCATAAACACAGAGAGGCAAGGAATAGTTTGGACCATTGTTTGCATTACAGGATTTGTAAAAAAAAAAATTTCACGATTGATCCAAAACTATCACCGTTGTAAGCATAATTTTTTTCGGAGGGTAGCCTACGCATTAGCTGTAGGCTACTTTCAGTAGCTCAGAAAATATATAATTTAAAAATATCTCAATATCTGTGTGCAGCAACCAGTAGGCTAGTAGCCTATTAGCTACACAGATCAACTGGCTGTGGCTGTACCGGGTGCTAAGAAGCAGTTTTTGTGTAATAATTAATAATCTTGCGGTTTTCGTTCAGATAGGACTCTTCTATGTCTCTTTTTCATAAATATGATATAGTTATTATGTCTACTTGTTTTAGTGTCGAGTTGTGCACTGGCCCTTATACGGCTCTCAGAGTGAACTGTATACATATCGAAACCTGCATTGAAACACTCGTGCAAAATAACAAATGCATAGAAACGTCCATCAGAAGACGGATACCCAACCTAATCTCATACTCAAACCCAATTAAGTATTGTGGTTAAAGACCTAATCCAAAAATTCTGTTTACCTTCTCTTACTGATCAGAAGCCACCAGTTTATTTAGATTTGAACTTGATTGCTGGGTTGCTGTTTTGGCTCGAGAAAAAACCTACGCAGAACGTCTACTTTTCCAGATGACGAAATTTTCCACGTCTGATTAGCAAAGAATTATAAGACTTAACTGATTATTTTTGTTATGTCTTCAGGAGTACCACACTGGTCTTGTTTTTTTAATTTATTTGTATTTGTAATAAACAGTTGGAGCAATAGATGGAAATTATTATTTTGATCCTTGGCTGTCTACGTGCCATAACGGCTGTTCGGGATAATCGGCTGAGATTTAGTCCTGACCGAATTATTTCAAACCTAGGATTTTTTTGTTTTTTTTATTTGCTCATTGTATGACGGTGTTTTTGTGTGATTTTGAACATTTGTAGTGGTAGTAGGGATGGTTATCATTGTGTATGTGGTAGAAAGACCATTTTTTGTGGTCCGCTTTATAAGTAAAATCGGACTTTCTGTTTCCATGAAGATTTCGTCCGAGTTCGATGAGTGAGCTCCAGAAGAATAGTATCTCTTAATCACCTTCATTCACACTTCAGCAAATAATGTCCATGGTCGATCCGTTATGTTCCGTTGTTTTGTCGGTTTTCTAGTGGGAGGGTCTTCTGTTGATCGCTTTTAGTGTTGATTTTAAGGTTCGAAAGCGTAATATCTTTTTAAATGTTTCTGATTTAGATAGATATTTCAGATTCCGATATTTTTTTACTTCACCAAAAAAATACAACTACATTATATAAAAAACTCAACAACCACATAAAAGACAAAAATCCTGTGGGTGGCTATATCTTCTAACCACCTTTTAACTTAAAATTATTCAATAAATGATAACAGAAAAACTAGTCTAATATTTTTTCAAAAAAATAAAAAAAGAGGTAAAGAAAGAGAGTAAAAAAAAAACTCAGCGACCTGATTTCATTTCCATGCAGCGGCCGCCAATTGGACCTTTGTCCAATTTCGTTTGCATGCAGCGGCCACTGCGTGATCAGCGACCCCATTTGATTTCACAAGCCAAAATGATAGACGACCTTAGTAGCATATATATCAGAACTGCAGTATATCAGAAGTAATTGCTATTACCTGTCCACTCGACCTCCTGTGCACTCAACCTATGGGATGGAAACTTATATTGAAAAATGTAAGCTGACGCAGGTTATATTTTCGCAAATAATTTAACAAAATCTGGCTTGGCAACTGGGCTATGACAGCAGTTATCTGCTGTCTAGTTATACATAAAATACGTTATAGCTTGGGAGGATACGATAGCCTATAGGTTCAGGGGAACTTATGACCATGTCATCATTCCCCACGAAAAAATAAGCGCTTCTTTTCACGCAATTCACCGGAAACTATACACGGGGAAACAAAGTACTATGCTTTTTTTGCTTCTAGGGAGCTAACTGAAAATTATCTAACATACTTTATGTCGGTCATAGATCAGTATATCGCTGGAGACGACTGTTTTGTGTTGTCGTTTTGAATAATAGATCCGGTAGATTTTTTAAGACAATGGGATGCATAGCACAGTATGGATACTGAACAGATTAGGATGATAGCAAGAATAGAACAGGATTAAAGGGTTCGATGGTGTCCCCTCTCTTTTGCACATTTGAACTTGGCACTTTAAACTGCCCGCCTACTCCACTGCCATGCTCAAGGTGAGGCTTTGAGCGTGTTCCATCCTACTTACCGTAGTTACTACGCATGACGTCACGAATCCTGTTTTTTTGCCGTCAAGGCTGGAACGATTTTTCTATTTTCCAACAGGATCTCACGCCAGGGGTGAATCCGACCAATCACGTTACAGAGATGCTTGGTTACTACGCTCCCGAGCATGGTAAGCAAATAGTAACTATTAGTTACTCTGACAAGGTTGGAACGGTCAGCGTAGTAACTTTTCGTGAGGATGGAACGGAAATAGTAACTAATAGTAACTATTGTTAGAAGGGTGGAACACGCTCTTTACCTTCCAGGTTTTTCTTTTGGATTCCAGACAGCCGTTTTCGTCGAGACGGGTCTGGAAGGTAAATCCAGCCCAAAAACGTCTGGAAATAGGGCGTTGGACACCCCAGATTCTGGATGTTTGGAAGGTGGCTGAATTGTTGGTCCGACGAAAAATCGAACAAAATCAGTATTCGTTCTAATATTCCAACAGGAACATGATTCAGTTAATCCAGTGACTTTTCCAATCGAAATACTCCGGGAACTTTTTCATTCAAATTGAGGCATAAACTTTTTCGTTCTATACCGACCCTCTGGTTTTCTCAGGTTTGCGGAAGTACTATCCACCCGAGCCGAAACCGAAACGGATATCAGATGAGATATCCCAGCTGATATCCGTTTAACGCGAAATAAATTGGGATTTGCAGTGAGCTTGTGCTTTAGGAATACTTACTCTGTGGTGGCTGGGGTGTTCAGCTTAATTTGTGAATTTCTTTTAAAACTACATTACTAAGTAGTGCATGTATAGATTTCGTAAACCAATTTCGTTCCCACACATTGCAATTACCGTGTTCCACCTGATGCGATTACGCCTGACGATGTGTGATTACCAATACTCGCAACGAAGGACATACTTTCATTTTTTTTACCACAAAATACGATCGACTTCCGGTCCGCGTAATTTCGGTGTGAGGCGGCGATTCGTGACTGAGGTAATTCCTTTTTTTTTATCGTCAGTCTTTCCAGCTAAGCCTAGTTACGTTTTATCGATAAAACTGGATACAGCTTTTCTTGTAACCTTTTCCGGCTTGGTAAAGTATTTTCGGAAAGTTTGTTGAGCTTGGTGCAATTCCAAATATACGGAGCTCGAGTTATGACTGGTTCTTGTCTGTCCGCTCAGTGCGAATTTACTCCCTTGCTCGAGTTGCAATTTTGAGGTACGCTTCGTTTAAAACTTTCAATTTCCTAGGATAAGACCAACTGGAAAAGGCATAATAGGCTAGGTACTGGTAGAAAAGAAAGTTTTGTCTTGACCGACTAATTCACGTGCCAGAACTTACTGCTCAGCCATAACCAAACATAATTTTATGCACTATCTTTGAAATTTCAAAATTGCGCTTTTTTGGCACTAACGAATGGATAATTTTTTTTGTTTGGTAATCTGACTTCTTCGAGCAACCTTCTTGTATTTTTTTTTGTACTGTCAAGTTGTATGCGGTCACACTTCTTTTCCTTTTTCAGTCGTGTTTTTGCGTCATATCACAAAGTACATGTAGTAGTACTGAAGTAGAATGTGAGCTTTAAACCTTGCGATATTTCATGGGCTACGAACAAAACAAAATTATAGCATTTAAAGTAAACTACAGATTTCTTTGTACACACAATCTAATAAATAAATAATTAAATTTAAAAAATCTCCTTTCTGTTTCTCCCATTTGGCAGTTTTTTACTGAATCTCAGAATTTATCTGTCCGCAGAGTTTTTTTTTCGTTTTGCGAAGTTTCTTCTTAGTTATCCACCTTGGACCAGAAATAGTTATTTGATGAGTAAATTCCGCCTGATCTCTCCAACTTCTGCTATTGATGAACGGCTTCAGGATTTTCGTTCTTCTGTGTCAATGTTGTCTCACCCATGGCCAGTGCTATTTATTTAGTCGTCTTTGTTGATATTTTTTGTATTTAGTGTTAGTGTTTCTTTTTTCTATTTATTTTGTTTGTTACTCCATCTTTAGGGCGCTTCGCCCTCCTTTTGTTGAGATGGGTTATAAATAAATTGAATTGAACAGTCTAAATGGAAAAGAAAGACTTAGCAAGAATAAAACTAAATACTACAGAGGAAAAATTAACACACAGTCGAAAATAAAGATAAACCGCGAAAAGAACAAGTATTTAAAATTCTATCGAAAATAAACTGATTGAACTGGGAAACGAGCGTTCTCGAGTACTTCTGGTTTATTCTCACAACTCTCACAAGAGCATGAAGCATATGCATGAACTGTTTCATAGTTTTTCTATTCCTGTATGATTCAGATTAATTTGGAAGAAGACAGTAGTGGGCTTACTGAGACATGATAATATCTTCTTTTTGTCGATAGTTAACCAGATCTGGTTTGTGTCACAAGAAGATTCAGGGCTTTTTCAAATACAATTATTATTAATTATTATATATTTTACTTAAACAGGATTTACAGCAAAGTTTCTAAACTTCAAGATATCTGGTAAGGCTGGTTGTGTTCAATTTACAGCGTCCTTTGAGTTTACTAAGTTTGCTTGTGACAGTCTTGCGTTCACTCTGTAAGTATTGGAGACATGTGATCGTCGTGATTGATGTATTTCAGATTGAATTTAATCTTCGTTGAGTCGCGCTTGCCAAGCCTTCTTGGTGATGAGAGACAGGATTGTGATCAGGTTGAAGGTAGAAAAAAGTATGAAAGGGACCGAGACATCGGAAGTTCGCCTTTTGGCGAGATGTTTGTTTGCGCTGTAGAAGAGAAATCCAGCTTGAAAGCCGGGATCTGTTATTGACGTGTTCTCGCGATGAAGCCATTCCGGTTTTAACAATTTTGAATTCTAAGGGTGGCGTCAATCCCGTTCAGATAATTTGGAGTTTCTAGTGAAATCGACTTCAGAAGCGTACTGGAAATTAGGAGATAATTGACGATTTTGGTCGTCTTTTATTTACGAAATCTAAACTAGACAGCGTTAAATGTTGCCAGTGACTGCCTTTGAAGCCGCTGCTTCCCCAGAACGGTTGCCACACATAGCAGATAGTGGACTTGCAAAATAGGCGACCAGAATTTGTCAGTTAATAAACGATTGAAGTTTGTATATTTTGAAGTCTGGGTAATTCTGTTGTTATTTAATTTAGTTTCTTTTCGGATTGAGGGCAGCTGACATTGATGATAAGGATGAATTTTCATTCTTGGCTTTTCTTTCTGTTTTTTTTTTTTTCTGCCGTATTTCCAAGTCTGTCTCAACTGAAACCGAATTTGGATGAGCCACGGAGATGCCGATTTGCCGACGGCTCGAGACAAGATGCGGACATGCAGACTGCTTTCATTGAAAATAAAGCTCAGGTTTATTTTTTTCTTCTCACATATTAACCACTCAAAAAAGTTAAATAATTCTTATCAGTATTATTTCGTGATGGCCATTCTTATAAGAGACAATAAAAAGCAACCGCCAATTCGATCACAAGAACGGGGACAACTAACAACTGAAGGAAACGCGTATTAACTTTTAAACACTTATAACCGGGCAGACACTCACTATCTTTAAAGTGATCCCTCCCCCCAAACGGTAACTACACTAGCCAATCGCGTACCAAGTCTCGTAAATGCCATGTTAGCCGAGGCTTATCGGGGTTGAATAGACACAGACAAATTTAATACCTGGGTGGGTTTGAAAAATTGTTCTGCACCAATTGTGTGGAGAAAAACACCCGTGATAATTACCTGTTGACAAACGTGAACTCTAACGCAGTTTTGAGCAATAAATGTGTGATTGCATTTTATTGACTTACTGCAATCGACATAGTAACAATAAAAGTTGATTATGTTAAAGGAATGTCTTTTGTCCGTTCTTGGGGTGGGATCCGAAAACGTGGGGGGCAAGGCCGTATCCAGGGGGGCGGGGAGGTTAGGCGATTCACCCCCATCGAAACATACAAAAATAATCATTTTTCATAGGCTTTTCCCTATGATCTATGTCTTTTTTGTCCGATCTGCGGGCAACTCCCCCCCCCCCTTTCGAAATAAATTCCTGGATATGGACCTGGTGGGGGGATACCTATGACTTCGTAAAAGCTGTCCGTCTGTCAGCGCGATAACCTCGAAGGGAATGAGATATTTGATGAAACTTGGTGTGAGGATTCTTTGGGTCAAGGGACAGGGTGAGTTGGGGTTCAAAGTAAGGTGCGAACAAAATATTTGTTAATACCTAATAAGAAATTCATTTAGGTGCAAGAGGACATGCTGAACACGTATATGAAAATCATGTTCTCGCTAGACAAGTAGTTCGCCCGGTATCCGGCCGAAACCAGAAAATTTGTTAAAAGTAAAAGTTTTATTTGAAGTTGATTAGATGTTCGATTTGGGGGTAAGAAGACATGCTCAATCCGTATACGACGATCATTTTCTAACCCGACGTATAGTTATGGAGACAAATAGGACAAATAGTTCGCCCGGAATCTGGCTGAAACCGGAAATTTGTTTATAAGTATAAGTTAGAACTGAGGTTTAGTAGAGGCTCGATGGAGGCATGCTGAATCCGTATAATAATAATAATAATAATAATTGTATTTGAAAAAGCCCGAGGGCCATATACAGGTACAGGTTATTAATACACAGAAACGTCAATCAACATACAACTAATCTACGGAAAGCTTTCTATATTCTAACGCTCTAGACACAAACCTACAAATCTTACTAATAGCCTGGGCGGATGTACACTTCAGGATACCAGGGAGTGTCGGGATAAACCCACCGAAAATCTCCCTACGGAGATCCGAAAGCTCTTGGCACCGGCTTAGAAAATGGCCAAGATCCTCATCTTCACCACCGCAAACCTCAAACCGCAAACCGCGAACCGTCGACCGACAAATAGTTCTCCCGGAATCCGGCCAAAATCTGAAAATTTGTTAAAAGTTAAATTTTTATCTGAAGTCGATTAGAGATTCAGTATATGGGTAAGGAGAAATGCTGAGTTCGTTTTTGAGCTTAAGTTTTTGCCAGACAAGTAGTTTACCCGGAACCCGGCTGAAACCGAAAATTTGGCATAACTAGGCAGGGAGTTTTGATAATTTTGTCAAAGTAGATGTGACGCATAGTATAGGGGTGAACTTACATGCTGAATACATATCTGAACTATGTTCTGGATTAAATATTAAATTTTTGGGATCCCATAGAACCTTTGGTCTTGTTGTTTTAAGTTTGTAATTTTAACACTTATTTTACAGATACGGGCTTGGTTTTTCTTTCTCTATTTTTTCTTTTCTTTAGGATTGAGATTTTTTTTGTGAATTTACTTCTCCTTCTCCAATTTTTGTACCAATAATTATCTCTTGATTTCCCGAAATAGAACTGTATTAACAAGAAAGCTAGAAAGAAGAAGACTAGCACCATTGCACTATACAGGGAAATTTCATTAATAAGAAAACGGGCATAACGAGACAGCCGAGTTTGGACGGCCCTGTATGGAACGTAGCGTAAGTGTGCAAAAAGAGCATTGTTGCAATCAGCCGAGGAAGAAACAAATTAGGTTTTTGCTTTGGAAGATCGTGTCAGTTCTAGAACAGACAGGTCCGCCCACTTTTCGATTTTACCGTTGACCGGAACTCGTGCTATGTTAATTATGGCTTGTTTGGTGAGCAATAAAGTCTCCATTCTGGGAGGCTTTCTCGAAGGATTCTGTAGTTGCTTTATTTGTACCGGTAGCGTTTTCTGCGTGTACTTGACGTACTGCCAGTAGGTTCAAAGGTCAGCGGTCCAAGCTTTTTGAAGCTAAGCAAACAATACTCCTTCAGCCCAAGAATGCGAATCCTGTTTGAAAGTGCTAAACGGATACATCAGCTGAATTCTGTTCGAGCTATATTTCTCCCTTCTTGGCAGGGTCCTCTTCAGGCTAAATCTGGAAAATGAACCTGTGGAAAAAACTCGTCTGAGCGACTTGAAAAAATTCAGCTGACTATACGTTTTGCACTGTCCGATATGAAACTTCGGTCCTCAGGACCAAATGCGCTAACCAATTGAGCTACCGGAGGGTGTATGGAAATTCACAAGTAAATACAATCGCCAGATAGAAGCGCTCGCATCGTCAGTGATACCGCTTCTCTTGATCTCTAAACAGTTCAGTCACTTGTCTAAGTAAAAAGTCTGCAAATAGGTTGTCGGCTGGTAACTAAGCTATCTGTTTTGTTTCAATTTTAAATTGCTCTGGAGTTCGATGTTACATTTAATCTTTAAATTGCTCTGGAGTTATTTGTTGCACTTATCTTGTTGAACAAGACCAAAGGTTTCGATGGGATCCCAAAAATTCAATATCTGATCCAGACAACTGGGTCTTGTCTTAGCCAGATCCAGTCTTCGCCAGACTCCTTGAACGTTTTTACAATTAAAATTCAGAAACAGATTAAGGCCAAATAGCTAATCACCTGAGAAAACCAAGTTCAGATTTGGATTCAGCATGTGTGTTTACCCCTATAAGTCATATCTGTTTTGACGAAAACTTCCTGCCACTTCTGCCAATTTCCCGGTTCCGGCCGAACTCCAGAACTACTTGTCCGGCGAAAAAAGAAAGCTCAAAGACGAAATCAAGGTATCTTCTTTCCCCAGTAATGAACATCTCATCAACTTCAAATAGAAATTTAGCTTATAACAAATTTTCCGATTCCAGCCGGATTCCGGTCGAACTATATGTCCGGGTAAAATACGATTGTCACACAGGGACTCAGCATCTCTTCTTACCCCTAAATCGCTTATCTAATCAACTAGAAATAAAACTTTGAATTCCAACAGTTTTCCGGTTTTGGCCGGATTCCGGACGAACTACGTGTCCGGGTAGAAACTTGTTTTCACATAAGTGTTCAGCATGTCTTCTTGCCCTAAATCAAACATTTAATCAACTCCAAACAAAACTTTCAATTTTGACAAACTTTCCGGTTTGGGCCGGATTCCGGTCGAAATACTTCTCCGTCGAGAAAATAGTTTTCACCATCGTCTTCAGCATGTCTCCCTACCTCTAAACCGAACATCTAATCAGTTTCAAATAAAACTTTTACTTTCAACAAACTTTCCGGTTTGGGCCGGATTCCGGGCGAAATACTTGTCCGTCGAGAAAATAATTTGCACCATCGTCTTCAGCATGTCTCCCTACCCCTAAATCGAACATCTAATCAACTTCAAATAAAACTTGTACTTTCGACAAACTTTCCGGTTTTGGCCGGATTCCGGGCGAACTACATGTCCGACGACAAAATGGTTTTCACCATCGTGTTCAGCATGTCTTCTTACCCCATAATCGACTATCACATTAGCTGTTTCAAAATATTTTGTTTGTCCCTTAATTTGAATCCCCTCCCCCACCCCTAAATGTAGAGCTACAAAGCCCATCTACGAACTTGACTGGTCCGACGACCCAACGAACCCTCACACCAAGTTTCATCAAAATATCTCATTCCCTTCGAGAGTTATCGTGCTTACAGACGGACGGACGGACGGACGGACGGACGGACAGACGGACAACTTTTGCGATGTCATAGGTATCCCTCCACTTACGTTTTGGGATCCCAAAAACAACCAAGACTGTTTCGTTAATAGGGGAGCCGTTGGAGGTATGGGACACGTGTACTTTCTTGCTTTGAGCTGATAATAAAATTCTGAATTTGGACTGAATAATCAGTACCTATTGGCCACTTTAGTCAAATAACATTCGGTATGATTGTATAACTTTCATTTCAGCAATGTATCAAAAGTAAGTTTTTCGCGGTCATTTCCTGGCTGACTTCACACCCGAGGCACTTCTTCGTTTATCGAGAATGGATTTTCGTTGTTGTTTTGTTTCATAGCTAGTTCAATGCTACACACACTACCCCTTCGTTTTTAAAGCACTGCTGCCATCTTCTGATATTTTGTGAAAAAGTGAAATTTGACCATCCGAGGAGGACTAGGACATGGTAGAGTTAGGAGCAGTGGCCCCCTGGCCCCAAAATCAGTATGACTGGGGCACTGTGTCCTACACCTCCTCAAAGCGACAAATTTATGAAGACTCTATATTCCGTCTCTGCTTTTAGTTTTTATTTTCATTGGCCATAAAATAAGCTACGAATTACGAAAAACCCTTTGAAGGTGTCACAAGTCTTCAGCAGCACTTGCCGCTGTAAATATCCTTACTTTAGCCGAAGCCATCTCGTAATTTCCTAGAGTATACTTCTAGTTCCTCTTAAAACTGAAGTTTGTATTCCACTGAATAGATTGTACTGAATGATCGCCATCGCTGTCGAATGCTGCTTATTCGTCGGGTCAACTAGGCTGGACTCTTGCAGGTCTAGTGCCTACTATAGTTTCACAGTCGTTCTCTTGTATTTTCTTTGTTTAACTCAGTTCAGTATATCCATGGATGATGTTTTCGCGTTGATAATAATAATATGTTTTTTTTTATTAAGCCAAAAAGCCATACGCGATTAAATACATGTCTCACTACACAAATAGACTGTTACCCCTTTCTTAACTTTCTTTCCGAAACCTAAACGCTTTAGTCACATATTTTCATACTTCTACGATGAAGTTAGGGTTCGTACATTTCAAGATACCGGGAAGCGATACCAACCGGCCCCCAACCAATTTTTCCCTCAAATTCGAAAGCGCGTGGCACTCTAAGAGGAAGTGGTTCAAATCCCTTTCCTGCAACTTGCAAAGAGGGTAAAGGTAAGTCTCTCCCGTGCCAGCTTTCCTCTACTGAAAAGTTTATTTTTACTGAGGATCGGCAGACTGTTACATCGGAGCTGGAACAAAGTTTTCAATGTAGCAGGATCATATTCAAACCCGAACACATCTTTAATTTTTATTATAAGAATCTTATGAAGTTTTGAGTTTTATTTGCCAATCTTGGATTTCTAGATCCTCAATTATTTTTTCATAATTTCTCAAAATGTCTCCCTGATCTTGTGTCGGGTCGAAGCCCTCATTCCATGCATAATATAGACCTGCGTGGTCTAGGAGAGCTTTTACTTGAAGCCGCCACGATCTTGCTCTCCTTTCTTGTAACAAGACTGAATACGCACCTTTTAGCAGCCTATCATCTAGTATCTGAACTAGGTTGATCCGGAACCTTATAACGTGGACTAACCTATACTTAGCGAAAAGATGGTTATGTGCACTCCAAGAAGTTTTTTATAGTGCTGCAGCTGAAGCGATTCTAGTTGTGCCGCTGCTTCGAAACCCCAAAGTTCTGCGCCGTAACGTATTTTAGGAAGGACTTTAGTAGCGAATATTTGTTTTTCCATCTTCAGCTCCAATCCAATATTTTCTCTAGTATTTTCCTTACTCATGCCCTGAGAAGTCGGCCTGTAGTTACCATGTGACGTGGAGTCTCCCTTTTTGAAAGAAGTAGAACAATAGAAGTCTTCCATGCATCTGGCCAGATTCGGGTCGCCAGAATACAATTAAATAGGAAAACAAGCATCGCTATGAAATGCGGGGCAAAACGTTTATAAAACTTTGTTGGGATACCGTCAGCACCTGGGGCCGACCCGCCTTTCATGCGACCAAGAGCCTCGTTTATTTCTTTTTCTGTTATCTTTTATGTTAGATCATAATCATGTTCAAATATAGGCAAGTTTGTTTCATTATCGATTCTTGAAAATTCTTCTTCATACCAAATATTCATAGCTGTCCCTTCATTTTCTTTGTCCCCAGATGCGCCGGCCTGGGGGGGGGGGGGGGGGGCGTTCCTCCCCATATTTCGTCTCCTTTCATTCACCTTTCCAGAAAGATTTCATGCCACATTTTACAAACGATTCCAGGGTTTCTTTCATCTTCATCTAGGTTGCCGCGTCCTTCTTTATGTTAATAAGCTCTTTGTAAATTCGCCTTTTTTCCTTGTACTTTTGTGCACAGTAGTTTTGTTTTCTCATGTGGTTCTGTGTTTTGACGAAGCGCTTCTAAAGACTGTAATAAACTAAGTTTACATCTCCTACAGTCATCGTAAAAATCTAGAGTAGGCCTAATAGGTTTCCTCGGTGTTGGAATTGGCGCTGTTATTTCGTGAACTACTTCCTCAAGCTTACACGGTAAAGCATTAGGGGACTCGCTTTGTAACAATCTTATGAAGGGACCGTTTAACTCTATTGCTAGATAACACACTTTCAATTACTTGATTCCCTTCCTGTGACCACTGGATTTACTCTCGTGTAATACAGTCATTGGCAGCGTACTCACTAGACCTGCATCTTATGAGCATGACATAGCTTTCAGCCTCAAACAATGTCTATCACGAGAGAAATAGAATCATTTGAGCTTAAGGCTATAGTACGGTTGTTTCAGCTGTCCGCTCCAGTTGCCAGTGGCGGACTTCGGAGCTGTGAAAAACAGTATAGTTTCGTAAAAAATCTCTATATTTATAGCATTTGGTTGTGTTTTTCTGTTTAATTTAACATTAGTCATAAAAACATGTTTTGTATTAAAACAGTATAGAATAGAATAGAATGTAACTACCGAAAAAAGCCCGCGGGCCATGGCACAAAAATTGTGTAAAAAATGCACTAGCTTACAGAACCAATATTCTAAAAAATCTCGTTCTATGCTCCATCGCCAAGCCTCAAGTAACGTCCAAGTTTTTTCACAGTAACAAAACATTCATCCTTCGTCATCCTTACAAGATGCGAGTGGCCAGCGAGCCGCCATCACGCGTTTACTTCGCTTGTCTAGGGAAAATCCTTCAAGTGCTTCAGTCAAAACTGCAGTTTTTAAGAAGATTTTCTAATTTCCTGTATATTTTGCCTCGTATTTTGTTTTTGGAGGGGTGGGGTGGGATCGCGCAGACCCGGCTGCTCTGCTTGGTAAATTCAGTTTGAACAAGACCAAAGGTTTGGATGGGATCCCGAAAATTTAATATTTGATCCAGACAGTTGGTCTTGTAAATATCCGGTCTTTGCCAGACTACTTGAACATGTGTAATATTACAATCCCTCCCTTATATTTCTGCCACATTTTCGGGTTCAGCTAAATTTTTGCCGAATTACTTGTCCGGCAATAAAAGTAAAGCTCAAAAACCAATTCACCACATCTCCTTACCCCTATATCGAACCTCTAATCATCTTCAGATAAAACTTTAACTTTCAAAAAATTGTCCGGTTTCCATCGGATTCCGGGCGAACTATAAGTCGGGGTAGAAAATTATTGTCATATACGCATTCTACATATTGTCTTCTTACCCGTAAATCGAACAACTTTTACTTTAACAGATTTTCCGGTTCTGGCCGGATTCCTGGAGAACTACTTTTGCGACGAGAAAATTATTTTCATACAAATGATCAGCATGTCTTCTTACCCCGAAATCGAACATATAATCAATTTCAAGTACAACTTACTTTTGACAAACTTTCTTGTTTTGTTCGGATTCCGGACGAACTACTTGTCTGACGAGAAAATGATGTTCATATTCGTGTTCAGCATGTCTCCTTACCCCTGAATCGATCTGATTGGCTATTTAAAATATTTTGTTCGACACTTAATTTGGAACCCCTCCCCCACCCCTAAATGTAGGGGTGGCGCCCATCTACGAACTCGACCTGTCCCTTGTCCCAAAGAATTTACACACCAAGTAAGAATCACCACATCAAGCCCCTTAATTTGACCCCCCCCCACCCCTAAATGTAGGGCTATAGAACCCATCTACGAACTCGACCTGTCCCTTGACCCAAAGAATCTCCACACCAAGTTTCATTTAAATATCTCGTTCTCTTCGAGAGTTATCGTGCTCACAGACGAACGGCAGAGCTGGGCGAATCCGATCATGAAAGGATTCGAATCCGAATCCGAATCCAGGGCTAGGTACGAATCCGGTTACGAATCCGAATCCACCATTTCATGCTGAGGATTCGAATCCGACAATAACAAAAATCAAACCATGTACATGGGTTATAGTCTAAAAGTCAGAGGTTGCAAAAGACACTGATATCTAAGGTAATCAGATAACGTGATAGATGAGGATGGTTGGTAGTGGAGACCAAAAGGTTGGATTGCCGAAGCCCACTGTATAAAAACTGGAAAAACGGAAACTGGAAGGATGTAGACCAGAAGTTTTAGCGGATTCGTAAGATTGGTTTAGAATCCGAGTCCGAGTCCAGATTCAGCCTGACAAGCACAAGATTGGAATCCGGCCAAAAGCACGAATGCGGATTCGCCCAGCTCTGGCGGACGGACGGACAACTTTTACGAAATCATAGGTATCCCTCCACTCACGTGTTGGTATCCCGAGAAGAGATAGATGAGATTAAAAACAGTTGGTAAAACAATATAAAATAGTTTTGGACTACAGTAGAGGTTACTTATTTTAATTTAGCCTTACAGTGAACGGTCGCCGAAGAAAACTAAAATCAAGACCGGCAACAGGCAAAAAACTTGCCTAAAACTTTTATTTCGTGTCCAGTTGGATTTTGAAATATTGTGAGCTGGATTTTGAAGAAGTGTTCTCATAAGCCATCCTTTTCAATAGCTATTTTCTTCGATAATCAATTCTACGGCTGCGTATTTTGTATAGAACGACGAATCCGGTATTGCTCAGTGTATCGTAGCTTTTCAAACGGGCACGCGCCGCAGCTTCAGTTCATACAGGTTTCTCTTCCAGTTTTTTTTGCCGCGCTCACAAAGATGAGTTCTTGGGCCGGAGATCCGAGAGCTTTGAGTAGAGACGGCGATGCGTCTCCGTCTCGTAACGAACTGCCTGAGGCCGCCAAAAAATCAGTCGAAAATGGACAGGAAACCGGAGCAGATAGCGGTGCCAGGATGATAGCACATGCAAACACCTCTGAGGATCACTCGAAGAAAGCCGACAAAGTGACTAAGTTGGGTGGGCCAGTGAGTTTATCGCAGATTTTGAGCAAGCCCAAAATCTCACCGCCCAAAATTGTGCCCACTAGTCCGATTGTGACCACCTCAGTGTACAAACCCCAAATGGGCAATGGGGCGTCGTGTTTTGGCTCTGAGCAAGCCCTTCTCGGAAACAGCGTTGCCGGGACTGCGTCGATGGTCACAGCGACGGGGGTACGCCCGTCGGTGGCTGAATTTGAAAAGAAAGGGGGTGCCTACACCCTGGAAGATGTGAGTGCTAAGGATAAAAAGATCGAACAACTGGAATTGGAAGTTTTGGAATTGAAAATACAGCTGAAAAGAAAGGATGACCAGAATACTAAACTGGAGAAGGAAGTCCACCAACTAAAGGTAAGAACTGCGGCAATTCCTCTCCACTCTATACCCTCTCTTACATGTCTGAATCTTAGATAATGTTCGCCCGACGAACATCTTAGTTAATGTTCGCCCGACCAAACCACTCCGCTCAGCCTGACTTGCTTCCTACTAGGTTTTTTTTTTTGAAGGTTGACGTCACGTGGGCTTCAGCCCAAACACGTTCGGGCCACTGGGATTATGTATACTTTTAAAATATCCTTCAATAGTTTTAAACCAGTATATTGGTTCAATTCAGTGAACTTTTTCCTACTATTCCCCGCACCCTCCTGAACGGTCTCCGCCATGCTAATCCCGAAAGATCTAAGGTAGTTTTTAGGTATTTTCGTAAGATAATAAGCCATACCCGACCCCAGGAAAGTAAACTAATAAACTGCCGTAGCCCAGTTAGACGACAAACAACCCCATAACCTTGCGTAAATGTCATAGTTTTATTGTTCCTAGCATCGAATTATTTCCTACATCCGAATTCGCTTGCACTAGGTCGCTTAAACTTATTGAGGCCAATTGTTTTTTTTTTATGATTGCTGATTTTCGCTTAGCCTCGTCGTGAAATTAAATAGAATACAACCAATAATTATACTAAAATAGTACTTGAATATGAAGAGACACGTATCTTTATGTCATTCGGTAAATGAACCGTACTATGATGTAATATATACTTCGTTAAAAATAGTTCCTGGTACGATCTCTCTTTCTGCCAATTCTATTTAGACGTTATCCGTAAAAGATAATGTTATGCTTGTTTTGCAAAAAACATGTTCATGATAAGGGATTCTAAGCGGATTTGTCACCTGAAAATCTGCTGATTGGAGTCGCAATCAAGCAACACAAAGTAGCCGTATCTAGAACGAAAACTCAGCGCTAGCTTTCGCAGCCACTACACAAACATTGGCGTCACTCAGGTTGGTACCTGCAGAGTCTCTAACCCCTTGCCCGTCGCCGGTCACCCTATACTTTTGTTCAACGACACCGGGATTCTCAAATGCCTCCTATTAGCATACTGAATCATCAGTGGATACTTAGTAGTGGCATATCTGCGGTTCCTATTTACAATCTTTTGTATCCCTTTTTTATGGCACTTGCAGCCTCTGGCTCAAGTGCCATATACCGATCACAATTCCGTCTGTCGGTCCGAGTTTTTTGTCACACTTTTTCGAGTTAGGGTACTACCAGATGTGCTAGGACAATGAAACTTGGCAGGCATATCAGGGACCCGACCAAACTAACCTGGACATAATCAGTTTCCTGATCCGACCATATGCGGGGGAGTGGGGGGGGGGGGCGCTGGAAACTTGACAATTTAGGGCATTTTGTCACACTTTTTCGAGCTAGGGTACTTCCAGATAAGCTAGGACAATGAAACTTGACAGGCGTATCAAGGACCCGACCAAACTAACCTGGAAATAATCAGTTTACCGATCCGACCATATGCGGGGGAGTGGGGGGCGCTGGAAACTTGAAATTTAGGGCATTTTGTCACACTTTTTCGAGTCAGGGTACTTCCGGTTGTGCTAGGACCATGAAACTTGGCAGGCATATCAGAGACCCGACAAAAAAACTTAGAAATAATCAGTTTTCCGATCTGGTCATTTTGGGGGGGGGGGGGGAGTGCCTCCACTTGATTCCCCGTGTGATTCCCCGCAGGGGAATCCGGGAAATTGAGAAGTGTGCAACTTTCGAACGGGTGATCGGATTGTAATGAACTTAATAACTTAATAACTGAATAAATTATATATCTGTGATGTCCCGTTTAAAGTCTTGACCGGATTCGGTAGCCAGGGGGGAGTTGGGGTGGGGGAGACCGGAAATTTTAAGAAACGGTTAGAATGGAGGGATTGGAGTGAAGCTTGCTGGGAAGAACAAGCATCTGCTCTAGATAAATCCTTTAGACCTTTTCACACTTATGGGGGGGGGGGGTAGGGTGTTTCCCGGAATTCCGGTGATGGCGGTTTTGGGGATTTTCACGATGAAACTTGGCAGGTATATCAGGGACCCGATTAAACTGACTTGGAATAAAAAAAAAATCCTCGATATGATAATCTTGGGGGGGGGGAGGGGTTGAGGGAGGGGAATCCGGAATATTATTGAGTCATGCGTAACTTTGGAACGGGTGATCGGACTCGAGTGAAATTTAATAATTGAACAGAGGACATTTTTCTCTGGTGATCTTTTTCATTTCCGGACCGAATCCGGCAATTATTGGGGGGAGGGTGGAAAAATACTTGACCAGCTTAGACTGGTGTGATCTGGATCGAACTTCGTGAGAATGACAAACAGATGCTCTGGATTAGTAATTTACAGAACCGGATTGGCTCCGGCTCTGGATTAGTCATTTACAGAGCCGGATTGGCTCCGGGTATTGTGGGTGGAGCTGGAGGGGGGGGGGGTCTGGGATTCCGGTGATCGCGAGTTAAGGTACTTCCAGATGTGCTAGGACGATGAAACTTCGCTGGAATATTGGAGATTCAACAATATTTGCTTAGAAATTGCTACTTCCCAAATCCGATTATTCCTTAAAGTACCAATCTTGACCGCAAAGTAAAAAAAAAAAACTTTTAAGCAATAGGCTATATGCATTTTCATGATGCCCATCAGCCCAGTAGCATTTTAGCCTATTGATTAAAAATGAAGTTCCAGCTCCCTTAGAGTGCGCATCTCAACCGCAAAGTCGAAACTTACTTTTGATCAATCAAAACATCTTACCCCTTGCAAGTGACATATGAGCTTACAGCTCTTGTTTATTTTCATTATCTTTCTTGCTTGAAATTAGCCCAGGCTACTTGCTATTTGGGAGAAGAATGTTTGACGTCTAAAATCGTGTCTCGTCTTTACCGTGAACCACATCAGCAGTTGGGTTTGCATGAAGCAAAAGCTGAAGACTATATTTAGTGTAAGAGTAAAGTGTAGGTGACGTATAAAGATAAGAAAATTTGAGTTGTAATAATAAAGAAAGTGGCGTCACTGAGAGGAGTGGAGGTGGGATTTGAAAAAAAAAAGAAAAAAAGCTGAAGACTATATTAGGATTAAAAGTTTATAGTTGCATTTTTGCGGATACCATGGTATCTGATACGACGCTTTTAGAAATCCTCCAAAGAGAAATAATGATAGGCTATACACTGACATCTAGAGTGACATAACTTCTTTGCCATCGATTTGCCATAAAACTAGACTCTTGTATTAGTGCGTATGAAAGTGAGATACATTTTTCAGATACCACGATCAGTTAACGGCGGTCCGACCGTGTTATCTGAATATCCGACACCATGGTATTTTGCCAGATACCACGGCAACTGCAAAAACGCCTTTTGACCATGGTGTCGGATACCACGGTACCGTAACTGCGAAAACGACTTTAGACAGTGGTATCAGATACCATGGTATCTGAAGAAACGCAAACTATGTTTAGATACGGACTTAAAGTTCAGATTTTGACTTACGGTCTGAAGAGGAGCCGTGTCAAGAATGGCCGAACAAAGTTTCTTGATGACTAATTTGTTTAGCACTAAGAAACATAATTCGTAGTCGTGGATTACTTTAAAACATGGTCGCAGACCAAGCTACACTTGCTCGTCCACTAGTGAAGTCTGTGTGAAAATTATTCATTCATTCATTTCCCTCAAAGAATTTATAATGAGGAGTGACAAATAACTTTCAAAACAATAAATAACAATTGACGTACTTTAAACAACACACTGTGCTTACTTAACTATTAACTTTTATCGAAAAACGGAAACAGATTCTTCTATGATAGGCTTATGTTACTCTTCCTTTTGCTTTCATGCCGACATGTCAGTGTATCGTTACCAAAAGTTGTATGATACCAGTCACCACACAGTTACAGAGATAATCGAATCGGACAGTTATGAAAAATATCTTTTCAGTTTTGTGCATATTGTGGTCTCCCATGATAGAATAGTGTTTATTCAGCCAAAATTGGGCCATACAGAGATTTTAAATACACGACATACAAAGATAATAATACATCGTAAATATAATGATACTACAACAGACAAGTAAATTATCCCCTATTTAAATCCCCCTCTGATATTACACCACCATTTTTATAACTTTGTTGTTGGTCGATGAGCAACCATGTCCCTAACTGATCCAACACTGTCCTCTCCAATCAAACAAAGTGGACATCTGTAATCCTCCCTGATTAAACATCCCTGTTTCTCCTACTCTCAAATACCTTTTCCTAAACCCAAGGGGGTATAAGCGGCATCTTTGTGTCGACCGAAAGTTGCCGACTTTCATGTTAAAAATGTTGACTGATTTCTTTTTCTTTTGGAAAACAAGCAAGACGTTCATTTTACTGAGATAATCATATGTCTGTTTTGAATATGGTGTCTCGCTAGAATTAAGTGCAACAGCCAATTTTCTTTTTAAACCGAGTAACAAAACCGAAAATGTAAAAAAAAAACGAAAATATTGAAGTCCGTGTCCCCATATTTGGGTAATGTTGCAGTATGGTAGGAAAATAGGATAAACATACGAAACTCAAATTTGTATATGTATGACCTTTCAAGATTGTATGACCTTTCTTTGTGGTTGTTTTATCGGACAGTGCGGTGATTTTGGCGGTTATCCACGCCGCTTCAACACCGATGTTTCAGTGTTAGCTTGACAAGATCCAGAAACGTCTTCAAAATCGTTTGCGTATTTTCCGTGGCAAACGCTCCCCAACTCCAAAAAGTATCGAACTTAACATTTAGGTGTAGATTGACTCCGTTGATTTGATTTTCCATATATCTAATTAATGCCTAGTCGATCCTTCTGAATTAATTCGAGGCATGTTAATTATTTTTAACCATGTTAAAGGTAGTTTGCTTTTCCGCTTCGGCTGATATGGTTGCTGTTCTAGGGGTTTGCTAAGCCTAGATTTCGGTATAGTAGGCAATTTTTTTTAGATGAGTAACCGTGGTAAAGGCATAATGTAAAAAATTTTAAATTTCTAGTCCGTATTTCCCAAGATTTTGCTCGCTCCAGGGCCCGGGGTAGGCTATACAACAAATCTCATACCAGGCTACCATCTAGTAGGCCGACGTTGGGTTCCGGGTGTACCCATATAAATTGACTGTGCAGCCCATCCATATTTTCCCGCTTATTGCAGGCACTGCGTGTTTGCTACGCAAATAAAAAGTTGAGTGAGCAACTTCTCTATATTTTCATTTGTTCGTTAACGGCAGAGGCTGAAACTTGACAACTGTAGACACTTCCGACTCACATATAACATATTCAAAGAATATGATTCTCATTGCAACGCCTAATAGCTTGTTCACACGGGGCTGAAACAGCGGCCGATTCTCGATCAGCGGCTGATTTACGCGCGTAAATAGCGGTTGAAAAAATTCCAAAAATCAGCCGCTGATTTTACAAATAGGCGCTTATTTTCTTCGCGGTCACCGATCGGGGTAAACTAAATCCTTTGGAATGTGACCTTTGATGACTCTAGGGACAGTAAACAGACTGTAATTACGGGAATTAGTCAAGCTTGGTGAGTTTTAGGTGAATCCAGTTCATATTCTGTCAGAGCAATGTGAACATAACATGATTTTTACATTGAGCATACAAGGATACTAAATGATCTCGAAAAAAAGGTAGAATAATTTTCTAATTTCAATAGCGTATGTTCTGTTTCTGTCTTATCTTTTTTTCAATATTTTTCTTTGATAAAATAATAATTTCTCCATTCAGCCATCACTGAAAAGTGACTGACAACACAAAATGATTGCATTCTGTTCTCGTATTATTTCTATTTATTATTAGTTATATTTATGTTCAGTTTAAAAAAAAAAATATTTAAATTAATTTTATTTGATTTTTAACTTGAAATTTAACCCAGTCGCTTGAAATCTGTCAATATTCGATTGTTGCTTTTATCTATTCTAAAGACTACAAATCAACTATATTTGACTTTGACAAACTCACAAGATGTTTGTGTTAATTTTATGTATTTTGTTACAAAGAAAAATAATATCCGGAATTAGGTTTTTCTTTTTAATTCTCCCGTCAACCCCAAACAGTTGGTCTGTCGTCTGAACAGATCAGCCGCTGTTTCCGCGCTTATTTCGGTCCCGTCTGAACAAGCTGTAACTAAGTGTGTCAGTTTGGTTCATTCAAGAGTAACCCCTGGGACTTACTTAGGGTAGCCAGGTTACCCTACTCCGTAGTAACAGGAACCTACAATTTAATAGGAGAATATCAGTCTCTCACCTCGCGCAATCCATCCTTGCTCCAAGTATGGTAGACACATTCCCGATCTGAATGAGCCTTATTGCTCGGCACAGTATCTGATAGTGCCGGCCGGATTTTCTGCACTTTTATCATAAATTTGAAAAAAATCTAACTCTTCCTTATGAATATGATGATAGTGCGGAAATATCGGAAGAAATCCTAGCTCCCGGCCGTCCGACCATGATCGTTTCTACGCAGCATGAGATACACAAGGTCTTATATACTGTTCATTAAGGCCCATTCACAACGGGTTTTAAACTAATACTCGGTACCAAGCCAGTTCCGCAAATCGCTCTGAAACCGAGAATTAGCTGGTTTTCTGCCGTTCGCAATCGATACTGGTACCAGTTTCGGATACCAGCTAGTCTCGCACCCAAGTTGAAATCAGTTAAACTTTTCAGGGTACTAGCCAATCACATTACTTAGGGGAATTCTCAGGTATGTTCCGATTGGCAAACGCTAATCAGAATATTCCTCAATATTTCCCAAAATAATTTGATTGGCTAGTACCCTCGAAAGTTGAACTGATTTCAACTTGGGTGCGAGACTAGCTGGTATCCGAAACTGGCAGCAATATCAATTGCGAACGGCAGAAACCTAGCTAATTCTCGGTCTCATAGCGATTTCCGGAACTGGCTGGTACCGAGTATTAGCTAAAACCCGTTGTGAATGGGCCTTTAGGCTTTTGTTTATCCGTTCAGTAAAATTACGAACTACCTCTTCTTCATCTTCAGGGGCTGTTTCTGTTCACCGTAATCGTTTTGGGCATTGTCACATATCCTACCGTGAAACCACACAGAGACAGGTCATTTGTGTTCACACGCTCATTCTTGTACTTAGTGCAGACAGGTTATAATTTTACATTGAGACGTGTCACACTTTTCTTTCATGGAGTCCAATTGATATTTTATCATCTGCAGTGCCTCACGCAATCCCTGTCGAGCCATGAAAGAAGACACAGCCTCGGGAAATTACTTTTTTTCTTGCACACTCCTGCTGTTGCAATTTTCCTGTAGCAAGCCGTCACCCTCTCACTAACCAACCCTCTTCCAAATGTTTTCCTTCCTTGTTTTCCTTCGGTCTAGACCCATCTCCTGTATGAGTCTGAATAACCCCTGTCTCTAATCGGCCCATAAGTGAACCTGTTTATACCACATTTGCTTTGACATTTGGTAATGTAATAATCTATCGACGTATTTTTGCACATGGTACCTATCAGATTTTTTCGTTGCTATATGTTAAAACTATTAACTTTTGGGCGTGCCATACTCGAGGAAAAGGAAAATGGTAGTTAGTCAGAACGATCTAATCACGGGAGGCGATTTATATTTATAACCGTATCGCTGTTCAGCTTGGCGTTCATTTTTTTTGAAGGATGATTCGTCAAAATTAGACCAAATGAGCAAGTGACAGGATTTGGCTCCGGGTGCCGTGCTATGCTTTTATCAGCAGGAAACGAAAGAATTCCACTGGGCCTGTCCTACCTATTAATTCGGTTGAGGCTCATCTGTCATAAAACTCACAAGCCGTCCATTTTAGATATTTTCTCTTTTCTTCTTTTATCTGCCGCCTATAGTATTCAGCAGGCCCGTATCCAGGAATTTATTTCGGGGGGGGGGGGGGGGGGTTATTGCCTGCTGGTCGAACAAAAACGTACAAAAAACACATAGATCAGAGGGAAAAGCCTATAAAAATGATTATTTTTGTCTGTTTCGGGGGGGGGGGGGGGTTCAACCCCCTAACCCCTCCCCCCCCTGGATTTTGATATCGGTATCGAATATCTCCCAATACTATTGATCGGTATTACAAGTAGGCCCATTACTACCGTAAATAACCCTACCCCCCCTTGCGAAGTATTCATCCCCTTTTATTTCAAGAAGCTTACTCCCATAGCTGAAAATGTGTTATTTGATTATCGAGTTGTATTTTCGGCTGCTTATAAACTCCTAACGACCAATCGCGACCAATTTGCTCGCACATGAAATGACGCCGTAAGTGCCGTAGAATATTTTGGTAACTTTAATTGATAGTTTTGAGTATATCTCGTCTGTGAGACCGTATTTGATCGGAAAATACCGTGATTGAAGAACGTTTAACAAATACTAGCGTTTAGCCATCTTGCCCTTGATCTCCCGATTGCGACTATCTGGGAAACAATAGATCCTGTGGTCGGCATGTGGCCATTGGCTCCTGTCACGCACTACCGCAACAATTTCCACGCTAAAACAATTTGCTGTAAATTTGCGGCTTGAAAAAAATGTTTAACCTTGATGCTTTCGTGTCCTTGTCCGTTTGATTGACGTCGGATGGAGTCAGATTGACAAGGTGTTTTTCGTGAGGTGGGAGATCAGTGCGGTCGTAAGGGTGGTTAACCGCCACCTCCACCTATTATATACACTAGACGCATGTTTATTTGAACATCGCCTAACTTTGACGGTTTCCGAATAAAAGTCTGAATTCCATAAAAGTAACTCTTATTGCTAAACACCTGATGAAAACGTTTATATTATGCCGAATTCACCAGATGTAGTTGGAGTGTGAAATATTTGGCCCCTGTTTCTGCCCGCTTCTTCTTTCCTTCTTTCACCGTCCGAAGTGTCTCTACGTACCATTCAAAGTTTTAACAGATCCTGCCTTGGCGTTCAGATTAAACCAACGAACCGTGCGAAGTTCGCCAAAACGTTGCTGGATCATTCAACTGTTCCCAACACAAAAAGTGGCAGACTTAAAAGTAAAAATAGGACTACAGCTTAACTTTAAAGCTGTAACATTTAGCTGATTTACAGTTTCTTATTTTTCTTAATTTCACTGTTAATGTAGCAATAAACAGAACCAAGTTAGTTAAAAATTGAGATAAATAGTAAATGAAACACCTCTTCTGTACCTGACCTGCGGTTTACTCACGGATCTAAACCAATAGGCAGGCTACCGATATCAATAGCCTATATTCAGTATCAGGGTGGTCTGTTATTCGGTAGGCTACAACCGAGGATAGTCTAGCTATAGCTAGGTATTAGACACTAGGATTCAGTCTGCGATATGATTCGTAAGTACCAGTGCTGAAAAAAGTTAGCACAACCATCCATAGCTTGAGGCAACTTAAAGTAGAGGCGAAAGCGGTTTTTCCTGAAAAATTAAACCAAAAATGGAAAAGTGCTTTCCAGCCCTGACGCGAAGAAGACGGAACCCGTGAGCGTGTTCTACCGTACTTACCGTAGTTACTACGCATGACGTCACGATTGTGGCTTCTTGCGTCAAGGCTGGAAAGCATTTTTCTATTTTCAGCAAAACATCGTGCCACGGGCTAATCCGGCCAATCACGTCGCAGGGATTCGTAGTTACCACGCTTACTACGCTCCCAAGCGTGGTAAGCCAATAGTTACTATTTCCAGAAGGTTGGAACGGTCAGCGTGGTAGCTTTTCACGAGGTGGGAACGAAAATAGTAACTAATAGTTACTGTTGTTAAAAGGGGTGGAACATGCTCCGTGACGTCATGCGTAGTAACTACGGTAAGTAAGGTGGAACACGATCTAAGACATTCCTTCAGCCCAAGCCGGCTGCGAATCGTATTTGGCTGCGCTTGACGGTTACGTTAGCTGCGTTTTGTTGTAGCGATTTTGTTCGGTCTTTTTTGGGAAGGATCCCCCTCAGGCTGAAAGTATGACAAAACTGCACATGAGTTCTCTTCCTTCAGTTGTCAGTCGCAGAGCCCCTAACCCCTTGTTCATCGCCTCCCTCTTTTTCCCACAAGTCGGAATTTGTCAGTTCCTCCTGTGAGTATCTGTGAATAATTAGCAACGGCATGTTTGTGAATCTTAGACACATTCTTGTAAATATTTTTGCGAATATTTTGGATGTCTTCTTTCATTCTTGCTGTCGTTCTTGGTCGAAATGTTTTGCTATTGAGGACAGGAATATTTGATCTGTTGATACCTGAATCTTGTCTCACCTTGACGATGATCTTCATGCAACAGAGGGTGGATTTGTGTGAAGCAAAGGCTGAAGATTGGATTGGGATTAACGCTCACCTCGTACTGTTTACTGTTGATGCTCCTGTATTCAAAACCATCCGTATACTGTAAAACTAAGCTCTGCTTCTAACAAATGATCCACGGCCTTGGCTGTTTTAAGCATTTTCCCAGGCCCAATGACTTCTAGCAAAATCTCGGCAAAATTGGAAATTTAGGGACATGAATGAATGAATTTCCAAAAAGCACGTGGGGTCATGGCAGGAAAACAAAATAAACACAAAATACCACTCAAAAACACAATATTTACACCAAAAGAAGGGAACCCTTACTCCAAAAAACGCTCCCGATGCTCCATAGCCTGCTAAGGAACCTCCCAAGCTGACGAAGGTCACCAAAATTTGTCTTCCCCATAACCTTAACCAAATCCTCTTCCTCCATCCTAACATGCCCAAAAATCTCTTAACGCAGATCATTTAGCTCAGCGCATCTACCCATCAGATGCAAAATATCCTCCCCTAGTGAACCACTCATAGGGCAGAAGTAAGGACGAGAACCTAACCTAACTTTATCTATAAACTTTCTTCTTTCCCCCAATGTGAGAGAATCCGCCCACAGACTCACCATCCATTTTGGTTCCTCTGGTTTGAGCCCCGCTTTAAAAACAGTTCCTGCAAGTGCAAAGATTATTGAGGTGTCGTTAAGCGAGTTCAAATGTGACATATTAAAGTTGCGTCTCCGGGTTTAAGAATCAATTAATGCGGTTACGGAAGTAGCTTGCATTGCTATTATTGGCCTGACTTGTTCTTTAAAGTACATGTGTTTGGATACGGATGTGAAATGAGTTAAATCGGGAGATTTTTGCATTACAACATCTAGATCACCCACATCCAAGTCGCCAGCTCAAACAAGGACTTGGTTTGACCAAGGGGTCATCTAGTGGTGTGATGCGGAAGCACCCAAATGGGCAAACTCGAAGTAGATCTTAAAGTTTAACTGAAAAGGCAGCTTATTTTTCCATCTGGTATTTGAATATTTTGAGTCATCTAAGGGATTTTGTATTTTTTACCTGGGGCTCCGGTAATAACTTTCACAGTGTGCGCTGCTTGCACGGTAATCCAAAATTCACCCAGACGCGGAGTATTTGAATTTCAACAAAGGCCTGCATTTCCAGGGTTAAAGATGCTAAGCTCGGAAAAGTTACACTTGTAGAAAGTAGGAAAACGATGTTAAGATATGTTTTGCTGGGAATCGGACATTTTAGTTTATTTTTCGGCAATGGCTTACATTTGTAGTTGGTAAATATTTCAAGTGTAGAGGGATAAGCACATAGACGCACAGCAAATCCGAAAGAATAAGTTCATTCGATGATTGATTATCGGTGGAAAACGGACAAACGAAGTAACGCATTTTTATCGGGCTTTCAGGCCAGTTTAACTGAAAAGGGCAGAGAAGAGACAGTCTTGTTACCCCTCACTTATTCACTTAGAGAGGCTTGAAGACCCGATGAAAATACGTTACTTTGTTGCTCCACTATTCAAGAATAACCAATTTTCAAATAGTGGAATTTCCCTTTCAGATTTGTGGTACTACCTGTGTCGCATGATTGACGAAAAAGATTTTTCAACATGTCTTTGTTCAGGCACTAAGCAGTCTTCGCTAAGCTTATCACCGCACACTGAAAAGCCGCGTCTGTGTGCCGATTCAAATATTCCGCGTCATAGTAGAATTTACGCTGTGGGGACAGCCGTAGATACTCTGAACCTCACTACGAGAGCAGATAGTGGAAAATCAAAAAATCTCTTAGCAGAATCCAAATAACTCAGTGTATTCAACTAAATGATACAAAAATAAGTTTGCTTTTCAGTTAAACTTTAAGTGAAAAAGTGATGTGAAACTAGACTGTCGGATCTCAGCCCTGTTGGGTTAAAGTGCAAAAACGAAAAATTACCTGACAGAAGCTGGCCTTTCAGCTAAACTTTATCTCGGTTACGTCCGGGAAAACAGAAGAATTCCAAGAATGCGAGACGAAAATAGGGCAACATTATTTATAAATTAGTTTGCACATCTGATAAGAATATCCCGTATGAGTCAACGAGTCGTTTTTCTTCCATGTCTCGTTAATAACTTCCCGTCAGCGTTCTTCAGCTAATTGGCTTAATTATCGTAGCGGTTAAAAAGTGGCGGATATATGAGTTTGTTCTTATATCCCAGGCGGAGTAAATGGGTTATATGTCACCTTTGGAAATTGATCGTGCAGTCTGATGGATGATTCAGGAAGTGATTGAGCGGGACAGCTTCTCAAATAGCTCATGTAGTAGTAGCCCTGGTATTTTATTCCCTCCCTAGCTTACCGTTTTTTGGAGAAAGTGAAACGAAAAATTTGGTCACTGCAGTTTCTTAAGCCAGGAAGAGGAAATAATAAACTTAATGGAAGTCACCAAATTTTGACGAAATTAGAAAAAGGTAGCTGAATTAGGCCTATTTTTGTACGCTCTCCTGTACTTTCTTTGTCTGTAGGCTACTGTAAAAGGGGCTTTAACTTTCCCATTTTCCTGTCCCTTTACAATCGGTCAACCTCCACATATCTTTTTGTAATTTCATTTCCAGTAAATCTGAAATTTAATTGAGCATTAAAAACATGAAAAAGTGTTTGCATGAATTATTTATTGAAACCACGAAAGGAGCTATGACAGGTGGGCTTGTACGGGAAAGAGCATAAAATTAATAAAATCATTACATTGTTATTATACGGAGAATCCTGAATTGCAGACTTAAAAATACTGTCACTTGATTGCTGATGTATCAGATCAGTGCGAGTATTTTGCAGGATACCGTCAAGGACAACTGGATTTTAAGTTAGAAATATATCTTTGATTGTTAAAGGACACCTGAATGAAGAGTGCCAAGTATCATCCCTATCTGTATGACTTCCGTTAACATTGCCTGCAGAAAACCCAACCTAATACGAAATAGTGTTTCCAAGCCATGATTTTTGCTCCATTTTGCATCTGTCCTTATTCCAGTACCGAACAATTTTGGAAATGAACAGATGTCTCCAATCAACCCTTCTTCTGGAAATTTTTTTAACCGGTTAAGCCCAAACGCGTATCTAGAAGAAATTGTCCATTTAGTGTTCAAGTATGGTTTCATTGTTCAGGTGTCCTTTGAGGTGTCTCTATGGCGTCGGGCAGTTTCCCGATCACTAACTAATTCCGTCCCTCTTTTCTTTCAGAGTGTGCTTGAGGTAACACAATTATCCCGAATTGATACAAGTACAAGTCAGAAAACCGAGTTAACGAAGCAGAAAGCCGCCCACTTGAGCGTAAACCTAACGAAACGTCAGGGCGTTTCCGGGGAGTCATCTGAACAAACGCGAACAACTGCCACATGGTCGACCCCCCCTCAGCTGCAGCAGCATGAAAAGGATTTCAGGTAAGTTGGAGGTGCTAAGGGATCTGCCAGTTTTGTTTTAAGCTACGCTAGAATGATCTCAGCACGTTTCTTTGCCCCTAAATCGAACCTCCAATCAACTTCATATTAAACTTTTACTTTTCACAAATTTTCCGGTTTTCGCCGGATTCCGGGTGAACTATATGTCCGGTGACAAAGTAAATTTCATATTCGGATTCAGTATGTCTCTTTGCCCCTAATTCGACTATTTCATTAGCTTTTGAAAAATATTTTTTGTACCGCATAAGTTCAAACCCCTCCCCCACCCTCAAATATAGAGCTACATAGCCCATCTTCGAACTTGACCTGTACTTTGACCTAAAGAGTCCTCTGTTGGCGAAGCTCTGCTACTCTCTTGCTGAAAACGAATGGTAAGGCGCCTTTAGAATGAGCAGTTATGCCGGGGATAAATAACCAGGGATGGGTGCTCGCTGACTAAAATTCTTGCCAGCATTTCCTCGCCATCATCAGTTCCATACGTTTTTTTTTCTTTTCAACTTGATGACGAAGTGTAGAAAATCAGACCGGGAAATCCTGTTCGTGTGATCGTTCAGTAGGCTTATATGTAGGCTACTGCTGCTCTGACAAGACAAAGTTCAGCACGACGCGGAGAATTTGAATTTCAACAAAAGCATGCATTTTGCATTCACTGCATGCAACGAATCACAGAAATTTTCAGTTCAAGATTGTAAGGTCACTTCTGAAGAAAGCACGCCATTTTGCGTGGCCCTAAAAAGATTTGTTTTATGGCAATCGTTACCGTTGTAGTTGCTAAATATTTCAAGAATACATATGCCAAGACATATGCCGTTTGGCCGTTATTTTTCAATAAAACACCACTACCGTATTTTTTGTGTTTATTTTCAAAGAGCTGATTACTGATAAATAGTAAAATGTTTAAGGGGTCTGACGAAGACCAGATCTCTACAAGCTCCTATTTTGTGGATAAAAAGTCCAGTAAATATTAAATTTTTCGGATCCTATCGAAACTTTGGGTCTTGTATTCGTCATGTGGATTAATCTGGATCTGGATGCGGCCTAGAAACTTAGTGTAGTAACTTTGTAAAGGAGACTCCAGCTACTGTCCCGACAAGGGCCGACATAATTTTCTGTGGGCCTAGGAGTTTTGTGATTCAGCGGGTGCTTGACTCAACTTATTATCTCGCCGTTTCATTTCGCTGTTTGAACAACTGCAAAAATGACTGTACCGCATCTGTTGTGTTTTTCATCCCTATAAATAGCCATAGCTTTATCGCGTTCTAATGCCAGGAAATGTTCCTGTCCATTAAATCCGAACAATTACTCCCTCGATTACTCCGTTCTTTCTCACTGGGAATGCTTTATTGAGCCGGTTGCTTGTTTATCCAATATTTCAGCGCCATCCATTTGCTAGGAATTCAAATCTGTCCCGTGCAGTTCTTTTTTTTTTATCGTCGTAAGTGTTTCTCGATGACACCTAGACAAATGGGGATGAGTTCTGTGATCAATCTAACGTGTGTCCATCCCTCTGGTTTTTGGTCTTTGGAGTTGTAAACAAATCAGTTTGGAAGAAGTAATGTGGCACTATTTAGCCCAAAGTGGGATACTTCTAGATAGTCCTTCAGCCCAAGCTGACTGCGAATCATATTTGACGGTGCAAACGGTCAGCTACATTTTATTAGAGCTATAATAATAATAATTTATTAAAGCCAACAAAGGGCCATACAGCAGTATTCATTATCGCACTTAACTAACAAAATTGAACTTCAAAATTACATACAATAAAATCACTTCTTTTTACTCTTCTAGCATTACCAAATTACCTCCGATCTAAACTTCCAGTATACACTTAAAATATTTACATTTGACCTAAAGAATCCTCACAAAAAGTTTGAACAAAATGTACCGGTCCTTTCAGCAATTTTTTCAATTCATTTCAGCCTGAAAGCGTGAAGAGGACCCTTGCCAAGAAGGGCCGAAATATAGCTCTAATAAGATGTAGCTGACTTGTCCGTTTGCACCGTCAAAAATGGGATAATTATAGTTGGTAGAAGCTTCATTTGTTTATTACAGGTACGTTTCTACCAGTGCAGCAACTGTCTGACGAGGACCCTTGCCAAGTAGGGCCGAAATGTCGCTGACAGACTTCATAGGTGACTTTCGGTTTTTATGGCACTTGAGCTTACTCAAGTGCCATATAGCGATTGTAATTTCTGTCCGTCAGTCGGTCAGTCGGTCTGTCGGTCCCGGTTTTGCTAGTTCAGGCACTTCCAGATAAGCTAGGACGATGAAACTTGGCAGGCATATCAGGAACTGGACCAGATTAAATTAGAAATTGTCGCTTCCTCGATCCGACCATCTGGAGGGGAGTGGAGGGAGGGGGAATCCGGAAAAAATAGGAAAAATGAGATATTTTTAGCTTACGAACGGGTGATCGGATCTTAATGAAACTTGATATATGGAAGGACTTCGTGTCTCAGACCCTCCATTTTAAATCCGGACCGGATCCGGTGACACTGGGGGGAGTAGGAGGGGGAAACCGGAAATCTTGGAAAACACTTAGAGTGGAGGGATCCGGATGAAACTTGGTGGAAAGTACAAGCAAAAGTCCTAGATACGTGACTGATATAACCGGAACGGATCCGCTCACTTTGGGGGAGTTGGGGGGGGAGGAGAAGTCCGAATTTGTAGTGATCCCGCGAGTTCCGTGCTTCCTGATGTGCTGGGACGATGCAAATTTACAGGTATGTCTGGGACCCGACCAAATTAAATAGGAAATCATCAATTTCCCGATTCGACCATCTGGGGGGGGGGGAGTGGAGGGAGGGTGAAGCCAAAATTTTAGGTATTTTTAGCTTGCGAACGGGTGATCGGATCTTGATGAAAATTGATATTTAGGATGATCTCGTGTCTCAGACATCTCACTTTAAATCCGGGCCGGATCCGATGACACTGGGGGGAGTTGGAGGAGGGAACCGGAAATTTTGAGAAACGCTTAAAGTGGAGGGATCGGGATGAAACTTGGTGGGAAAAACAAGCACAGGTCCTAGACACGTCATTGACATAACCGGACCGGATCAGGGCACTGTGGGGGAGTTGGGGTGGGGGTCCGGATTTCTAGCGATCCCGCGAGTTCGGCATACTTCCTGATGTCCTAGGGTGATGAAACTTGGCTGGTATGTCAGGGATCCGAACAGATTGACTTGAGAACAGCCGTTTTCCCTACCCGACCATCGTGGGGGGAGTGGGTAGATGGGGAGTCCGGAATCTAGTGGCGTGCATAACTTTTGAACGGGTGATCGGATTTGAATGAAACTTGTCTGGAGAGCTATCGCCTCGGACGTTCAGTGTCAGGTCCGGGTCGGGTCCTGTGGGGTTGGGGGGGGGGATGGAAAACTCAAGAAACTCTAAAAGCAGAGGGATTGGGACAAAACCTAATGGATGGAACAAGCATTAGGCCTAGATGAAGTTGACGGAGCCCGATGGTTTCGGGGCTCTGTGGGGGGAGTTGGAGGGGGTTTCCTGGAATTCCGGTAGTCGTGAGTTAGAATAGTTCCAGATGTAAAACGACAACGAAACTTTGCAGGCATATTAGAGACCCGAATTATCTTGACTTAAGAACCTGACACAACATACCCCCGGAAACTTCCGTTCCTAGATCCGAGCATTTTTTGGGGAGCAAGAGAAGAGAAATATGGAAATTGACTTCTATAAATTGCGAACGAGTGGTCTGATTTGAGTGAAACTTCATGGGTGATACGAATCGATGGCCTCGACATGTAAAACATGCGTTCGAACCATATGCGACCACGATTAGGGGAATTGGGGGTGGGGGGACTTTTGACATGCACAAAAACCAAACGGATGGACCGAATGAGATGCAATTCGACAGTGCCGAGTTTATGCGGCCTAGATTTGTTATTTGGCGTCCGAGCCGGATTCGGCCAAGGTAGGGGGGGGGGGGGGTACTGGAAACTTGCAGATAGGCTATGCTCCAATTTCAGTCAAACTTGATGGACAGGAACAGGGAATTAAGAGATAGGGCCCAAACCGGCTCCGACAACGTTGGTGGGAAGGGGGGGGGGGTACCGGAACTTTCCAAAAATGCTCAGATTCGAGTGAAACGATGGTATAAACGGTATAAACGATGGTATAAACGAAGATGCTTTAGGTGGTCGATTTTTTTTATTCCCAACCAGATTCGGCCACGGTAGGTGGAGATAGAGTGAGTACCGGAAATCGTGTAGCACGTCTAGGGATCAAACAAATGGATTTATTGGGATGAAAGTTTGAACAGTCATGTGCATTTGCTACAGACAATCGAGACGATGCCGGAACTGCTCAGAAATGAGTGAAACTAAATATCCTATTTCTATTTCCGAACCGCATTTTTGGATGGCGGGTGCATTTTGTGTCGTTCTCATCTACTTTCTCGTACAGCCTACTCGTACAAGTGCCATATGAGCTCGTAGCTCTTGTTAGCCATTGTTTAGCACATGTGTTAAATTAACAAAATTCCGACGGTGTTGGAAAGAAGTTCACCAAAAACTAGATTTTAGTGATTAAAGCGGACCACCAAAAATGGTAATTTTACCACACACACAATCATAAGCATCCCTGCTGCCACTATGAATGTTCAAATCCACAGAAAACACCGTCAAACAATGACCAAATTAAAAAAAAATATTCCTAGGTTTGAAATAATTCGGTCTGGACTAAAGCTCAGCCGATTATCCGGGACGGCCGTTCTGGCACGTAGGGAGCCAAAGATCAAAATAATAATTTCCATCTACTGCTCGAACTGTTTGTTACAAATACAAATAAATGAAAAAACTAAGACCAGTGTGGTAGCCTACTTCTAAAGACACAAACAAAAATAATCAATCAAGTCCTATAATTCTTTGCTAATCACGCGTGGAAAATTTCATAATCTGGAAAAGAAGACGTTCTGCGTGTTTTTTCTCTCGAGCCAAAAGAGCAACCCAGCAATCAAGTTCAAATCTGAATAAACTGCTTGGTGGCTTGCGATCAGTAAGAGAAGGTGAACAGAAAGTTTCGATTAGGTCTTAAGATGAGACGGTGGAATTGGAGAACCATGATTACTATCACGAGTCATTTAATGTATTTGTATATTGACCATATTTATCATAAGATGCCGGTATAAATGTCGTAAAATTGTATATACTTCTAGATTGTTCTGTTATGACGTTATGTATTGACGTAAAAACGACCCATCGGCTTGTCCGTTATCTGTTTTTTAGATTATATTGAATTGAATTGAATTGAAGACTGGGGGTCTGTGCCAAACATCCACTAGATAGAAGCGTTTGTATCATAATTAGCACTTACTACACCTAATTTTGGCTTGTAAGTTTGTGTTTACTACTTCATCTCTGGTCGTTCCTGTAGCCCATAATAGGATGAGTCCGACGAAATATTATGTTCTGACGCATTCTCTCTTCGCTAGGACTAAACAGCTGATCAAAGATGCCCTTATGGAGAATGACTTCCTTAAAAACTTGGACACCGGTCAGGTCAAGGAAATAGTTGATTTCATGTACCCGTGCAAGTTCGAAGCAGATAAATACGTCATTCGCGAAGGGGACCAAGGTAGGTGGTTTTATGGCTAATGTTTCACCCAAGGTCTTTAATGTTTCACCCAAAACATTAGTGGACGGGTACCTATGACTAGTTAGATTTTGTCCGTATTTTCAAGTTCTTGAAGGGATTTATACATTTTGTTCAAACTTTGTGTGAGGATTCTTGGGTCAAAGTACAGGTCAGTTTCGTAAATGGGATCCGTATCCTTTTACTTTTACGGGGTGGGTGGTTCAGATTAAGGGATGATGAAGATATGTTTTGAAAGCCACTTACATTCAGGGCTGCCAGATTTTTGCGGCGCAATGTGTCATTTTTTGTTCTCGAAAATGTGTTTTTTTGTCATCTCAAACTCTCATTATTTCATAAACATGTGTCATACTCTTTTCCGGCAAACGGCATCATGTTTAAAGGACCTGTCTTACCTTTAATACTAATCTAACTTTTTTTGGCTGGGTCCTTGATATGCCTGCCAAGTTTCATGGTCCTAGCACCTCTTGAAGTACCCTAACTCGAAAAAGTGTGACAAATTTCCCTAAATTTTTAAGTTTCCACCGTCGATCCACTCCCCCGCATATGGTCGGATCGGGAAACTGATTATTTCCAGGTTAGTTTGGTTAGGTCCCTGATATGCCTGCCAAGTTTCTCTAACTCGATTTCTATAACTCGATTACCCTAACTCGAAAAAGTGTGACAAAAAAAAAACGGACCGATCGACAGACCGATGGACGGAATTGCGATCGGTATATGGCACTTGAGCCAGAGGCTGCAAGTGCATACAGACACCATAAATCTTTCTGGTAAGGCAGAGAACACAGATACAAGCGCATAGAGGTACGAAAAATCACGGAAAATTCATTATTTGGAATTCGGTTATCCGTGAACACCCGAACGACGAAGTAACGCATTTTCAGCGGGTCTTCAAGCCAATTTAAGTGAATAAGTGATGGGTAACGAGATTGTCCTATCCCAGGCCTTTTCAGTTAAACTTTAAAGCACACGTGACATGGGAAATGATCCTTTATACCTTATCATTTTTTCCTTATCCTTGTATACCTTATCCCTTCAGAATGTTCATGACCATTCCCGAACCAGTAAATTTGCAGTATCGCATGTCTTCTAATCCTAAGCAGTAAAAACATGACATTAGTTCGTTTGGTGCCATGCGAATATGCGATAACTCGTAAAAAAAAGCTCTTTCTGCGGTCGAGTTACGAATAGTACACTTTGATCAGGAACGTCAAAGTTTATGTGAATGGATGACTTTACCCTGGCATCGTAAGACGAAGCTAAAAGGGAAGGGAATAAGATTAGGTAAAACCAAACACAACGGGCTATAGACAGGACGGCCGCATTTTTTTGGGGTCCCAAAACGTAAGTGGAGGGATACCTATTCAATTCAATTCAATTCAAACAATTTATTTCCTCAAGAAATCGGACAGTAAAAAATATAGTAAACACATACATAACTGGCCAAAAATATAAAACGACAACTATGACATAACAAGCCCGTATCGCATAAAGCAGATCAACAGGCAAATATCAAACAAAATTAAAAAAATAAATAAAACGTATGCGTAATAACTCAACCATCAGCGAGGTTGTGATGGATTCGAGGAATTTTAGAAAGAAAATTAGTATGTTTTTTTTGGATGATATGTATTGTTTTTTTTAATCGATAGGTCTCCATCATAAAAGAATTCGAGTCAAATTTTGATATTCGACAAAGATATTTAGCAAAGTTGAAGAAGGTAGTTTTGATGTGAGAGAAATTACTGATGGTTGGGTTGTATTTTGTGGTTTTGGTTTGAATATATATCATTTTGAAGTACAGAATCGGAATTTGAAGGACAGAATGCGGAAGGGGAGGAGGAGCGAAGCAGCTTCTGCTCCCCAATTCTAGCAGGCTATCTGACCTACGAGAAGATGTTGGATAGAGTACTATCCGACAGCGAACCCGAGGGTGGATAGCCGACATTCTTTGTTTAGGAACGAAGGAAGTTGGTTCTCCTGTTACGTCAGCGAAGAGCTGGTGATTACATACGTAGACAAATCCGAGAACTTGAAGTAATGAGCCGCTTTATTAAAAAAAAAAAAAAAATGAAAAAAGGAAGTAAAGGAGAGAAAAGAAGAGCCTGAGGAAGAGCAACAGTATTAAAAACTTTTGCCAGAGATCGGCGAGACAGATAATCGCGAAGGGATATTACTGCCCCAAAGCTTGCTGCAATCCTACACTTAAATGCTTTTGAAACTGAAGCGCGGCACAATGAAAGTGTGGGGCCATACGGCACTCGAAGATAAGTCAAGAAATCTAACGGTTTTAAAGTTGAATTATTAATAGAAATTGAAACCAAATTATTTATTTTATCATTCGGCCTAGGGCCCAGAACCAGTAACTGACATTTTGCTGGTCGAAAAAGAAGGCCGTGGTCAGAAAAAACTTTAACAAGAAAATTTACATTAGCTTGGAGGGATTTATTCAAACAATGTTTACAACGGATACGTCAGCTATGATTCTTCATCAGCGATATTTCGGCACTTCTTGGCAAGGGTCCTCGTCAGGCTGTCAATCCTCTGGTTCAACTTCGGGGAAGGAAACAAACCTGTAATAAGTTTCCCTCCCCGAAGTTGAACCAGAGGATTGACAGCCTGACGAGGACCCTGGGCCGAATATCGCTGATGAAGAATCATAGCTGACGTATCCGTTGTAAACATTGTTTGAATAAATGTTTCAAAGTCAGCTTGGGCTCAAAGAATATTTATCTTGGAGAGATTTTACCGATCTACTCAGAAGGAGTAAATCATCTGCATATGCTATCCAAGATAAAAGGTATCTTTTACCATAAACAAATGTTGTTCTGATATGATCAAGCAATCTGAGACAGTAATATTGAAAATGATAGGCGAGAGAATGCTACCTTGACTTTTTAGAACTATATTAAATCCGCTGTAACTATTTTTCCATTTTATTCTCAGACGAGAAGAACTATACCCTTTCTTAGGATTAATACTACAGGGAGAGGGATATTATTTTTAAGTAGTGCAGCAATAGCCCATGAATGAATAACAGAATCGTATGCAGCAGCAAATTCTAGTGCCAGAGCATAAACCGTCTCCCTAGAACTAAAAAAAGAAACATTACGAGCAAGGAGGGTGTGGGCTATATCCACACTTAAATGCTTCCGAAATCCAATTTGATTTATTATTTATTTATTTGAATCTAATACCGGCCAACTAGGGCCATTATACAAAACAGTATAACACTTTACAAACTTACACTTTACACACTAAGTTGGGTCAAACCCACAATGTAACAGCTCCCCCCATTTCAGATTTAGATTTAGCTCTTGATTACAAGACTCAAAATATTTTAGGAGAATGATCGCAAAAAGTTTACTTATTTGACAAGAAACCGTAGTTGCCTGAAAACCACAAGATTACCTCCTTTATTTGGGATTGGCGAGGTTGTAGCTCTTGAAAAACTAGTAGGAAGCAGACCAGAAGAGATGACATCGCAAAAGTTGTCCGTCTGTCCGTCCGTCTGTTAGCACGATAACTCTCAAAGGGTTGACATATTTTGATCAAACGTGGCATGAGGACTCTTTAGGTCAAAGTACAGGTCAAGTTCGAAGATGGGCTATGTAGCTCTATATTTGAGGGTGGGGGAGGGGTTTGAAATTATGGGGTAAAAAAAATATTTTTCTAAAGCTAATTAATAGTCGAATTAGGGGCAAAGAGACATACTGAATCCGAATATGAAATTTACTTTGTCACCGGACATATAGTTCACCCGGAATCCGGCGAAAACCGGAAAATTTGTGAAAAGTAAAAGTTTAATATGAAGTTGATTGGAGGTTCGATTGCGTGCTGAGTCCCAATACGGAAATTATTTTCTCGCCGGACAATTAGTTCGGCCGGAATCCGGCCAAAACCGATGAATTTGTTTAAAGTAAAGTTTAATTTAAATTTGATAAGATGATCGATGTGCGGGTAGGCAGACATGCTGAATTCGCATATGACAATCATTTTTTCACCGGACGTATGGATCACTCGGAATCCGGCTGAAACCGGAAAATTTGTTAAAACTAAAAGTTTAATCTGAAGTTGATTAGATGTTGGATGTAGGGGTAAGGAGACATGCTGAATTCGTTTTTGAGCTTTATTTTTTCGCCGGACAAGTACACTGTCAGCAGTTTCATAACATATAGCGTATAACACTTTCAAGAATAACACCTTTTCACTTAGAAATTAAGTGTTATGACCAATTAAATTTACACTATTTCGTGCCTAGATCTCCAACAACACCTTCAATTGGTAAAAAAATACTAACGGGAACGAAAGAATCATAATAGATAACATCCCAAACCATTCGATGTTTTTCTTCTCTCCGGTTCAAATCCTGAAATAATTGTAAGTGCAGAGTATAGTATTGTTAATGTTTATGTAATATATAAAGTAAGAATAAAAAAACCTTCGCGCATCCTTTATTGTCGTTATTTAACTTCTGACAGTGAAGTATTTTTACCTATTGAAGGTGTTGTTGGAGATCTAGGCACGAAATACTATAAACTTAATTGGTCATAACACTTTATTTCTAAGTGAAAAGGTGTTATTCTTTAAAGTGTTATGCGCAATCTGTTATGAAACTTCTGACTTATATCTGTATTATATAAAGTAAGAATAAAAAAACCTTGAACCTTGACAGTGTAGTTCCGGAATTCCGCCGAAACCGAAAAATTGGCAGAATTAAGGCAGAAAGTTTCGATCTGCTTCGTCAAAATAGATACGACCTAAAGGGGTAAACACACATGGTGAATTCATATCTGAACTTGGTTTTCTCAGATGATTAGCTATTTGGCATTAATCTGTTTCTAAATTTTAATAGTAAAATTGTTCAAGGAGTCTGGCCAAGACTGGATCTGGCGAAGACAAGACTCAATTGTCTGGATCAAATTTGAACTTTTGGGATCCCGTAAAAACCTTTGGTCTTATTTGGTGAAGACGACAGAAGAAGATCCAGTGGACCTCGGGAAGAATAAGAAAAGTCACCCAAACGAACCCTCACTTTTGATTAAAATCTTGTGTAAACCAATCAAAAACTTTTGTTGTAGTGACGACTTTGGCTCTTCTTTGGGCACACAGTGATTCTTCATCGGGACGAAGAGTTAGTCATTGAAAGTACTGAGACACATTACAGTACATTTGCACTACTACCTACCCAGGGTTGGTTTTCGTATAAACTAACGGGTCTGGTCGTGGGTATCGTTTTACCTAAGTATAACAATGAGGAGGTGGTAACACGAATATTCCGTAATATATCCAGATAACACCCGAAAGTAACAGCCGCTTAGCTACCTCGTTAGCTACTCCAAATCGTGCAGATTAAATCATTGGAATATTAATGTTCAATCTATGAACAATTGCTAGGCTCGATTAGCCATTATAATTATGCAGAATTGATCGTTGTAATTCTTCAGTATGCAACACGTCTTGATCACTTTTGAGAACAGATTTAAAGGGTTACATGTCCTAGAAAGTCCAGTCCAATCAAGGCATGGTTACTTTATCCTCTGCGTTAATAGGAGTTATCAAAATGTTACTAGCCTGAATGAATTTATTACGCGACTTAGACTTACGGCATTTCACAACTAACAATGAAACAAAACTAAACATCTAAAATAAACCAGAAATCACATAATTTTGTACAAACAACTAATCAAAATAAGAAAAAAAAACTAAATAATACTCACTGTGAATTCCATGATCAAACACAAAAAAGCACATACTTTCAAATCAAATCAAACGATAATTCGAAATCCAAACGTTTAGTTTTCCGAGTATATTCCAATACAATATTTCTGACGTTCCTAAATTTAAAAATCAAATCATGAATGAATGAAATGGAAATGGAACATTGATCATATTAAGGTGAAATAATAAATATGACCGTTCACGAACAAAAATAGGCACTCAAAAAGAAAATGGTAGCATGTAGCCTATGCTGTAATTTAATTCGAATCCCTTTCATTTAACGCTCTCCTACGCTCATAAATGTCTGATTTACGTGGGTACCCGGTGAGAGACGTGATGGTTAATCTCGATAAATTCAGTAATAAACCGCACCGAAATACGATCGCGCTCTGATTCATCTATCTGACAACGTAGTAACCTCAAGCCTTTCTTTGAGTTGAAACAACTTGTCGGGTTTAGCGAAAACACACCTGTAAGTGCATTACTGGCAATTTAACAGAATAAAATTTGTAAGGAACTACGTTTGCATGAGCCCAATTTTGCAAGTAGTTTTCCATGTGTACAAATCGGCAAAAATGCCTCAGGTAATTTCCAACGCGCTGAGATTGTGACCACAAGAGTTTACGGAAGAACAATTTGCTCCTTTTCGCCCATATGTCTGTGTTGGTAACGTCCCTAGGCGACGTGTGGCAGTTCTGCTCTACATATTTTTAGCTTTGTATTTTACCAAGGCCTTCAGACTGTTAAAGTTTACCTGAAAAGGGCTGCGATGGGACAGTCTGTTAGGCTACCCATCACTTATTCACGGGTTGTAGACCCGATGAAAATGTGTTACTTCGACGCTACGCTATTCACAAATACTCGATGTTCATATAGTGGAATTTCATGACGGATTTGTTGCTCCTCTGTGCGCTTGTACCTGTGTTGTATGCTTTAAATAAGTGTTCACGCATTGAGGGCGAGCTGACTACTTTTGAGGATTCTTGTTTTTACGGCGGTTGTCTCTTTTTTGGGACTCTTTACCTCAGGCGGCACGCTTTTTTTTTTTCGGAAGTATTCCAGCATTCTATAAGGAACAACTACAGTTTGGTCAGTGCATGATTACAAGGGACAAGGTTGGAACTGTTCGGTAGCCTCTGTGTGCAATAGTTAGAACAAATATGGAGTGAGCCCAGACTAAGGACTGGCGGATCTATCTGGCGGTCTTAGGGTTATTGTTTTAAAATTAGGATCCGAGGATTCTTCGCATTTAACTGCGTTGAACTGATACGTCAGCTGAGATCGAATTTAGCGATATTTGAGCCATCCTTGGCAAGGGTCCTCGTCAAGCTCGAGCTAGAACAAGACCAAAGGTGTCGATGGGATCCCAAAAATCTAAGATTTGATCCAGACAATTGGGTCTTGTCTTCGCCAGATCCAGTCATCGCAGGCTAATCATCAAAGAAAAGTTTCAGATATTCCATCTATCTATCAATCTATACCTCTATAGGCCATATCTATTTTGACGATACTGACCGAAGCTTCCTGCTTTACGTCTGCCAAATTTGCGGTTTCGCCCGAATTCCGAGCGAACTACTAGTCCAGCAAAAAAAGAAAATTCAGAAACGAATCCAATGTATCTCCTTATCCCTATAAGAACATCTAATCAACATTAAACAAAACTTGACTTAAAAAAAAAATGGGGGTACAACCGGATTCCGGACTGAGTATATGTCCCGGTAAATAATGATCGTCATATACAGACTCAGCGTCTCTTCTTACCCCTAAATCTAACATCTAATCAACTTCAGATAAAACTTTTGCTTTTGACATATTTTCCGGTTTCGGCCGGATTCCAGGCGAACTAGATGTCCGGCGAGAAAATGGTTTTCACCATCGTGTTCAGCATGTCTTCTTACCCCCAAATCGAACATTTAATCAACTTCAAATGAAACTTTTACTTCTAACCAACTACGTTTTGGGATCCCAGATATGAATGATTTCATACAAGTGATTAAAAACTTGTGAAAATGAATGATTTCATACAACTGATTCAAAACTTGTGTGTGAACTTGTGATCAAAATCAATTGTATGATTTTATTGAATTGATTTTTATCACCGGCTCGTTTTCTAGCTTGAGCCTGGCAAGACCCTTGCCAGTAAGGGCCGAAATATTGCTAAATTAAATCTCAGCTGACGTACTTCTTTAGCGCAGTCACATATGATTCGCAGTCAGCCCCTGGAAACGAGGGTAGCCAAAGGGTTCTAGCGTTGTAAATCTGAGTTTCAAGATACTGTGACCCGCCACTGCTACCCTGAGTTCCCAAGTAGGGGTTTTATCGCACTTGCAGCTTCGCTGAAGTGCCATTATCGATCACTTTTCGGTCTGTCTGTCGGTCCACAGGGTACTTCCAGTAGTGCTAAGACGGTGAAACTTGGCAGGCCTATCAAACTAACGCGGAAATAGTCACTTCTCCGATCCTACCACTGTGGGGGGAGTTTAGGGAGGGGGAATCTTAAAGTATTCTGTAACTTTGGAACGGGTGATCGGATCTTAATGAAACTTTACATTTAGAAAGGCCTCGTGTCTTGGATGTCCTGCTTCAGGTCCGAACCGTATCCGATGAATGTAAGGGGTCGGAGGGGGAACTGAAAATCTTGTGACACGCCTAGAAGCGATTGGGCTGAATCTTGGTGGGAAGAGCAAGCACAAGCCCCAGATATGAAAGTGACAGAACCGGACCGGATTCGGGCACTGTGAGGGGAGTTAGAAAGGGGGGGGGAGTCTGGAATTCCGGTGAATCGCAAGTTAAGGTACTTCCAGATGTGCTAGAACGGTGAAACTTGGCTTGAACATTAGAGACTTTACAAGATTGGCTTAGAAATGGTCAGCTCATCGATCCAACCATCGTGGGGGCAGTTGCTGAATCTTGAGGTGTAATGTCATTCGAACGGATGATCGGATCTTAATGAAACTTGATATTTGGAAATACTCGTATCTCAAATGTCCCATGTCAAGCCCGAACCGGATCCGATGAATGTGGGGGGGGGGACAACCGGAAATCTTTTGACACGCTTAGAGTGGAACGCTCGAAATGAAACTTGGTGGGAAGAACAAGCACGAGCCCTAGATATATCAGTAACAGGACCGGATAGGATTCCGGCATTGTTAGGGAGTTGGAGCGGGGGGGGGGGGGGGCCGGAATTCCGGTGGTCGTGAGTTAAGGTAGCCTACTTCCACATGTGCTAGGACGACGAAACTTGGCTTGAACGTTAGAGACTTGACAAGATTGGCTTAGAAATTGTCACTTCCCGGATCCGACCATCCCCTAAAGTAGGCTACTTATCTTACCCGTAAAGTATAAAAAAGACTTTTAAGCTAAATTCTCAAGGGTTTTGCTTACAGGGGAACCCCTAAAGTACAAACAATACTTTTGAGCAAAGTGTATATTTTCATGATCTCAATGAGCCTATCATTGTTTTTGCTTCAAGAGTTTTTTACTACAACTGAATTTGCTAGCGCCCTTAAAGTGCGAATCATCACGGTCAAGTTCAAAAATAAAATACTTTTTACTAGATGATACATTCTCATGGTTTCCAAGGGCCCATGATCATTCTTATTTCAGGTGTTTTACTTAAAACGATTACAACAAACCCTTCAATGGTCAAATTCCTACTTTCATCCTTCGACCCAGCCTTGCAAGTGCCATATGAGCTTCTAGCTCTTGTTTATATTGAAATCGTCTAGACCACCAATTCTCCGTAATAGCCGGCGATAGATAGGCTAAGGGCATTGGAAAATGTATGCAAATATGGAAAAGCCTGCTAACGAATGAACTATTATCAAACGGAGAACAATCCACCTGGTGAGACTAACAGTAGGATAATAATCCACCTGATGGCTTTTATTGTCGGGTGACAGTCGACTATCGCACCGCCGTTTTTTGCAAGTCACGGGTTTTTGGGGTCCGAAAACGTAAGTGACGGTTGTCCGTCTGCCTGCACGATAACTCCCGAAGGGGTAGAGATATTTTCTTCAAACTTGGTACGAGGGTCCGCTGGGTCTAGGTACAGGTCAAGATCGTAGATGAGCTCTGTAGCCCCATATTTAGGGGTGGGGAGGGATTCAAGGAGATACCTATGATTTCGCAAAAGTTGTCCGTCTGTCCGCACGTCGGTCTGTCTGTCTCTCTGTTAGCGCGATAAGTCTTGAAGGGGTTGAGTTGAGATATTGTATTCAGACATGGAATGACGACTCTTTGGGTCAATGTCAGTTCGATGAGGTCGGTAAAGTTCAAGTTCGTAGATGAGCGCTGTAGCCCGATATTGAGGGGTGGGGGAGGGGTTTCAAGGGAATACCTTTGATTTCGTAAAAGTTGTCCGTCTGTCCGCCCGTCCGTCTGTTCGCCCGTCCGTCTGTCCGCCCGTCCGTCCGTCTGTCTCTCTGTTAGCGCGATAACTCTCGAAGGTGTTGAGATATTGTATTAAAACTTGGAATGAGGACTGCTTGGGTCAAAGTACAGGTCAAGTTCGAAGATGGGCTCTGTAGCCCTACGTTTGGGGTTGGTGGAAGGGTTTCAAATTAACGGGCGAAAATTATAGGTTTTGAAATCAATTGAGATAGTCGATTTATGGGTAACGAGACATGCTGAATCTGCATATGCAAACTAAGTTCTCACCGGACAAGTAGTTCCCCCGGAATCCGGCCAAAACCGAAAAAATTGTAAAAATTAAAAGTTGAATATGAAGTTGGACTTAAGGGTAAGGATATATGCTGAAGCCAAATAGCAAAATTATTTTATCAAGTACTTCACCCGGAATCCGGCCAAAAACGGAAAATTTGTAAAAAGCAAAAGTTTCATTTGAATTTGATTAGATGTTCGATTTACCGATGAGAGGACATGTTGAATCTTTATGTGACACTCATTTTCTCCCCGGCGTGTAGTTCGCTCGGAATTCTGGTGAAACTGGACAATTTTGAAAAGTAATTTTTATCGGAAGTTGATTAGATGTTCGGTGTAGGGGTAAGAAGACATGCTGAATTTGTTTTTGAGCTGTGGTTTTTGCCAAAAAAGTAGTTCGCGGGGAATCCGTCCGGAACCGAAAATTTAGCAGAAGTAAGGCAAAAGTTTTGATCAGTTTCGACAAAGTTGATACGACGTAGATAGTATATAGGGGCAAACATACATGCTGAATCCATATCTGTACTTGGTCTTCTCAGATCATTACCATTTAATCTGTTAAAGTCTGGATCAAATATTACATTTTTCAGATCCCATCGAAACCTTTGGTCTTGTTTGTTAGTGAGTCTTAATTGTCATGATGGTTAACATGTTTTGGGAGTCGACTTTTCATCCACGCTAACACCGCATAGTTGTAATGAAAACGTACAGAAGCACGTGATTTTCGAATTTAATGTATTTTACAGGGTTCTCGAGATAATCGGCATTCTGTCGCTTTATTGATCCTCCGGGAACAGCGAGTGACGGTTGAAAAGGTTAACCACACACTTTGAGAATCTAAAAAGGTCGTTCGACTTCCTTAACCCCTTTACCCCTCCACACGCTTGTCAGATTGAATTTTGATCTTGACCCGCTGGATTGTGCGAGTTTTGCATGACAATAGAGATTGAAGTGATAGATCGCCTGTTTATGTAATCTACTTCCTACAGGTTGTATTGGGTCATAAATCTTTGAAGCTTTATTAAGCGTTGCTCGCTGCCTAAAGCTTTGAAGATTATAAGGATTTGTTTTTCTTGAGTTGAACACGCCGTGAGAGATTCAAGGATTTCTAATCGCTGTTATGAAAAAAATAAAAAGGAAAAAAGGAACCGTTTTAGAATAAATTTGAGAGAATCGCAGGAACCGTTTTAGAATAAATTTGAGAGAATCGCAGTAATTATTGACATACAGTTAAGTACCTTTCAAGCACCAACATTGTGTGCGAATTGAAAGACCCGTCGCACTATTTACTCTTCAACTTCCAGTATTTTAAAATAATTGACTACTTTAAAACTATATTCGATACCCTTCAACTCGAAGCGAAAATGGGGAAAAATGTACATAACCGGGTTTTCTGATAGAAAAATTTCTCGCAGACGACCGTCGACAGCGGGATACGCGCCGAAAACACGGCCAGCGAAAAAATCAACAAGTTTTTGTTGTACCGTACGAAATTCGTGTCTCCGGGTTTAGAAATGGATGTAGTGATTCCGGAAGTAGGTTACCTTAGTATTATAGGTAAGACAGGTCCAAGTTAGGGCTGCGATAGGACAATCTAGTTACCCATCACTTACTAACGTAAATAGGCCCGATGAAAATGCGTTACTTCATTGTGCCGCTATACTCTTCATGACCAAGTCTCCGTGCCGTTGAAGAATCGCCGTGTACCTAGCGGAAGAGCCGGAAATGTCACCACAACTGTCCCCATCGAACGCCGTGATTGGTTGACACAGGATTTGAATCATTGTTCGGGCGACGTTTCTCGTTCTTCCCGAGGTTCACTGGCGTGTTTTGGACTGGATTCACGAATAATCGATTTTCGTATAGTGGGTTCCCTGTCGGATTTGTGGCACCTCTGTGCGCTTGTACCTGTATTTTATGCTCGAAGAAAACGGTTTACGAAAAAAAAAATGGCGAATGAAATCGACTGGGGGACAGGGGAAAGTGACGATGAAGCTTGGCATTCGTAGGTATATGTTTGAGCCACGTGTCCACCAATCTCACCACTGCGGCCATTGAAATGCCCCCTTTGTTTGAGATACAAGTTTTCCGTGTCATAGTAGAACTTTGAGTTAAAGGGACGGCCGTAAAGATTCTGAACATCACTACAGGGCATATAGTGAAACATATAAAAAAAGTTGCTTAACACAATCCAAACAATTCATTGTGTTCAGTTAAATGATACAGACACAAGTTGGTTTTTCAATTAAACTTTAGATGGAAATTCGAAAGAAATTCGTTTTTCTGAGAAAAACAGGGCAGTAGAAACTCCTCTTAGAATCTATAATTTCTGCCGAACGGAAAGCAGCGTGTAAAACGTGTGTTGGCGATCTATCCGTAGTTCTTTGAGTAAGGAGTAGTGTCAACAATTGCCGTCATTACGTTGTTCGGAGCTACTTGCTGATAAAGAGTCTTTTGTCATACAGTTGGCTAACCGTGACCAAAGAAAATACAAACTGCTCCAGGGACCAGTGTTGCCACGGGCAGTAAAATTTTTACCAGATCTTGTTAAAAAAAAGAAGAAAATCTGGTAAATTTAAAGGATCTAGTAAAATTTAGAGGTTCTAGTAAATTTCCCTCTTCTTAAGTGTGTTATAAAATTTCATCATCATCATCAGTTATCGGTTACGAAGCTTTGTCTATTAGACCTTAGTGCAAGTTTACTATTTTAGATTTAACCGGGGACGTTTGCGAGCGCGGATATTTTTATATCTTGTCGCGGGGACCTTTTTTTTTTCGGGGACATTTTCGAAGTAGACGATCTGCTGACAGTCATTATGGACACTTAGCTATCTAAGTACGCCTAAATTCTAAGACTGAGATATTTCTAGGCTCGCACCTTTATGTCTTGGCCGAGGGAGAATTGGATGTCGAACAAGCTGGCTACAAACTCCGAAGTATGGGTCCTGGGAAGGCTTTTGGTGAGCTAGCCATCCTATATAACTGCACAAGGACTGCATCCGTAAAAGGTAAGTGGATAAAAAACAGTGTAAACACTGCTCTTACACAGATCATATAAATACTACTTAAACAAGATAAAACATGTCATAAAGCTTATGAGTAAACAAGGGATTAATGTTGTGGATGTCTAGAAAGGGGCTTAACTCACGAGGTAAAATTGACAGATGCCAGAAAATATGCTTGGATTTTCTTTTCTTTTTTGGGGGGTGGGGGGGGGGGGGGGGGGGAAATCTTAAGGGGATTACACTTAAATGTTAGAGGTTAGCCAATTTTGTGCGGTATAAAGACGTTTACAATGGTTGGAAGAAAGTTGAAAATCCCGACTATAATATCGCACCGCTTTTATTATGATAAGAGCCCGTGAGCAAGTTAAATAGTTGTACTTTACACACTGCTTATCGACAAAATGTTGACTTTTCGTATGGATGGATGCGTAGACTCATTTACTGCTAGGGGAGGGCGGCAATCATAGGTTCCCTAACTGAAATAGTGCAATCCGCATATTCTGTTTTGGCCATAACATATTCGCTTAGTTATTTGGACTGAGGTTACCTATGGGGGAAGAGGACAAGCCTAGTACCCAGCCAGGCCTCGCCATGAATGCTATGAGGATGGAACCCCTTTCTTAAGGTTGGCTGAAATGAACTAAAATAAGCCCTTCATTCTCAATTCATCCTTCATTCACCCTCAATTTTAGGGAAGTGCTCCAACGTTAGGTCATGCCCAATGTATGTGCACCAGTTTTCTGAATATTCGGTTCCGATTTTCAGTATAGGAGATTTGCATGGTGATAGACTACTGTGCTCTTGCTTCCTGGGCATGGTGCCCCGACGTATGAACACCGCTGCTCATAGAACTGAGGATCTGTGTATCCACTTCATTCCAATCATCAGGGATGAGAGGCTCTCGAGGGGTTGACCACTCTCGATTTTAGTGTACAGCAAAATATGAAAGAGAAAAATAATTTGCGAAATACACAGAAAGCACATCTAGTTTTGAACTTACGACTTTATTAAGTTAAAATAATTTTCGGTAACGTCAATAGATTGTGTTCTCTGCTGTTAGTGGTTGTCTCTCTACTTAGCTATTAGTGTTCGTTTAAGAATAAATTCACTGTTTGACCCGCGTGCGACCTCCTGCTCCAGTGATATATCTGACTAATCAAGCCATTCCGTGGGTGGTTTGTGGCCCGTGGTCAAGCACCTCCATTTTGATCGTCTGACAGTTTGATGCACGCCCCTTCCTTGCGTTCTCTTCATCATGCAATTTTTGTTAGCTGTCACACCCTCTCTCATCTGGGCATTGGATCGCCGCGTCTTCCAGCACGTCATGAAGAGGACGGGACTGAAGCGAATTGACGATAATCTTTTCTTCCTGAAGAGCGTACCGCTCATAGCGCGACTTTCGCCAGGAAATCTCTACAAGTTGGCCAGCGTGCTTGAACAGGTGAGATTTTAGAGTTATAGTGTGAACACGCGAGCTCGTCCACTGTTTCCTGACCGAAGATTAAAAATTAAGTGTCTTTTTCTGTGTTTGTATGTGTTTTGTTTACTTTCTTCATTTACTCCGCCTTTCCGAAATGGCGGGTCATAAATAAATTACTTACTTATTACTTACACGACCTGGATCACGAGCTCCCGGACTGGAATTCCTGCCCGGATTTTCCACACCATCATCACTTCCATATGGAAAAGTTGAACAAATTTCAACTTTTCCATATGGAAGTGATGATGGTGGCGAAAATCCGGTCAGGAATTCCAGACCGGGTGCGCGCTTGAAAAGGTGAGATCTTAGAGTTAGTGCAGCTTTATAGTAGGAATACATGATCACGATTTTCCTGCCGGATTTTCCTCACTTTCATCATGGAGTTGAAAATCAACTTCTCCGTATGGAAATAGTATGGTGCGAATCTGCTGGTGATCTTACCCTGATCTCGTGTTCGGATTATTATAGAAAGATTGCAGGCTACCCGACTAAACGGATCTTTCTACACCATTATCCGAAGAGTAAAAATAAATAATTTAAAGTGAGGTATATGATTTTCAACTTTGAGACTGATTTATTGGCTTTTAATGACTATTCTGTACGTGAAAGTTGTAAAAAATATTCCAGCCCGTTCTTAACCGAGCAAAGTTCAGTAAGAGGTGAGATCTTGAATGTTGCAAACTTTTAATAGAAGCATCCGTCTCGCATTCTATTGGTCGGATTTTGCACCTTTCGAGTCAAAACCTGGCTTCTTAATGACCAGAACTGTCAAGATTGGCTCAGACCTGTTTTCGCTATTAGTTTGCAGTCCCTTTGTATGCATTACGTTACCTGCTCAGCTATCGTTGGTTGATTTCCCCGATCCGAACTTAATTCTTTGACAAATTTTCTTTTTGTTACAGTTTTTGTTTTCCATGTTGATTGTTTTTGTTAAGGTCACTAGTTCCACACCGGCGTCTTCAGGCATGAGTAGTAGCTTTTTTCTTCCACTATTTGGCACCTTCATGCAGTAGGACGTATCTTGAGTAATACGTCTTAATTACGAGATTTTGGAATGATGGATGACCAGGTGGGAGAAATCGTTTCTCTGTTTTGGGATTATCACAAAAAAACGAAAAGAATAGCTTCGCTGTTCATACAAGATAATCTGTCTCTTTTTTGAAGTTGAAGGATAGCATCCAACCGGTGGGCGACTTTTGGATTGTCGGTTCCGAAGGTTCCTGCAAGTTCGAAATCGCGATGGTATTCTTTTGAGCATTAAACTTCAGGTTCAGGGTGTGTATATAAACTTTATCACCATTAAAAAAAAAAAAAATGTATATCGAAAGAAAGTTTAACTTTAAAAGTTACAACTTCGAAATTGCACAATATTTGCGGGCGGATATTCGGACCTGAAGCAAATTTCTGTTGCACTTTGGGTTTCGACATCTAGTTTCCGGGAGCTTTGTGTCGAGGTCAGTCAAACGATTTTTCGTATTTCCACTGGATTATAATAGCAATTACGCTAATAATAATAATAAATATTTAGTGTAGTGGAGTAACAATGAAAATTAAAAAAATGGCGCGGACGAAAACATTGAAAAGAAAAGAAATAACTAAACGTAAAACATTCTTAGCGGACCTTGCCTTAAAGTCTCTGTGTAAGCCTGTATACTATTTTTGACGTTCAAATTCAAACCGTGCACCGAATCTAAAATTGTCGCTTTGCCTTGTCCCTGAAGGAGTTCAATCGAAAGAATTCTAGCATTTGCAACGTTTAGATTCTAAACCAGTGGTTCCCGACCGGTGGTACGCGTACCCAAGGGGGTACGCGAGACCTTAGCAAGGGGTACGCGAAGGTACCAAAATCTGTTTAATCTGTATTTTCAAAATATCACCTCAATCATTTTCGATTGCCGAAAGCCTAATATTACCAGCAGAGGCATCACTAGCCAAAAAGTGTTTTGGGGGCATAATATTTTTACCGAGTGGCTGGTAATTTTTACCTACTGTTTTTTCAAAAAAAATAACGCGCCGACCATTTTCTTTTTACCGACTGGCCGACCACTTAGGGGGAGGGGTGTCTCCAGCCCACGCGTGACGCCTCTAAATGCAAGCCCTAGTGAAATCCATGAAATAATGTTGATTCCAGAACAGCCAGCCTACTGCTGTAAAATCTATTCCTGTGTCAAACAATATTGCTCAAAAAGAAGCGAAGGCATTGCAAGTTATATTATCTTTCAGGTCTAGAACAAAATTAACGAAAATGTGTGCGATGCAGCTTGATGAAAGCACTGATTTGTGGGATGTGTCACATGAAGCTCAGATGATAGTATTTGTCCGTTATCGAGATTTTAACATAAAAGTTCTGTTTTGCGAGAACCTCCAGTACCGAGGACAGCATGAAAGTCCATTTAATGGAAACGTGATGTCAAGCTCCGGTAAAAATGTGATGACTGTAAAAAATGTTGCCGTTAATGACATCGAGCCGAGATTCGACAAAGCTTTTGCTACAACGCAGCCTCAAATGTCTCATTGATTCTGTATATATTTCTACACGTATATGCCTTTTCATTTATGACCTAAATATCGCCTTTTCACGTTCTGAAAATGGGGGTACGCAACCTTTTCGAACCTGTTTAGGGGTACGCGGTACGGAAAAGGTTGGGAACCACTGTTCTAGACCTCCCTACCCCTTGCCGCTATAGTTCAAATCCGGACTAGGTACGACGGCGGGATCATCTATGGATAGTTGGTCGATGGGCAGAATTCGGACCGGGAATCCTCAAATAGGTCACAACAAGAGAATCAGGCAAAAAGAAAAATGTTTAATTGGTGTGGGAATAAAAGTATAAGACTGTAGCTAAATATTTGGAAATATGTATTTCTTTCTATAATTTGTTTTGAGGTTTCTCTAGCATTTCTGCTTAAACTCATCACATTTTCAATAAGAAGTGTTTTTTCCCCTATGTTAATGCAGTCTGAGTTACTGAATAGTAAATAATAGGACGAGATTGACTGATTGCTGTAAAGTGCGAATTTGATTGCCTGCTGTTGTGGAAAAAATGTTGGCTAGTGTCAGGATTTTGTAGAGAGAAAAGTTTATAATTTTATTCGTAATAATCATTCCCAATGAATCGTTGTGGTTTCTCCCTCATTTTTTTTATTTAGTAGCCTATAGGCTTTGTTTTATAGGAGGTACTAATAACTGATAGCGGAAGAGACGGTTCTGCCGGAAATGAGAGTTAAATCGGTTAATAATGTTGAGTTGACGGAAAATTTCAAGGCTCATCGGCTGTAGAGTAAACACGAACCAGGGTGTCTAAACTTTGAAAGAGTCTTATTGTAAAAAAAAAAAATCTCTCATTTCTAATCAGAAAATTAGAAATATTATCTCCAGTGGAGTCAGTGTGAAATCTACAGGTTCCCAGATCGCTGGAGGTATAAATTATGGCCCATTAACGAAGATTAACGATGTGTTTTTTTTTTTATCGGTCATCGGTTTCTGCACCCAGCTCATTTTGATTTTGATAGCCCATAGCGCATGAACCATGGGGATCCGTGCGCCGGATCCGTCGCAGTGAGGTAATGGATTTTGCATGCTGCGCCCGAGGGTAGCTCTGGGCAGTGGCAACCGTGGACAGGGCTTTCGTAATAGAGAGATTGCACCCTGTCCGACGAAAACGCATGTTTCTACACCATCAGGGGAGCATAACAAAATAATTTAACATTGGGAGGTATAGGACTTTCGACTTTGAAACTAGATTATCAGCATTTGGTCATCATTCTAAGACAGGGATTTGGTGGAAATGTTAATTGAACTAGGACTATTCCTTGACCGTATAATTCATTTGTGCAAAAGAGTTTCCGTGGGAGTAAGAGGCATCAAACTTTGAACAAAAAAACGGAGTCTCATTTCTTATTGGTTGTTTACGACGTGTCATTCAAAAACCAACCATTAGTAAGCAGGATTCGGTTTTGTAGTGAAAGTGTGAAGCCTTCAAGCTCTCATTTCTGATGAAAATTTTCTATAAAGCTGTAATTATATAATTAAGAAAAAACCAGTGAAATGTTTCCAGCTATTTACAGGCTTAGAATAGTTATAAAACGTGGGTAATTAGGTCTCAAAGTCAAAAGTCCTATACTTCACAGTGTTAATTACTCTTTTTCTACTCCTATCCGTTTTCGTTGGTTAGGCTGCAATCACTCTATAGAACTGACGGGATCAAATTAACAAAGATAAAACAAGTCTAGTGGGTCAGAGAGAGATGTCCTGGCGGGATGTTCTGGGGGGGGGGGGGGGGTGGACGCATCTGGTTGTTTGTTCAGGAATTATGGCGAACAAAAATAAAGCAGTTCAGTTACAAATAGTTGAGGGCCGGGGTGGGGACTGTAATGTATACACAATATAATTATGAACTAATTGTAGTGAATATTGTAAATATTGAACGAAATGTAAAGAAAATCGATTTCTGGTGGAGAAACGGTAAGTGACGACATATTGTAATTTTTTGAATGTTTAAGCCAATAATTTCATTAAGTGGAGAAGGAGATCCAGGACAAAAAGTATGAACATTTTGGCTGAAAAAAGAAAAGATGCTACGCCGTTCTAGTAGTCTGCCGCTACTACCAATTATTTTTGTTTTTGTTTTGAAGATATTCCTTACTCTGCGAAATCATCACTGTTTGCTGTCCAGCTCGGGACGTTCCTTAAAAAAAAAAAGGATCAAGATTCTACGGCTAAAAAGATCACGCTTTGTTTCAACGTAAAAAATCGCATGTCGTGTCTTTTTCTGCCTAACAATATGATCGTATGTGATAATGCTATAGTAATTTTTTCCGGTGCAAATCCTGTACTTCGTGCCCGTAAAGTCTGTCTTTGAAACGGAGGGGAAACGCCCTAGTCCTGTATTTTTGTTCCTACAGTTCGGCGACTAAGACTTTCTATTTCATCGTGTCCTAATCATGAGCGGTCCACCTGGGAATTACTGTAAGGGCAGAAATAATGATCAACATGTAAAGCTTGGCTTTCCGAAGCGATGTTCGCGTTTGAGGGAAATAACGGTATATTTTTTCTTTGGGGGGAGAAAAATTATCCAGGCTGTTGATCCGAAATAAGCGGTCGCGGACCTGCCATTAAACTGTATTACCGTTTTGGGAATTTAAACAAATAGTAGAGGTAAAATCTTATGGATCCCGCGTCTGGCGCATTAGCCATCAGGTGAACCTCCATAGGGTGTGAACAGGAAAGGAGACTAATGGAAAACATTTTATATTGCGGGGAAAGTTGTGGGGGGGGATAGGGGAACTCGATCTGGGTATTTCGACAATAGCGTGACTGGTATTATCCCCAGATTCACAGCTGTGAAAATTTTTTCTCAGAAATGGCACTTCTGCCAAAACAGGCCAAAAATATCGCAGGTTCTGCGATTCCAGAGACTTGGCCAATATCGATGCAACTCTTTTCGGTAAAAGGATTTTTTGTTAGTTTATTTTAGAGTATTAGCTGCTCTTATAAGAGCAAACTGAAACTTCACAATCGACGAGTTTTTCACTGAAAATGGAAAAAAAGAACCGTAAGTCCGTCAGAGAAAAGTGGCAACAGTGGTATTAACTAGATAGATATTTTTATTGATCAAACTCGTAGCACCGACATGGTACTAAATACGTCGACCATTACATTTAATGTATTACAATACTTGGTTATATACAATTATTATATAGAAAAAATAAATCACTTGGAATTCGCTCATTTTTTGTTAATTTTCTCAATAAAATATGGCACAAATGAATTCGAGTTCCGGCTGGTGGTTGGCGTGAAGGTGATTTTCTTTGCAGTAGGCCTGACGAACTCTTTATATATTTTCGACCACATTAGGCCCTATTCTGTTGGCCAAGAAATTCGGCCGGCAATACATGATCGTCTACTCGTTGTCGTATTCCCTGGACAAAATGATCAGGGTCGGACGCTCTTAGACTGGCACTCCTGCCCGGATTTTCTGCACCATCACCAATTCCAACGGTACAGTTGAGATTCAACTTGATGATAAAAGTGCCGAAAATTCGGCCGGCAAATCTTGATCATGTGTTCACACATTATACCCTAGAATACGGTGTCTTACATAGTTGCGTTGTTGCAGATACCATGGTATCTGGCAGGGTACCCTTGTATCTAATATCCAGATACCACGGTAACTGCGAAAACGACTAATTGCAGACTCAGTTACCGTAGTAACACTGGTAACAGATACCATGGTATCTGCAAAAACGGAACTATTGAGTCGTGAGGCTACTTATGGTCCATTTACACACTGCGTAAAAATCCGAGCGTATTTTACGCACGTTTTGAGCTTGAAAACATTTCTAGCAATACGGACGTATTTTAGAAATCGGTCCGTTTTGTATCTAAATATGTCCGTATTGCTAGAAATCTTTTCAAGCTCAAAACGTGCGTAAAATACGCTCGGATTTTAGGCAGTGTGTAACTAACAAAATTAGTGAACGCAGCAGAGACATGGGAATGCAGAAGTTTAGTGTACAGTGACTGATCCGGGTCCGGAATTGCAGAGTTTGTGATAAGGGGGAGACGGGTAGATATGGAATTGGCCAATTCTGGGCTGTTCTGATCATTTGTAAGCAAAACCCTTGAGATAAAGAATGATCATGGGTCCTTGGAAATCGGGAATTCCTTGGAAGAATGTATTGTTTTGTAAAAAGTATTTTTATTTTTGCACTTGGCTGTAATGATGCGCACTTCAAGGCGCTAGAAATTCATCTTTGTCAAAATTCGTCCGGTCAATTTTTTTTTTGTCACTTTTCGGTTAAGATGCGCAGATTAAGGGTACTAGTAATTCATTTTTTAAGCAAAACCCTTGTGTCAGAAATCATCGTGGCCCGAAATGTATCGTTTGATCAAAAGTACTTTTTTGGCTTAGCTGTTAACATGGGCACTTTAAAAGAGCTAGGAATTCATTTGTAAGCAAAACCCTTGAGGCAAAAATGAGGCTCATGGGGATCATCAATATGTATAGTTTGCTTAAAAGTATTTTTTTTACTTTGCAGTTAAAATTAGTACTTCAAAGGAATGGTCAGACGTGGGAAGTGACTATTTCTTAGCCAATATTGTCGGATCTCTAATGTTCTGTCCAAGTTTCATCGTCCTCTTACATCTGGACGTATCTTAACTCTCGGTCATCGGAATTCCGGACCCCCCCCCCCCCCATTCCAACTTCCCTTACAGTGCCCGGACTGTGAACTACACAGGCAAACAATTTTTCATCGGGCCTAAACAGTTGTCAGATCCGGTCTGGATAGGAAACATAACACAAGAGACATGTGATCTGTTCTATTATCAAATTTCCGATCCAAAGTTACGCATGACTCAATATTCCTTATTCCCCTCCCTCCACTCCCTCGATGGTTGGTCGACAATTTTTGTTTGTTTCAAAGTCAGTTTGATCGGGTCCCTGATATGCCTGACAAGTTTCGTCGTGAAAATTCTCAAAACCACCATCACCAGAATTCCGGGAAACCCCCCTCCACCCAGCCCCCTTCAAGTGTCCGGATCCAGTCCGATTATGTAGACGATATATCCATAGCAGATGTGTGTTCTTCCCAACATATTTCACTCCGATTACTCCATTTTAACCGTTTCACGAGATTTCCGGTTCCCCCCCCCGAACACCCCACAGCTGTCGAATCCGGTCCGGACTTCAAATGGGACATCTAAGACATATATCTTATTCGGTTATTAAGTTTCATTTGAATCCGATCACCCTCTCCCCCCCAGATGGTCGGATCGGGACGCTGATTATTTCCAAGCTAGTTTGGTCGGGTCCCTGATATGTCTTCCTTCATCGTCCATCGAAGTTTCATCGTCCTAGCACATCTGGAAGGGCCCTAACTCGCAATCGTGGGACAGACCGACCGCCCGACAGACGGAATTGCGATCGGTATATGGTACTTGAGCCAGAGGGTAAAAGCGTCATAAAAGTGCTCCCCGGGAGGATTTCAACCGGAAACCTTCGCAATAATTTCTGCTCCCCTTATCCTTAACCCATAACCGGCCGTTTGGACATGTGATTAATCCGTAAGGCTTATTCACCAAAATAGTACTTGTCAGTTTTATAAACCAAAATATACGCCTTACTCTGTACCGTCTTACTAGACATTCCTGAACGATCCTTATACGATGACCCTGTTATTATTATGTGATTTGGATAGAGCCAGTTGCATATCTAAATACGGATACATGAGATCGCGCTGTGGGTGTTTGGCCAGACAAGATCCAAGCTCCTTATCAAAGTGTGTGTCCAAACTGAAGTATCATCTCAAGACTGACTGAGGCTTGTCATCAAAACAGAACTGAAAGCATCAAGCGACTATCGACGACTTCAACAAATTTGGATTTTACCATTATAATTTCGAGAAAAATAAAAGTGATATGCATATACCTAAGAATTGAGCCATGGAAAGGGGGGGGGGGGTAATCAAGCGGGCGTGTGTCTATTTAAACGGGTGGGGTATGCTAGGAGCACTTTCTTGGGAATTTGTTTTTGGAAGAGATAATTGATGTAGCAGAAAATAGTGGAGAAACCAACATTGTACTGTCAGAATTTTCGTAACAGATAACACAAGGATGGGTGGTTTCAACAAACAAAACTTAGGATGTTATCTGCTATGTTTTTCAAATGCTACGCACTAAAACGTTATGCATACAACAAGAGCCGAAATATCGCCGGAAAAACACTGCTGACTTTTTTGTTTGCCATAATGATATCTGGAAAGTAAACAGATGTATTTTCGGTGGTTTTCGGCTCTTCTTGGTAATTTTTGTTATATATAACGTCTTAAAGCGTAACATTTGAGAAACATAACAACTGACATCCTAAGTGTTATCTGCTGAAATCGCGCATCCTTGTGTTATCTGTTATGAAACTTGTGACAATTTAGTCCATAAGTATGGTTATTTTTAGCAGAATTCTACCTTTTCTTTCTGCAAGATCCTGACACCAGCAACTATTATTATATAAATATATTGTAAGAAATATAGCTCTAGTAAAATGTAGCTGACGTATCCGTTTTGTATTGTCAAAAAAGTATTATCCACACCACACATAATAGAAACGGAATCAACACTTCAGCGTAACGTGTTCATCTCATCGCTTTCTCATAAGTCATTAAAGTAAGTAAGTAAGTAATATATTTGTAAACCCGCCATTTTGGAAAGCGGAGTAAATGAAGAAAATTAGTAAAACACTTAAACACACAGAAAAAGACACATTCATCTAGGTGTAGGCTATGTCATTCATTCCGCTTAGTGAATGCCCCTACACAGCCAAATGTTTGGCTTGGTACCAGCCAGACATTTTTCTTTTTCTTCGAATATCCACTAGATTATCCCACGGTTCCTTTTTGAGCTAGCGACTTGAAAGTTGGGAATCTCAAGATTGCAAATGCAAGAATGCTTCCGAATTAACTCTTTTAAATCAAGGATTAAAAGACGGAGGAGGAAGATAGGTCAGGTGGAGTGACGTGCTCTTTATTAAAACCTTTTGCATGCCATTCGTTTAATCCCTCGAGTGTCATGCTTGTCACCCAGTGCATGTCCGCCTGGAATTTCTGGGGAATAAAAAGTTGACGTTCAGAATGAACTCCGTGACAGAGGTCCATAAAAGGAATGTAACAAATTCGAACGTAGAAAAAAGCTAATTTGGTAGATAGAAAAGGAACTCGACAGTGGGTCCAGCGGCGGTTGAAAAGCTGTTTGTTTATCAAATTTTCTCAGAACTAAAGTAATACAATGATTTTTTTTTTTACCGCCAAAGTCGGCTGCCTCTTTGGTGACTCAGCTCAGTTCTACAAATTTGCTTTGCGTCACGGTCTTGCATGCGCCGTGAGATTTGAAAAATAAACTAAATGTCTGCTTCCTTTCTGGTGGCCCAGGTTGTAATAAAGTAACTGCAATAATATAGTGCAAAGTAGGCCATTACTCCCTTCAAAGTTCGCCCAAAACGCTTTTCGTCGCAGATATTTTCGGCGTGCAGCTTGTCCAAGGAAGACTTCAAAGCATTTAGAGATTCGCTCAGTACTGCTCCGGGTCCCAACAGTCCATCAATCTGTTATAAGTATCTGCCAATATCTTTTTAGAATCTCCAGCCACTCAGCTTGAAGTATGTCCGCACGTTCTTCTTGAATGTAGTTTCCTTAACTTTTCTTTTGACATTCAATAAAATCGCCACGTTGAAACCGACATGCTTGTAGAAGCTAATACTGTGGTAGTATGGGGTCGTTGCAGCCATTTCCTGTCCCTGTAGAATAGTGAGCTTCCTCTTTTTTTTTCCCACTCTCTAATTCCGCCACTCCGGCTTGGAAGAGTACCCTCGCCGAGGAGGTCCAAAATATCCCCGAGTAAAGAATCAGCCGACTTATGTATTTTTGGCGTCTTTTTTGTTTACCTTTGGCTTCCACAGAAGTAAAAATATTTACAACAAATGGATGCCTAAAATAAACTAACAAATAATCGTTGTTCCGTCTTTTTAAAGACATCGTTCCTGACTAAGGTGTTAAGCATCACTGTACATGACTTGCAGTCACTGGGGACTAGTGGAACTCCTAGAAAACTACCCGCGAAAAAGACAATGGATGGAGATGCGTAAAAATATGTGAAATTTTGATCGTAGCTACCGGCCTGGTACGTGTCCCAAAAATAGAGGGGGGGGGGGTCACCTAACCTGCCTGGCATCTAGAAAGTGAAAACGAACTCGATCGTTTGATTATTTTCTAACAAGAGCATTATAGTAAAGGTCGCGTGCCAGATATTTTGTAGAATCTTGCCATTCACATTTTGGGGTATGTTCAGTATGAACTTGCATAATGGCTCTCTAAGGGGGCTATAGTGTTCTGATATCAAAACCATTTTTTTTTTTACAATTGGCGTAGCGTATAATCATACTCTATACCAGCATAACAGAGAGTTCCAACCTTTTGAAAACGTCTGGCCCCCTACATCTGGTTTTGACTGACGAAGCCGTGCGAGCACTTTTTTGCCATTTCTGTAATCAGCTTTGCTGTATGCGATTGCTCTTTTTGTGAAACTGTTTCGATCTCCCAGAAACGAATGCTACACAAACATCGTGTCTACTTCTGGCAGCTTCTCGTAACGGTTACAGCTATTAGCACATGAACATTGGAAAAGTCTAATATAATAATGCTGGAATTCCTGATATGGGACCTAACAGCCAACTAAAGCACTCATACAAACAGAAAAGAAAAAACAACAGACATAACAACAGATACAAAAACTGTGCTTAACTTTATACCTTTCGAGTGTAGCCTAAATCCCGACGAACGTCGGAAAATAGCAAAGCTATCTACAGCACAGGAAGTGGTCTGTGATATGGAACTAAAGATACGATTACTAAATTACCATTCCCTCCTTGGCTAAAGTGTATCCCATCTTTGAACCTTTGTTTGTCATCATGTCATCAACTTCAGATAAAACATTTACTTTTAACAAGCTTTCCGGTTTTGGCCGGATTCCGGGCGAACTACTTGTCCGGCGAGAAAATGGTTTTCATAGTCGTGTTTAGCATGTCTTCTTATCCCTTAATCGGCAATCTCATTAGCTGTCTTAAAATATTTTGTTTCCACTTACGTTTTGGGATCCCAAAAAGAGATTAGCCAAATAGTAGATATAGACAGTAAGTTCCTGCACCCAGGGGCGTCGCAAAGGGGGGGGGGGTGCAGCACCCCCCCCCACCTTTTTGAGATTCGGTAAAATCTTGGGCCGGAGGCCCAAAATTTTTCTAAAATTGTTCGGTATTTTTTCGATAGCAGAACTGTTCGATATATTTACGGGGATTCGGTAGTCATATAGAATAATAAATAGGCAATCTGTACAAATCTCTTCGGTATAATGATCGGGATTCGATATATTTGCCAGTATTCGGTAGTTATCACGAATTTGGTGAGAGAACTTACTGAAATCATTTGGTAATTTTTCGATGCCGGAACTATTCGGTATATTTATAGAGATTCCGTAGTTACACAGAACCCCGAATAAGCTATTGGTTCAAGATTTTTCGGTATCATGATTAGGATTCGGTAATTTATTCAGTATAATTTCCAGGATTAGGAAGTTAACCACGAATACTGACTTTGTTCCAGTTTCGACAAAAGTATACCAAATATGAATATTGTTCGGTAGTCTTTCGATGCCAAAACAGTTCGGTAAAATAACCGGGATACGCTAGTTATACATAATCCCGAACATGCTATCGGCCTAAACTTATTCGGAAATAAACTTATAAGTGGAATTCGGTAACTTATAAAAACTTATAAACTAAACTTATAAGTGGAATTCGGTAACTTATTCGTTATAATTTCCAGTATTCGGAAGTTACCACGAACCTCGGAACTCAGAAGAGGTCGAAGGAAGCACTGGTCGCAGACAAAAGGGATGATCTATGATATCATCGATAGTCCTTACTTTTATTTTGGATTCAAAAAGAATATTATGATATGATATGATATGATATTTATTGCAAAAAGACAACTGGCCATAGCAACTACCACAGTATCTATTCATAAATATTTCGAAAATCCGCCTGCAGCACTTTTCGTAATATTCTCGATTTTGTGTAACGTCGCGTTTGACGGGGGTTTCAAGCCAGTTTTAGGATTGAGATTTAGAAACATTAAAAGCTAGAATTTGGATGGAAATTAAGATTAAAATTAAAAGCAAAAAAAAATTATTTATTATGTGATTATGGGTAGTATATTGACTAGACTACAGTAACTGCTGCTGCCGGAACGTCGCTCCATCCGGTTTCGGGAACTTCTTGGAGTCTCGGTCTTTAATCAACGGTAAATGATAGAATTTGTAGTTAGTTTTAGCCTACAGTAATCAACGGTAAATGATAGAATTTGTAAGAGAAGTAGTTAGTTTTAGCCTACAGCAAAAAAATTGTTTTCAAAAATTTTCGCCTGTGGCGCTCGATTTAAATTTCTTTTGGCTATAAGAGGTAGAAGCTGTTACTGCAATCGCGCCCCGCAGTATATTCTCCATGTGGCCTTCGCCAGAACGCTGCCTAATAGTTGGCTCATCGTTTTTCATGCTGCCCTTTATTGTTACTCTTCCTACGTAATCGTCTCTGTTCCATAATTTAAAGCTCAAATTCTTAGTTCTAGGATTCGGTAAAATTTTTGCTCTGCACCCCCCCCCCCCCCCCACCGAAAATGCACTTGCGACGCCCCTGCCTGCACCTCACTCCGAAGCCTGAATGGGTCCTTTTGGTTTTCGAGCCTCTTTTTGGGATCCAAAAACGTAAGTTACGGGATACCTATGATTTCGTAGAAGTTGTCCGTCCGTCCGTCTGTAACCACGATAACTCTCGAAGAGGTTGAGATATTTTCTTCAAAATTGGCATGAGGACTCTTTGGGTCCTCATGCCAAACACAGGTCAAGTTCATAGACGAGCCCTGTAGCCACATATTTAGGGGTGGGGTTTCAAACTAAGGGACAACAAAAATGTTTTAAAAAGCCAATGAGATAGTCGATCTAGGGGTAAGAAGACATGCTGAATCCATACCTGAAACTTATTTTCTCGCCGGACAATTAGCTCGTCCGGAATCTGGTCAAAACCGGAGAATTTGTTAAAAATAAAAGTTTTATTTGAAGTTGATTAAGTGTTCGATTTAGTGTTAAGAAGACATGCTGAATCCGTATATGACAATCGTTTTGTACCCGGCCAAGTCTCTCGCCCGGAATCCGGTCAAAACCGGAAAAAGTTGTTAAAAGTTGCAGTTCATCTGAAGTTGATTAGAGGTTCGATATAGGGGTAAGGAGATATGCTGCATTCTTCTTGAGCTTTAGTTTTTGGTCGGACAAGTAGTCCATCCGGAATCCGGCAGAAGTAAGGCACGAAGTTTCGATCAGTTTCCAAAGTAGATATGACGTATAAAGGTAGACACACATGTTGACTCCATACCTGAACTTGGTTTTCTGAGGTGACTAGCCATTGGCATTAATCTGTTTATAAATTTTAATAGAACAAATGTTAATAGGTAAAAGTAAAAGAAATAAATTTTCCGGATAGGTCTATCTACAAAGACGCAACTGTCTGGATCAAATATTACGTTTTTGGGATCCCGTCGAAACCTTTGGTCTAATATTGCCGCCTACACTATGACGTGCCATGCCGTGCCTCTAGTCGATCCCAATAATTATTGCGTGATATGTAACTCTTCAAATAGAGCTAACAGTACTTAAATAAAATTAACTAGTAGTTGTTAGGAAAATGACCATACAGTAATACACAAAAGCTCACCTGAAAGCACTTGTCATAGTTATCACCTTTTTATTGTAAGTAAGTAATCTACTGAGGACCCGTGGTTTTCAAAAGGCGGAGTAACAAGAACTCGCAAATAAACTTTCAGAACTTGTCGTTAGTCAGAAAACAGTGAATGGTTGACCATTTGTGGAAGAAACTGTAAAACTTTGACAAGGCTACATAGAGGTCTTGATGTCGACAAGACCAAAACATCAAGACCAAGGCCAAGACCAAGAGTTTCGCACCGGGATTAAGACCAAGACCAAGATTTTAACCAAGATTTTAGCCCTGGCATTGAGACCAAGACCAAGAACTCAGCTCTGGTCTTAAGACAAGACCAAGAAAGTCTATTTTACTAGATCGAGTCAGGAATTACTTTTCTAGCCTAACTACTGGAAACTAATGAAAAGTAAGCTGGTTATATTTCTGTCAATAAATACGCACATAAAATTTACATAATTATATGCCAATATCTCTGTTGCATTTTAGATAAACCAATGCTGCAAATAATTTTTGGGACATCCTTGCTCTATGCCGTCGTGCCGATATTACTTTCGGAGTATCTAGTTCCTGCTTTGCGACGCTTTGAAAAGTTTCGAAATTAATCCGGCTGTAAACTGGGTCTGCAAACTTCGATAAAAAACACAACTTTTGTCAGAAGTCGATTTCAGCACAGCGTCCTAGAAGGCTTAAGGTTCGTGTGACGAACACGCGTTGCAACGCACTTGAGCTTACCGTGTTGGATTTTGGATGGTGTCATGTCAGTGAAGAACGCAGAATCCTGGCTGGAGGAGTTGGTCTTGAATCCGGCCCCTGGTCTTTCTCTTTTCCGCAGTTCCATTCGTGATCTGAGCCTCGTTTTTGTTGCATGCTGCAGGTCCACTCCTCGGCCGATTCCGGACTGATTCTTTCTACATCCGTTTTTGCACTGCAGTGCTTCCGATGAAGACCGCAGCGCTTCTCGAGAATCAGGACTTGCTCACTGGCCAAGTCCGTGCTTCCCTGCAAGGTGCTGCAGCGCTGCCGCTTCAACCAAGAAGAAAGTGAATCCAAAAACGCATATTGTGCAAAAGCAAAGAAGTGCTGCAGCAGCGATGCGGCAGCGCTATTGCAACAAAAACGAGGCTAAGGCTAGGTCTTAAAGACCAGGATAGGTCTTGACGACCGAAGGTGCAAGAACAACACCAAGACCGAGAATTTGCCGCTGGTCTTAGACCAATACCAATATTGTCGGCATCTGTCTTAAGACCAAGACCAAGATTCAAGACTACATCTCTGCATAGAGGTAGGCTTCTTCGAATAGTTCTCCAAATTTGGACTGCGTTGGTTTTGCTTTTCATCTATAAAACAGTCAGAGTGGAAGGATAAATGAAGAACTTGATATTTTCTAAGAGCCAAGTTTTTTATGTTTCTTTTGATACAAAGAATGAGATAACATTCGTTTTAATTTTGCCTGCCGTTGATTTGTTTGTGTTATGTTTCTCCTGTCAGGACACTTCGGACGATTTGGAAGTTGTACGAAACTGTCGCAATACGAACGGCGCCGTAACTTTGCCGTTGAGGGTGCAAAGCAACTGAGGAAAAAAAACATAAGATACTCACGATGACTGACTCTTCGTGCCGGTGAAGAATCGTCGTGCACCTAGAGGAAGAGCTGGAAGCGTCGCCACAGCTGCCCCCAACGAATGCCGTTGATTGATTGGTTGACACAGGATTTGAGTCATCGTACGGGCGACTTTTCTCGTTCTTTTCCCCTTATGGAAATAATTCAAGTCATTATGGGACATTTTTCCAACCGTAAACAATTGAAAACAATTGGAAACGATCGTAAACAGTTGTTGAAACAGTTGTTTCCAATCGTTTGTGATTGTAAACAGTTGTTAACGATTGTATTTTTACGATTGAAACCGATTGTAATTTTACGATTGGAAACAACTGTTTCCAATCGTAAACAACTGTTTCCAATCATACAAAAATAATTGTTTACGGTTGTTTCCAATTGTTTTCAATTGTTTACGATTGGAAAAATGTCCCATAATACGACGGCTTGAATTATTTCCATAAGGGTCCAGGTTCAGTGGCGTGTTTTGGATATCATATAGAGTGTTGGCTTCAACCCGACTTCATCACACTTAATCTATTGTTTCCGCTCACACGCATTCATGTTGGCTAGGCTTGAATTTCGTCGGATTCATCGGTGACGTTCAAAGAAGCATACTTCTATTGATTTTATTTGCGTAACACAAGAAAAGGGAAATAGTGCAGTAGAGAGAAAATAAATGGAAACAAATTACATTGAGCTTTCAGTAACGGACTGCACAAGATAAAAAAAAAGAAAAGGGACCAATCGGGTCTAAAAAAAATCTTCTTCCTAGATGGAATGCGGAAATTCTTCAAGGGCAGAAATATGGAGGTCCTGGCAATGGAAGATAGATATATAGATATTTAGATATTTATTAACACTGAAAGCCACTGAAATACAAAGAAAAAAAGAAAAACTAACTTCAATATCAGCAATTTCCAAATCCAACAAAATAAATTTCACATAATATAATCCAATACACACCCCTTTCTTCCTAATTCACGTTACAAAAAATGTTCTCTATGTGCCATTCCCAAACTAACAAGGGTTAGAGGGTAAACCATGTGTAGTTACGCGGGAATTCCTTTAACGTCATGGAAGGCATACAAGAAATTTACAATATTTGAATTAAATGTAGTGAGTTGCGTCTCGAACCTTGAATGGCTCCGTTTGAATGTGGTTCTGGCTCGTCTGGGCAGATAAACGACCACATGGTGTAAAACCCATTTTAGAAATCTACATGTGTCCATCACTTTTGCTTTATTAGAATGAAAGTGTCTAGCTGACAGGCTGGGATCCAGGGCTCCTAGGCCGGGCCTCCTTTTTCGTCATTTAACAAAAAGGAAAACTTTCTTTCTTCAGCGTAATTTGACTATAATAAATAGAAAAAGCAGACTTGGAAATAAATAGACAAGTAGGCTCAATATAATTGTACACACTTTTATGCGTTATTGTAATGCAAGTGTATACAGTATGCCGAGAGCCCTTCTGGGGTCACGGCTGTAGGTAGAAGTTCGCCACTGACATCAGAAGTTTGTACTTCAGACATTTGGGTTCTTTACAGAAACGAGTATCCTTTTTTTCAGGAACTATTCTCAGTAAATGACTTAACATTTATTTTAGGAATCCTTCTCAGAAGGAACTTACATCATTCGACAAGGCACAAGGGGCGACTGCTTTTACATCATAGCTAGCGGCAAGGTCAAGGTTACTCAGAAAGCGAGTGCAGGTAAGCCACGCCCTCTTTTCTCCATTTGCTCAATTCAGTTCAGTTCAGTTTTATTTCAACACCAATTACGGACTAGCCGAATAGCAGGTGGTAAAGTCAACATACATTAAAAACTAACCAAAATTGTCAGCATATGCTAGAAAGTGGTCAAATTTCATATGTAATACTGAGTACAAACAATATAAAAAGTAACGACTGGGGAAATAGACAACGAGGGGTGAAATAATAACCTACTAATTTCTGTTACGTAGGGAAACAAAGGAGGGGACAAAGCTATTGTTGTATCTCACGCGTCGCCAAACGTGCTCCTTCTTCTTGCTCCCTAACTGCTCTCCTCTTCCTCTCTTCTTCAGCTACTGCTTCATTGTCTTCGTTACCCATGTTTTTTTTCTGCCAATTCTGTTATGCCATGGAATTTGGTATTCAGTGATTTAATAAGGTAATACGAACAATTCTTTGTTTCTTGGAAAAGAAAGTAGAAACTAGAAGGATATTTATTAACATTAAAAATGGGCCATGGTTAATACGAAGATTCGACAAAATAAACAAGACCAAAGGTTCCGATGGTATCCCAAAAGTTCAGTATTTGATCCAGACAATTGGGTCTTGTCTTCGCCAGATCCAGTCTTCGCCAGATCCAATCTTCGCCAGATCCAATCTTCGCAAGATCCAATCTTCGCAAGATCCAGCATTCGCCAGGCTAATCATCTGAGAAAACCAAGTTCAGATATACCTCTATCAGCCATATCTATTTTGACGATACTGACCGAAACTTCCTGCTTTACTTCTGCAAAATTTACGGTTTCGGCTGAATTCCGAGCGAACTACTTGTCCAGCAAAAAAAGAAAACTCAGAAACGAATTCAGCGTATCTCCTTATCCCTATAAAAGACATCTAATCAACTTCAGATAAAACCTTTACTTACAAACAAATTTCCGGTTTCAACCGGATACCAGACAAATTATATGTCCGGGTGAAAAATGATTGTCATATACAGACTCAGCGTCTCCTTAGCCCTAAATATGTCGTCTAATCAACTTGAAATAAAAATTTTGCTTTTCCCAAATTTTCCGGTTTTGGCCGGATTCAGGGCGAACTATTTGTCCGGCGAGAAAATGGTTTTCATCATCGTTTTCAGTATGTCTTCTTACTCCTAAATCTGTCATCTCATCAACTTCGGATAAAACTTTTACTTTTAACCAACTTTCCGGCTTTTGCCGGATTCCGGGCGAACTACTTGTCGGACGAAAAAATACTTTGTATATTCGTGTTCAGCATGTCTTCTTACCCCATAATCGACTATCACATTAGCTGTTTAAAAATATTTTGTTTGGCCCTTAATTTGAACCCCCTCCCCCACCCCTAAATGTGGGGCTACAGAGCCCATCTACGAAATTGACCTTACATTTGACTCAAAGAATCTTCACAGTTAGAAATCTTCCAAGAAATCTTCCAAAGAATCTTCCAAGTTTCATCAAAATATCTCATTCCCTTCGAGAGTTATTGTGCTGACTGACGGACGGACAGACGGACAACTTTTGCGATGTCATAGGTATCCCTCCACTTACGTTTTGGGATCCCAGAAACTGGCAAAAAAAAATCCACTCAAGAAATTTCCTGTGATATAATTCCAAATCAACCCTTTCTTTCAGTCTCACCTTAACACAAACCAAACAAGAACTACGGGTTCATAAGGAACTTGTTACGAGTAAGTGATAAAAGGAAGTAGATGATAACGTCACAAAATACCCCCTTCAACCCCCCTAGTTTCGGATGTAGAAGTAGGGTATTTAGTTTCACTGGAGTCCGAGCATTTCTGGCGTTGCCTCGGATCATCTAGGGCAAATGAATTTTCTACATTCCATTAGATCCACTCGTTTGATCCCTAGAAGTGCCACACTAATTCCGGTACCCCCACCCAACTCCCCCTACCGCTGTCGAATCTGGTTCGGACACACAAATGGACCACCGAAGCATCTTCTAGTACCACCTATCGAGTTTCATCCAAATTTGAAAATACTTCGGGAAATTCCAGTCACCCACCCCCCTCCCCCGCCCACAGTGCTCTGATCCAGCCTGGACCCTAAAATGTGTCATCTGCTGCATATGACCTCTCTAATTTCCAAGTTTCATTGAAATCGCTTCACTGGTTTGGCCACTACGTGAACCACACATTTCCGAGACTCCCCCTCCAACACCCCCCACTTTGGCTGAATACTACTCGAAAACATCAATAACGCATCTCTGATCTCTTCCCGTCAGGCCCGTATACAGGAATTTTCTTATTTTTTTTTTTGGGGGGGGGGGGGGGGTGCCTGAGGGTCGGACAAAAAAGACATAAATCAGAGGGAAAAGCCTATAAAAATGAGTATTTTTGTATGTTTCGGGGGAGGGGTCGACCCCCCCCCCTCCCCCTGGATACGGCCTTGCTTCCCGTCGATCAAGTTTGACTCGAATCGGAGCATATCTGCCCCCACAGTGCCTGAATCCGGTCGGGTGATGTAAGTGATATATCCATTACTTGTTCTTCCCACCAAGTTTCATCCCCACCCCTCCACTCTATAAGCCTTTCCAAGATTTTCGCTTCCCCTTCCAGCTCCCCCCAAAGTCACCGGATCCGGTCCGGAATTGACTTTGGTCGTATGATACGCGATGTCTTTCCAAATATCAAGTTTCATTAAGGTCCGATCATCCGTTTGCATGGTACGCATACCTCAAGTTTCCGGATTCCCCTTCTCTCCCCCCCCCCTCCCCTAGATGGTGGGATAGGGGAAGTGCTTTTTCTAAGTTAATCTGGTCGGGTTCTTGATACGTGTGCCAAGTTTCACCGTACTAGATTGTGTGGAAGTGCTCGAACTAGCAAAATCTGGACCGACGGACAGACAGAAATTGTGATCGCTATATGGCACTTGGCTTAAGGACAAGTGCCATAAAAACAAGAAAATATATATACATATAAAAATATCCTCCATGTGAGTATGACCGATTCTGTAATATTTTTTCGGAAACAAGTTTTTCCCCGAAATTCCAATTTCGCTCCAGAATTTCTCAGTAGTTTGGTCACAGCTTGGTTAACCTGTTATTCCGTTTTCAACGCCTTGTCTCTAGTTGTATATGTACCAATAAATGTTAAGATTCCTTGGATTGTTTGTTTGATTAATGTTTTGCACTTTGCAGACTCCAAAGAGGAAGTGGAGATCCGCGAATTGGAGCGTGGCGATTATTTCGGTGAACAAGCACTTCTGAAGGACGATGTCCGGACGGCAAATATTGTTGCACTCGCCCCTGGTGTCGAATGTTTAGCTATCGATAGAGAGTAAGTAACATCTAATCTTTGTGTAATCCTAACACGGTAGTGTGTGGTGGCAATATCAGTTAGAACTCGTCATGCTCTCTAGCAATCGTTAATAATCTCTCGGCTATTATGGAGGTAACGCAGCATGCCACAATGAAAGATAACATATTTCCTCGGGATAGGCGTGCTAAAATCTGACAATTGCTTGGGTTGCCGTGGTGGAATTAGTTTGATTGCTCTTACTTGTAGAGGATAAAAATGCTGAATAACGTACGTATTGACCGATTGCTCAATTCGGTGGAATTGATGATGGCTTAGCCCTCTTGTTGGTCATTTCTAACTCGCGATCACCGGAATTATGAGAAACCCCCTCCAATTCCCCCAGAGAGCCCCGATATGTTCTGGTTCTGTCAAGAACGCATCTAGGGCTTATGCTTGTTCTTTCCACCAAAATCCCTCCCCATCGATCGACGCTAAGTTTCACGAAAGTTCTTGGGCTTACCCCCCCCCCCCCCCCCCCCCCCCCCCAAGTATCAGATCCGGTGCGGACTTGACGTGTAACATCTGAGACAACATCTCTTCCGACTTGCCAAGTTTCATTCAAATCCAATCGCCCGATTATAAGTTATGAATGCCACTAGTTTCCGGATTCCCCATCCCTCCCCCCCCCGTGATGGTCGCATCATGAAGACGACTATTCCCAAGCCAGTTGTTCGAGTCCCTAATATGCCAGCCCAGTTTCATAGTCCTAGTAGGATACATCAGGAAGTACCGAACTCCCGAGATCACCAGAATTCCAGATCCCCCACCCTACCACAAATCCCCCACAGTGTCCGAATCCGGTCCGGTTATGTCAATGACGTATCTAGGACTTGTGCTGGCTCTTCCCACCCAAGTTCATCCCGATCCCTCGACTCTAAGCATTTCCCAAGATTTCCGGTTCCGCCATCCAGCTCCCCCCAAAGTCCCAGGATCCGGTCCGGATCTGAAATGGTCGTTCGAGACACGCAGTCTTTCCAAATGTCAAGTTTCGTTAAGATCCGATCACCCGTTCAAAAGTTATACATACCTCAATTTTCGTAATAAAGATGGCACTTTACACAAGGGACTTGTACCGTGACCAATACTCCCCCCCCCCTCCACCCACCCTCGCCCCCAGATGGTTGGATCGGTAATGATTATTTCCAAGTTAATCTGGTCGAGTCTCTGATATGCCTGCCAAGTTTCGTCTCATAGCTTATGTGGTAGCGCTCGAACTAGCAAAACCTGGACTCACCGACAGACAGGCCGACGGACGGACAGAAATAGAGATCGCTATATGGCACTTGGCCAAAGAGCAAGTGCCATAAAGAACTGAAAAACAAGATGAAAGAATTAAATTGACCGCAATTCGCCGTCAAACAGTCCGCACAGGGCACTTAAACTGCAAGGCCGCTTTAAAAGGTCATTGGACCGGAAAATTGTAAACAGATTTTGGGACATTTCTTGTAAATAAATTTCTTACTTGACTTGTGTGCTTATAACTTGTACATCGAAACCTTCTCTTCTCTTGGACCTACACGTTGGGAATATGGTATTGTCAAGTGATGGACCCCGATGAAAAATTTGTAGCCTGCGTAATAGTATGATAGTAGTACGAAAACGTTGCATATAATACTATGTAATAGCAAAGAATACTATCATTTAATGTGACTCAGATTGGTCCAATCTTATGTAGTAGTATCCAGTAGCATCCTGTCTTGCCATAGTAACATCCAGTCTTGCTAATAGTACCATATAGTAGTATGTAGTAACACGGTAGCCTTGAAGTAGAGCATGTAGTAGCATCGTTAGTATTGCATGCAACTTTTTCGCACTACTTCATAGTACTATTTTGAGATAAATTTTTCATCGGGACTTGCCGGTTGAAAACTTGTCAAGTGAAATGCAGCCGGTTTTCTGCTGTTCTGCTGCTGGTAGGATTCCACAGGTGCTTGTCGTGCTCTGGCGGCATTGGAGGGTTAGCTGCGGCCTTCTGACCCAGGTTTTGCTCCCTGAACCTCTTAGTGAGCGTTCCCGGAGGCTGCCCGGGAGACAGTTCCGGCAACTTTTCATAGGCCAGCGTTATATCTTCTTTAAACGCATCGCTTCTGCGTGTCTCACGGTTCTGGGTAGCTTGGTCGCTACCTCAACACCTCTTCTAGGGAGTATTTGCTCAGTACCATCACTCATGACCTCGGCTAGCTTGTTGGTAGTCGTGTTCATGACCACTTTAATCTTAGCTAGTCTGAAGTTGATATTATGGTGCCAGAAATGTTACTCTAGATTCAAATTTTAACTGCTGAAAACCAGTTAGATCGGTTATTTTCTTTTCGCATATTTCCAGATTTGGTAAACCCCATGCATCATACATTTTGGGTTTTGTTTTAAAATCCAGTGCATAGGATATTCATAACCAATTTAATTTATTATTACCTAAAGTGGCAAGTCGTTAAGACCTCTCACTAGAAGAAAATTAACCAATCGAAAATGTGCTTAAAAAAGGACACGAAGATGAGGACCTTACGGGTAACATATTGGGGGAAATGAAAACCTTGACGGGTACATTGTCCACCTAATCGGTTCAGTATTAGCCTCGGTTCTTTATTTGATGTCAAAATTATTTTATGTTATGTTATTATTTTATGTCACGAAGATGAAGAGCTTAAGGATAACACATTGGGACGGGTATACTGTCCACAAATTGATTTGATTATTTGTCTCCTATCTTTATTTGTTGTTAAAATCATACTCTGGTTCGTAAAATAAGGGATTGTTGTAAAATGGAGTATCTTTTTTGCAAAAAGTCGGAAAATCATAGGGGTTGACCATTTCAGGTCAAACCCTCGGTCAAACCATAATCTATCTGCGAGACAGTAATTTTGTCTCATTCTGTCATTCGTACCCTATTTACAAGCTGCAAGCCTTACCCTACAGGCTGACATAAGGGGGGGGGGCGGGTAACCTCAAGACAAAAAGCTCGATCGCTAATTGAAATTGCTCTGAATAATTTATTTTATTTATTAAAGCCAACAAAGGGCGATACATCAGTATTCATTCTCGCACTTAACTAACAAAATTGACCTTCAAAATTACATACAATAAGATCACTTCTTTTTACCCTTCTACTATTCGCCAAATTACCCCCGATCTAAATTTCCATTATACACTTAAAAAATTTACATACCGACCGAATTACCTGACGATTCGTCGACTTCATGATACCAGGAAATAGAATGGGCACCCCACCAAAAAAACTATCTCTAATTTCCTTCACCCCCGGACAGTCTGTCAGCAGATGGCATATGCTCTCTTCTACCTCACCACAAAATCGGCAAGCACACTCGGCCACTGGCAAAGACCTATTCTTTTCAAAAACCTTTTTCCTACTTCGTAATGGTAGACAGTTTGCAGATACCAGTTGCACTTTGCAGATACCATGGCATCTATTACAACGGTAACTGGATCTACAATTGGTCGTTTTTGCAGTTACCGTGGTATCTGATACTGCGCTTGCTCTGCAAAAAACAGTCAATTGCCGAAATTGCGAAGTCATCCCAAAAGAAAAACTGATATACAGTCACATCACCAAGTGCCAAACTTCTTTTCCACCAATTTGACAAAATCCTATGCTCCATTGTTGGTGATGATATAAGTGAGATGGCTTTTTTGGAAACCACGATCAGTTACCACGATAATTGAAAAAAAACACCTTTTGACCATGGTCTGAGTCTCTGAGATACCACGGTGATTTCAAAACACGGCGTTAGAGCGTGGTATCAGATACCTTGGTATCTAAACGAGAGCTGGAAGCTCATATGGCACTTGCAAGGCAGGGTCGGAGGATGGAAGTAGGAATTCGTCAATTCGTGGGTTTGTTGTGATCATTTGTAGGCAGACCCTTGAGGTAAGAATGATGATGGGTCCTTGGAAATCACGAGAATGTATTGTTCGTAAAAACTATTTTATTTTTGCATTTGGCTGTGCTGATGTGCACTTTAAGGGCGCTAGAGATTCGTAATGCACAATCTTGAAGCACAAAGGGTGATAAGATCATCGGGTTCATGAAAATGTATATTTAGCTCAAAACTATTGTGAACTCGGGATAAGACATATAGAGTTGGCAAGTTTTCGGTTTCCCTGATGTTTTACTGAAGAGAGGCCTGGGGGAAAGTAGGTTTGATCTAACGCCACGACGTTTACAGTTGAAAACCATGAAATGAACACAGCAAGCGTATAATCCAGTGATGTGCAATGAGGATGAATAATGGTGAGTCTTCACCTTCCGGAATCTGGGTTCCCAGATTTTCCGAGATTTGTTTGTGAATTTCTTCTGCGATACTCACTAATTCTGGAAATGTGGAAGTTCAAAAGCCCCTTTTTTCCGGATTATTTTGATGTGCTTTTGGACCGGTTCATGTGCCAGATGCAATTTACAGAAGACGTCAAAGAATAATCTGGAAGCCCAGATTCCGGAAGTTCCGGGAGGTGAAGACCGGCTATAAAACAAAAGAAAAAACGCGTGGAATTTAACTTTCTGGACTAGTTGAACGGGCAATCGGGGAAATATAGTGGGTTATTGATCGAGATTGATACGACTGTTTATTTGAAGAAGTTGATTGAATGGCGGAAAATAGAGGTCGATAGGAATTCTTATGAACACTACTTTAACTTTTCTTTCTGAAAAATCTTGACACCATCCAACATTATTCTCAAAACAGAAAATCAAATTCGACATTTCCAGCAACAAATCAATCAACCTCGTCCTCACCGATTATTTAGTAGGACCTAGGGGCTTGGAATATAGAGACGTCACAGTCTCAAAATAAATCATAGAAAGAAATAGGTGCTGTTTCATTTTTATTCGTATACCGGCTTTATGGTTTCTTTGTTTCAGTAAGAAATATTTTGAGCTTGCCCAGTAGTGATGTTTCCGAATCGAGCCATTAGATGATCCTGCGGTCGTATCGAGTCATGCTTGAAGTTGCCGCCGTGAGCATGGTCCATGAAGACAGCAAATAATATAATAATAATATAACGCTTGTTTATTGAGCCAAAACGCCACACAAGATTTAATACACGTTAAACTTCACAAATAAACTATTACACCTCTAGAAATATTCAAACAATGCATAAAACGGATACGTCAGCTTTGTTGCTCTAGTAGCTATATTTCGACCCTTCTTGGCAAGTCTCATCGTCAGGCTGTCGAGCGTCAGCGACAACGTTGGGAGAGGAACCCAGTCAGCTTGGGCTCGGGGAGTATTTGTAGACAGCAAATGCTAGAATGTTTCCAGGTTCACTCCTTGAAATTGATCCTAACTTTTTTTCTGTTCTGAGACCCAGTTCATTGTCATTTTCCTCTTTGGCACGGGCATAACCACTACATCATATCAATAAATAAGTGCTAACAAGGTATTAACACAGGTTACTAAACGGGTGACAAGCAGACGCACTGTTGACTACTAATTAGTTTTCGTGCAATTAACCCTTATCGGTTAACACTTAACTATGCGCCAAAATGTATGAAGCACAACACATGGGCGGGAGATCCGAATTCAAATGTTAAATTAACTTACACGCTTCCTTGTTTACCCATAAAGGATGTTCTGTTACTAGCCCACTGGAACAAACAACGCTGTAAAGAGAATTTGTAACTTCTCTCAAAATCAAACCTTCCTTTTTGAGAAGATACAGTTAATTTTATTTTGTTAGAACATGAAAGTTTGCTCCATTTGAAAATGTTTAAAACTGCTTTCCGTAATTTGTTGGATGGTACGGAACTGTAACGGATGAATTTTGCACACTATACCCTTTATAATATCATCTGTTAAAATCACAATAAATGTTCTTTAAATGCAGACGAAAGTTTATTTTACGACCAGGTGAAACCACGGCATTGCTCAATCTTTACAGTGTGATTAGGACAGACGAGAACCGGATAGAAAAGAAGTAGACACTCGAGTATACCCGCGCTGTATTTTCCCATATTACCACACTCCTTCAGCACAAATTTCGAAAAGATGAGAAAGTGGAATATAGAAGTTAGAATAGAAGAAGAAGACAAATAGAAATAAAGTAGCCTCTTTTATGACGTGGGTTTTAGCTAGTTCGAGTAGCAGAGGTTTGCATTACTGCCGCACTTCCTTGGACAGGAGTTGTGCAGCCTGTCTACAGGCGCATACAGGTTTGCTACATGTTATTAAGTTGAAACATAAATTGTGGACTAAAAGACTCCACACCCTTGCAAAACGCACCTTTAGTGTACTTAACAAGTTATCGCGAGTCAATCTATAAAAAGGTGTCGTTTAATCTCGAACAGCTTCGATCATTCGGATTTCTACTTTTCAATTTCAGTATCATGGACTACTGTTTAGTTTCAGTGTGAACATAGGGGCCACTCCTATTTTGGTGGTTTTATAGTTGCATTTTACATGTTTCAACTGGGGGGTCTTATGTATGATATCTCGACCGTGCAGTTGAAAAACTAGAAGAGCTGTCCAAATACGGGACTGAAACAGATCTTTACAGCCCAGATGGTGTTGATTTGTAACCGCGATATAATTTTCGAAAAAAGCATACATGCTTCTATGTCCCTAATCAGATTACGGATCTTTTTTCAGAATTTGATTTTGCTTAACCATATGAATTTAATTGTATGAAACCGATGAATATTAGTTGCTTTCGCTTGAGAACAAGTAATTTCGCTCAAACCTGTCATTTCAGCGTGTGCTGGATTATAGAGGTAGTGGCGGCAGCGGCGGCCACACATTAGAGTATCCAAGACCAAGCAGTATTGAAACTCGGAACTGTGCTGAAGTAAAAATAAAAATAAGCTGATAAACCAATTATTTATCAATATTCCGTCATATGTTCCTGGCTGAAAAAAGGGAATTGCATTGAGTTTGAATGTTAGGGCAAGGAACGAACGCTCACCCTAGCCTCAGCTAGACTGGCAGGGTCGTCACGACTGGGGGGGGGGGGGGGTAGGACCCCCCCCCCCCCCTACAAACACAATTATGTCGGCCAGTCGGTAAAAAAACAACCGAGTCGGCGCGAAGCACCGCGATTTTTCGTAAAAATATTTGATTTTTTTCGTGAAAACAGTCGTTTTGCTGAAACTTAGTCGATTTTTCGTCAAAACAGTCGTTTTTTCTGAAAATCAGTCGATTTTTTTCGAAACTGTCATTTTTTTTTTGTTGAGAACAGTAGTTTTTTCTGCATAAACAGTCGGTAAAAATTACCAGCCAGTCGGTAAATGCCTCGCCCCCCCCCCAAGATTTTGGCTAGTAACGCCTCTGTAGACTGGTATTGACCACTAGGATAATAAAATTGACCTTACCCTAGTTATTTGGTTCTGTTGAAGCGTATGGGCATTCAGGAAAACTAGTAGTCCCTCCTTTTAAGAGCACGATCGATTTTAGCCCCCAAAATTTTAAACTTTGCATGCTATCTGTACCTTATTGACCCAGGCTCTGTTTTTCCGCTGGCAAGATCGACTCTTTACCCAAACACTCTGGTATCCTATACCGTGCGTTTCGTCGCAGCTCTAAGGACAGTAAGGCCGGTGTCTAGCCCCGCGTTTTGCAATGAAGCGGACCGAATCTTAGTGGGAAAAACATGATAAACATGGGGCAAAACCTTTTATAGCATTGACGTAGCCTATAGGCAAAAGTCTGTTGAATTGAACCAATATGTTGGTAAAAGTATTGAAGGATGTTTAAAAGTGTACACAAACCCAGTGGCACGACCGTGTTTGGGCTGAAGACCACGTGACGTCAACCTTCAAACAATAACATGGTCATGTTATTGCTAGCATTTTGTTGGTACTTGATGAGATCCGTGTCGCAATCGAGACAAACTCCACTTCTTGTGTTACACAAATTAGTACTAATTTGTGCATGTTGATTAGGAAAGGGCCGTACATGTGAATTCTGTCAACTTCATAGCTGGTAAACTGAGTCTCGCGTTGATTCACCGACATGTGAAGTTTAATCCTGGATGTAAGTTTTAAAGCTGGTTAGTGGTTAGAAAAGAGAGCTTTTTGACTTGGCTAAACGGTGAGTCAGCTGATGGGAATGTTCTTATTCAGGCTTAACCTAGAACATGAACCTCTGATCGTTTTCAAATTTATTTTTCTGGCTTGAACCTGCCATGAAGCGAGGAAAGAACAAGCTTCAGCTGAATCATTCGTTTCAAGCAGTAAAAGTGATTCGCAGTTAGCTTGGAAAGCTTCCAAGAGGAAAGCTTGTTATAGTTTCGAGGAATAAAATATTGTGGTCTATTTCCTGTGTAATGGAGACTGGTCAAAGAGCCTTACAAATGTGGCTATGAGACTATTTAGACAAAGCGATCTGGCACTCTGTGGGCATGTTTCGGAAATTAGAATCCCGAATTCTGTGCTTTTGTGGTGGTCGGAAGGATCAAGGTAAAGAAGGCGAGTGAATAATATTGCCAGAATACCTGCAGGTGGACCATGGTGGTCCCTGCCATGGTTATACCAGTTGGGTCCAGAAAACGGTGAGGAATTTCTTCTGTTCGCAGTAAGGAGCAGAAATTGCTCCTCATGCACCCATGTCTAGGCAAAGGTTGCCGCAATACAGTTGCCAAAGCACCGAGTTCTAGAGCCTAGAATTCTGTGCGTTGCCTAAAATTGTTGCCTAGACATGGGTGCATGGGGACAGCGCTGTAGATTTTTTTGTTTATCTTAATTTCGACTTCAGCGGGTGGGTGAAATCGTAAATCGTGCGCGTAGTGCAAGACGTTGTGATAGCCGACGCTTCTGGTCGCCGAATCATGCGGGCATGATCGTTCCGGAAGCACCAAACCCGCCGGACGGTTATGTTTTACTTCTGACCGTGACTTCAGAGATCCTTGATAAGATCGCAATCTGAGCTGGCAAATTGGTTTAGTCAAAACGGTAGTCCGAGTATGGCGATAGTTGATCGTTGCCGAGTGCTGCCCGTCTGAAACTATATGAAGCCAATCGCCTCGATAAATAGATTACTCAAGATGTTGAACACAGTATGGGTCGGCAGTAAGACAGCCCGTTATTAGCTAAGCAAATAAACATATCACTCTACGGCTTGTCGATCAAAAATGCATTCTGTAATTTTGCTTGGGTATCGGGAAACGGCAGGTAGTTAGTTGACGAGATCATGGTATTCATACGGATACGAGCCTACAGAAGAGGCGATAACTAGGGAGTTATTATGGCCACTTCTGCTTTGTGACTCAGATCGAATCTTTTGGGCTAAAAAAAAAATCTGCAGGTTGCACAATATCATTGTCGAGTCAAGTTCCTGATTTGCTAATGACATTTTTGAGCTTTCTGGGATATATTTCTGTTATTGTTTGGAGAGACGCAGTTTTGGTTTCTATTTTTGTGATCTCAAAACGTAAGTGGAGGGATCTGCTTGCAAAAATCTGCAGGTTGCAGAATATCATTGTCGTGTCAAGTTCCTGATCTGCTGAGGACATTTTTGAGCTTTCTGGGATATATTTCTGTTATTGTTTGGGCAGACGCATTTTCGGTTTCTATTTTTGGCATCCCAAAACGTAAGTGGAGGGATCTCCTTGCAACAATCAGTAGGTTGCACAGTATCATTGTCGAGTCGAGTTCCTGATTTGCTGAGGACATTTTTGAGCTTTCTGGGATATATTTGTGTTATTGTTTGGGCAGACGCGGTTTTGGTTTCTATTTTTGGGATCCCAAAACGTAAGTGGAGGGGTCTGCTTGCAAAAATCTGCAGGTTGCACAATATCATTGCCGTGTCGAGTTCCTGATTTGCTGAAGACATTTTTGAGCTTTCTGGGATATATTTGTGTTATTATTTCGGCAGACGCATTTTTTTTTCTATTTTGTTTTCTATATAAAACGTAAGTGGTGGGATACCATTGATTTCGTAAAAGTTGTCCGTCTTTCCGTCCGTCTGAGCACGATAACTCTCGACGGGAATGAGATATTTTGATGAAACTTGGTTTGAGGATTCTTTGAGTCAAGGGACAGGTCGAGTTCGTAGATGGGCTATGTAGCCCTACATTTCGGGGTGGGGGAGGGGTTCCGAATTAAATGGCGAACAAAATATTTTTAATGGCTAATGAGATAGTCGATTTAGGAGTAAGAAGACATGCTGAACACGAATAGGAAAATAATTTTCTCGCCGGAGAAGTAGTTCGCCCAGAATCCGGCCAAAACCAGAAAGTTAGTTAAAAGTAAAATTGTGCTTGAAGTTGATTAGATGTTCCATTTAGTGGTCAAAAGGCATTGTTAAAATTTATATAAAAATTATTTTCTAGTAGCAAAAGTAGTTCGCCCAGAATCCGGCCAGAACCGGAAAATTTGTTAAAAGTAAAAGTTATATCTGAAGATGATTATATGTTGATTTAGGGGTAAAAAGACACGCTGAATCCGTATATGATTATCATTGTCTACCTGGACATATAGTTCGCCCGAAATCCGGTGGAAACCGGGCAATTCCTTAAAAGTTTTTTTTTTAAGTTGATTAGAGGCTCGATATAGGGGTAATGAGATGTGCTGAATTAGTTATTGAGCTTTATTGTTTTGCCTGACAAGTAGTTCGGCCAAAATTCGGCTGAAACCGAAAATGTGGCAGAAGGATAAGGCACAGAAGTTTTGATCAATTTCGTCAAAGTGGATATGACGAATAGGTTAAATACAATCCAAATCTGAACTTAGTTTCTCAGGTGATTAGACAATGGCCGTATTATGTTTCTAAATATTAACAGTAAGAGGTAGGAGTCTGGTGAAGACTGGATATTTACAAGACCAATTATGTGGATTGTTGGATATTAAACTTTTGGGATCCCGTCGGAAGCTTTGATATTTTTTCTATTATGATTTTGAGATGAACGAAATAGAAAACAGTGATTCTCGGGGTTTTTTCTTGATCAGCTAATTATCCCTCTAGGATGATGTGCGAGGGATAAATATAAATTCGGTTATTTCGCTTGCACTTCCGGCAAACCGTCCTCAGCGAAAAAAAACAAACAACTAAATTATAAAATCCAACACAGTACCGACAGAAAAATGATGAGGAACCAACAGTTTGAGTTCTGTGAAATTATTTGTACAGTAATGGGAAAAGCGAGGGAAAATAAAATTGCTGGGTGAAAACTTCTGCGCTTTCCCAGGGAATTGGTAAATTGTAAATAGACACAGAATTCAGAATTGTAAAATAATCACAGATTTCTACATATACACTTTTAACATATATACATAACATATTTAACATATATACATATACACTTTTAACATATACACTTTTATTTTTTTAATTTGTTTGTCGTTTCAATCCGCAACGTTCTTCTGGTTTTTAGTTACATATCGTTCTATGTTTTGTTGGTTCCTCATCGTTTTTCTAGATGTTATATTTGATTTTGAGATGCTGATAAAATGTACTCAGTGCTAAAGACAATGCAACCAGGCCCTTAGGATTTGATATTCAAGAAAGTTCTGCGACTGTTAACACTACTCATAAAATCTTTGAGGTTTTAAGAAGAATAGTGAACTGAGAGGATACTTTCCGTTTCGATTTTCGGGGGAGAAATAACGCTGTACAAATTTTGTCGGTATACAGATTAAAGTTAACTGCAGTATTTGCTACTCGGATTATTCTTATCTCTACGCAGATAAGATTAATACCAAATAGAGATAAGATGGATCCGAGTAGCAAATACTACAGTTAACCTTAATCTTTATACGGAGGAACTTTTACAGTGAAGGATTGACTGCGGCATTTTTTCTCGCATTGTCCTATCCTTTGTTTCTTTGACTCTACTTACAGCGGATCTACCTCCTCCCCCCCCCTTTATCCCTTCCCTCTTTCGAGACCACAGGCGAAATGATGGTCCTGATTGGACCCATATGAAATAAGATGACATGCTCTAATTTGTTCGCATTGCCCTATGTGTGGAGAAATGAATGAGGATGTATGTATGTTACCGTGTGTGTGACTGTAGAGTCAGACGGACTAAGGGAGAGATTTTCGGTTCAGGTGAAAAGCATAAGGAAAGATTATTAAAATGATGGGAAGCAAAGATTTTAAAGAAATAAGAAATGTTCTTCAAGAAACATTTCTAATGATAGAGACGTTGTGCAGATAGTAGGCCCGGTATCCAGGAATTTATTTCGGGGGGGGGGGGGGGTGCCTGCGGGTCGGACACAAAAGTACAAAAAGACACAGATCAGAGGGAAAGGCCTATAAAAATGATTATTTTTGTCTGTTTAGGGGAGGGGTTCAACCCCCTAACCCCCCCCCCTGGATACGGCCTTGGCAGATAGTGTACATAAAGTGATGAAAAGAGTGTGCGTTTGTGTTGCATGATGGCCTAATTGATTTAGTGTGTAGATAAATCATTCTTATTACAGGTCATTTGTCCAGTTGATCGGGGATCTCAGCGAGCTAAAGGAGAAGAGCTACAGCGATGGCATCAGCCGAAGTACTAGTCAAAGCAGCGATATCGTTACGCCTTCTAGCCCCACTGCCTTCACTCTGGAAGCGATCGGTAAGGTCCAAATCTTTTTAAGAAGGGCCTGTAATGTTTCAATGCGGTAGCGGTCGCCATGCTGTTCGCTTTAAAAATTAGTTTAAAGGACACTTCGTACTTATGACACTAATTCATTATACTTCAATAGTATGAATGAATGGATTTATTGCACGAAACCATGGGGTCATGGCAACAAAACAAAAAGAAAACACAACAAACTACAAAAATCGCTCTCTATGGGACAGACCAACTCGGAGGAAGCTAGCCACCTATATTTGTACTTCCAATCTTTTCTAAATGTCCATCCGTTCTTATTAGCAAGATTCTTCACTTAAAAAGTGTATCCTATCTTCTGTATTGGTATTACGTTGATTTGTTACGATTCCCACGTTTTATTCTTTTAATGACGTATCAGGCCCGCGATCCTCGTTTCCAAAAATCTTATTGGTCAGCAGACCGGTTATGATATGATATTTTATTATTTATTAATAGAAAAAGACGTTAAGCCGAAGCTTCTCTCTCTACGTTGCTTAAAGCCTGAGCGCCATCGCATACAGAACAAATAGAAAACAAACAAACAACTCATGTAGTAAATCCTAGATCCTATCTACAAAAACTCTTCTCTACGCTTCCAACCTATCCGCAAAAACCTTCTAAGCTGTCCAACCGCGAAGAAACTTTTCTCCTTAAACTTTTCCACCAACCAACCGAAAATTTGCGCCCCAAATATTTCAACTCTCAAATCATTCAGCTCCACACATTCGCACATAAAATGAAAAAAAAAAAAGTCATGCACAAAACCACACAGTGGGCAGAAGTAAGGACCACAATTATCTCGGAACATCTAGCGGAAACACTGTGTAGTGCGAGGTGTTCTTACAGGAAATGTTTCAATAGATCGAGATAGATTTTGTTTATTAGTTACATAGTGGTTTGTTATGATTGTGTTTATGATGCCGATGTTTAGTTGCTGTCGATCTATTTTTTAAACTCGTCTTTTTGGCGGAATAAAAGCTTATTATTATTATTATTATACTATTTCTTTCTCAGTTTTCTACGTAAATTTCTTCCTATATAATCATTACCTAGCATCAGAAAACAAAAGGCCTCTGATGAACCAACCATGTTTTCAACATCACGATTTCGTTCGCCTCAAAACGTGAGCCGTACGAGTCGATCGTGGTATAAATTGAGCACCATTAGGAGACACGGCTTGCACTATACGAAATTAAAAGCTGCCCGAAAAAAGAATCGAGCAACGAGTAGAACAGTTTACAGGTATTGTGGTTCTTTGAAACCTGTATCAAAGACCTGACCTTTTTATCGTAATCCCCTGTGCATCCTAAAAACCCACCCTTTGTCGTGGCCCAGTTCCTATCGTAAATAGCAACGCAATTCAAGCAGGAAAGGTCATAAAAATGAAAAGTAAAGATGAAGCGTTACGAAATGAGATCGAAAATTAATAGAATGGCCTTACTAGGTATTCTCTGATGATTCATTATGCTAATGAAAAGAGTTTAAGGATTATGACCTCGCGGAGTTACGGATAGAGTGACGGGTGGTGAACAAAGGGGTTAGAGACTCTGCAATTGTGAAGGAGTGAGAGTTTGTGCAGTTTATTGTCGTTGCATTATGAAACCTTGTGAAGAAAACGCCTGCACTTGTCCCAAAATACAGAGTAAATTTGGTTTCGACTAAAAATGCAGATTTTGAGGCCTTATATGTGGCTTGACAGTAAAAAAAATTTTTTTTTTAATCAAACGCATGTTCAAGCCAATTTTCAGTAGCTGCGCGCTTTCTGAGCTTGCATGCATTGGGTACAGAGACCGGATACCTGTTTATGGTAAACGCTTTTTGAATGTCAGCTGAAAAAGGATTATTGGGAGTCAATCATTGCGTAACTGTTTAATTGCCCCTGAGACATCTTGTCCGGAAGGAGGCATTCAGGCACACGAGGTCACATCAGTTCATTGTTATAGTTCGATACGGTTAATGTAGTTCAGTTTCGGTCTTGAGTGCAAAACATGAAATATGGAATTGATTCTTCGAAAGTTGGAAAAAAGTGGAATAGTGCGGTTTTTCAAAACGTTCTCTGAGAGAGAAGGACGAAGGAAAAAACGAAAAATAGCGGAAAGAAAAGCTGAAATTCGTGTGAGACAAAAATTGCAAGGAATAGGTCAGTTTTGTATTATTTAGAGCAATTCTACCGAGTTAAGTTAGGAATCCCTAGTTGCCTAGGTCTGCAGTTGCTCACTATTTCTTAGTTGTTGCCAGTCGAGGTAAGTTTTCCGAATTATCCTTTAGTTAAAGTTCCCGTTTCGCCAAGAGATTGGATTGTAGCTTGTTCTTTTCTCTCCATCTAACAAACCAGTAAAAATAAAAATAAAAAATCCCTAGCAAATCAACAGTGGAATCACACTTTCTACCGTTTTTTTGGATCCCAGAACGTAAGAGACGGGGGACTTATGACGTAAAGTTTGTCCGTCCGTCTGGGTCTGTCTGTTAGCACGATAACTCTCGAAGGGGTTGAGATATTTTGTTTGGTCTGTTTTTCGCCTGTGTTAGGGTAAATCAATCAATCAATCAAGTTTAATCCGAATAGCTAAAAGCTAGAAAAGGAATGTAATGTAAATGTACAGGTCAAGTTCGTGGACGGGCTTTGTAGCTATATATAGGGGGGGGGGGGAGGGGATGAGTTCGCTAGGAGTCCGGCCAAAACCGGAACAAAAGTTTTCTCTGAATATGACTAGAGGCTCAAGATAGGGGTATATAGTTATGCTGATTCCGTTTTCTAACTTTTTTTTGTCGTTGGATTATTTCGCCCTGAATCCGGTCAGCACCGGAAAATTGGTGAAACTAGAAGTTGCACGGTATCTGGAGGTGATTAGATATTCGATATAGGGGTTAAGAGCTTTGTTTCTTGCTGTTTCTTGATAGTTCGTACGGAATTCGGCCAAAACTGGAAATTTGGTTGAGGGGAAACAAGGTCGATAATACATTCGATATAGGTGTAAAAATACATACATCCATATCTGAAGTTTTTTTCCTCGTCGAACAAGTAGTTCGTCGTCCGGAAGCCTTGAATTGGTTAAGTCAAAGTTTTCTTCGAAGTCGGCTTCATTGTCAAAGTAGGGGTTTGGAAAACAGCGGGTTCAGTATAAATTGTATATATATGGCGCTGTAGAATGTAGCGAACATGCGGACCAGAAAATTCTTTGAGTTATTCTAGCATTGTTTTGGTCGTACTCGTCCCCGGACAGGAAAGACAGAAAGGAATTACCTAATGGATCTGGTTAAGCTGTTGACCAGGGATGCTAGAGATGCTTAGGGAATCTGAATTACGGAAGACTAGAAATCTACAAGATCCGATAGTGTGGACGAAGCAATCGATAAATATTCGCGTTTGGGATCCCATCGAAACCTTTGGTCTTGTTATTTGGTTCGCATGCGAAAGTTTTTGTTTTGTCTCAACAAATAATAATAATAGATTTATTGCCCATCATAGCGCACAAAAAGACGTGTACAAAAAGACGGAATTAAATATCGAAGAAGAAAAACAATAAAAAGAGAAAAAATTAACAACTGGCAACTGCAATAATGGAGAGAAACGTAAAGAACAAGACCAAAGGTGTCGATGGGATCCCAAAAATCTAAGATTTGATCCAGACAATTCGGTCTTGTCTTCACCAGGCTAATCATCAGAGAAAACCGAGTTCAGACTACCTATCGATACCTCTATAAGCCATATCTATTTTGACGATATTGACCGAAACTTCCTGCTTTACTACTTCCAAATTTGCGGTTTCGCCCGAATTCCGAGCGAACTACTTAGTCCAGCAAAAAAAGAAAAATTCAGAAACGAAGCCGGCGTATCTCCTTATCCCTATAAAGAAATTTTAATCAACTTTAAATAAAATTTTGACTTAAAAAAAATGCGGGTACGACCGGATTCTGGACTAATTATCTGGGTAAAAAATGATCATTATATACAGACTCAGCGTCTCTTCTTACCCCTAAATATATCATCTAATCAACTTCAGATAAAGCTTTTACTTTTAACATATTTTCCAGTTTTGACCGGATTACAGGCGAACTAGTTGTTCGGCGAGAAAATGGTTTTCACCATCGGGTTCAGCATGTCTTCTTACTCATAAATCAAACATTTAATCAACTTCAAATGAAACTGTTACTTTTAACGAACTTTCCGGTTTTGGCCGGATTCAGGACAAACTGCTTGTCCGGCGACAAAATGGTTTCCACCATCATGCTCAGCATGTCTTCCTACCCCTAAATTAAATATTTAATCAACTTCAAATGAAACTTTTACTTTTAACCAACTTTCCGGTTTTTGCCGGATTCGGGACGAACTACTCGTCCAGCGAGAAAATGGTTTTCACCATCGTACTCAGCACGTCTTCTTACCCCTAAATCAAACATATAATCAACTTCAATGAAACTTTTACTTTTAACAAACTTTCCGGTTTTTGCCGGATTCCGGACGAACTACTTATCCGGCGAGAAAATGATGTTCACCATCGTGCTCAGTATGTCTTCTTACCCCATAATCGACTATCACATTAGCTGTTTAAAAATATTTTGTTTGTCCCTTAAATTGAACCCCCTCCCCCACACCCAAATATAGGGCTACAGAGCCCATCTACGAACTCGACCTTACCCTTGACCCAAAAAATCCTCATACCAAGTTTCATCAAAATATCTCATTCCCTTCGAGAGTTATCGTGCTTACAGACGGACGGACGGACGGACAACTTTTGCGATGTCATAGGTATCCCTCCACTTACGTTTTGGGATCCCAAAAAAATGAGTAAAGCATCTGCAGAGCTACATTAAGCATACGCTTGAAGCGCTCTCGACTTTCCCAAATAACAGATATAGGTCATGCTACTGTATACTTTGATGACAGACTATTACTACTTGTCCAAGGTGGAACCCTCAGCAGATACTTTACATATTTGTAGAAAGATTAGGAATGTCGTTCATATCCGAGCAAGAAAACAGCTTCCAGAAGGGTCAAAGCAATAACCTGTGGAACTACGAAGAAATTATAAATTTTAGCAAGAATAATTCTACTAAATTTCAGCTTCATCGAGACAAGGGTTCTGTATTCTTTACGAGCTTTATCACGAAAAATGTTTTCAGAAGCGAACGGGTGGTATGGAGGCTGGTTCCAGTGATAGACCCAAGTAAGTAAGAGACTCCTTGGGTTGCAGGGGCTGGCCACCAATATTCACTTCTTCCACATCAAAAGAATGGCGATTAAGATCATAAACTTCAGTTTTAGACTGGTTAAAGGAAATACCCACTTTATTGGGATCCCAAAACGTAAGTGGAGGGATACCAATGACATCGCAAAATTATCCGTCCGTCCGTCCGTCTGTAAGCACGATAACTCTCGAAAGGAATGAGATATTTTGATGAAACTTGGCATGAGGATTGTTTGGCAGTTTAAGGGACAAACAAAATACTTTTAAACAGCTAATGTGATAGTCGATTATGGGGCAAGAAGACATGCTGAGCACGATGGTGACAATCATTTTCTCGCCGGACAAGTAGTTCTTCCGGAATCTGGCAAAAACCGGAAAGTTTGGTAAAAGTAAAAGTTTCATTTGAAGTTGATTATATGTTTGATATAGGGGTAAGAAGACATGCTGATCACGATGGTGAAAACCATTTTCTCGCTGGACGAGTAGTTCGTCCGGAATCCGGCTAAAACCGGAAAGTTGGTTAAAAGTAAAAGTTTCATTTGAAGTTGATTAAATGTTTGATTGAGGGGTAAGAAGACATGCTGAGCATGATGGTGGAAACCATTTTGTCGCCGGACAAGCAGTTCGTCCGGAATCCGGCCCAAACCGGAAAGTTGGTTAAAAGTAACAGTTTCATTTGAAGTTGATTAAATGTTTGATTTATGGGTAAGAAGACATGCTGAACCCGATGGTGATAACCATTTTCTCGCCGGACAACTAGTTCGCCTGTAATCCGGCCAAAACCGGAAAATATGTTAAAAGTAAAAGCTTTATCTGAAGTTGATTAGATGATATATTTAGGGGTAAGAAGAGACGCTGAGTCTGTATATAATGATCATTTTTTACCCGGACACATAATTAGTCCGGAATCCGGTTGTACCCGCATTTTTTTAAGTCAAAATTTTATTTAAAGTTGATTAGATTTCCTTATAGGGATTAGGAGATACGCCGTCTTCGTTTCTGAATTTTTCTTTTTTTGCTGGACTAGTAGTTCGCTCGGAATTCGGGCGAAACCGCAAATTTGGCAGTAGTAAAGCAGGAAGTTTCGGTCAATATCGTCAAAATAGACATGGCTTATAGAGGTATAGATAGGTAGATAGAATATCTGAACTCGGTTTTCTCTGATGATTAGCCTGGCGAAGACAAGACCGAATTGTCTGGATCAAATCTTAGATTTTTGGGATCCCATCGACACCTTTGGTCTTGTTGTATTACACATCGAGTATCCGAAAATTTGACTCGACTTAAATCACTCTACGACTAATATTTAAAACGTCTTCACAATTCATCAGTGACACATCCAGACCTAGGAAAATACAAGTCATAAAAAAGCGGTAGATCCGCCCTTTATATATGTCTAGTTGGGAAAGGTCCCACGTTCGGCACTTTCAGTTAAAGGAGATATATCATAAGCATTCTAGCACTTGCAACGTTTAGAACCCCCCACACAAGACCCAAGATGAAGCCACGACTCGATTCGACCGCTGGGTCATCTAGCGGCGCGGGTAGGAAGCGCCCGACATGGGAAGGCTGGGATCATAGTGACTGTGGATACAACAAAATGTTTCTGTTGTAGCAGACATATGGAAAATGTGTGAAATTAAACTATTTATTTACATTATCGATTTCTTTAAGTATCTTGTTTTTCTGTTTTTGGAATCTCAAAACGTAAGTGGAGGGATACCTATGACATCGCAAAAGTTGGCCTTCTCTCTGTCTGTCTGTGAGCACGATAACTCTTGAAGGGAATGAGATATTTGGATGAAATTTGGTGTGATGATTTTTTGCGTCAAAGGAAAGGTCGAGTTCGTAGATGGGCTATGTAGCCCTGCATTTAGGGGTTAAGGGGGTTCAAATAAAGGGGCAAACCAAATATTTTAAACAGCTAATGAGATTAGTCGATTAAGGGGTAAGAAGACATGCCGAACACGAATATGTAAACCATTTTCTCGCCGGACAACTAGTGCGTCCGGAATTCGGCCAATACCGGAAACTTTGTTAACAGTAAAAGTTTTATTTGAAACTGATTATATGTTCGATTTAAGGGTAAGAAGAGATGCTGAATCCGTGTATCACAGTCATTTTTTATCCGGACATGTAGTTCGCCCGGAATCCGGCTGGAACCGGAAAATTTGTTACGAGTCAAATTTTTATTTGAAGTTGATTAGATGTTTCAGTTTTCTTTTTTCGCCGGACAAGTAGTTCCGGAATTCGGCCGAAACCGGTAAATTGGCAGAAGTAAGATTTTCGTCAAAACAGATATGACTTATAGGGGTAAACACACATGCTGAATCCATATCTGAACTTAATTTTCTCAGATGATTAGCTGTTTGGCCTAAATCTGTTTCTGAATTTTAATAGTAAAAATGTTCAAGGAGTTTGGCGAAAACTGGATCTGGCGAAGACAAGACCCAGTTTAATTTTTGGGATCCCATCGAAACCTTTGGTCTTGTTTCTTCCGACATATCTAAACGTCAATATGGTGATATACTTAGTTGTTTTAATCCTCTTACACGCCACTCGATCGTCTCGAAGGTTTTAGTATAACTCTTGACCACCGCCGGGAGATCAATGAATAATTAAGCAATGGCGGAGGGAATTGTGTTCAAGTATTTGTGGATAACGTTGGCTACCCTGGGGATTTTGAGGGAAATAAAGGTATTAGTGTGTTCGTAAAAATCCGACCTATCAAAAAATGATGGTGTCTCCCACCTTCTCTGCCGACATGAATCAGTGACTTTAAGGAACCCAAGTCTCGTTTTGCGTTGTAATCGCTTTTCCTACCGCAATAAAAAGCGAAAGGGCGCCTCTCGGCGTGGGTTTTTATTGTTGTTTGGTTTTGTTTTTTTATTTTTATTTTCTTGCTCGTTTTTCATCTTACGAATAATGTTAAAAGAAGTTTTTATGGCACTTGAGCATACTCAAGTGCCATATAGCGATCGTAATTTCTGTCGGTCTGTCGTTTTGTCGATCTTTCGTTCTGTCGGTCTGTCCAGGTTTTGCTAGTTTGGGCACTTCCACACAAGCTAGAACGATGAAACTTCGCAGGCATATCAGGGACCCGACCAGATGAACTCACAAATAATTACTTTCCCAATGCTACTTTCCCCGGATCCGGGAGTCCGGAAACTATAAAGCTAAAGGGGAGCAAAACGTTGGAAAAAGAGCGTTGACCACATACGGGATCGAACCACAGACCTCTGCTACGCGAGTCAGGTGTTCTATCGCTGGGCCACGACTCGATGTAATAAAAAGCGAATGCCGGACTTGGTACGGTTGGTTAAACTAAACAAATCTCATGAAACACTTCCCCATAAGCTAGGACAATGAAACTTGGCAGGAATATCAGGGAACTGACCAAAGTAACTTGGAAATAATCACTTTCCAGATCCGATCATAGTCACTGTGGAGGTAGTGGAGGGATGGGAAATCCAGAAACTATTAACATGCATAACTGTTGAAATGGTAATCGGACATGCGTGAACTTGGCATGTATCAAGGACAAGTGTTCAGTTTCAAATCCGGACCGGATTCGATACCTGTGGGGGGCGGGGGGCTGGATGGGGGCACCTGAAATTTCCTGAAACGCTTCCACATAAGCTAGGACAACAAAACATGGAAGGCATATGAGGGAACCGACCTGGTTAACTTGGAAACAATCACTTTCCCCATCCAGCTATCGCGGGGGGAGTGGAGGGATGGAGAATCCGGAAACTAGAATCATCCGTACCTTTGGAACGGGTGATCGGACATGCATGAGACTTGACAAGTATGAAGAACAAGTATCTCAGATTTTCAATTTCAAACCTGTCCCGAACCCGATAACTGGGGGTGGGGGTAGAGGGGGGCCGGAAAATCTTTTGAAACGCTTACTTGAAGGGAAGAACGACCATTAATCCTAGATACTTTATTGACAAAATAGGACCGGATCGTGTCGCAGTGGAGGGTGTCGGAGGGGGTTTCTTGGACTTCCGCGGTGCTCATCAGTTAGGAAATCTCGTGAAACGCTTAGAGTCAAGAGATTGGGATGGGATGGGAAGAACAAGCATAAGCCGTAGAGACAATACTGACATAACAGGACCGGATCTTGTCACAGTTGGGAAGTTTGAGAGGGTTTTCCACAATTCTCGTCATTACGAGCTGGGGTACTTCCAAATGTGCTATGTCCATGAACTTTGCAGGCATGTTAGGAATTCTGTCAGATTGGCTTAAAATAGTCCCTCCAACAAGTCTATTTTCCAGCTTGAGCCTGAAGAGGACCCTTGCCAAGAAGGGCCGAAATACAGCTCGAATAAAATGTAGCTGGCTTATCGGTTTTCCACCGCCGAATATAATAGTCCCTCCCCCGGTCCGGTCATCGTTGTGGGAGAAACAGTTGTCAGTGAGTGGAGTAACTATTTCAGATTTAGTAGATCAAGTCGATTTTCTGATGAACTGAATATCGGAAGAGAGATGCGCCCTTGACAACTGCAAACCGTATCTGTTATGAGCTTTCAGCTCTTGTTTTTTTATAAGAAATGTTAAATGGATTAGTATAGACGTTATAAGAAATGTTGAAAGGATTAGTATAGACTTAAAGTTTTAAAGTAAAAATTTAAGAGTATGTGCCACACTTTCGCAGCCCCTGTGTCGTTGAGATGAGGAGGAGGGAAGAATAAATCCGACCAACAACAGAAACACGCTCAACTTTAAATGGAAAGAATGCATATACAAGACATACAAGCCAGATACAAGACATGTGATCCTCATTGAACAACATATATATCATCTGAATATAGCCATGCTTTCACCTCCGCGGGAGTTGAATGGTACCACTTTAATTCAGCGTAATTGGATCACTACACGACACTGTACATTGCTACTAAACAATAACAGTAAATAATTGGCATAAAAAGCATTCTATATTGATATTTACGAGGCGTGTATAAATAATGACTCTGGCTAATCGGACTTATTTAGTTCGAAATGTGGATCATAACTTCAACTACGTTACCTCCCTTGAAAGCTGACACAACATTTCAAGTCGAAAGTGACACATGGTTAGTTGTTAAATGCCCGGATGAAGCCACGTGTGTCGAGGATGTGCTGTCCGCAAAGGTTCACATCCCCCGTAACGGCCGCGTCACATTCAGTCACATCAGTACGTCATTTGGTTCGTTAATATAATTATTACCACTCTTATGTTTCATCCTGGTCATACCTTGAACGAAGAAATTCAAGATATTTTACCACCATCATCACTCATAGGTAAACAAAACTAGCTAAAGTCAGTGACTACCGTCTGTGATTGGTCCAAAGTTACGTTCAAAATGGCGGAGGGGGATTTTTCCATCTCGTCTGACGTTTTCAGCGTCTTTTCTTTAATTTCCACCTTAAGACGGTCTTATTACCGGCGTTATTATCAGGTGTGGCCATAGCGGGGCCCGGCCATAACATGAGTGTCAGCATCTTCTTCATATTTTATTATTTACGGTAGCTGATGAGCATCTTCGACAAAGGGTAGATGGTGCTCTGTGTGCTCCGCTTTAGACAAGATATGTGAATGAATGAATTAACGACTCAGTACGCACTGACCTAGAATAAGGGCAGCTAGAAGAGTCGGTAATGCGATTCTGGCGGTCTGGACAGCTCCGCTGGCTTACTCGCCATGCTCTTGCGACTGCGGCTACAGCTCGCTTCACTTTCTGAAGCTGTTCTGGCGCCCCGTCGCTTTTGGAAAGTGAATCCACACCACACGTGGAAAGTGTGTTCTGCAGGCCAGCGAGTAGTTGTATTGGCGCAAAGACTTTCTGTGCGTTCTTGCGGTCGGCGGATTCTCGCTTTGCATTTTAACTACACCAGGACACGCACGGAGGTATTTGAAACTAGGAATGTATGTAACAGAGATGCTTTTTCCCGAGTATACTGTGCGAATCGAAAGATGTTGACACCTTGGTTGGATCCGAACAATGGTTCACCGAAAATGCATATAGATGTAATATCTTTTTGCGATGACATCCTCAGGATTTTGTTAATGATGGACCTTTGTCCGTTTTTTCGTCATATTGAAACTGTCGTTTGGGAACCATGCCACCAAGTAAGCTGTCAAGTAATATGGAGAAATATAATTCTATGGGACATAAAAGGTAAGCTTGGCTTACGAATATTAAAACTAATTATTTTTTTTAGCCGAATTCACAAGCATTCAGCTTCACGATCTGGAGATCATCGCCACTCTCGGCATCGGTGGCTTTGGTCGAGTCGAGTTGGTCGTCAATTCCAAAGACAGAAGTCAATGTTTCGCCCTCAAGTGCCTCAAGAAGCAACACATCATCCAGACGCAACAGCAGGAGCACATCTACAATGAGAAGGTCATAATGATGAGCTGCCGTTCATCTTTTATCGCCAGGTAAGACCGCAGCGACACCCCTTCCTATAAAGACCATAGTTGCGTTTTTGATCAAAGTTTGAGGTTACCTTCAGACTCAAAGGTCTCGTTTAAGTACCGTTTTTGATCGCTGCTCACAGTTTCTTCGTCCTTCAAACTCTGACCGTCCAACTCTGTGAGCTAGCAAGTTCGAAGCTTGCTTGAACCGTCCACCGGGCAAGATCGCCGGAGTCGTAAAAACACTAATCGAGCAAACTTCGCCGGCGTTCGAGAATGGAAATTGAGAAACCGACTAAGCCAACAGCGAACAAAACTTCGATCAAAAACGCAACTCATAATATCAGTCCTGTCCCTTGTTAATTTTAATTTGCGACTGCATTTATACACGCAACTAAATGATCTTTAATCTCTGGAACTTTTAAATAAATATACATTACATTACAGCAAAAAAAAGAGAACGCGGGCCATGTCTAGTAAACCTAAAAAAAAGATAAAGGTCAAAAGATACATAATCTTTCAATGCACCATGGCACTTTATAAAAAACTTTGTCTTCGCCTGAGGGTCACCACCAGGAACTTCGCTAGGCTCTTAAATATAAAAACACGAACTTTTAATGTTTTCTTCCACCCGTTCGTTCTCCCGAATTTCGTCAAATTCGATGGAAAGGTAGATTTTCCGGAACAGCGCGTTTGATTATCCTGGAACCGATCAGTGTACGAACAGCTTGTTTTACTGATCCGTACCCGATGAAAATTTTACAAGAGTTAGTCGTATGGGGTTGTAATCTTAATAGCATACAGTAATAACTGTTACCAATGCATGCTGCTATTAGCAAGACTGGATGCTATTTACAGCAAGCTAGGATGCAACTGGATACTACTGATTAAGATTGGCCCGGTCTGAGGCACATCAAGTGACTGTGACTGTTTCGTACAACTATCATACATCTATCCATCTACTACAAATTTTTTTTATCGGGTAGACATTAGCAAGTTTTATTAACCTGCTTTTTCCCGTTACATAACGCTAGTCTGTTGTTGCCGCCAGCATTGTCGGTCGTTGGTTAGTTTGACTTCTCCTGCTACTGATACATCGCACTTTCCTGCTTTAAAATAACTATGGCGGCTATTTACACGGTTAATTTTACGATTGCGTGAGTGATAATGAGTCCACTAGGGCCGAAAGACAGAAACTTGCATGCCAAAACACTCTGTCTGTTGTCTCTGTCGTAATCGCTGTAAAAGTAGTCATCGTAAGACGCTAAAGGCGTATTCTCGCCGTTCCCCGAGGACTCCACTTGAGGAGTCCCTGCGTTTTTGTTTGTCCCGGGGACTCACTCACCGTATTCTCGCGAGTTCGCACGCACGGGGATTGCTCCGATTATCATCACCATCATCAAAGAGTACTCCCTTTCAGATTCGGAGGGGAATCAAGTTTTGCTGGTGTTGACGGAATATAAAATTAATTAAAAACAATCAGAATAAACAAAACCAAAAATAACTAAAAATTGAACAAAATCCGTTTTGGAAGCATTCCCCGTGTTCTCTCTGTTTTCTGTGCGCCGAGTCCGCGTGGAGTGACTCCCTCTATTCTCGCCGATCCCTTCGATTCCCCGAGGAGTCCTCGGGGAAAGGCGAGAATACGCCTTTATCTAAATTTTCACTTGCAAGCAATAATAACGATGAATACTCTTGATGACTAACTCTTCGTGCCGATGAAAAATCGCCATATACCTAGCGGAAGAGCCGGAAGACGCACCACAGCTGTCTCCAACGAATGCCGTTGATCGGCTAACATAGGATTCGAATCATAGTTCGGGCGAAGTTTCTCGTTCTTTCCGAGGTTCGCTGGCGTGTTTTGGAATTACGCCTTGGACACACGATCAGGATCGGGCGCTCCCGGGTTGGAATTCCTGTCCGGATTTTCGTCACCATCATCACTTCCATATGAAAAAGTTAAAATTTGTCCAAGTTTATGATGTAAGTGATGACATTCCGGCCGAGAAATCCTGATCGTGTGTGCGCGGTGTTAGTCATGTAGAGTATCACGACGAGCAGATTGCTGAGGTCAAGATGGTTACTTTCGAATTGTGGAATCAGGAGCGCACCAATCACCTTCCCTAGGGCCGTGGTTTCCACTCGTTTCGTGAAGGATTCAGAAGTTCTGCTGGTGACAGTGTCTTCCGACAGAGCATACCATAAGGGATTTACACTGTTGGAAAATAACTGCCATCCCACCCGACATCAAGGGAGGAACAACAGTGTTATAGTAGAGATAAACAGTCTGTGAGCAACGCCTGTTTGGTACCAGACGAATCTGTTTTATCTTCGTTTTGTTGACGTAGTCGGAATGTTGGACCATTGTTCATAAGAGGCGTTACTAGCACAAATAGTTGGGGGGTGGGTGGATAGGCAAGGTATTTACCGACTAGCTGGTGATTTCTACCGACTCTGGTGATTTCTAAACGGCTCTTGTTAAGAAAAAACAACTGTTTTGACGAAAAATCGACTGTTTTTACGGAAAATCGAGGCGCTAATCGCCGACTCGGTTATTTTTGACCGACTGGCCGACAACATTGGGGGATGGCGCCCCCCCCCCCCCAATACGTGACGCCCCTGTTGGTCATACCCATTCATGTGGACGTCTTCGCGTGGGTGGTTGAGCTCGACGGAAGATGCAATCCACACGAGAAAGTCAATGGGTGATGATATCTTCATGAAAATGTGTTGATAGTACAGTACTTCCACTTCCTTTTTTTGAAAATCAAGAACTGCTCCAAAAAAAAATCGGGAGATTATCGGGAGATATGCTTCTCTTTAAATTTTCCTAAGAGCATGGGCCCCAAATTTTAGGAACGGGTTTCTCGACTGAAAATTAGTCGACTCGTCCGTGAAGGCCCATTCACAACGGGTTTTAACTAATACTCAGTACCACCAGCTCCGGAAATCGCTCTGAGACCGAGAATTAGCTGGGTTTCTACCGTTCGCAATCGATACTGGTGCCAGTCTCGCACCCAAGTTGAAATTAGTTCAACTTTTCAGGTACTAGCCAATCATATTACTTAGCAGAATTCTCAGGTATGTTCCCAAGACTAGGTTAAAGTGAGCGCCTCCGGTAAAATTTTTAAGTTTGTCTTTTTCTACCTAAATTCAACTCTTTCCACCCGAATTCTGGTATATAATGTTTCTCAGATCCCAAGCATATAACTGTATAAAAGTTTTTGGAAACATTTGTGATCGAGCATCTTTTTGTGATCCCAAATGAAACGGCAGTGGCCAGATTTTACTCGTCCATCTTCTCGCAATTCTTAAAATAAGATTTATGTTCAAACCTTGACTTGCAGGATGTTTTTGAAAATCAATTTACTTTTTCTGAAAAAAATGTAGAGATTTTGCACGGAATCAAATAATGTTGCAACCATGCCGTAAAGAGATTTTGATATAAAACCTTATTGTCCTTTTGGCATCTTTAAATTATCGGGAGAAAAATTTGGTCGGGAGATTTCCAAAAAAGTCGGGAGATCTCCCGAGAAATCGGGAGTGGTAAAGATCTGTATGTTGAGTTCGGCGGCAAATTTGGTTTTGTGCAACAGTACCACCCGAGCATCCTTGAAAAGTCTCATGTCATAAGCTCAACTCTGATGTAAGCCATCAAACTATTCAAGCGAAAATGATGGATGGCATCCATGACGAAACGCATGTCATGGTGATCGCTTTTCCGTTGAATAACGCCGTTAACGCGACACCGTTCCCCTCGTATGATCAAGAGCGTATAATACCCCTACAAGGTTAGAATAGCCAACAGGGTATTATTAATTCTTGGTATCACTGAAACGAAGACGAACGAGTTAATCTATAGTTTTGTCAGAAGAAGCTCTTCCATCAGCCTGCGAACATCAGGACTGGGATTCATGCACTGGTGTTGATCGTGCGCAAACTAGGGTGCAAACTTTGTTACTGACATATTTTGATGGATCCGAGGGAGAGAATATGTGCAAGAAGCTCTTGCCAAGACTGAAGAAGCGTGCTGAAAGCGTGTTATCGACTAGAGCGGTACGTCATAGGTCATAAAGCCTTTTTCCAGTACCTATCGCAAGGAAACTTTATTATGGCGAGCTATCGACTTGTCCTCGCAGTCAGTTATCTGTGCTAAGATATCTTCGTAGTGACCTATTGGTTCCCAGTTGTCGCTGAGCGCGGAGCGATCTCGTGACGAGGTGTACACAAATCGTATGCAGGGGCGTTCTTTTGGGTGAGTGCTAATGGCTCAGACTGGTATCTAAAGGCCGATGGCCGTGCTCCATCTCAACCGGACGGGACTTAGTGTCCACACGTCCACCGGACCGGCCTTTAGTGCCCACACGTTCACCGGACTGGGCTTCATTGTCCACACGTCCACCGGGCCTGGGCTTGAGTGTCCACCGGACTGGGCTTCAGTGTCCACACGTCCACCGGACTGACTTTACTGTCCGCCGAACTTGACTTAAGTATCATCTCTATTGAGTATCTATGTCTCTATTGAAATATGACAGATGGAGCATCTAGTTTCTGCAATGTGGACTCCATGCTCCACTAGTCTATACCACATATCCTCCGTTGTCCGTAAGCTTGCCCAACGTTAGTGGCAGAGGCTTTACTAGCCAAAATGTGTGTTTTTTTAGGGGGTGGGGGGCAAGGTATCTACTTACTGGCTGGTCATTGTAATAGATTGTTTTCGCAGAAAAACGACTGTTTCCAAGTAAAACGACTGTTTTGCAGAAATAACCTACCGTTTTGATGAAAAATCGACTGATTTTCATAACAAGAGCTAGAAGCTCATATGGCACTTGCAAAGTTGGATGAGAGGATGAAAGTTGGAATTTGCCAAGTCGTGGGTTTGTTATGATAATTTCTAAGCAAAACCGTCAAGATAAGAATGATCCTGGGCCTTTTGTCGTTTGGTCAAAAGTATTTTTTTCAGTTTTCGGTTCAAACGCGCACTTTAAGGGATGGTCGGATCTGGGACGTGATAATTTCTAAGCCAATCTTGTCGAGTTTCTAATGTTATAGCCGAGTTTCATCGTCCTAGCACATCTGGAAGTACCTTAACTGTGATCATCGGAATTCCGGTCCCCCCCCCTTCAGCTCCGAATCCGGTCCGGCTATGTAACTGATGTACCTGCTTGATCCTCCCACCAGGTTTGTTCCTGACTGCTCAACTCCAGTCCTGTCACGAGATTTCCGGTTCTCCCCTTCACCCACATTCATAGGATCCGGCCCGGACTTGAAATTGGGCATCTGAGACACGGAGTATTCCCAAATATCAGGTTTTATTAAAATTTGATCACCTGTTCGAAAGATATACATACCTTAAGACTAAGGATTCGCGATCCCTCCACGCTGGTTGGATTGGGGAACTGACCTTTTATTTCATCGTCCTAGCCTACCTGGATGTAACTAAACCCCTGATCACTCCCCCCCCCCTCCAACTCCCCCCACAGTGCCCACATTTGATCCAGTCCTGTCAGTAACATATCTAAGGCTTTTGTTCTTCCACCAAGTTTCATCCTGATAGCTCCACTCTAAGCGTGTCACAAGATTTCTGATTCCTCCTCCGACTTCCTCCACGTTCATCGGATTCCGTCCGGACTTGAAATGGGACGTCTGAGATACGACATCATTCCATATCAAGTTACAATAAGATCTGATCCCCCCTTCCAAAGTTGTAGATACTTCAAGATTTCGGATTCCCCCTCCCTCCACGATGGTCGGATCGGAGAAGTGTCTATTTCCAAGCTAGTTTGTACTTTAAGGGATGGTCGGATGTGGTAAGTGACAATTTCTAAGCCAATCTTGTCAAGCCTATATGTTGAAGCCAAGTTTCGTCGTCCTAGCACATTTCGAAATACCTTAAATCGCGGTCACCGAAATCCGAACCCTTCCGCCCCCTCCAACTCCTCCGAGAGTGTCTGAACCCGGTCCGGTTCTGTGACTGATGTATCTAGGGCTTATGCTTGTTCTTCCCACCAAGTGTCATCCCAATTGGTACACTCTCAGCGTGTCACAGAATCCCCCCCCCCCCGACTCACCCCACATCTGATCGGGTCCTTTCCGCACTTAAAATGGGACATCTGAGACATAAGTTCTTTCCGAATATCAAGTTTCATTAAGATCCGATCACCTGTTCAAAAGTTTCGAGATTCCGGATTCTCCCTCCCTCCACTCCCCCATGATGGTCAAATCAGAGAAACGATTATGTCTTTTTTGTCCGACCCGCGGGCAACCCCCCCCCCCCCCCCAAATAAATTCCTGGATACGGGCCTGCTAGTACATGCGGAAGCATCTTAACTCGGGATCACCAGAATTTCAGAACACTCCCTCCAACTCCCGGCACAGTGCCCGGATCCGTCCGTTCTTGTCAGCTATGTATCTAGGCCGTGTGCTTGTTCTTCGCACCAAGTTTCATCCCGATCGGTTTCCGCTTCCCCCCCCCCTCCAACTCCCGCCAAAGTCACCGGATCCGTTCCGGACTTGAAGTGTGACATCTGAGACACGAGGCCTTTCCAAATATCAAGTTTCATTAAGATCCGATTTCCTGTTCAAAAGTTCAGGGTAATGCGGTTAGTACGATATATAACGGCGAATAGTCCTATATTCGAAAAGACGGCGGTCAACATTAAGTTATTCAAACAAAACACTTCGACGGTCCCAAACAGCACCAAACAACAAGCTGAATTGGGAAACGCTGTAATTTAGTGCCTCGCGATTGGGAAACGCTGTAATTTAGTGCCTCGCCATTGGGAAGCGCTGTAATCTAGTGCCTCGCGATCCCAACTCTATGGTTTTACTTCTCCCTCCAAATGGCATCGGATAATATGTGTCCTGTTCAGTCTAATCTTAGTTCTTCTATATTTCCTCACCGCATAGTGAGACAGAAGAAAACAATCGTGTAATCGATGGTCATGTTATCTCGCCGAAAGTTGTTCCCATTTGATTTCTTTACTTTTAGATTTGGATCAAGTTTTTGTAAAACCGTGGGATAATGATTCAGGGCCTGAATTTCTTGCGTCACTTGTATAGATGGAATAAAAGATTACGACCCAAAATGGGAGTCTGTTTTCCAAATGAATCAGGCTTGCGTCACTTTATCCCAATCTATTATATCTTCTTGTCATTTATGTTTTGTGTTAAAACAATTTCTGTCACAGCAACCAACTGAGCAAACTCATGGTTTGTTTCTGGAGCAATGTCAGTGCGATTTTATTCATGAGTCATAGTAAATAAAATAGCTGTCAGGGAACTTCTCAGACTTGAAGATAACTACCGTACTGAGGAAAAAATCATCCTGGCTGCTTAATTCAGTAGTAAATTAATTTTCCGTGCTCGGTTTCTGATCCAGGTTGAGGATTAGTTATCGGAAAACGGCCTTCAGGGAAATGATGCCTACCCCCCCCCCCCCCCCGGATCCATGATGACCTCCGTAAAGTTTTCATTTGGATATCCCCCCCCCCCCCCGCCATAGCAAATATTCTATCTCTTCGAAATTACTTGGACAGTTCATAGTGTACCGTGAGTAAGATAGCTCACAGGAATATGTATTATCTCGTAACTATATCAAAATAGAGCCCTCATAGATCTCGATCCATAAGTTCTTCCGTAATGTGTATGTGTAAAAAAAAGTGTCGAACAAATTCAGATATTGAAGGCACTTCATTGTCGGAGCAAAGCAACCCGACTTGTCATGACTGTACCACTCAGATTATGGAAACTTCTACTGATATGACAGTTTGAGCTTTCATATTGACGCATTGTTACGATGCGTCGGGTATGCGTTTATCGTGGGTAGCGTACAGACTGCGAAGTGTATCTTTCATACCTATGCGAGAAGATTTCCCGCTGGACGGGTTTTTAAGTATTCCTTCCTCGGTCTCTTCTACTGAATTTTTGTTTCTTTCATCATTAGCAAGTTTTTCTTCATCAAATTTTTCAAGAAAAATCTGATGCGTACGCGTCGAGGCTGCGTTGCGTTCAATGAACTGCGCTACTTTCATTTGTCTGCGTCGCGTCCACACAAGTGCGACGCAGAGGTTGTAGCTCAGTGTGAAAGCCTTAGCGCGCCTTAAAGTTTAACTGAACAGGCAACTTATTTTTACATCTTAGATTCAAATACATTGAATTATTACAACACAGATTGGGGATTTTCATTCTGTCCACAGTAGTCTTCAGTAGGGACGTTGGAAATGTGAAAGCTTTCCCATGGTGAATCCGTCCACAATTCGCCCGCGAAAATTTAAACTGTCGACCAAATGTGATTTTTCAAGCTCATATTTTGGTCGAGGTCAGATATGGCAAATACACAATTTATTTATTCCTATGCTGCTGGTGTTGTTGCCAAATGTTCCAGGCACCATAGAGCTCTCACAAAAACGGGAAGAGCAGCAAGCACAATGGGATAATCGGTTATTTGGAAATATCAGATAAACAAACTAACGCTTTTTCATCGGGTTTTCAAGATTATTTAAGTGAACAAGTGATGGGTAACTAGATTGTCGTATCCTAGCCCTTTTCGGTTAAACTTTAACGCATCTCAGCCTTAACGCGCCAATGTGAACGGAGCTTTATGGTCTAGCAGCAATCGAGGAAACTTAAAAAGGGGGCGTAGATAGCCAATGGATCTCGCGACTGAAAGACTCGTGTAGTCGTGTTACTAAGTATGAAGAACACGTTATTGCCCCTTTGCTGTTCGTTGTGTGAATTTACAACATGGGACGTAAGAACCAAACGAGGCTTTTGTAGAGTGCCGTGCTCGATTCCTGAATCCCTCGACCCTCTAACAGCCTCAATCCAGCCATCAGTTTAAGTTTAAGAAATAGTTCTCATGTTTATTTCAGTTATCTATTAAAGGTTAACTTCCGGAATCGAGGTACGGATTATAACAACGAGACGTCATTGAAAATAACCTGTCCGAGCCGAAGGTGAGGCAGGTTATGAAAAATACCTTCCGAGCGTAGCGATGTCGATATTTTTAAACGGCCTTCGAGCTTGTTATTCCGATTTACGGAACGGGCCATGGAGCTTTGTAGGGGTCGAATCTTATTTTGTTCATTTATTTTGAGTTTATTAAAATTGAACTGAAATGAAATATCAACCGAGATGGAGGCATGTTAACTATTATAACTTTTTCGAACAGAACTTTTGTTTGGATAGCGGCCTACTCAATCTTCTTCGGTAGTACTTATTTGCTACTTTTGTAGGAAAGTTTTGCTTAGTCCTTTTGCCACAGATTTTTACATGTGCGATTTTTCAGTACCTAAGAAAGCTTACGCCAACTTTTAAATTCCGGGGCATCGATGTTAGCTACCTGTCCTATGCCGACGACGTCCTCCTTATCAGCCAATCAAGGAAGGGCCTTGAACTAGACAAAATGTTTCGGGCTAGTGTTACTAGCCAAAATGTTTTGGGTGGGGGGGGGGGCAAGGTATTTACAGACTGGCTGTTCCTTTTTACCGACTGTTTTTGCAGAAAAAACGACTGCTTTCAAGAAAAAAAAAACAGTTTTGATGAAAAATCGACTCATTTTCAAAAACGGACTGATTTTCAAAAAGCCGACTCTTTTCCTGAAAAATCAACTGTTTTTACGAAAAATGGCGGCGCTTTGTGCTGACTCAGTTATTTTTTTACCGACTAGCCAACAACATTGCGAGAGGGGGGGGGGGGTCCCCCCCCCCCTTACGTGACGCCCGTGGTTGAAACAAACGTTGCTAGCCTGAACAAATCCCTAGACGACATTGGCGTATCCGTCACCGCTAGTAAATGTCAGTATGTTTCTTTCAACGCTCTTGTTGCTCCTTGGAACGAGAACATTGCTTCCAACATTCAGAGAGGGTATCTTAATGTTGGAAGCGATGTTCTCGTAACAGAGGAAAAAATTCGATGACTTCGGATTACGATTATTGAAACTACACGAAAGATTTGCGAGGAAGCAGTAAAATCAGCCGCTAATGGAATTAGATTTGGTCACTGCTTTTGTTGAACCGTTCGAGGTATAACAGACCTGGGCTTGGGAAGTTATATGCGTTATTTTGCGCACCGTATGTAAACTAATGAGTGCTTGATGAACTTATGCAGAGGTTGATAGGGCTTCGTATCATCCTTGCTTGAGGCTGATATGATATCGTATGAACCTCCACAAATTAATTATTATAATCCCTGGGATATAGGAAGATATACGTTACATACCTGTTCGACAAAATTTGTATATAGATAGATAGATCAGTCTATTTTGAAAGGCTATGTACAGACAAGACAAAAAAAAAAAAAAAAAAAAAATGCTGTCAATAATAAATAACTTGAACAGACAAACACACAAACTTCTCCTTCTTTCCAAAATTTTGTCAGTGTACATTCCCACTCGAGTATTCAGAGTTTAGTTTGCCAGGAAGCAACACACAAACCCCATCTTAATAAATATCCCTTAAATCCGAAAGCACCTGGCATCCTGGAGAAAATGGTCCAGACCTTTTTCCCCCTCCTTACATGTCTCCCGTCAGACACCCCACGACCTCCCGAAAACCTTCTGCATGCTCTGCATTAAGTTAAATTGTGTCTTAAGTTAAATTGTGTCTTTTTTTCTTTTTGTTCTGTCCATCATTGGCATTTTATGTAAGGATGGAAAATAAAAGATTAATTCATTCCAAAGTACGTGTGGTCCGCAAAAGTCCCTACTTATATATTCCAGTCACCTTTCCATCGGTTAGGAGATCGTTTTGCTATTACTACTGGGATTCCCAGTGACAGCTCAGAGTGGTTTCTAAGCTCTTTCAGGCTGTAACCGTCACTCAGAAAGCAATGCTTTTGATCCGACGAAAGGGGAGAACAGAAAACACGGTTACGGATTGTCGTTTAAAGTAAATGCAGCATGATACTGTTTCTTTCCCAGCACTCTAAAATCTTTCACTTTTTTCTAGTCATTTTCTAGCTGCAGGAAAATAACGAAACCTTTTAACCGGGTCAACATGTATATTTCATTCGCATCAGTGGGAAAATCAAGATACTTGTCGTAATTACGTTAGGTTGGGCCGCAACTCTTCACTGTATCTTCTAACGTCAAACGTAACTTAAAGTAGAAACGAAGTACTCGCGTGAAGCAGAGATTGAAGATGCAGTCTTTTCTTCTCCCTTAGCTTAAATGTGGCGACCCGAATGATAATTTGTTAGCTTCCAGAGTGTGAACAAAGTTCTGACGCACAACTATCAAGGACCGCTGAAAATGAGGCTCTGTTCATAGAGAGAGCTAGCTCTATGGGCCCTACAAGTACCGTTCTCTATGCTGTCGTCCCAAGAACCTATATACAGTGCGCCGCGCATAGACCCTGGGTCACACTTCTGCGATTGCGAGAAGTGTGAGGGTGGGTTGTGGGTTCTCTCCAGGTTGATCTGCTGCAATACTCTATTAGCGTGTCCCACCCTTCTAACAATAGTTACTATTAGTTACTATTTCCGTTCCATCCTCACGAAAAGTTACTACGCTGACCGTTCCAACCTTGTCGGAATAGTAACTAATAGTTACTATTTGCTTACCATGCTCGGGAGCGTAGTAAGCGTAGTAACTACGCTTGTCTGTAACGTGATTGGTCGGATTCACCCCTGGCGTGAGATCCTGCTGGAAAATAGAAAAATCGTTCCAGCCTTGACGGCAAAAAGCCAGGATTCGTGACGTCATGCGTAGTAACTACGGTAAGTAGGGTGGAACACGCTCTATATGAAGTCCAAAACACGCGAGTGATCCTCAGGAAGAAGGAGTAAGCGTGTCCGTACGACTCAAGCTCTTTGGGAGCAGCTGTGGCACCACTTCTGCCTTTCTTCCGCTAGCTACCCGGAGAGGTACTTGCATCGGCGAGGAGAGATAGTCATCAAGAGTATTGCGGGTTTGCAAAAAGCAACGCATAACTTTGCGTTTCGTCTCAGTGTCGGATGAGGGGAAAAATGTAAACTGGTCCGACAAAAAGCAGGCGATTTTGGGGGGAAAACAAGAGCTACGAGCTCGTATGGCACTTGTTGCAATTTAGGTGGTAGAAGAAAGTAGATGAGAACATACAAAATACCCCTTTCAACCCCTCTAGGTTCGGGTCTAGAAATAGGATATGTAGTTTCACTCGAGTCTGAGCATTTCCGGCATGGCCTTGGATCATCTAGAGCAAATGACTTTTCTACCTTCCAAGCCTAGATCCACTCGTTTGATCCCTAGACGTTCCACACTGTCTCCGAAACCCCCCTCCAACTCCCCCTACCGCGGTAGAATCTGGTTCGGACACATAAATGGATCCTCTAAAGCATCTTCTCTTACTGCCTATTAAGTTTCACTCGAATCTGAGCATTTTTCGGGAAATTCCGGTAGCCTCCCCCCCCCCCTCCCCCCATCGTGCTCAGTTTCTTTCCGGACCCTGAAATTTAGTCATGTAGAGCATACTCTCTTCTTTCCAAGTTTCATTCAAATTGCTCCACACACTTTGCCCCTATGCGAGTCCCAAAATTTCCGGGACTCCCTCTCCAGCTCTTCCTACCGCCGTATACGACTCGGGCACATGAACTTCGCATCTCCTGTTCCGTCCATAAAATTTGATTCGAATCGGAGCATATCTGAAACTTTCTTTTTCCACTTCATCCTCCTCCTTCCATGGCCGTATACAGTCCGGACGCCAAATAACAAATCTAGGTCGACTAAACGCGGTACTGCCAAACTCGAATCCCATTCGGCTGATTCGTTTGGTGCATGTCACTAAGTGTCCGGATGGTCGGATCGGGGAAGTGACTATTTATAAGTTAATCTGGTCGGGTCCCTGATATGTCTGCCAAGTTTCATCATCCTAGCTTATGTGGAAGTGTGTGAACTAGCAAAACACAGACCGACAGACAGACAGGCAGACGGACATTACGATCGTTATATGGCACTTAGCTGGAAGCTGGAAGTGCCATGAAAATTAAGATTATGTCACTTTAAGGCTGAAACACTAAAATACCTTTTGAGTAAACTTTTATGAACCTCATTTCAATTAGATGTCATAGGGTTTGACGAAGAAATTCTCTAATAATGGGTGATTTCAGAGGGATAATTTGCCGAACGTCTTCAGAGGTCACCTCTCAAGGGGTTTCTTCGTCCTTTTGCAGAATGGCTGCATGGGGGTGAATGAATATTCATGTGATTCTGTCGTAAGCCGAAGAAGTCAAAAGAAAAAATTGTGTCGCATAGACTACAACGTAGCAGTCTGAACCAGGGACAGATGTTTGTGTTCGTTTTCACGTAGCTTCCCCATCAGAACTGAGCTTGTTTGATAAAACAAGTCAAGCGTATGTAACGACAAGAATAAATTAGGATTCAGTTCGGTTTTGATATCAGATTGTAAGTTCATGGGCGCCCCACAGGCCAGGCTTGTGGCCAGGGCCACACTATCTGAACCCACTAGGTCTACTTTAAGATAATGGAAACGTAATTAGTCAACTCAGAACTTCTCCCATAATTTAAAAACTGTAAAAAAAAATTTAAAGGTTAGTAGCACTTACCTTATTACCGGAACGACCGAAGGAAAACGACCCGATAGGTAAAACCGACACCGCCCCATCAGGATAAAGTCTGCTAATATTTCAGTTTGAATTCTGTAGATTTTTTTTTTGGATTGGACCCGATGTTACTATGCGCAGTTTTTGCGCTACTTATGATGTCACATGGACATGCTGATTTGAACTTCGATCGTAAAGATATGCCTTGGCTGATTTCGGCAACGTAACGATGATGATTTTTTCTCCGCAGTCGGATATGGGATTAAACAATTTCTTTTGGTTTTGTTGGTTGGCTGTTTTCCTTCTTATCCCCCCCCCCCCAAGCGTTCTGGCTTTAGTTTGAAAACAGCTATAATAATAAAACAAACAAAAAAGATTCTGGTCCCGATAGAGCAATCTGTAAGTTGAAATTTGCTTTATTATTGACAGATAATACCAAACACAGTAACAGTAACAGCCTTCGCAACATCATCAAGTATTGAGATATTCACGTAGAAACACTGAACCTTTAATGATCCAATAGGCCTATATGATTATTTAAATTAACGGAACTTAAAGAACCCGTCGTACCTGTAATGCCAATGCAACCTACTTTAGCAACTGGCATTCATTAACGTTCTTAAACTTTGAGACCCGAATTTCATGTTACATTCTGAACCCGCTAGCGACATCCCACTGATCTTTGCACTTGCCACGATTCTCGTTTTCCGTGTTCATTATGCTCCCGACGATCGTATTGATGCGTAAATCCGGTTATTTGAATTTTTTCAAGTTTTTGCTAGAAGTCAACGGGCCTTGGAAAGGGCTTAAAACAGCCGCGATTCTCGTTTTCCATGTGCATTATGCTCCCGATGATCGTTCGCGTATCCATGCTATTGATGCGCAAATCCGGTTATTTGAATTTTTCAAGTTTTCGGGATCCCAAAACGTAAGTGGAGGGATACCTATGACATCGCAAAAGTTGTCCGTCTGTCCGTCCGTCCGTCTGTAAGCACGATAACTCTCGAAGGGAATGAGATATTTTGATGAAACTTGGTGTGAGGATTCGTTGGGTCGTCGGACCAGTCGAGTTCGTAGATGGGCTTTGTAGCCCTACATTTAGGGGTGGGGGAGAGGGTTCAAATTAAGGGGCAAACAAAATATTTTGAAACAGCTAATGTGATAGTCGATTATGGGGTAAGAAGACATGCTGAGCACGATGGTGAAAACCATTTTGTCATCGGAAGAGTATTTCGCCCGGAATCCGGCCAAAACCGGAAAGTTTGTTAAAAGTAAAAATTTTATTTGAAGTTGATTAGATGTTCGATTTAGGGGTAGGAAGACATGCTGAAGACCATGGTGAAAACCATTTTCTCGACGGACAAGTAGTTCGCCCGGAATCCGGCCGAAACCGGAAAGTTTGTTAAAATTAAAAGTTTTATTTCGAGTTGATTAGATGTTCGATTTAGGGCAAGAAGACATGCTGAACACTTATAAGAAAAAATTTTCTACCCGGACATGTAGTTCGCCTGGAATCCGGCAAAAACCGGAAAGTTAGTTAAAAGTAAAAGTTTAATTTGAAATTGATTAAATGTTTGATTTATGGGTAAAAAGACATGCCGAACACGATGGTGAAAATCATTTTCTCGCCGGACAACTAGTTCGCCTGGAATCCGGCCAAACCCGGAAAATTTGTTAAAAGCAAAAGTTCGATTAGATGACAGATTAAGGGGTAAGAAGAGAGGCTGAGTCGGTATATGACAATGGTTTTTTACCCGGACATATAATTATTCCGGAATTCGGTTATAAGCTGATTTTTTTAGAGATACTTAGAGATACTTTTAAGGAGATACGCTGGTTTTGTTTCTGTATTTTTTTTTTTGCTGGACTAGTAGTTCGCTCGGAAACCGGCAGGAAGTCTCGGTCAGTATCGTCAAAATAGATATGGCTTATAGAGGTATATCTGAACTTGGTTTTCTCTGATGATTAGCCTGTCCAAGACTGGATCTTGCGAAGACGAGACTCGATTGTCTGAATCAAATATTAGATTTTTGGGATCCCATCGACACCTTTGGTCTTGTTGCTAGAAGTCAACGGGCCTTAGAAAAGGCTTAAAACAGCCAAAGCCGGATATAATTTGCTAAAAGCAGAGCTTAGTTTGGCAGTATTCAAAAGATTTGAATATTATAACAGTGAATAGTGCGAGGCGTACTTTAAGATTGAGTGGGAACCCTTAGCTGTTCGGATTCCTTTTCTAGCTTTTAGCTATTCGGATTAAACTTGATTGATTGATTGATACTTCTTCGAATAGGGTTACATATGTACCCGGGTATGCCCTCCCCTCGTGAGGCGTGGGACAAACCATAGACTAAGTAACTTGTCAGAGTTAAGTTGGCCCCCCACTGGCAATCGCAAGTCCGTGGTTACCGTGCTCGTCCGGACCAGGCGTGCTCTCATTGGCTGAAAACCGTCAAAATGGACGCTTACGACACGTTACGATGGCTTTCGACAGCTTAGGATTGCCAATGGAGGGCCCACTGTATTCACTAGCCTACGTTAGTATACCGTCACCTAGGCCGGCTGCCGCGCCACTTAAAAATTGCTGCCTTGCCGCCCAAAAAATCGTTGCCCTGTATGTTATTTGCTCGAAAATTTGTCTCAAGTGTAGGCTTCATCCTCTTTTTCTCTTTCAGGGCTCTGAATACTTATTTTCTTAGGCTCTTTAACAGCCCTATTATCAGGTTTAGCTGCTATTTGCGAATATGATATGAAACTTTCTACTCTTAGTCAGTTGGGTGTTATAATATTTTCAGTGGGCATAGGATTTCCTTTTTTATCGTACTTCCATTTATTTACCCATGCTATATTTAAAGCTTTATTATTTATTTGTTCAGGAGTGGTTATTCATGCATCTGCTGGAACCCAAGATATTCGACGTTTAGGAGGTGTTATTTCTTTCCTCCCCTATTCTTCGTTATGTCTAAGAATTGCTTCTTGCAGACTAATAGGGTTTCCTTTTATAGCAGGATTTTATTCAAAAGACTTAATTATTTAAATTTCTGAAATAAATTTTTTCTCTTTTATCCTGCTCTTATAATTATAGTTGCAGCCTTATTTACATGTTTTATTTACATGTTATTTAAATATTCAGCCTAATAGTGCTGAGGTCCGAAACCCTTGAAGACCGATTAAAATGCGTTACTGCATTGCGCCGCTATTCATATAGTTAATTATCATCGAATTAACTTTTTCTTGGATTTGTGGCACCTCTACGTGCTTGCACGTCTATGCTTGAAATAGTTAGCAACTACAATGGTAAACGATTGCCGATAAATTATAATTTTTGTGTCACATGCAATAGCGGGCTTTGTTCAGAACTGACCTTACATAACATTTCCTGACCTTCGCTTCAACTGTCATTGAGATTCGCGGCCAAGTTCAGATTCTCCTTTGGGGTGAACTTTCTCGTGTTGGGTTAGCAGTGCATGTTCTGAAGGTTACTAGGTAGCCCAAGATGGAAAATAAAAAATTCCTTCGCAGAGTGAAAATTATTTGGTGTATTGGAATCCAAGATGCAAAAATTAGCTGGCTTATTAGTTTAACTTTAAAATTAGAAGATTAGACTTTATTCTCCTCGTGTACTTTAGGATGTCAGGAGGGTGGGTGGTGGCTTGGGCGTTTCAAGATCAGATCTGCATATTTTCTGCAGGCATAGAAAGATCAATGAGCTATTTATTCTTTCTGATCTTCGAGAAAAAGAATCGCATACTTTCCCGAAAGTCGTGCTAAAATAGTTAGGCTACTGCTTTTCACCAGAGCTGGTGGCATTTCATGGTTTCGGTCAATCACAAAGATGCCGTCGTCAGGAAATAACGCCGTAAATTTTTTTATTTATCTTTTTAAACTAAGACACGACCAACTAGGGTCAAACAAATAACAAAATAAGTAAACACTGCATAATTATAAACTACAAATACAAAAAGTAAAAATATCTTGCCGATGCAAAATCGCGGGTACCCAGCAGAAGAGCCAGAAGCGGTGTTCCTTCGCGTATCACAGCTGCTCCCGAAGATCGCCGTGATTGTTTGACACAGGATTTGAGCTGTTGAGTTTGAGTCGTTAGTGACACGTTTTTTCGTTCTTCCTGAGGATCACTGGCGTTTTCTGGATTTGTCATATAGAGTATTGCAGCACATCAACCTGGAGAGAACCCACAGTAAAGCAATGCCAAAGTCACCTCGATTTGACTGTGCTGATAAACAAGTTCTTTTCTAGACTGTTCAACACATATAAGGACCGCAAGTATGCTTATATGCTCATGGAACCGTGCCTTGGGGGAGAAGTATGGAGTATCCTTCGGGATCGAACCCACTTCGACGACTCGACCTCCCAGTTCTACACAGCCTGCGTTGTCGAAGCCTTTGACTATCTCCACTCTAGGGGCATTATTTATCGGGACCTCAAACCCGAAAATTTGTTGCTCGACAGCCACGGATACGTGAAACTGGTAAGTTTATGCAGTACAGAAGTGGGGAGGCAGGCAACTCTTTTAAAGCGTGTCGTGGAAAAGCGAGTAGCGGGCTCGACCCGTAACGTAGCGTTTGGAACCCGAGCTGCAACGCTAAACGACGCGTAATCGTTACCATGTGAATAGCTACTAGATAAGTAATAAGTAATAAGTACTTGAACACGTGTAGCTGCCGGAAATTCCTTCCGCTGTAAGTGAACATTTAGAACTGACTTATGTGTGCGTTTCGGTCCATATTTAAAAACAGGGCACAAAATGTCTTAGCAACTCAGATGGTTTCCCGTTTCTTTTTGGAAGGATTCACTCACAGGAATCGCTGATTGAAGGGAGACTCGCTTAACAGCCGCCCACATAGATGACCATAAGGTGCTAAGATGTCAGCCCAAGCTGACTGCGAATCAGATTTGACGGCTCAAAACGGAAACGTCAGCTACATTTGATTAGAGATATTTATATTCGCGATCACAGTGCGGAACAGGTTATAAACTACCGTGAACCATTTCAACATCTAGCATTTTTTGGCCGTGTCGAGTTTTGCCAGTATGCGACGCGAGCTTAACCGAATGCTTCACTTAATCCAGGGGGAGCCGTTTTACGAGCAAATTTGGCGCTAGTTATGCAAAGTTGCCGGTTTTCTGTTGGCTTCCAAATTCGTTGGCACTGTTTCACCATCTGGAACTTTATTCATGAACTGGATGAAGGGTATATTTGTCCAATGCATTATTTTCCACTTGGTTTCACTCTCAGTTTGTGTATACATAAAAATCAAAACCAATGCTTTTACAGAAAAATGCTTCAAAATATAGATATCACTTGTTAGTTTTGATCGTAAACTCCTGACTTTCTGTTAGCTGCCTTTTTCGATTGCTAACAAACGAAGAGTGCTTAGACGAAACAAAAATTCTTGGGAATAAAAATATGGCCCTCAGAGCTGGTGGAATGGATGCGTGGAATGGATGCTCAACTGCAAGGCATAAATACACTTATACAATTGTTGTCTACACTACGACCGTTTTCCACCCTTCTAATAATAGTAACTAGTATTTACTATGTTCGTTCTGACCTCGTAAAAAGTTACTACGCTGGCTGTCCCAACCTTCTCGAAATTTTAACAAATAGTGTTATATTGACGATGCAATGTAAATGTAAGTTGTTCAGCATTTAGCCTACCACGGAGAATCAGTCAGGAATGGCAAGTAGTAGGCTAAGGCCTAGCACAAAATACGGCAAGACTCGGGCGCGCAGTTCATATCCGCAATCTTATCCAATTTCCGACCCAAACCTCTTGAACTAACTAATACCGGTGGTTGGTTGCCAGACCATTGCTAGGCCCTAGACTAGCCTAGCCAAAACACATCAGCCCATAATTCGGCATGTACATTGGGTTTTATTCGAAATCCTAGGCCTATACATTATCGATACATAAATACAAAATAGTGATACTTAATTTCCAAAGAACTCGGTGCTCACAAAATGGTAATCCGACTCGAAGCGACTGGCTTCGACTCGCTTTGACTGACTTTTACTGAATTTTACTGAATGAAATGCCGGAGCTTATATAACCTCGGTGCAGGGCTCGAGGCGAAATGAAATCAATCCTGTTCCCTCGTGGATGGTGATAATTCCAGATATTATAAATAATGATTATATTAATTAATAAATAAATAAATGAATACTAAAGGTATTCTAAGAATGAAGGGGGAAACTAAAGAAAACATAAAAACACGGGTTACAGACTATGTCTCTGTAACATACCTCCCACCTTTGGGGAGAGTATAACTCAGGTAACAAACCAAACAACCAACAAATTTATAAAGAATTCCCATCTCCAACAATTTTAACTTCCAGATGACCCTAACAATTTCTAACTACAATAACCAAAATTGGGGGGTATGTTCATAGAGTGTGCCTCGCGGTCGGGACATCCTGCGGTCCAACCCCCACATGGGTTACAAGAGGGCGTTACCCCACTCAATAACTCGGAGACGTGTTCACCACGCAACCACTTAAAAGAAATATTCATGGTCCCGGCTCCCATCAAGGGTTACAGGAGTGATGGAAAATGAAGAAAAATTGCACTGAGGCTTACACTGATTAATAAATTCGTGAGTCATGCGTAGTAACTACGGTAAGTAGGGTGGAACACGCTCTGCGTGCTGTTTGGTGTGATGTTGTCTGAACAATCGGTGGAACTGTCGACAGACGGGTGGTGAAAATCCAAGCAGTAAACGGCGCCGAGTAGAACGCCGACTCATGGGGCTTTATTATTGTCCTGTCTTTCCCACTGCTAAGGTCTTTAGTTCAGTCAATAAGGTGTTTTCTTCCCAGGATGGGCTACAGACCGCAATAAGCTTCAGATTATTTGTCTTGGTTGTTATGAATCAAGTCAAAGGGTAAATTTGCTCCTTCGCAGAGCTTCGGTCTGTGTAGCCGAGAATTAATCCTGGGGATGAAACAATTTTGACAACTCGCGATTTGCAGAAACTGTTGATTACCTCATAATCACATCGTGAGGAAATCCTGCAAGCGGGGGGGGGGATGTAGGGAGGCTATCTTTACGTCTGACTCGTGGCCTTGCGCTGGGCTCGCGCCCGCTTCCAACCTGCTAAAGCCGAGTAACAAGCAGCGTTCCGAGCCGACGTCTCCGGTGGAATCGTCAGTATCACCGTGTGACCGAAGAATTTGTTAGGCGAATTGTTGCGTGACCCTCCCGCAAAAATTCGCTTCTCGATTAGATAGTACACAAATTGTAACACAGTTGGTGCTGCGGACGCATTCGGCTTCTTATTTTTTTTTTTTTTTTTTTTGAATGAAGAGGAAAAGAGCATGCAGACGTTCATGAAAGGTCAAAGAGTACATTTTATTGTGTTTACTACGCAGCCGCTATTCGGATGCAGGCAGCAGTTCCGAGTCAGCATGACTATGTTCAGTGAAACAATGAAGTAATCCTTCCATTTTCGACATGACTAGGTTTCTGCCAGCACTCCGCTACAGACCATTGATTTTCTTTAATATTGTTTATTTTAGGTTGACTTCGGTTTCTCCAAACGACTTGGAGTAAGCGGGAAGACCTGGACGTTCTGTGGCACACCGGAGTACGTAGCCCCTGAAGTTATCCTAAACAAGGGTCACGACAGGGCAGTCGACTATTGGTCCGTTGGTATTCTGATGTATGAGCTTCTTACGGGAACGTAAGTTCAAGTTCTTTTAATCTTTTAATACAAGTAAAAAAAATACAGCACTGAGCAGAGAGGGGAACTCAGTTCACTCAGATGCAAAGTGACGCTTCTCTTGTTTCATACGACTAGCTACTCGGGGCGGGGGCGGGCATAACGTTTGGGGCTATGCTTTGTAAAAGAGAAGCCGGATTTCACCCCTTGAAATATATTTTGCCGGCCGAAAGTTTGTTCGTTTACTTGTCAGCTGTAATCCGATAAAACTGCCTACGCCGAATTGTCGCCGGGTGCGAACACGGACAAACGTTGATAGAAAATCTGGCTGCAGCACACACCTTCGAGAATTTCGATTGGCTTTTTTTCTTAATCCCAGATTTGTCGTTAAAATATCAATAATAGTGATTCTTATCAATGCCGAAAGGGCAAAGAAAATCAGTTTCACCTTCACAACAAGACTATCCTAGTTCGTCCTCTATGTTAGACACAGTACTTTATTCATTTGAACAGTACTAAGAGAACAATAGTATTAGAAAACGGAACCAAAACCAAACCAACGTGCAAAACGGATCCCTCAATGGGTTGCAGAAGCTTGCCTTTCTTTAAATTTCCATCGCTGCAAAAATTTGTTCCAAGCTTCGAGCGATCAATCTATCTTTTCCAGGATACAAGCGTAGAGTCTATTTTATCCTGCCAGATGACCCGTAGTCTTAGTGTATCCTGCCTTTCGTTCTTATATTCGTAGCGACTGTGAGGGTCTGAAAAGTCAGTGGTATCGATAAGCCACCTTGCGGCCAACCGTGAATCCGGCCTTTGACATCTAGTGTTGACTTTTTGGGGAATATATGGAACTTAGGTGGCGCCGGAGGTATATCATGCAGATTATTTATTTATTTATTTGTTTAATCTAATAAAACAACCAGCTTTGGCCATACTAAACAACAATCTTGTAACACGAGAAAGAAAATACGATAAAAAACGAAGTGAGCAAAACCCTGGATTTACTTCAGCACTAATACAAAATACTTAAAAAAAGAAGAAAGAAAGATAGGACCCTAACGTATCTGATCTGGACAACCAACCAGCAAAGCAACAAAACAATTTGTAAAACAAACACACTGCTAACTACCCCCCCCCCCTCCCCGAAAAAAACGGCTGGGGAGAAACGCATCAAATACATCCAAGTAAGTAAAACAGTGGGCCTACATAATCCAACATGTCCAATGCTAAAGTTGGAAATCCAACTTTGCCTGTTTTTGGGATCCATAAACGTAAGTGACGGGATACCTATGACTTAGTAAAGTTTTCCGTCCGTCCGTGTATCCATCTGTCTTTTAGCACGATAACTCTCGAAGGGATCGAGGTATTTTTTCAAACTTGATGTTAGGATCCTATGGGTTAAAGTACAGGTCAAGTTCGTAGATGGGTCCCATAGCTATATATTTAGGGATGGAGGAGGGGCTTCAAATTGAGGGGTAAAAAAAATATTTTTTAAAAGCTAATGAGATAGTAGATTTAGGGGTAAGGAGAAAGGCTTAATCCGAATATGAAATTATTTTATCGTCGGACAAGTAGTTCGCCCGGAATCCAGCCGAAACTGGAAATTTAGCATGAAATTTTAAAACCCAATGATATAGTCGATATAGAGTGAGGAGACATGCTGTTGTAGCTTTCAAACGTTCTATGGATAAACCTAAAGGTTATGCGATCAGTTTAATTATCTCTTAAGTCCGAACCGGCATTGTTTTCTAAGCCAGATGGGAATTTGAAACGAGAAAACTTGGTGGAATATCAGGATAGGAACAGTATGTAATGCTGCTTATCGTCTAGTCAGCAGGGATGCTGTTCCAGAACCCGCAAATTAACATTTTTCGATAGTGTCCCTGAGTAGAAGTTGAACCAGTAAAGTTCAAATGAAAAGGTGATCGTGTGTTCTTTCAATAATTTCTGTTGACAGTAATGTTCTTTTCTTTCATTTCTTTCTTTCCCGATTAGTCCCTTTTCTTTCTTTTTTATAAATGTTTATTTTATGATCTCGTGCATTTATCACATTATTGAAAGCTCAGTGTATTTTTTTCCTTTTCTTTGTCTATACTGCACTATTTCCTTCTAAGTGCGTAAATAAAATTTCATCATCATATTCTTGATCTTTTCTTCTTCTTCATTTCACACGTTTGTGCATCATGATGGGAAATAAATCTATTATTATTATTGTTACATCAGACTGGAACTTTTGACCCATCTAAGGATTTTTTTATTTTTTCACCCGTATAGCTTTAGTAAGGATGTTCAAAATGTGCGATTCGAAACCCAAAATCTATAGGGCACCTACGCGGACATTTTGAAATCCAGCCTGCTTTTGCAGGATTATAGATGACAAGCGCGCTTTGGCTTACCTTTGTAGTTGGTAAATATTTCAAGCATAGACGGACAGGCGCGTAGAGGTTCCACAAATACTTAGTTCATTTGATGATTCCATTACCTGTGGACAGACGACAAACGGAGTAACGCATTTGTATCGGGTTTTCAGACCTATTTGAGTGAGTGCATGATCTGTAACGAGACTGTTAGGTCGCAGGTTTGGTCACCAAAAGTAACTTCGTACACCCTGGAAAGTAACCCGAAAGTAACCTAATGTAACCCAAAGTAACCCAACGCAATGTAACCTGAAGTATTCTGAAGTAATGAAGTAACTCGCACACCCTGGTTCTTGGTGACCAACTTTGGGTTAGGTCTTAGCCCCTTTTGGTTAAACTTTAAAGGGGTGTAGTGTGTCTACTTCGGAGAAAGTTGGATGGTTTTTACTTGATTTATTTAGTGATGCTATCTTTTAGTGCTAATGTCGTTCTCCAGATATTTGAAGTTTCGTGTTTGTTCTTTAGATGCAGAGAAAGTTGTCGGCTGTAGCGTTCCGACCGCATCAGAGTCTTGACCGTTTGCTTGAACTGTAATTTTATTCTCACCCAAATTCTCATCCATGTTCCTTTGTTAATTTACTCCACTGTTTCTGCCTTATAGAAGCCGGCAAAAAAATACTCATTCATTCATTCTAGGTAGCGTCACTAGCCAATCTGGTTAAATAGAGTAAGTAAGTAATTTATTTATCAGTCGCCATTTTGAAAAAGTGGAGTAAATGAAAGAAAATAAATAAAACACATAAACACATAGAAAAAGACACTGCCTCCGGCCAGGAAGCAGTGGATAACTTCGTGCGCTGTTGGGCCCTGTTGCCCATGGTTTTTTAAAGCGATGAGTAAATTTTTAGTTAGCGAGTAAGACGGAACAGTCACATACTCTGATGAAAAGCGTATCGTTTCTTACGTAATTGGGTTTCATTTTAGCCCTCCGTTTGTGTCTACTGACCCGATGAAAACGTACAACTTGATTCTGCGCGGGTTAGAGCAGATTGAATTCCCACGGACGGTTGGACGACAAGCGAACAACCTTATCAAGAGATTTTGCCGAGAACTGCCTTCAGAACGTCTTGGATACCAAAGAGATGGTATCGAGGACATCAGAAAACACAGGTGAACACACACGTATTAGTGATGGAACTGTTGACGCTTACCAAGTCTGTTATCTTTCTGGAGATCTTGACCCACAAGTGGGCGATATCATTGGGATAATAAATCTGTCCGTCCGTCCGTTTGTCTGTAAGCGCGATAATTTTCGAGATATTTTGACGGATTCTCAGGTCACTAGGAATCTCAGATCCATGGACGAGATCGTGCCTGAACAACTTTATCCCAGTAGAGATAAGATTAATCCTAGTACACTGTAAAAAGTTTCTCATTTATCGGACTTCGGTATTTGCGCGTCACCGATTTCGGACATTTTTATTACTAATTCGGAGAATTAAAATCTGAATTCGGAGAGTTATAATCCGCATTCGGAGAGTTATAATCCGATGCAGGATTAAAACGCTAGAATGCAAAATACTGCAGAGTATACAGAATATGCAAAATACTGCAGAGGATACTGCAGTAATTTGAATTCTGCTCGTCAACTGTCTTGAAAGACCCGTCATGTTTATACTACTAACCCAGACTACACAGTAAAAAGTTTCTCCGAATAAGGATGCAGTATTTGCTACTGGGATTAATCTTATCTCTATTGGGATAAGATTAATCCAAATTAGGTGTAATCTTATCTCAATAAAGATAAGATTAATCCCAGTAGCAAATACTGCAAAAAAAAAATTTACAGTGTATGTCCGTAATTCTTCCATTCGTTCTTATTTACCATTTTACAAATTTTTATCGTGTTTATGATCAAAGTAAGGGTTAGAAGTGCGGGTTAAAAATAGGAAGAGAGAGTACAATTGCACAGTAGTCGATTATCTTACAATTCAATGTCTGTCGTCTGCAGCAGGTTGGGCGTGCAGAGGCAAGCTTTGTGGGATACGCTTACAATTGTTTCTTCTATTGCAGATGGTTCCTGGGCTTCGATTGGGATGGTCTGCGGTCGAAATCCTTACGAGCACCCATACAGCCAGTGGTGAGTACAGACCTCGCCAATTGTTTGTCGAATTTGAGCCACAAAGCGAGCCACGAAAGCTTGTTCGTCATAGAAACACAAATGTAGGCCGCATGAAAGACTGCAGAAACACTCTTTTCGAGCCACAGTCGACCCACAAACTGTTTGTGGGAGCACTGAAAAACGCCTTTAGTGGGCTAGATGGGCCCCCCCCCCCAACAAAAAACAAATCCCCAACTGATTTATATACGACTCCTTGCTGTGGATGGGTACACTGTAAAAAGTTTCTCTGAGTAAGGATTAAAGTTAACTGCAGAGATGCGATTATCTTTATAGAGACAACATTAATCCCAGTAACAAATACTTGTTTTTACAGTGTACTCTGCGACTTTGTGGAAAGTCACAAGGACAGTAAATGTAGCCTATAGTATTTTGTACAGTTTAGGTTTCCCTTCGGAATATTACAGGTGAGAGATGACCATAGGCTTCACTGGCGGATGTAGGACGCATGTTCATATTATGTGTTCTTCGTTTGTTCTTGTCGTTAAGAAAGAAACATGCACATCCAGTTCGATCTTCGCAGTCGGATGCGAATTTCATCGATCCGAAATTTTGGTGCATCGCATGCAAGTTTCCCCGACGCACAGTTTTTAAGGATAGTTTCGCGTTTGAAATCCTGTCGCACTAGTTCCCACGTATGCTGTGAGTTGACGAAGGCCCTAGGTACTTAAAAGTTTAAATGAAAAGGCAGCTTAGTTTTACATCTCGTGTTTGAATACACTGTATTATTTTGGGATGAAAAGAGAAGGAAAACGACGATAAGATATATCTTTTTTTTGTGTTTTTTTCGTCGATTACTTACCATTGAAGTAGCCGAATATTTCGAACATAGGGGGACAAACAGACACAGGCACCACAAATCCAAATTGGGGAAGCGACTATTTCTAACTTAATCATTGGGGCCCCTGATACGCCTGTCAAGTTTCATCGTCGTAGCTTATGTGGAAGTGCCCGAACTAGAATCAGTTCAATCGACGAGATTGATTATTTGTGGACAGCGGACAAACCAAGTAATTCATTTTCATCCGGTTTCCAGGCCTATTGAAGTAAACAAGTGAAGTGTAAATAGACTGTCCTATCTCAAACCTATTCGGTTCAGATTTAATCACAAGAATGAAATAGTATCTAGTGCTTCATTTTTTAGCCGAATTTCTTAGTTTTTATTGAAACTTGTAGAAACGTTGCAAGTAAATTATACTTATCTCAAAACGACAGAGGTTTTGATTTCCGAGTCGAGTGAACTTGGGCGACATCTGGGATTCGCTCCCCGGAGAACTTCTATCGGACCGGTGTTATAGAAAGTTTGTTTTCTCACTTTCAGTTATTTCAGCCACTTTGTCTAGATTGGACACTCGAGATTTAAGTAACGGTTGGATCCAAGTATGAAACCTTGCTTCGCGTCGGCACGATCTCACAATGAAATTCGGACTAAAGTGCCTTGCCTCGGAAATGCACCGTGAGTTCCGGCCCCCCGAAGATGAAAAAAGAATAGATACTCGCCCAACAAGCAGTATTTCAAGGGCAGCTAAGAAAGCTCAGCTAATGAACCCGACCGCTCAAAGCACTGAACGCAATTTGAACTCATTTGTGCCTTTTTTTATCCGCAATTTTAATTTAAATTAACCAAATTGTAATTTGACAATCCCGTGCATTTTGTTTTATCAGAATTTTGGGAATAAACGAATTGTATTGTAAACAGTGGGGATGGATACTAAGATTGAAGCCACTGTCCCAAAACCTGAAATGTAAAAATTTCGGGAGTATCCTTGCAAATAATTCGCCTGGGAGAGAAGAGCCGCAATATCTTCTAATCGGAATTAGACCTTCGCGCATATCAGCCGTTTGATTTCATTCATTCTTGTAGGTTCGCGGTCCAACAGATGCAGGAAACTTCGACATCTACCCGCGAGAAACGGAACTACCACCCGATGAAACTTCCGGTTGGGACACAGATTTTTAGTGCTTACTTTAATCAGTTTTATCGCGTTGTTTTATTTCTTTTTGAGAGTAAGACTTTTGGAGATCGCGCAAAGATTATAATTGATTTAAGTAAGAGTTTATCATTGTCACAACTGTTACAACTTACTTCAAATATAAATTAGAATATTTTCGAAAGTAGTTCCCTCGTCCAGATAGCGTCATCCAATCCGGTCAGTGTTAGAAAATTTTTCCAAGATTTTAAAGCTTTACCGAAGTAGCTCCTTAGTCGTTTTTCAAACATTTAAATACAGGTCCGATCGCTTGGCATTTCTTTGTCCTTTTCTACTGTACACATGCCCTAGGGCAGTCCGTTATAAGTCCTTCATTCATTCATAAGTTACAGGCAGCCTCTTCACCATGAATATACTCCAGAGTAGTATGAGCTATTACCTTAAATTGTTCATGCAAGCACAAAGGATGTTGTAGCCCGATGCATAGCTTGCAGTTGACTTCCTGGTTTCACTGTCAGAAGTTTCATAACAGATAACACAAGAGTTGCGTTTTTGCTGATACCACGATATCTGTTACCACGGTAACTGGATCTGCAATTAGTCGTTTTTGCAGTAATCGTGGTATCTGAATACGGTTGCTCTGCAAAAACGACAGTTGTCGAAATTGCGCTTTTCGAAGTCATCCCAAAAGAACAAGAGCTACGAGCTCATATGTCACTTGTTACGAGTAGGGGGTACAAGGAAGTAGATGAGACCGTCACAAAATAGACCAGCCATCCAAAAATGCGGTTCGGAGATAGAAACAGGATATTTTGTTTCACTTACTTCTGAACAGTTCCGGCATCGTCTCGATTATCTGTAGCAAATACGCATGACTGTTCAAACATCCAAGTTTCAGCCCAATAAATCCACTCGTTTGATCCCGAGACGTGCTATACGATTTTCGGTATTCTCTCCATCTCCCCATACCGTGGCCGAATCTGGTTCGGACTAAACGCTCTATTTACGTTCCATGTTTCGTTTAAATTGATGCACTCGTTTGACCCCTATGCGAGCCTCAAAGTTTCTGGCAATTTCCCTCCAGCTCCCCCCCCCCCCCCCACTGTGGCCGAACAGGACTTGAAAACATAAACGTCATATCACTTGATTCCTTCTTTCTGTCCATCAAGTTTTATTGAAATTGGAGCATAACTTATCTGAAAGTTTCCAGTACCCCCCCCCCCCCCCCTACCTTGGCCGAATCCGTCCCGGGCGCAAAAAAACAAATCTCGGCCGCATAAACTTGGCACTGTCGAACTCGCATCTCATTCGGTCCATCCGTTTTTTTTTTGTGCAAGTCAAAAGTCCCCCCCCCCTAATTCCCCCAACCGTAGTCGCAGAAAGTTCCAGCGCATATTTTACATGTTGAGGCCATCGATTCTTATCACCCATTAAGTTTCACTCAATTTGCAGAAGAATTTCCATGTTTCTCTTCCCTCGCTCCCCCAAAAATGCTCGGATCTAGCAACGGAAGTTTTCGGGGGTATGTTGTGTCAGGTTCTTCAGTCAATTAAGTCGGGTCAGTAATATGCCTGCAAAGTTTCGTTGTCTTAGTACATTTGGAACTATTCTAACTCAAGACTACCGGAATTCAAGGAAACCCCCTCCAACTCCCCCACAGAGCCCCGAAACCATCTGGCTCCGTTAATTTCGTATCTAGGCCTAATGCTTGTTATCTCCATTATGTTCCGTCCCAATCCCTCTGCTTTAAGCGTTTCTTCAGTTTCCCCCCCCCCCATCCCCCACAGGTATCGGACCCGACCCGGACTTGACACTGAACATCTGAGGCGATAGCTCTTTCCACCAGACAAGTTTCATTCAAATCCGAGCACCCTTTCAAAAGTTATGCATGCCACTAGATTCCAGACTCCCCATCCATCCACTCCCCCCAAGATGGTCGGATCAGTGAAACGGCTATTTTCAAGTCAATCTGTTCCGATCCCTGGCATACCTGCCAAGTTTCATCGTTCTAGCACATCAGGAAGTATGCTATGCCAAACTCGCGGGATCGCTAGAAATCCGGACCCCCCCCCCCCCCCCCAGTGCCCGGATCCGGTCCCCTCATGTCACTGACGAATCTAGGACTTGTGCTAGTTCTCCCCACCAATTTTCATCGCGATCCCTCCATTCTACGCGTTTCTCAAGATTTCCGGTTCCCTCCCCCAGTGTCATCGGATCCGGTCCGGAATTAAAGTGGACGTCTGAGACACGAACTTTCATCAAGATCCGATCACTCGTTCACAAGTTAAAAATACCTCAAATTTTGGCTTCCCCCTCCCTCCACTCCTCCCTCCAGATGGTCGGATCGGGGAAGTGGCTATTTCCTACTTAATCTGATCGGGTCCCTGACATGCCTGCCAATTTTCAGCATCCCAGCAGATCAGGAAGCACCGAACTCGCGGGATCACTAGGAATTCGGACTCCCCCCCCCCCAACTTCTCCCAAAGCAAGAGGATCCGTTCCGGTTATATCAGTCAAGTATCTAGGACTTGTGCTTGTTCTTTCCACCAAGTTTCATCCGGATCCCTCCACTCTAAGTGTTTTCCAAGATTTCCGGTTTCCCCCTCCAACTCCCCCCAATATCACCGGACTCGGTCTGGATTTAAAATGGAGTGTCTGAGACACGAGGTCCTTCCATATATCAAGTTTCATTCAGATCCGATCACCCGTTCGTAAGCTAAAAATATCTCATTTTTCTGGATTCCCCCTCCCTCCACTCCCCTCCAGATGGTCGGGTCGGGGGAATCACTATTTCTAATTTAATCTGGTCCGGTCCCTGATATGCCTGCCAAGTTTCATCGTCCTAGCTTATCTGGAAGTGCCCGAACTAGCAAAACCGGGACCGACTGACGGACAGAAATTACAATCGCTATATGGCACTTGGCCGAAGGGCAAGTGCCATACAAACTGACATTCAGACACATCACTAAGTGCCAAACTTCTTTCTCACCAATTTGACAAAAATTTATGAAAGTGAGATGACTTTTCCAATACCACGATCAGTTACCACGGTTGAACCGTGGTATCTGATTATCAGATACCACGATAACTGCAAACACGACTTCAGACCGTGCTATCGGATACCACAATAACTGCAAAAACGACTTCAGACCGTGGCATCAGATACCATGGTATCTGCAAAAACGCAACTAAGGATGCGCGTTTCAACATACAACAATTGGGATGAAAGGATATTATAGCCCGATGAAATAGCTTGCAGTTGACTTCCTGGTTACACTGTCAGAAGTTTCGTAACACATAACACAAGAGTTGCGTTTTTGCTGATACCATGGTATCTGTTTCGCTAAAGGATACGTCTCATTTCGCCAAAATCTAAGAACAATATTTACGTTAAATAGCATTTTGAATCATCTCAAATTCCGAATAAATAAGAAATGAATTATGGAAAACATATTGCTCCAATTTCGGATATATAAGTGTAGGTTAGGTTGGATTATTTACAATAATTACGAATGAACATTATTCGTTTTCGATATCGATATTTACGTTTCGATTTTCATTCGTGACGCCCAAGGGCCATGATAGTTTTTGCTTCAAGTGTATTGCTTACAAATGAGTTCCTTAAAGTCCAAACAATAGTTTGAGCAAAATATACATTTTTGGGATCCCAAAACGTAAGTGGAGGGATACCTATGACATCGCAAAAGTTGTCCGTCTGTCCGTCCGTCCGTCCGTCTGTCCGTCCGTCCGTCCGTCTGTCCGTCCGTCCGTCCGTCTGTCCGTCCGTCCGTCCGTCTGTCCGTCCGTCCGTCCGTCTGTCCGTCCGTCCGTCCGTCCGTCTGTAAGCACGATAACTCTCGAAGGGAATGAGATATTTTTATGAAACTTGGTGTGAGGGTTCGTTGGGTCGTCGGACCAGTCAAGTTCGTAGATGGGCTTGGTAGCTCTACATTTAGGGGTGGGGGAGGGGATTCAAATTAAGGGACAAACAAAATATTTTGAAACAGCTAATGTAATAGTCGATTACGGGGTAAGAAGACATGCTGAACACGATGGTGAAAACCATTTTGTCGTCGGACATTTAGTTCGCCCGGAATCCGGAAAGTTTGTCGAAAGTACAAGTTTTATTTGAAGTTGATTAGATGTTCGATTCAGGGGTAGGAAGACATGCTGAAGACGATGGTGTAAATTATTTTCTCGACGGACAAGTATTTCGCCCGGAATCCGGCCCAAACCGGAAAGTTTGTTGAAAGTAAAAGTTTTATTTGAAATTGATTAGATGTTCGGTTTAGGGGTAGGAAGACATGCTGAAGACGATGGTGAAAACTATTTTCTCGATGGACAACTATTTCACCCGGAATCCGGCCCAAACCGGAAAGTTTGTTGAAAGTAAAAGTTTTATTTGAAGTTGATTAAATTTCGATTTAGAGGTAGGGAGACATGCTGAAGACGATGGTGAAAACTATTTTCTCGACGGAGAAGTATTTCGACCGGAATCCGGTCCAAACCGGAAAGTTTCTCAAAATTAAAAGTTTTGTTTGGAGTTGATTAGATGTTTGATTTAGGGCAAGAAGACATGCTGAACACTTATGTGAAAACAAGTTTCTACCCGGACACGTAGTTCGTTGGGAATCCGGCCAAAACCGGAAAACTGTTGGAAGTCAAAGTTTTATTTCTAGTTGATTAGATAAGCGATTTAGGGGTAAGAAGAGATGCTGAGTCCCTGTGTGACAATCGTATTTTACCCGGACATATAGTTCGACCGGAATCCGTCTGGAATCGGAAAATTTGTTATAAGCTAAATTTCTATTTGAAGTTGATTAGATGTTCATTACTGGGGAAAGAAGATACCCTGATTTCGTCTTTGAGCTTTCTTTTTTCGCCGGACAAGTAGTTCTGGAGTTCGGCCGGAACTGGGAAATTGGCAGAAGTGGCAGAAGTGGTAGGAAGTTTTCGTCAAAACAGATATGACTTATAGGGGTAAACACACATGCTGAATCCAAATCTGAACTTGGTTTTCTCAGGTGATTAGCTATTTGGCCTTAATCTGTTTCTGAATTTTAATTGTAAAAATGTTCAAGGAGTCTGGCGAAGACTGGATCTGGCTAAGACAAGACCCAGTTGTCTGGATCAGATATTGAATTTTTGGGATCCCATCGAAACCTTTGGTCTTGTTCTGATTCGCAAGAGCCCATCGTCATTTTTGCCTCAAGGTGAATTTGAATTTGAATGAAGTTCTAGTGCCCGTAAAGTGCAAAAATAAAACACTTTTTACCAGATCATTCTCTTGATTTCCAAGGGCCCATGATCATTCTTATATCAAGGGTATTGCTTATAAGTAAAAACAAGAGCTGTAAGCTCATTTGGCACTTGCACGGGTTGAGATGTATTGTTTGATCAAAAGGACTTTTCGACTGTGCTGTTCAGATGCGCACTTTAAGGGAGCTAGAGAAAGTATTTTACTGTTGAACTTGGCTGTAATGATACGCACTTTAAAGGCGCTAGAAATTCATCTGTAACCAAAACCCTTGAGGCAAAAACGATAACAGGCTTTTGTCTTAGGGATCATTGATGTATAGGGTTTGTTCAAAAGTTTTTTTTTTTTCAATTTTCGGTTAAGATGCGCACTTTAAGAGTGCTAGAAATATTTTTGTTTAGCAAAACCCTTGTGGCACAAATGATCATGGGTTGAGATGTATCGTTTGATAAAAAGCAATTTTCGACCTTGCGCTGAAGATACGCACTTTAAGGGAGCTAGTTTCATTTGTAAGCAAAACCCTTGAGGCAAAAGTGATAATGGGCTCATGGGGATCATGAAAATGTATATTTTATTTAAAAGTATTTTTCTTAATTTGCGGTCATGGTTGGTACTTTAAGGAATGATCGGATTTGGAAAGTGGCGATTTCTAAGCCGATCTTATCGAATTTATGATATTCCAGACAAGTTTTATCGTCCTAGCATATCTGGAAGTACCTTTACTCGCAATCACCGGAATTCCGGCCCCCCCCCCCTCAAACTCCCCCCACAGTCGCCAGAGCCTATCCGGTTCTGTAAATGATTTTATCCGGAGCATCTGTTTGTTTTTCCCAGAAAGTTCCATCCCGGTCTCTCCAGTCTAAGCCGGTCACGTATCCCCCCCCCCCCAGTTGTTGTCGGATCCCGTTTGGACGTGAACAAGATCACCAGCGACATGTCCTCTGTTCAATTACAAAATTTCACTCAAATCCGATCACACGTTCCAAAGTTACTCATGTCTCTATATGCCGGATTCCCCCTCCCTCTGCTCTCCCCACTACTACCGGATCGAGTAATTTTTTTATTTACAAGCCAGTTGGATCCGGTCACTAATACGCCTCCCAAGTTTCGTCGTGAAAATCGCCAGAACCGCCATCACCGGAATTCCGGGAAACTTCCCTCCACCCCCACCCCACCCCCAAGTGTCCGGATCGAGTCCAAATGTGTAAACGATTTATCTGGAGCAGATGCTTGTTATTCCCAGCAAGTTTCACTCCGATCGCTCCATTCTAACCGTTCCGCGGTATCTCCGGTCTCCCCTCCAACTCCCCCATAGCTGTCCCATCCGGACCGGACTTCAAATGAAACATCAGAGATATGTCATTTATTCAGGTATTAAGTTTCATTCCAATCCGTTCACCCGTTCGAAAGTTACACACGACTCAACATTCAGGATTCCCCCGCCCTCCACTCCCCCCCCCAGATAGCCGGATCGGGAAACTGATTATTTGCAGGTCGGTATGATCAGGTTCCTGATACGCCTGCCAAGTTTCATAGTCCTAGTACATCTGGAAGTACCCTAGCTAGAAAAACTGTGACAGACAAAGGGACAGACAGACCGACCGACCGACCGACCGACAGATAGAAAGGCACAATCTAACTCGAAAAAGTGTGACAAAAAGCTTGAACCAGATACCAACCCCTTCGACCATCGATTACACTAGCTCTCCGCCGATGCTCATAAATTTAAGCAGAGAATGACGTCATCCACGCGAATATTAGTGTGAAGAAAGGGGTAGGGGTTTGACAAAAACTACTCAATTCTCAGGATTCCCCCGCCCTCCACTCCCCAGCCCCCCCCCCCAGATGGTCGGATCGGGAAACTGTTTATTTCCAGGCTAGTTTGATATGCCTGCCAAGTTTCATAGTCCTAGCACATCTGGAAGCACCCTAACTCGCGAACACCGGACTGACCGACCGACAGACAGACCCACGGAAAAGTGATCGGTATATGGCACTTGGCCGGTAGGCAAGTGCCATAACAAGAAATCCAAGAATTTGCAAATTCCTAAATTTCATCCTCTGACCCGTGCGTCGGTCCGAGAGGAATACTGGCAATCAGTTTTCTCCATATCCTGCTAATTCTTCTGCCCAAGTTTTACGTAGTTTCATCCCATCCTTTATTTCTGGTCATATCTTGTAAGTGTATTAGTTAATTTGTTTCGTGTCTGTGTATTTCGTAAATTTGTATTCTTCTTCTAGATTTTACCTATTTGGATTAAACTTGATTGATATGAACATCTAGCTCTTGTATTCAACCCAAGCTCATGAGCCTTGTTGACTTGCTTCATTCTTGGCCAATATCTGATGAAATTTGTTAACATGTACCTCAGAAATCATGGTTTATCGCAATATTTTAATTCAATAAAAAAAAACCGCGGCCCCGGCACGGCACGTGCCACTTGGTGTACATCGTTTTGGGAGTGAGCAACCCCTCGTTACGTCCATCACGAAGTTTTTCTCGACTGAGATGTGGAGATACTTCTGCACGGCGTGACGCTCTTTTTTTTGGCGGGAAACGCAGAATTGTTCGTTTTATTAGAACAAGTTTTCGACTTGAATAATAGCATCGACCGAGATATGAGTACATAGCAATATATTACTGATATGATCATGCCACTGTATTAGAACAGAATTGATTGTGCTAGCACAGAAACGCATGCCTGTTTTAGCAAGTCCCGATGAAAAATTTGTAGCCTGCGTAGTAGTATGGTAGTAGTACGAAAACGTTGCATGTAATACTATGTGATAGCAAAGAATACTATCATTTAATGTGCCTCAGACAGTTCCATTCTTATGTAGTAGTATCCAGTAGCATCCTGTCTTGCCATAGTAGTATCCAGTCTTGCTAATAGTAGCATATAGTAGTATGCAGCAACACGGTAGCCTTGAAGTAGAAGCATGTAGTAGCATCGTTAGTACTGCATGCTACTTTTTCGTACTACTTCATAGTACTGTTTTGAGACAAATTTTTCATCGGGGTGTTCCAAAGAGCATCGAAATGTTCCACATACTCTGCAGCGCCTCTCTGGCCCAGTGCATTCGTACAGTACCGGCATAACCAATGCCATTCCTAGACCTCACCACCATCTCGTACAGGATGTTCCAGTATATAGACGAGCATCTGTATTGTTCTGCTTTATCCTCCGTAGTCCTCTATCAAACGGCAACAACAATACTACATTAGCTGCGTTCTTTGTCACGGGAGTTCTCACCGGTGGTCTCCGGTTTTTCCTATAAGGGTTTTTTGCATCCACCGGTGACTTCTTACCAGTGATGATGATGATGATGATGATTTTATTAACGCACTTAAGGAGAGGAAATAGTGCAGTATAGACAAAAAAAAGGAAAAAATTCACTTTATTTTTAACATTTATAACCCGTCTTAAAAACAGTCTTATAACCCGTTTTTGAACTAACCAGTGTCCGGTTTTATCGCACCGGTGTGGACTAACCATTACCTGCTCAGGACCCCAGCTTCAGCGAGGAGCTAGCAAGTTTTCATCAATTCACAGGTGAACCAAAAGAAGGCGTTTTAAGAGAAGAAACCGGGCACTGGTGACTAAACACCAGAGACAGCCAGGAGTGCAACGAACGCAGCTATTGTAGCTTTTTGATATTTGTACCATGTTCATTTTGTAACGCTCGACCAAAATCGCCCAGTACCATTTCTCCGGGTCGACAGCGGTATTATACAACCGAGTGTATTATAGTATTATACGCGCCTAACAAGCTACCTTTTGTTCGTTGTCAGAAGGCTTATGCTTTGGACAGATGACCAGGTTTTCCCGGATGTCCTCTCTCTATATGCACCGATTCCGGTGTCCGAAAGCTGAAACACTTTTCCGAACGGAAATGGTGCCGGTGCTGAAAATCCAGGCAGGAATTACAGACCTCGACCCCCAAACCCTGATCGTCTATCTGCATAATTATTAGGTAAGTTTTCGACAATTTTTATATTCCACAAATTTTTATATACACACAAATTTAGCCAAGGGTTCGTTTACCCTTGTTACAGTTACTTACCTCTTCCAACAGTTACTTAACTTTGAACAGTGCCATTTCATGCACCTGCTGCGACAAAAGCAAAATACTTGTCTGTCAAAGCAGTTCCATAAGTGCCTTTGTAATAACCTTTGAGTGTATGTATTGTGTGTTTATTTAGGCTTATTTAGCAACAAACTCCACTGCTGAAACTCAAGTAACTGTTGAAAGAAGCATAGTCTACCCTCTATCATAAACCGCGGATTTTACGAATTTATGGATGTTCACGAGTCAAAGACAACGACAGTGATAAAGCTCAGGGATTCATAGATGACAAGTCGATCGCCCTCACACGATCACAGGCTCAAACAACAAAAGGAACAATGTTCAATCAGGCCTGGATAATTTTACTCTTTAGCCCACGAAATTACTTAAAAGTTCTTCTGTAAAAAGTTCTTTCTCCGTGCTAAAAGGAGTGTTGACGTACACGTCAATTATACTGACCAGCGAGCCTGACACTCCACTCTAAAACTCCGTCAATATAAACCAACACGTCAGATTGCTTTTTCATGGCCTTCTTCTGTGGATGCACAGCAATTGTGTCAGGTTTCCACAAGGTTTCTGGTATGTGCTGACTCAGCGACAGGCGCAAGACTCAGCTGACATCTCCGGATAATTTTTAAGCACAACGTTTCTCTTGGCATCGAAGTACAGCAACGTCAGTGAGGATAGCGACTTCGGAACGCAGCAAGGGGTTGGAATGGATGGATACTTTCCAAGAGACTGGAGAAACTTCTGCAGGGTAGCGTGGTTGGATGTGGGGATTTCCTGAAAAAAAATAATATCATAATTTTGCTCTTTCGTTTCGGCGTTGTGACACTCCACAGTCGATCATTCAAGGTGTGGATCGCTAAACGACGAAGTTATGTATACAGAATAATAATCACAATAAGTAATAATAATTTATTAGCACAAACAAACCTTAGACAATGGCAATGATAGTAACAAATTATTGGCATCTCTATCAGGCCTGCAAATAATACCAATTATTGCAGTGACGAATATATCTGGTACCGCTAATTGTCAAACATAATAAAAAACACGTACCGGAGGAGCGAACAAAAATAAAGTAAGAGTAGGTCCGTAGACTATGTAGGCTACCGTTCACGTTCAAACAAAACAGCTTAAAATAAACGCCACCTTTAACTTTTCTTTAACCGTGTTCTTCTTTTAACTGTTAACTTTAATTTCCAAAAAACGTTTTCTTTAAAGGACATTAATTATTTATGCCTAAGTTTATAACTGAAAAGATATGTAAAAGAAACAAAGAAAAACATGCTTTAAAAGTCTTAGTGTTCTTAGAACAATGATCCACAGTCGAAAAAAGGCCCAAATTCGTCATAATTAGATGGGCCACGTCCGTAGCATGGACGAATCCAGGTTGTCAAACACCATCCTAAGTTCGGAGCGATAAGAATGATGTCGACGACAAAGACCAAGAAACCTGATCCGTCGCACCTAACACAGGGACTTTGCTAACAAACAGGAAAGCCTAGAACATAATTGGGAGGATATTTGTGGCAGCAGACCGAATACTGGCGTCTTCGATAGGATGATCTCTAAGGTATAAAGTAAGGTAATGGTGGGTTTACACACTGCGTAAAATCCGAGCGTATTTTGAAATCCGAGCGTATTTTACGCACGTTTTGAGCTTGAAAAGATTTCTAGCAATACGGACGTAAATAGAGAAATAGGTCCGTTTTGTATTCAAAAACGTTCGTATTGCTAGGAATCTTTCCACGCTCAAAACGTGCGTAAAATACGCTCGGATTTTACGCAGTGTGTAAATGGACCATAAGGTTGTTCATAGCTATCCGCAAATTGCAATGAGGTAATGAATGATCTATAATGAACAGCCCGAGGACGTAACTGCAGAAAAGAAAATATAGAAATAATAACAACAAGTGCAAAGCAGCTCATATGGCACTTGCAAGCCCGATGAAACAAATTTAGACTGTGTAGTTGTACGTAAAAGGTATATGTATTGATATGTACTAGTATCGAGCATTTTGATTGAACCTGCCTCAGATCGGGCTAACCGTAAGCAGTAGTATCCGGTAGCATCCAGTCCTACTATATAGCATCCAGTGTTGCTAGTAGTAGCATGGAGACGCAACAGTTAGCACTATACGCTATAAAAATTACAACTCCATACAATTAATTCTCAAAAATTTTGCATCGGGTGACTGGGTCAGAGGATGAAAATAGGAATTTAGGAATCTGTGGGTTTGTTGTGGGGAACTTCGAGGGGGGGGGATACCGCAAATATCTTGATAAACTTGGACTGGAGGATCAAGATCATAGGATTGTAATCGTGACAAAATGATCGCAAAAATGATCGTGAGCCCTTCGGGATCAGGAACATCTATCGTTTGGTAAAATGTACTTTTTTTTCCTTTCGGTTAAGATTATAGGGCCTCGAAATTAATTTTTAAGCAAAAACCTGATAGCACAAAGGTCATGGGCCCTCGAAGTCATGAAATGTATCATTTGGTCAACACTTTTTTATTTTTACTTCGCGGTTAAGATGCAAACTTTATTGAGCTAGAAATTAACCTCTACGAAAAACCCCTGAGGCAAAAATGATCATGGGCTTCTAGGGATCATGAAAATGTATATTTAGCTCAAAGTATTTTCATACTTTGCAATTCAGCTGAGTACTTTAAGGGATGGTCGTATCTGGGAAGTGACAGTTTCTAAGCCATTCGTTTCAAGTTTGTTGGTGCCTAATATTGAAGCCAAGTTTCATTATCCTAGCACATCTGGAAGTACCTTAACTCGCGATCACGGGAATTCGTCCCCCCCTCCCCTCCAACTTCTCCACAGTACCCAAATCTGTCCCAAAACTGTCACTGATATATCTAGGCCTTGTGCTTGTTCTTCCCACCAAGTTTCATCCCGATCGGCGTCACACGATTTCCGGTACCCCCTCCGCCCCCCCCCCCCCAACATACATTTATCGGATCCGGTACGGACCTGAATTAGGACATCCGAGACACAAGGTCTTTCCAAATATCAAGTTTCATTAAGATCCGAATTATTATTATTACTATTATAGGAAAGGTCGGGGTGACCCGGACACTAATATTCCTTGTCTCACTAGGCCGCGATTTCTTGTCGGATTTACACCCTTTCTCTTGTCAAACATGTAGAATATCTGGGAGAATAGCTGTTAATGTTTTCTACATCAGGTTTTTAAAATATTTGTTCTGATCCAACCCCGTCCCCATCGGGTTGATTCGGACATTATTTTCAAGGTACTATTTTTTACTCAACTTGGTTTAAGTATACAAACAAGAGCTGTAAGCTCATATGCCACTTACATGGGTTAAGATGTATTGTTTGATCAAAAGTAAGTTTCGACTTTGCGGTTAAGATGCGCACTCTAAGGGAGCTAGAACTTCATTTGTAAGCAAAACACTTGAGGCAAAAATAATAATGGGCTCTTGGGGATCATGAAAATGCATATTTTGCTTAAAAGTATTTTTGTTACTTTGCGGTCAGGATTTGGGAAGTAGCGATTTCTCAGCAAATCTTGTTGAATCTCTAATATTCCAGCGATGTTTCATCGTCCTAGCACATCCGGAATTACCTTAACTCACGATCACCAGAATCCCAGACCCCCACCCCTCCACCAGCTCCACCCACAATACCCGGAGCCAATCCTGATATGCAAATGATTTATCCATAGTATCTGTTTGTTATTCCCGCAAAGTTCGATCACGATCACACCAGTCTAAGCGGGTCAAGTATTTACCGCCACCCCCCTCTCAACAGTTGTCGGATCCGGTCCGGAAATGAAAAAGATCACCAAAGCGAAATGTCCTCTGTTCAATTATTAAATTTCACTCGAATCCGGTCACCCGTTCCAAAGTTACGCATGACTCAATATTCCGGATTCCCTTCCCTCCACTCCCCCCTAAGATTATCATATCGAATTTTTGTTTTATTTCCAAGTCACTTCGACCGGTTCCCTGATATGCCTCCCAAGTTTGGTCGTGAAAATCCCCAAACAATGAATTCTGCCCCCCCCCCCCAAGTGTCCGGATCCAGTCCAATTGTGTAAAAGATTTACCTGGAGCAGATGTTTGTTCTTCCCAGCAAGTTTCACTCCGATCCCTCCATTCTAACCGTTTCTCGAGAATCCCCCCCCCCCACTCCCCCCACAGTGCCCTGAGCCAATCCGGCTCTGTAAATGATCCATCCATAGCATCTGTTTGTTATTCCCACAAACTTCCATCCCGATCTCTTCAGTCTAAGTGGGTCACGTATTCCCCCCCCCCCCCCCCAAATAGTTGTCGGATCCGGTCCCGATATGAAAAAGATCACCAGAAAAATGTCCTCTGTTCAATTATTAAATTTCACTCGAATCCGATCACCCGTTCCAAATCTACGCATGACTCAGTATTCCGGATTCCCCTCCCTCCACTCCCCCCCCCCACGATTATCAGATCGATGAAATTTTTATTTTCAAGTCAGTTTGATTGGGTCCCTGATATGCCTGCCAAGTTTCGTCGTGAAAATCCCCAAAACCGCCACCACCGGAATTTCGATACCCCCCCCCCCCCAAGTGTCCGGATCCAGTACAATTGTCCAAACGATTTATCTAGAGCAGATGCTTGTTCTTCCCTGCAAGTTTCACTCCGATCCCTCCATTCTAACCGTTTCTTGAAATTTCCAGTCCCCCCCCCCAACTCCCCCCTAGCTATCGAATCCGGTCAAGACTTTAAACGGACATAATATACATAATATACGAAGTTTCATTGTCCTAGCACATCTGGAAGTACCCTAACTCGAAAAAGTGTGACAAAAAAACCGGACCGACCGACATAACGACAGACCCGACCCCTCTCCCCCCCCTCTCCCGTTCATGGGCAGCTGGGCCTAGATTTCCCATGGGTTAAGTTCGTCTATGACTCTTGTATGTTTGGGGAGATATATCTATGGATGAGGATTTGGTGTAACATCAACAAATAAGACGCCACGACGTACTTTAATCTTTAATGAACAGATGGAAACTGGACTGTTTTGTCATATGATCGATTATATGCCGTACTTAATGAATTGTGACAAAGGGGGCATTAGTCTGCTATGAATTAGTTTATTGCACTTGTTATTACCTTGCTCATGAACAAGAGGTTTAAAGGGTGGAATTGGCTGGCAGACCATTCAGTGTTCGAACAAATGCTATTCGTGCAAGATCTTCAACATTTCTTTGGGTTTATACTGACGGTTTGCTTATATTTAAAGCTTTTAAAGGGGGGGGGGATTACAAGGTTATTTCAATACTTTGTTTGGTTATTGGGGAAGAGAAATATCTTGGTTCTAAAGATGTTTGTAAATAAATGTGATAAACATTTTACTTTTACACTCCACGTCTGAGCTCTTGCGCACTTGTTTACTTTATTATTGCCAATTCTGTTAACAAAAAACACGAAAACGATTCTGATAATATCATTTTGTATTTTCTTAACTCAGTTTCGGGGTTTTCTGGGGTATCGGTAGCAAAGACTGTCTGAATCAACCCCTTCAAAACTACCTGAACTAACCCCACCCTGACTGAAATAACAAAATGGCGTACCATAGGAAAACCAAGTGATCTATCTAGAAAATACTAAGCAGGCTCTAAGCCCCGATCACTAAGCTATACATGACCGTTTAATTGCCTTGCAGTTACCGTTAAACTTCGGGGTACAGCTTTCTAACCTACTATGTGAAAAACTCTTACCTCAAGAAAACAATTTTTTCTACTTTTTGTCAAAACCATGAAAGCAAGGACCATAAGACTTTGGTACAAAGTTTGATCACTAGAAGGCAGATGTTATGTATTTTATTCAGATTTTAGCGACAACTTTTAATATTTATTTTGCCGGTGACCAGACCAACCCCGTGTCCGATCCAACTCCGAGCTCCCCTACCTCAAGATTCTGGACTCCCCCTCCTTCCACTCCCCCACGGTGGTCGGTCGGATCCGGGAAGCGACTATTTCCAAGTTAGTTTGGTCAGTTCGTCTTCCAAGTTGCATCATCCTAGCACTTCCGGAAGTGCTAGGGACCGACCGACTGAAATGTGATCGGTATATGGCACCTAAGCGAAACTGCAAGTGCCATATAAAACACGCACACAATTTCAAAGATGTTCAGTCACAAATGAGAAAGAAGCTAAGTGGTAAACGGCCTAGGTTGAATGACATTGAAAGCTGCCGTTTCGTTTATGTTCCCTGCTCCACCGTCCCCAGTGTGCACATGAGTCTGCTCCATCTTCTTTACCCACTTCTTCTTGTGAAACAACCCAACAAATCACGTCCTATGTTCAACACTTACTATTCATCAACCGTCAAAAGTAATAAGACTCTACAGAGAGCTCACGCAGTGCCCGACAAAGCAGCAAGACAAACAATTTACTTTTAACTACCGACCACCCTAGCCGAGTATGTGAATTGTAATTCGAGTTTATTAGTACCACTCAAGGTGGAGTGTTTTTTAATGAAAAAGCAACCCGACATCTGCCCTCCTCCCCTCCCCAACAGGAAGTTTGCTGAGGGTCAGTGATAATTGAAGACACCGTGATTTATGGGATTACCAGAGTTGTAAGAAAGCCACAGCACAATGGCTAAAGTGTCAGTTCAATGCGCAACCCGAAAAAGTGGCGACTTTTATTATTCACTTTTTGTTTATTTGATGACCCCACATGCAGGTGATGTCAGCAAAGTTCAAATAATCAATCAACATGAGAAAAAAACTAGTAATATCTTAAACATATTGACAGATAGGATCACTTTCTAATTCGAACTGAGAATTATTGTGCTGCGAAAGAAACAACTTGGTTTTGTAGTTTTTTTTTGGGATCCCAAAAAGTAAGTGGAGGGATACTTATGACATCGCAAAAGTTGTCCGTCTGTCCATCTGTGCGCACTATAACTCTCCACGGGAATGAGATATTTTGATGAAACTTGGTGTGAGGATTCTTTTGGGTCAAGAGTAAGGTCAAGTTCGTAGATGGGCTCTGTAGCCCTACATTTAGGGGTGCGGGAGGGGGTTTAAACTAAGGGGCAAATGAAATATTTTTAAACAGATAATGTGATAGTCGATGATGAGGTAAGAAGACATGCTGAACACGATGCTGAAAACCACTTTGTCATCGGACAAATAGTTCGTCACAAATAGCGAATCCGGCCAAAACCGGAAAGTTTGTTAAAAGTAAAAGTTTTATTTAAAGTTGATTAGATGTTTGACTTAGGGGTAGGAAGACATGCTGAACACGGTGGTGAAAAACATTTTCTCGACAGACAAGTAGTTCGCCCGGATCCGGCCAAAACCAGAAAGTCTGTTAAAAGTAAAAGTTTTATTTGAAGTTGATTAGATGTTCAATTTAGGGGTAGGAAAATATGCTGAACTCGACGGTGGAAACCATTTTCTTGCTGGATAGTAGTTCGCCCGGGATCCGGCCAAAACCGGAAAGTTTGTTAAAAGTAAAAGTTTTATTTGGAGTTGATTAGATGTTCAGTTCAGGGGTAAGAAAATATGCTGAATTTTCTACCCGGACAAGTAGTTCGCCCGGAATCCGGCCGAAACCGGAAAGTTAGTAAAAGTTTCATTTGTAGTTGATTAGATATCTGATTTAGGGGTAAGAAAAGATGCTGAATCCGTGTATGACAATCATTCTTTACCCGGACATAAAGTTCGACCGGAATCCGGCTTGAGCCGGAAAATTTTCTATAAGTTAAATTTTTATTTGAAGTTTATATTAGATGTTCAACATTGGGGGAAGAAGATACTCGGAGTTCGTTTTTGAGCTTTCTTTTTTTGCTGGACAAGTAGTTCAATACAGATATGACTTATAGCGGTAAACACACATGCTGACTCCATATCTGAACTTGGTTTTCTCAGATGATTAGCTATTTAGCTTTAATCTTTTTCTGAATTTTATTAGTAAAAATGTTCAAGGAGACTGGCGAAGATAAGACCCAATTGTCTGGATCAAATATTGAATCTTTGGGATCCCATCGAAACCTTTGGTCTTGTTTTCCTAGTCCTCTGATTTCATCTTATTACTAGAAGATGGTAGGGGCTCTAACGTGTGCGGTTTAAAGTGTAGACCTCTGGCCCGATTTATAAATATGACATTGCATTTTGGAAAGCTTCGTAGAACACTTGCCCGGTGCTAAAAAGAATGGTTTTTGCTTGTCATCGAACCAGAGCCATCGGAAGTGGAGTTGTATAGCCTATGTCAGAGAGGACTATCTGAAGTTATCCAGCGAAGCTTTTGTTTCATCAAACCATGTTTCTGCTTTCGAGTGGAAAGCTCCGTTCTAGCAGGCAAGCAGACAGGCACCAGTTTCAAACTGAAGGTCCTAAAAAGTATAAAGATGAACTGGCTGCCGAGCTGGCTGCAAATTCAATTTCGTCCCTACTTCCGATATTCTTTTTTTTTGTTCAACGCCGACGGACAGTCATGTGATTACAGATTGTGTCGAGTTCTTCTTCTTGGATTGGAACATACCATTTTGAAAACTTCTATGGGTTGACAAAGTTAGCATTAAACCGTTAGCGAAGAAACAAAACACTTCACGTTGCCCAGGCAACGTAGGTCTAGTTTTAAATTCAGATCACTTTCGAGTGGTTATATTTTAGTTTAGCCTTTCCGTCAAATTATATACATGAAGTTACTCAGGTCGGTAGGCCCATGGAAAATTGGTAGAGGGGAGAGCAAACTAATTTTTACCAGTTGGAGTAGCTGACTGAAACCGAACAGGTTCGGTGATGGAAAATCCAAATGATTTTCATTCCACAGCTTTTACCTTGGGCAGTGCGTCATAAGTTACCCTTCAACAATTCCTTTTAGCGCTCAGATATGGAATAATATTCTGTATGAAATCCCAAACATACCCAGAAGTCAAGTAGTCGAGACCATAGAAAAAGGTTTAGCTGTATGAGAATTTCTTACCGGCAGGTGCTAGTCTGCTTTGAACTGTTCGTAAGAGGCTAGGATTTTTTGGTTACTATAATAATCAAGCTAAATTCAAACAACAAAGTACCCCGATGGCAAACAAGATTCAATGAGGAAGAGATTGGGCTCGGCTTAATTGTAGGCTATTATGTCACGTTGAACAGGACAAAGATTCCCTTTGACAAGGCCGTATCCAGGGGGGGGGGGGTAGGGGGTTGACCCCCCCCCCCCCCCCCGAAACATACAAAAATAATCATTCTTATAGGCTTTTCTCTCTGATCTATGTCTTTTTTGTACTCCCCCCCCCCCCCCCCCGAAATAAATTCCTGGATACGGGCCTGTAGTACAACAGAAATGCGCAACCGCAAGGATCTGACAAGTGAACTTGCAAACCAGTACTGCAATGATCATTCTACCTTATTTTACTGAGCCAGACAATGTATTTTATAAGATATACATGCACATATGCGACCTTGCTCTTCCATGCAGCTTCAAATCTTAAATGGCTACAATTTCCTACGATGCATAAACAAATGTAAACAAAAATGTACCCTACTTATATACCTTTGAACTGGGACTCAAGCAACTGCCACTGCAGTAATTGACTTCAATCCTCCTTGGAGAAATCATCCAATCTGACCAGCCAAGGTCAGTGGTGTCGACGACAAACCGTTTCAGACTACATGGACCCAAATCATCCTTGGGCTGACGCTTCTCGGAGATATGGTTTGGGATGTCGTTCGAGATCTGAAATATTTTTTTGTTTGTGCATCGTGGATAGGCAAAGAATAGTGCTTAATCTTGTTATCACTATTTCTATGTCTGAATTCAAAATATTACCGAACCGCATACCCACAGCTGATTAAGAAACTTTGTTCGGTTTCTCAGAGAAAACTGGACAAAATGATGCAACTCAGTGCTGTTCATTAAAGTTTAACTGAAAAGACAACTTATTTTTGTGTCATTGAATTGAATACACTGAACTATTTAGATTATACAAAAGGATTTTTTATTTTCCACTATCTACTCTAGTTATGACGCTCAGTATATCTACAGTCGTCTCCGCAACGAAAATTCTACCATGTCGCGGTAAATTTTAATCTCAACACAAACGCGGCTTTTCAGAGAGCAGTGGTGAGATTTGTGAAGATTGCTTAGTGCCTGAACAAAAAAAATCATAAATCTTTCTCGTAAGGCATACAACAAAAATATAAGCGCATCGAGGTACCACAAATCACGCAGAAATTATTTGAAAATCGGTTATTCGTTGAATAGCGGAACAACGAAGTAACGCATTTTCAGCGGGTCTTCAAGCCAACTTTAGTGAATAAATAATGGGTAACTAGAATGTCCTATCCCAGCCCTTTTCGGTTGTACTTTAAAGGGCCAGTCTTAGCTATATTACTATTTATTTTCCGGCCCTAATTATTCTATCCATTCTCATTTCACAGATTTCGGACTTCCTACGTCGTAATTGTATCCATCATAACGGCATTAAATTTGTTTTTGCAGTTGCCGTATTTGGCTCTTTTCGGTACAGATTAGGCTCCCTCTCATTGCTTCCGAGGAGTCCATTGGTCAGAATTACCGTTTATGCATCCATGTTCTATCAAAACCAAGGAAATCGCGCGTGGCTGAGAACAACCGGGACGGGTTTGTAATCTCTGCGAAGCCCTGCAGCGCTGCATGGTAGCGTCTGTTATGTATATTTCAAACAGAAACTGCATTTACTCGAATTTTGCTTTAATAGTACGGTCGTTTGTCCACGTGCTTCGTCAGCAGCCAATTAGAAAGCACCGCACTCCATATTTTTTTTTTTCATTTTAATTTTAATTTCTTAATTTTAACTTTTCAATTTTTATAGATTTCGTGTTTTTTTAATTTTTTTTTTTTTTTCTCAGCAGATATACCCCTCCGTGCGGGACGAATAAATGACAAATATACCGGTTTTCTTGGCAAAGGCAGAGTTTGCTCGTTGCACTACGTTGAAACAAGGAACTTTTTGAGCGAAAGATAGTTTAGTACAAGAGCTTGGATATCAGGGTTTACGGATATCGAAAACAACAAGACCAAAGGTGTCGATGGGATCCCAAAAATCTAATATTTGATTCAGACAATCGAGTCTTGTCTTCGCCAGATCCAGTCTTGGACAGGCTAATTATCAGAGAAAACCAAGTTCAGATATACCTCTATAAACCATATCTATTTTGACGATACTGACCGGGACTTCCTGCCGATTTCCGAGCGAACTACTAGCCCAGCAAACAAAAAAAATACAGAAACAAAACCAGCGTATCTCCTTATCCCTATAAAGAACATCTAATCAACTTTGAATAAAAGTTTGACTTAAAAAAAAATCCGGTTACAACCGGATTCCGGAAAAATTATATGTCCGGGTAAAAAAACATCGTCATAAACCGACTCAGCCTCCCTTCTTACCCCTTAATCTGTCATCTACTCGAACTTTTGCTTTTAACAAATTTTCCGGTTTTGGCCGGATTCCGGGCGAACTACTTGTCCGTCAAGAAAATGATTTTCACCATCGTCTTCAGCATGTCTTCCAACCTCTAAATCGAACATCTAATCAACTTCAAATAAAACTTTCACTTTTAACAAACTTTCCGGTTTTGGCCGGATTCCGGGCGAACTACTCGTCCGATGACAAAATGATTTTCCTCATCGTGCTCAGCATGTCTTCTTACCCCATAATCGACTATCAAACTATCAACTCGAAATAAAACTTCTAATTTTAACAAACTTTCCGGTTTCGGCCGGATTCCGGGCGTACTACTTATCCTTCGAGAAAATGGTTTTCACCATCGTCTTCAGCATGTCTTCCTACCCCTAAATCGAACATCTAATCAACTACAAATAAAACTTTTACTTTTAACAAACTTTCCGGTTTTGGCCGGATTCCGGGCGAACTACTCGTCCGATGACAAAATAGTTTTCACCATCGTGATCAGCATGTCTTCTTACCCCATAATCGACTATCACATTAGCTGTTTCAAAATATTTTGTTTGCCCCTTAATTTAAACCCCCTCCCCCACCCCTAAATGTAGGGCTACATAGCCCATCTACGAACTTGACTGGTCCGACGACCCAACGAATCCTCACACCAAGTTTCATCAAAATATCTCACTCCCTTCGAGAGTTATCGTGCTTACAGACGGACGGACAGACGGACGGACGGACGGACGGACGGACGGACGGACGGACGGACGGACGGACGGACGGACGGACGGACGGACGGACGGACGGACAGACGGACAACTTTTGCGATGTCATAGGTATCCCTCCACTTACGTTTTGGGATCCCAAAAACGGAAAACGGTTTCAAGACCTTCAAACACTAAAAAGGGATCTAAAAAAATAATTCCTACCACTTGATTTACGTCAAGCCAAGCCTGGGGCAACTTCCGTTCCTTCTTCTTGTCCTTCCTTAACTTCCAGCTTTTCTTGTGACCTTTTGGGTAGGGAATATACCTGCTCTTCTTAGAGTCACGTTTATGTCCAATTTTCCCCACTAACTCACTTTTCTTCTCAGCAACCAGGTCGAAAGAGTTTTCCGAAAAGGCTTCATTCATTTCCGGCTCCGACTGAACATCATCTATTTCATTATCATGAACTGAGCGGGCAGGCCTGCCTTTCTTCCCCCCTTTCATCTTCCCGTATGCAGGGTCGGAGTGAGGTACAAATTTTGTTACATTCATTGCGTTATCATTCGTATACAAAACCAGGAAGGGGGAGGGGTCAACTTTGATCAAAGATTTAATGGACGAAATTCCAAGACCTGCGTTCAAATTCTCTTCATTCAACTTGACACTTAAAAGGCGGGGCCATTCTTTTTCCATAACGGTTTTCACCGAACGGGGTATGTCCCTCGACATCCATCCTCGGGAACTTTCGGGAATTTCGAACTCCTCAATGTCAAGCGGATCATTGGTAAGTTCCTGGACGGCCAGTGCAAATTTACCATTGTTGGTAAGTTTACTTGTAATGCCAAAAGGGGCGTGTGTACGACGTTTGAAAAAGTAGATCTCGGCTGATACTATCTGTTCGGTGGAAGGTACTGAGGATATGTTGAATACGAACACCTGTTCGCCGAAGGATTCACCTGTGAAGAAAAACTTTGATAAGACGCCGACAGCTTGTAATAGCTAATTATCATCACTCGAAACCAATATTCGTATAGCACAAAAGACAGGGGAATTTGTTCACCTTATATGTGTGCAAGGCTTTACATCTACCCGTTTGAAATACCTGTACCGAAAATATTACCGTCGCACGCAGTATTCTAAAAGAAGTTACATATAAATTACATAAATTGTACAGATAAAACACATACAGATAAATACATAAATTGTAAATGTATAACTTATGTAATGTATATAGTAATATTTAAATATGTAGTATATAAATATGTAATGTATTTAGATTGTGACACAAGGATGCGAAGTTAGAGAAACAAACGAGGTTGCGGAAACTTCATTCGATGGATCGAACAACACTTTAATATGCCACTAGCAAAATGGCACTTTATTGACCCTACTGACATTTCCATTTCAATAACATGCTACCTTGGCTGAAATACATACCCTAGTGCTTTCTTTAGATATATTAAATCAAATTGTTGATAAATTTATCAGCTTATTCAATATCCCTAAGGAAAACTATGGATCAAGTCTAAGAGCTTGGCCCCGACCAACTTTTAACGAAACCAACATTTTTCACAAAAAGAGGTTGTGCAAATTTTATTCATGGCCTAATGAAGTTGTAGAAAGGTGGACCCTTTCAATTAACTAAAATACCCTAATGACTGCTTGAGATTTATTACTAGCTTTAAAAGCTCACCTGCATTTCAGGGCTTTAAGGGGACTAGGAGTTTATTTGCATTCAAATCCCTTGAGGCAAAATGAGACACATCAGAGGTATGTACTCTTCCCAGTTATCAAGTTTCATTAAGTTCTGCAGATCGCCGGTTTGAAAGCTTATGCCTGCCTCGTGTTTCCGGATTTCCATCCTTCCACCCCCTCAGCTTTCGGGGGAATTTGGAAGCAAGCCCAAGAGAGGGAACCACAACTTTCTATGATCACGGCGCACGGTAACCTAAGGTAAGGTAAGGTACAATTTTAACACAGTGAAAATAGCAATCAGTCAATGAAAGTGCCAAACACACCAGTGGTATACTGTAAAAAAAATCGTGCGGTATTTGCTACTGGGATTAATCTTGTCTTTATTGAGATAAGATTACTTCTAATTCGGATTAATGTTATCCCAATAGAGACAAGATTAATCCCAGTAGCTAATACTGCATCCTTATTCGGAGAAACTTTTTACAGTGTATACACATACGACAATTGTACCGTGTTCTTCAAAACTGTGCTAACTCAAAATTTTCGAAAACAGAGTAAACTATACCATTGGAAAGAACATACCTGATTTGGTATTCTGATAATTTGTGCTAAATGTTGCATTACGACGTGAGCACCATCTAACAGGTAGATTAGTTTTACCTTTCTGAGTTCCTACTTCCTTCAGGGCATACACAAAACTGGGCCCAAAAATTATGAAAATGTAGTTGGCACAGTTTTGAAGAACACAGTACAATTAGTATTATTACCTAATTTATATAAACGAGAACGAAGCATGAACAATGGGAAAGAGTTCTGGTTCACCAGGATCCTGATTGAGCTGCTTGACGTAGAAACACAGAAACAGCTCATGTAACAAATGTAACCGTGCTTGAACTAAACCATGCTTGATATGGACACGCCTCATTGTGTTGCGACAGCAACACTTTGGTTTTGTCCTCATTTTTTTTTTTTTTTTTCCTATGACTCCGATTCAATTTTATTCCTAGTAACTGGTAAGAGTCTAACCTGTGCGGTTTTTACGGAAAGTGTGGACCTTAGGCCGGATTGATGGATATGAAATTACATTTTGGAAAGCTCCGTAGAACTCTTGCCTGGGGCCAATAAGGCTGGTTTTTGCTTGTCCTCGAGCCAGAGCCTATGGTGTGCGAAGTGAAGTGGAGTTATATAGCCCATGTCAGAGAGGATTATCTGAAGTTGTGTAGCGAACCTTTCGTTTCATCAAACCATGTTTCTGCTTTCGAGTGGAAAGCTCCGTTCTAGCACGCAAGCAGGCAGGCGCCAGTTTCAATTTGAAGATGGACTAAAATCAATAAGTGTTAAATATATACGTCAGTTATCCGGCCCCACAGCCAACATACCTTCGTTGAGTGACAAATAGAAAAATCTACAGAACAAAAAAGGTTTTTTTTCCCACGGGTCCGAAAGTGATGCCATCTATTGTTTCTAGCCATTTCTGTTCGCGATTTCAGCTGAGTTTATCATTCGTTTTTTTTGCACTTGGGTTTGCGGCAGAGAAATGGTATCAGACGTCCTCATTACTAAAGAAACTAGAGCTTATCCTTTGTTCCTTTCTAAGTGGTGACGTTAGAAAGTTGGCCTACGGCAAAAAAGTCAGCTTTTGAACTAAGACAGGTAGATTTTTTTTAGCTGATCGAAGTATATGTCATCCATTTTTTTTTGTACAAAATTTCCTTCATGAGATACACCAGTTTGAAATTTTCCAGGGGCTGACAACTTCAGTAGTAAGGTACACACTGAAACCAAAAATAGACGATACGAGTTGTGAGACATGTAGGGGACTTGTAAGCAACAGGGGACTGTTAGCTCATACTTATCTTCGGCGATGAGGGGTTTGCAGCTTTTGCTAGTTGGTGTACCTGTTATTTGTTTCCGGTGTATTCGATGGCAAGAACAGTTTGGTTCCCAATTGTAAGATAGGCAAGGGACTTGTAAGTAATAATCGGCTGTTATGCTACAGTCATCTTCGGCGATGAGGGGCTTGCAACTTTTGCTAGCTGGTGTACCCATTATTTGTTTTCGGTGAACTTGATTTCTATCACGGGAGAGGGACTTGTAAGTAGGAATCGGTTGACGAGGGGTTAGACATTTTTGCAAATGGGTGCACACTGTATTCGATTTTTATAAATCTGACGGTAAGAAAGTTAGTGTCGATGGTCTATCGCTGTACCCTAGTATTTACTTTTTATGCAACGGATACAAACGAAAATGTAAAACAATGAGATAGTTTCATAATAATTAATAGTGTCATCTATAGTTTTTAATCCTGAAAAGTTACGGAAAGCTTTATAATACCATACCAACTAGATTATCAAAAGATATTGTTCCAAGTTTTCAGCCGTCACGATGTCTACGATTGAAAAGGATAAAGTTCAACTGGCTGCAAAGTCAATTTAGTACCTTCTTCCGATATTCTTTTGTTGTTGTTTTTACAATGCTGAAGAATAGCTTTTGACAATTTGATTATTTTTTTTAGAACATCTCGTTTTAAAAACTTCAATAAGTTGACAACTTCAGCATTGAAGAAACAAAACCAGTTTGAAAGATGCAAGGGATTGACAGCTTCAGTAGTAAGGTACACACTGAAACCAAAAATAGGCGATACCAGTTGTGAGACATGTAGGGCACTTGTATGCAACAGTCAACTGTTAGCTCATAATCATCTTCGGCATTAAGGGGTTTTCAGCTTTTGCTAGTTGGTGTACCTGTTATTTGTTTCCGGTATATTCGATGGTAAGAACAATTTGGTAACCAATTGTAAGACACGCAAGGGACTTGTAAGTAACAATCGGCTGTTGTGCTACAATCATCTTCAGGGATGAGGCGTTTTGCAACTTTTGCTAGCTGGTGTACCCTTTATTTTTATCCGGTGAACTTTTTGTCTATCACGGGAGAGGGACTTGTAAGTAAGAATCGGTTCAGTAGGGGCTAGAAATTTTTGCAAATTGGTGCACATTGTATTCGATTTCTATAAATCTGACGGTAAGAAAGTTTGTATCGATGGTCTATCGCTGTAACCTAGGGTTAACTGTTTACGCAACGGGTACGACCGATAATGTAAAACAATGAGGTAGTTTTGTAATAATTAATGGTGTCAGCTATGGTATTTTAATCCTGAAAAGTTCCGGATAGTTTTATAATACCAACTAGATTATATTAAGATATTGTTCCAAGTTTTCATCCATCACGATGTCTACGATTGAAAAGGATAAAGTTCAACTGGCTGCAAAGTCAATTTAGTCCCTTTTTCCGATATTCTTTTGTTGTTGTTTTTACAACGCTGAACAATAGCTTTTAATCATGTGATGATTCTTTTTAGAACATACCGTTTTAAAAGCTTCGATAAGTTGACAACTTCAGCATTTAACCGACAGCCAAGAAACAAAACCTAAGTGTTGCTCTCGCAACACTTTAGTCGGCGAAGCCGGACAAAGGTTGTCACAACACTTCACGTTGCTCAGACAACGTAGGTCTAGTTTCTTCTCACATCATTTCAAAATGCAACGCGCCAAACTTAGTCATAATATTGCTACCCAAGACCCGAATAGTTTATGACTGATGTATATGCAAATTGTTGGAAGAAAGAATTAGGATGCAGCTTATAAGCACATTCATAAATCGTTAGTGAATCGGAAGCCTCGATACTGGCATGCCAATCGAGCTGGATGTCACTGAGGCGAAATAAATGGCCTCATGAAGGATTCAGAATGAAATTCACAGGCCATAAAAATGAAATATAAAGCGCCTATACCGAAAGCTATTCAAATGGAGTCAAAGAATGTGGCTTGTAGTCATCGGAAACAAAACTTAGTACTGGTGTGTTTCGCCAAGAATGAAGTTGGTATTAACAGGCCAACGAAGGATTTTCTGAAAAATTAGCTACCTAGTACCTGCCAACTACAGGTGGCACAAACGCATATCGTTGGTGTTGCTCATATAACAACTGCCGTAAAAATGAAAGACCCCTGCAACATATTTACGCACAAGTCTCATACTTCTAGGCCTCAGTATTCGCTGAAGGAGTGGCCGCATGAAAGTTTGAAGAGTGTTAAATACTACGAGATAATACACGTGAGAAAATTCAGTGAGAATTTAAGACATTAGGTCACTCTGCCAGTCTCCCCCTCTCACTAGGGGTGAGGTGGGGGGTCCTCGTCGAGACGCTCGACTGAACCAGTGGTACAGTTCTGTAAGATGACAACTCACAGGTAAAACTGGTACCTCCATAAATCTAGAAAAAAGCACGGGAATAGTCGGATAGTTTGCCTCCAACCACGCATCACTCCTGGCCAAGGGCAGTTAAACACGAGACCGGCACCTTTAGTTTGCTTTTGCTTGAACTGATCCAAATCCTTACAGTTCCACAGCTCAGTGAGCAGATGATCTCTTGATGGTTTCCTCGGCTTCAATATCAGGTACATATTCTCAAGTCTGACTTGACCTGTCGCGATTCACAGTGAATAGAAGGCTGTAAGGTTGGGTGTTAAAAAATGCTTCGTCAGAATTCGAAAGCTGACTGACGGTCAAATCAGTTGGTTGACGAAGAAGAAAACAAAGGCGTTGTTTTCAGGTAATCTTGAAAAGGACCAGTAGCCCAAGCAGTCACCGGAAGCCTCCGTCGAATCTAGGAAAGATAAGCCTCGCACAGCCTCGCGGAGTGGTACATCAGAAGACGAAAAAGAAATGGCCAACTTAGGTCACAGACCTCCAAAGGCTTTGTCCTCATGGGGTTCCGTAATAGACGGAAAAGTCTCCGTTAACTCTCGGGGTACCACAACGACAAAGTGAAGCCCATTTGGTTTTGTCGGACAGAAGCTACGATCCCGATGTCGCCACTGTCTTTCCAGGGGAAAGGAAGCGGCAAATTAGACGGCCAAGATTACGAAGAACCCCTGTCCTGACGGCAAATTACACACTCACAAGATCTGATCCCATCTTGGAAATTGGACATTAACTTGACGTTTTGTCAACATTTACCATTGGATTCAGTCTAGGCGCCATCAAATGTACTTTTATCGGGCGCCATAATGACGGAGCGCAACATACACACGCAGGAAGTCAGCAATTTTATGGGAGTGAGAGCCCATGAGCCTGATAAAAACTGATAAATTTGTTTCTCGTTGGCAAGTTTAGCACCAGATTATCCCACCTAAAAGCTTCGCAGATTTGGTCTTACGTGCCAAGCATTCTACTCATGCTCTCAAAATACTTCTAGTATCTTGAGTGGTAGTGTTGTCCAGAGCAAAACAAGCCTACTATTAATTGTGTTGCGAGAGCAACACTTTGGATTTGTCGTGTTTTTTTTTCTAGTACCTGATTTGCGCTTATTCTTAGAAAGTGTCTAACCTGTGCGGTTTTTACGGAAAGTGTGGACCTTAGGCCGGATTGATGAATCTGACATTACATTTTGGAAAACTCCGTAGTGCCTGGGGCCAAAAAGGATGGTTTTCGCTTGTCATTGAGTCTTTGAGCCCACAGTGTCTGAAGTAAAGGGGAGTTGTATAGCCTATGTCAGAGAAGACTATATGAAGTTATGCAGTCAAGCTTTAAACCATGTTTCTGCTTTCGAGTGAAAGCTCCAATCTAGCAGGCAAGCAGACAGGTACCAGTTTTAAACTGAAGATGACTAAAATCTGTAAGTGCGAAATATGTGTGGTAGTTCCCTGGCCCCACAGGCAAGATATCTTCTTTGAGTGATAAATATAAAAATTTGCAGAAACAAAAAAGTGTCATTTTCCCACGGGTCCGAAAGTGAGTGATTTCATCTGAGTTTGTCATTCCATTTCTTACACTTGGGAGTGAGGAATTGAAATCGTATCAGATGGGTCTCCTAAACTTTAAAAGTTCTCTCACTGCTAAAGAAATTAGAGCTTATCCTTTGCTCCTTTCTAAGTGGTGATATTAGAAAGTTGGCCTACGGCAAAAAAGTCAACTTTTGAACTAATACTGATAGAATTTTTTTTTAAACAGCATCCGGTAGACGTCGATGAGCTGATCAAAGTATATGTCATCTGTTTTTTTGGTGCAAAAATTCCTTCACGAGATACAACAGTTTGAAAGTTTGGAGGGGTTCACAACTTTAGTAGTGAGGTACACACTGAAACCAAAAATAGGCCGATCCCAATCGTGAGACATGTAGGGTGCTTGTAAGCAAAAATCGGCTGTTAGTCATCTTCGGCGATGAGGAACTAGCAACGTTGGTAGTCGGTGTACCTATTAATCCTTTTATTTCTTTCTTGTGTATTTGATCGTGAGAACAATTTCATACCATGTCTATCACGGGGAGATGGACTTGTAAGTAAGGATCGGTTGCTAGAAGGGGTTCATGGGGCTAGAAACAGTTCCTTAATTCCATTATAACATGGAATTAAGTCTTTGAGGGGTTGAAAATTTTAGTGGTAGGGTACAAAATCAAACAAAGAATAGGCGGAAACCAATTGTTAGACATGTCAGGGACTTACAAGTAACAATCGGCTGTTATACCATAACCATCTTCGGCGGTGAGAGGTTTCGGACCGTGTTAACGCAACGGATACGAATGATAATGTAAAACAACGACATAGTTTCGAAATAATTAGCAAAGTGGCATCTATGATGTGCTGATCCTGAAAAGTCGCGGATAGCTACGAACTAGATTATGTAAGATAATGTTCCAAGTTTCCACGAGTAACGATGTCTCCGACTGAAAAGGATAAACTTCAACTGGCTGTACCCTACTTCGTTTTTTTTCTGATTTTTTTTTGTTTTATTGTAAGCAAAAATTGACTGTTAGACCATAATCATTGTCAGCAATGAGGGGGGGAGATGGGAGATCATGGGGGATGGGGGATCACTGGGAGATGGACTTGTCAGTAGGAATCGGTTTCTATAACGGGTTCATAAGGGGCTAGAAACTAGTGCAAATTGGTGCACATTTCATTTGATCTCTATAAATCTGAGGGTAAGAAAATTGGTCTCCGTGGTCTATCACTGTAATTTAGAATTAAGTCTTTGAGGGGTTGACAACTTTAGTGGTAGGTTACAGTCTAACAAAGAATGGGCGGAACCCAACTTTGAGACAAGTCAGGGACTTAGTTGTAACTAACAATGGGTGATTACACCATGATCATCTTCAGCGATGAGGGGCTTCCGACTTTTCCTAGTATGTGTCCCTATTCTTTTTACGATGTATTTGATGATAAGAAAAGTTTGGTTCATGTCGTCGTTCAAGAATCGGTTGCTAAAGCATTGTCATTTTCATAAGATGATAGAATGGTCTGTGCTGATGGTCTTTCACCGTAACCTAAAATTAAATGTTAACGCAACGGACACAAATGATAATGTAAAAGAACGATGTGTTTCGCAATAATTAGTAGAGTGACATCTATGGTATTTTGAACTAAAAAGTTACGGATAGCTTCATAATATGGACTACATTATATAAGGTAATGTTCCAAGTTTGCACGAGTCACGATGTCTCCGATTGAAAAGGATCAAGTTCAACTGGCTGCAAAGTCAATTTAGTCCCTACTTCCGATATTCTTTTTTTTTGTTCAACGCTCAGAGATAACCACGTCAAGGAAAATATTCTCCATGGATTGGAACACACCATTTTGAAAACCTCGATGGGTTGACAAATTCAGCATCTAACCGTTAGCGAAGAAACAATGCAAAAGTGTTGCTATCGCAACACTTTAGTCCGCGAAGCCGAACAAAGGTTGCTGCAACACTTGATTGATCAACTAGTTTGATCTGGTGTTGTCAGATCATAGGAGAAGGATTGACAATCGGTAGTGGACAAAAAAACATGAAAGGATAGAATGTATCTTTTTCCAACAAGCGTGATTCAGTTTCAGTTTCTTCATGAATTTGTATAAGAAATGATCACCAATACACCCAAACGGAGAGGCCAGTAATGTAATGTCTGAACAATATCAGGTATTATTCGAGTATATTGTTCAAATACTGAAAATAACAGAAAAATTAAATATATTAGGATCGTCTAATAACGAGAAACAATAAATGAATGAATGAATGAATTAATATATTTATTACCCATCTTTACATAAAAATGTCACTGATGGAGTATAAGAAAAGAAAAATAAACAAAAAGGAAAAATGAAAAGGAAAAAAAGAAATGAACAACACACAAAATACAATTTTAGATTGGCACTACATAATGCAAACAAAAGAGACAGACAAAATATTAATAACTACTTAACTTCTGCTTAATTGCTGGATAGAGGCTATTTAGAGGGTCGAGGGATTTCAGAAATCGAGCACGACGCTCTAAAGCAGCCACAATCGGATCTTTAACTCCATGATTTAATGTAACGCGTCGATTACGAGACCACAGCGGCAGCCCAAGCAGGAATTTAGCATATTTGAAAAAAGTACTTCTAATAGTCCTAACATCAGATGTGTTGAAAAGTTAAAGAAAACAAAAGTAAAATGAACGAGAATTTTAGCTGCAAAATCCACAATTGGAGTGAGGCCAATAGTTAAATAACAGTGAGCAAGTAGCCTATATTTACCGAATAAGCCTTGAACATCTGACCGCTTTCACGTCAAATAATGATGTTAATTATTATTACCAGGCTGAGGGATAGTTAGCCTTGGCCAGCATGAGCTTCCAAGGAAACTATGATTCGCAGAAACTTCCGACCCAATCACTATACCAGAATGACGAGACGAGGTCCGCCCAACACATACCCCACCGGGATATATGCTCGAGAAAAATTGCTTGACGTTCCTAATTAAAACAGGCAGTTAAAATTAATGACTTTTTTGTGTTGCGAGAGCAACACTTTGGTTTTGTCCTGTTTTTTTTTTTTTTTTTTTTTTTTTTTTCTATGACTCCGATCTCATTTTATTCCTGGTAACTGGGAAGGGTCTAACCTGTGCGGTTTTTACGGAAAGCGTGGACCTTAGGCCGGATTGATGAATATGACATTACATTTTGGAAAGCTCCGTAAAACTCTTGCCTGGGGCCAATAAGGATGGTTTTTGCTTGTCATCGAGCCAGAGCCTACGGTTTGCGAAGTGAAGTGGAGTTGTATAGCCTATGTCGGAGAGGACCATCTCAAGTTGTGTAGCGAACCTTTCGTTTCATCAAACCATGTTTCAGCTTTCGAGTGGAAAGCTCCGTTCTAGCACGCTAGCAGGCAGGCACCAGTTTCAAATTGAAGATGGACTAAAATCTATAAGTGTTAAATATATGCGGCAGTTACCCGACCCCACAGCCAACATATCTTCTTTGAGTGATAAATAGAAAAATCTACAGAGACAAAAAAGTGGCTTTTTCCCACGGGTCCGAAAGTGCTGCCATCTATTGTTTCTGTCCATGTCTGTGACGATTCCAGCTGAGTTTATAATTTTTTTTTTTTGCACTTGGGTTTGCGGTAGAGTAACGGTATCAGATGTGCCCCTTAAACTTTAAAAGTTCTCTCATTGCTAAAGAAACTAGAGCTTATCCTTTGCTCCTTTCTAAGTCGTGACGTTAGAAAGTTGGCCTACGGCAAAAAAGTCAACTTTTGAACTAAGACAGGTAGAATTTTTTTTTCGACGGCAATCGATAGCCACTGATGAGCTGATCAAAGTATATGTCATCCATTTTTTGGTACAAAAATTCCTTCATGAGATACACCAGTTTGAAAATTTCAAAGGGGTTGACAACTTCAGTAGTAAGGTACATTGAAACCAAAAATAGGCGATAGCAGTTATGAGCCATGTAGGGGACTTTTAAGCAACAGTCGACTGTTAGCTCATAATCATCTTCGGTAATGAGGGCCTTGCAGCTTTTGCTAGTTGGTGTACCTGTTATTTGTTTCCGGTGTATTCGATGGTAAGAACAATTTGGTTCCATTTGTGTACGCGATTTCAGCTGAGTTTATCATTCGTTTTTTTGCACTTGGGTTTGCGGTAGAGAAATGGTATCAGATGTACCTCTTAAACTTTAGAAGTTCTCTCATTGCTAAAGAAACTAGAGCTTATCCTTTGCTCCTTTCTAAGTGGTGACGTTAGAAAGTTGGCCTACGGCAAAAAAGTCAACTTTTGAACTAAGACAGGTAGAATTTTTTTTTTCGACGGCAATCGATAGCCGCTGATGAGCTGATCAAAGTATATGTCATCCATTTTTTGGTACACAAATTCCTTCATGAGATACACCAGTTTGAAAGTTTCAAGGGGTTGACAACTTCAGTAGTAAGGTACACACTGAAACCAAAAATAGGTGATACCAGTTGTGAGACATGTAGGGGACCTGTACGCGGCAGTCGAGTGTTAGCTCATAATCATCTTCGGCAATAAGGGGTTTGCAGCTTTCGCTAGTTGGCGTACCTGTCATTTGATGGTAAGAACAATTAGGTTCCCAATTGTAAGACATGCAAGGGACTTGTCAGTAATAATAGGCTGTTATGCTACAAAAATCTTCAGCGATGAGGGGTTTGAAACTTTTGCTAGCCGGTGTACCCATTATTTTTATCCGGTGAACTTGATGTCTGTCACGGGAAAGGGACTTGTCAGTAGAATCGGTGCACGAGGGGCTAGAAATTTGTGCAAATTGTTGCACATTGTATTCGATTTATATAAAACTGACGGTAAGAAAGTTTGTATCGATGGTCTCTCGCTGTATCCTAGGATTTACTGTTTTCGCAACGGGTACAAACGATAATGTAAAATAAGGTAGTTTCGTAATAATTAATAGTGTCATCTATGGTATTTTAATCCTGAAAAGTTACGGATAGCTTTATAATACCAACTAGATTATATAGGATATTGTTCCAAGTTTTCATCCGTCACGATGTCTACGATTGAAAAGGATAAAGTTCAACTGACTGCAAAGTCAATTTAGTCCCTTTTTCCGATATTCTTTTGTTGTGGTTAGGGCAATCGATGCCCTTGATGAGCTGATCAAAGTATATGTCATCCATTTTTTTTGAACAAAAATCCTTCATGAGATAAACCAGTTTGAAAGTTTCAAGGGGTTGACAACTTCAGGAGTAAGGTACACACTGAAACCAAAAATAGGCGATACCAGTTGTGAGACATGTAAGGGACTTGTAAGCAACAGTCGACTGTAAGCAACAGTCGACTGTTAGCTCATAATCATCTTCGGCAATGAGGAGTTTGCAGCTTTTGCTAGTTGGTATACCTGTTATTTGTATCAGGTGTATTAGATGGTAAGAACAATTTTGTTCCCAAAAAGCCAAAACGGCTTTTATGCTATAATCATCTTCAGCGATGAGGGGTTTGCAACTTTTAATAGCTGGTGTATCCATTATTTGTTCCGATGAATTTGATGTCAATCACGGGAGAGGGACTTGTAAGTAAGAATCGGTTCACGAGGGGCTAGAAATTTTTGAAAATTGGTGCACATTGTATTCGATATCTGTAAATATGACGGTAAGAAAGTTTGTATCGATGGTCTATCGCTATAACCGAAGATTAACTGTTTACACAACGGGTACAAACGATACGGTAATCTAAAACAATAAGGTAGTTTTGTAATAATTAATAGTGTCATCTATGGTATTTTAGTCCTGAAACGTTACGGATAGCTTTATAATACCAACTAGATTATATAAGATATTGTTCCAAGTTTTCATCCGTCACGATATCTACGATTGAAAAGGATAAAGTTCAACTGACCGCCAAGTCAATTTAGTCCCTTCTTCCGATATTGTTTTGTTGTTGGTTTTACAACGCTAAAGAACAGCTTTTGATCATGTGATTATTCTTTTTAGAACATACCGTTTTAAAAGCTTCGATAAGTTGACAATTTCAGCATTTAACCGACAGCGAAGAAACAAAACCAAAGTGTTGCTCTCGCAACACTTTAGTCGGCGAAGCCGGACAAAGGTTGCCGCAACACTTCACGTTGCCCCGGCAACGTAGGTCTAGTTTTAGCTGTAATCATCCTGATCATTTTTTAAACTCGCTGCCCTTCCAAAACTGTTTACTAGGCCGCTATATTTATATGGCACTTGAGGCTTCAGCCATATGGGCTCGTAGCTCTTGCTCGTATATTGTCGAGTATGCTGTTATAGCAATTGTAATGTTTGTCCGTCTGTCGGTCATCTTTTGCTAGTCCAGACACTTCCACATAGGCTAGGACGATGAGATTGTTATAAATATCTACGAAATTCCCTTTTCCCGATCACTTTGGGGGGGGGGGACGAGTGACCTGATTCGGCCGGAACTTCATGGGTGGGAAGAGCAGATTCGCTAGACGTGCCAAAACGCACCGGCCAAGGTGAGGGGATGAAAGGGGGTTTCGGAACTTGTGTGATAAGCGATTTGGGTTCCAAGCCGGACCTCGATGCGGGGATTTGGAACGCGTACCGGATATTTCCCCACAATGCTGCTATTCTAATGAAACTTGATTGGTGGACAAACCCTAGATATGCTATTTATGTGTCCGAACTACGTCTAGGAACGGTGAAGGGGATTTGGAGGGAAGGGGAACGGAAATTTTACGACGTACTCATTTACATTCTTGTGAAATATGAACTTCTAGCTCTTACTTATATACTGCCGCGTTTACTAGTTTTGTTGCATTTCTAAGTCTTGTCTGACACAGTCAATGAAACTTGAGAGCTGACTTTATGTCATATTATACTTCGAATGTAAACCATACTCTTTCGGACAGACATTTGCGGAAGAAAAGTATGGTTGTATTTATGTTTGTAATAAAAGAAATAACACGACTCAACACTGGTGGGAGCCGGGTGGGACAACCACGGCACAACCCTCAACACAAAGCCAGAACAATACCCCCCCCCCCAAAAAAAAAAAAAATACCTGTGGGTACTTTGCTAGTGAAGAATAACTGAAAGCCGGTAATTCTGGAGACAATAAAAGGGGAACCACACCCAATATTACTAAAAAATCTAAATGTGATGAACTTGTGTTTTGGCGGGATTTTATAGAATCTATTGCAGTTGACAAGTGCATGACAAGTTGCCATGATTTTGAAACAGCAAAAGATGGAGCAAAACGAGATCTCTCTGAAGATACCTTTTTTAATTTGGATTTTCCATCGGTTGTGATTCTGATAATGGCGGCTTAACATTCAAGACGGGTCTAGGGAAAAATCACTTGAACCGAAATAAGTAGGCCTATGCTTAATCTTGCCGTTAGACTGTGCAAAAGAAAGAGCTAAAAATTAAAAAAGATGGGCCAAGCCTGGTTTAATTTGACTTTATTTTTAACTATCATTTTCGCTCAGTATATACTGTGCATGAATATAGCTAGGTTCTAATTTGATCATATTCTTCCGAACCATTCTTAGTGAGGCAACGTCCGGAGTAGCGTAGCCTACCTCTATTGTCTCAAACTGAGTGGGCCATTTATATGTACGAGTATCAACTTATGTCCAGATCTAATGGAGGGTGATTAGGGAATAATTAATTTGACCTTTTTTGGAAAGTTCTCTGTAGTGCCTTGTGACAAGTCCAGAATTTCCGGCTAAGGCCTTAAAGAGGATCCTGACCGAAAAGGTCAAAATACCGCTGAACGAAATTTCAGCTGATCAACCGTTTATAGCAACAACAAATATTGCTCGCAGTCAGCTTTAAGTAAAATGGTACTAAAGCTTACTCAGCCAATATGTGTAGATGACGTTAGACTGTATAATAGGCAAGGCACAAAAAAAATGACAATATCACGAACAGTTTAAACTTTGCCAAATTTGCAAGTAAAATAAAATAAATACAAACCGTCCCGCTGCTTTCGGCCTCACTCGGCCCCTTGACTTTGATAAGAAATGCGGAAAAATTGCACAGCCTGTATTTCTGATCTATCAGTTCTTCGGAACAGACGGCGGGAGCCTTACTCGCCTCGAAAAAAGGGAAACAAGGGAAGTGCAAAATCAGCGTTCGGTGAATAAAAACAACACACTAAGTCTGGAATCTTAGAAATGAGAATGGATGTAACGATTGTTGACTGAGTGAATGAGTCGATTTAGGTAAGATGGGTTGGTTTGGTTTCTTTCAGTTGGTTTCTTTAAGAGGGTCGTTAGAATCATTACAGCTGAAATATCGGGTGTCACATTTGACACAAAATATTTTCCCAGGAGTTAGGAGAGACCTTGGCCAATAAAAAACAGGAGACCTACACGATATGTCACTCATCTCATTAGCTGCAACAGCCTTTCGATGCAAATGGCGCTGTTCGCGGTTAAGTTCTCGAAAGGTGGAGATAAATCTGGCGACTAGTCAAGCTCGTTACATAATCAGGTGACAGGGGATATCGCCAGATCTCAAAAATATTTGGACACGTAAAAAAGTTTTTCCCAAGCCTTGGATCAAGTGGAGGTTAAATCGAGTTGAAAAAACACTAATCTTGTGGTTGCGAAACGCCGTTTCTACAGTGAATGGTGGCATATTATGGCATGTTTGTTTTGCTACGGCTCTCGGGCTTTTAACTTATTTTTATTTGACCAACATGTGACATAATAAGTGTATTTAAAAAGCCCAGGGGCCATATAAATTACACAACAATAATACACATTACAAGAGAAAACAACAACAATATATTCCTACGGCTATGAAGCCTCACTGCTAAGCTTGGTCGCTCTTAGCTTCAGCGCTCCGTCGATAAATTCGCACACCTTTGCTATAACCCTTTCCGAAGTGCTATTCAGGGTATCCGAAAGAAGCAAAACACTCCCCTTAAAAAAAGATCCCCTCAACTCCGAAAGCTCCTGGCATCGATTGAGAAAGTGGTCCATGTTTTCCTCTACCCCTGCTTTGTAAAGTTGGCAATTATAGCTGACATCTGGACCAGTCCTATGCATATCAAAAACTTTAAGTCTACCAAACAGGGGGAGGGAATTAGCTATGGCCTGGATCCATAATTTAAAAACATTTTGAGGTAGATTCATTTTAAAATAAAACTCAGTCCCGAACACCTCCTTAACCTCGAGGTAAAACTCCAAAGTTTCGGACTGACTTATTAAAGCTCTCCATTTTTGAATCTCTTGGTCATCCAAAATCCTAGTGACTTTCCGCAATAACTTATCGTCACCTACAGGGCCACGGCCACTATTCCAAACATAACACATAAGATAGACCTAGATCATCAAGCAGGGCTTTAACTAGAGATGGCCACGTATTTCTTTTCCCCACAACCAAAAGTTCATTATATACTAGGTTAGTAAATCCTAGTGTCATCAAACTTAATTATCTTTAACCAAAATCTTAAGATCTGCAATACCCTGTCTACCCTGTCATATGGGACTTTTACCGTGGCAAACATATCAGAAGTAAATTTGAATTAAATTTCGAGGTCTAGGGCTCCAGTATCGAAGCCTCGTATTCGTGGTGCTTCGTGAATTATGTTCACATGCTCCTCAGTAGGTCAGTGATAGAGCAGCGGGCTTGTAAGCCAGAGGTCGTGGGTCAAATCCAGCCTGAGGAGTGCTTTTATCTTTCAGTTGACTTCACTGTAAAAAGTTTCTCCGAATAAGGATGCAGTATTCGCTACTGGGATTAATCGTATCTCTATTGGGATAAAACTAATCCGAATTAGGGATAATCTTATCTCAATGAAGACAAGATTAATACCAGTAGCAAATACTGCAAAAAAATTTTTTACAGTGTTCTCCTAATGTTATCGTTATTATAGTGAGTAAATAAATTCCTTGCACAAAATTTGTCTTCTGGAGCATGAATGAAAGAAGAAAAAATGACCATCATCATAACTATGTACCGTATGACAATACTGTCCCCTTCTAAGATGCAGGACCAGCGTGGATGTGTATAAACACATGAGAACAAGAGACAATAAGCAGGCCTGCAAAAAATGAACGAAAACATAACTTCTATTTTTCGACCCGAATAGGTGAAAATGGGTGAAAAAAATGTGTTCGTCGTTACTTGTGTTCCGTCTGTTATCCTATGTGGAAACTAGCCGTTTTGGGCGAACTGGGGAGCTGCCAGGGCCCCAACCCCGCAAGGGGGCACGGCCAGGAGCCGAAAATTATAATGAGTAGAAAGTATCGTTGATACTTATCTATTTCATCTCTAAGACTGCCTGTCAATTGTCTGTCGACTGCCAGTCAAATCACGTTAATAAATAATAAAACGGAAAAGTAAAGTTTGTTTTTGCTAAATTGTAGAAGAAGGGATACCTAAACCTTGGACTTTAGGCGTTTTTCCGCGACACGATTGTGAGCCACACACTTCCGAGTGTCGCGGAAACACGATTGTGTGCCATGCAGTCCAGCCACAAGCTGAGACTCACGGAAACGCCGTTTTGTCTATTTTTGGGGTTTCCCGACCGAATCGAGCCACAAAATCGACAATCACCTCGGCAGTTGTTTGTCGAATTCGAGCCACAAGAATCTTGTCGGTCGCTGAAACACTCTTGTGGGCCGCACAAAAGACCGCGGAAACACTCTTTTTGGGATCCCAAAACGTAAGTGGAGGGATACCTATGACATCGCAAAAGTTGTCCATCTGTCCGTCAGTCTGTAAGCACGATAACTCTCGAAGGGAATGGGATATTTGGATGAAACTTGGTGTGAGGATTCGTTGCGTCGTCGGACCAGTCGAGTTCGTAGATGGGCTTTGTAGCCCTACATTTAGGGGTGGGGGTTCAAATTAAGTGGCAAACAAAGTATTTTGAAACAGCTAATGTGACAGTCGATTATGGGGTAAGAAGACATGCTGAGCACGATGGTGAAAACCATTCTGTATCGGACAAGTAGTTCGCCCGGAATCCGGCCAAAACCGGAAAGTTTGTTAAAAGTAAAAGTTGTATTTGAAGTTGATTAGATATTCGATTTAGGGGTAGGAAAGCATGCTGAAGACGTTGGTGAAAACGATTTTCTTGACGGACAAGTAGTTCGCCCGGAATCCGGCACAAACCGGAAAGCTTGTTAAAATTAAAAGTTTTATTTGGAGTTGATTAGATGTTCGATGTAGGGCAAGAAGACATGCTGAACACCTATGTGAAAACAATTTTCTACTCGGATATGTAGTTCGCCCGGAATCCGGCCAAAACCGGAAAATTGTTAGAAGTTCAAGTTTTATTTCTAGTTGATTAGATAACCGATTTACGGGTAAGAAGAGATGCTGAATCCGTGTGTGACAATCATATTTTACCCGGACATATAGTTCGACCGGAATCCGGTTGGAGTCGGAAAATTTGTTATAAGTTAAATTTTTATTTGAAGTTGATTAGATGTTCATTATTGGGGAAAGAAGATACCCTGAGTTCGTTTTTTTAGCTTTCTTTTTTCGCCGGACAAGTAGTTCTTGAGTTCGGACGAAACTGGGAAGTTGGCAGAAGTGGCAGGAAGTTTTCGTCAAAGCAGATATGACTTATAGGGGTAAATACACATGCTGAATCCATATCTGAACTTGGTTTTCTCAGATGATTAGCTATTCGGGCTTAATCTGTTTCTGAATTTTAATTGTAACAATATTCAAGGAGTCTGGCGATGACTGGATCTGGCTAAGACAAGACCCAGTTGTCTGGATCAGATATTGAACTTTTGGGATCCCATCGAAACCTTTGGTCTTGTTTATATATTTGATGGTGGAAAAAGGATACGTCAGCTGAATTTTATTGGAGCTATATTTCAGCCCTTCTTCGCAAAGGTCCTTTTCAGGCTCAAAACCGCTCAAGTTGGAAAAACGAACTTGTGGGAAACACAAAACTAAAGATTCTAGCCTAGCGATAAATATTTAACTTCGTAAATTCTTTCGTGTGTCTTGCTTGGAGTTAAAAGGGTTCCTGTGATTTCATTTCGGACACAGCTGCTGTTTTTACTGCTCGATTGGGTAGTTGGTCGGGTAGAGATTTTTATGGCACTTGAGCTTACTCAAGTGCCATATAGCGATTGTTATTTCTGTCCGTCAGTCGGTCTGTCGGTCTGTCGGTCCCGGTTTTGCTAGTTCGGGTACTTCCAGATAAGCTAGGACGATGAAACTTGGCAGGCATATCAGGAACTGGACCAGATTAAATTAGAAATTGTCGTTTCCTCGATCCGACCATCTGGAGGGGAGTGGAGGGAGGGGGAATCCGGAAAAAATAGGAAAAATGAAATATTTTTAGCTTACGAACGGGTGATCGGATCTTAATGAAACTTGATATATGGAAGGACTTCGTGTCTCAGACCCTCCATTTTAAATCCAGACCGGATCCGGTGACACTGGGGGGAGTTGGAGGGGGAAATCGGAAATCTTGGAAAACACTTAGAGTGAAGGAATCCGGATGAAACTTGGTGGAAAGAACAAGCAGAAGTCCTAGATACGTGATGGATATAACCGGAACGGATCCGCTCACTTTGGGGGAGTTGGGGGGGGGGGGGGAGAAGTCCGAATTTTTAGTGATCCCACGAGTTTGGTGCTTCCTGATGTGCTGGGACGCTGAAAATTGGCAGGCACGTCAGGGACCCGACCAGATTAAATGGGAAATAGTCATTTCCCCGATCCGACCATCTGGGAGGGGGAGTGGAGGGAGGGGGAAGCCAAAATGTGTGGTATTTTTATCTTGCGAACGAGTCATCGGATCTTGATGAAATTTTATATTTAGGATGACCTCGTGTCTCAGACGTCCCACTATAAATCCGGACCGGATCCGATGACACTGGGGGGAGTTGGAGGAGGGAACCGGAAATCTTGAGAAACGCTTAGAGTGGAGGGATCGGGATGAAACTTGGTGGGAAGAACAAGCACAAGTCCTAGATACGTCATTGATATAAGCGGACCAGATCCGGGCACTCTGGGGGAGTTGGGGGGGGGGGCCGGATTTCTAGCGATCCCGCGAGTTCGGCATACTTCCTTATGTGCTAGGGCGATGAAACTTGGCAGGTATGTCAGGGACCCGAACAGGTTCACCTGAGAACAGCCGTTTCTCCAATCCGACCATACTGGGGGGAGTGGATGGATGGGGAGTCCGGAATCTAGTGGCGTGTATAACTTTTGAACGGGTGATCGGATCTTGATGAAATTTTATATTTAGGATGACCTCGTGTTTCAGACGTCCCACTATAAATCCGGACCGGATCCGATGACATTGGGGGGAGTTGGAGGAGGGAACCGGAAATCTTGAGAAACGCTTAGAGTGGAGGGATCGGGATGAAACTTGGTGGAAGAACAAGCACAAGTCCTAGATACGTCATTGATATAAGCGGACCAGATCCGGGCACTCTGGGGGAGTTGGGGGGGGGTCCGGATTTCTAGCGATCCCGCAAGTTCGGCATACTTCCTGATGTGCTAGGGCCATGAAACTTGGCAGGTATGTCAGGGACCCGAACAGGTTCACTTGAGAACAGCCGTTTCCCCGATCCGACCATAGTGGGGGGAGTGGATGGATGGGGAGTCCGGAATCTAGTGGCGTGTGTAACTTTTGAACGGGTGATCGGATTTGAATGAAACTTGTATGGTGGGAAGAGCTATCGCCTCGGATTATCACTGTTAAGTCCGGGTCGGGTCGGGTTATACCTGTGGGGATGGGGGGGGGGACCCGAAAACTCAAGAAACGCTTAAAGCAGAGGGATTGGGACGGAATTTAATGGAGAGAACAAGCATTAGGCCTAGATCCGAATTTGACGGAGCCAGATCGTTTCGGGGCTCTGTGGGGGGGGGGGGTAGAGGGGGTTTCCTGGAATACTGGTAGTCGGGGGTTAGAATAGTTCCAGAAGTACTAAGACAATGAAACTTTGCAGGCATATTAGCGACCCGACATAATTGACTTATTTATTTAAACTAGGATACGACCAACTAGGGTCAAACAAATGGGTGATAAGAGTCGATGGCCTCGACATGTAAAAGATGCGTTCGAACAAATGCGACCACGGTTGGGGGAATTGGGGGGGGGGACTTTTGACATGCACAAAAACCAAACGAATGGCCCGAATGAGATGCAAGTTCGACAGTGCCGAGTTTATGCGGCCTAGATTTGTTCTTTGGCGTCCGGGCCGGATGCGGCCAAGGTAGGGGGGAGGGGGGTACTGGAAACTTACAGATAGGCTATGCTCCAATTTCAGTGAAACTTGATGGACAGGAAGAGGGAATTAGGAGATATGACGTTTATGTTTTCAAGTCCTGTTCGGCCGCAGTGGCGGGAATTGGAGGGAGATTGCCGGAAACTTTGAGGCTCGCATAGGAGTCAAACGAGTGCATCAGTTTAAATGAAACATAGAACTTAGAGAGAGCATATACCCTAGATGACATATTTTGGGCAAGGATCCGGATCCGACAACGTTGGTGGGGGGAGGGGGTACCAGAATTTTCCAAAAATGCTCAGACTCGACCGAAACTTTAGCGGTGGTATAAAAGAAGATACTTTAGATGATCCATGTTTTAGTCCGAACCAGATTCGGCCACGGTAAGGTGAGATGGAGGGAGTACCGGAAATATTGTAGCACGTCTAGGGATCAAACTAGTGGATTTATTAGGCTGAAACTTGGAAGTTTGAACAGTCATGTGCATTTGATAATCGAGACGATGCCGGAACTGCTTAGAAGTGAGTGAAACAAACTATCCTACTTCTATTTCCAAACCGCATTTTTGGATGGCGGGTGTATTTTATCACGTTCTCATCTACTTTCTTGTACTGCCTACTCGTAACAAGTGCCATATGAGCTCGTAGCTCTTGTTCTGTATTTGGGTTGAATTATAGTTCCAATAAAATTCAGCTGACGTATCCATTTTCCACCATCAAATATGATTCGCAGTCAGCTTCGGCTGAACACCCGAGCTGTATACCTATTTATACTCTTTTTTTAGCCACAATCGACCCGCAAAACTGTTTGAGGAAGCACGGAAAAATGCCTTTCTAAACTGGCCCCTAGGTGGTTAACAAACGCAAGAACCTCTGTGTCCGGGTCTAGCTGCCAGGGACTCTATTCGACAAAAAAAATGTACTAACCTACAGTAGACAGAAAGCTTCGAACGGTATTCCCTCGTCTTCCATTCTGCTGGAACTTTCCTTTCGCGAATTTCTCGTACAAATCCAGCATAAACTGCGGTAACTCTCCCTTTTCATCCAGTCTAGACAGCTGTACACTGGCAAATACCGTCACAAACGCATAAATATAGAGTACCTTTCTCATTTTCACATCTTAAATTTCTGAATCGACCTTACTGTTTTCCCTACTGAAGCCTTACTGGACAACTTGACTCGAACAGACGCCGTAAGCTGGGCGGAGGAACTTATTTACTACAGGTCCGTAAGTACCTGTCAAGGTGTCACGACCATAGGGGACTATCTACGGAGCAGCGGGTACCAATCAATGCGGACTCGTGCGTCCGACAGAGTGATCAAAGGACAAATTAGGTCTCAGTTTTAATTACCGAAAATTACTGGGGTCTAGGAGGCAAAATTCTGTAAATGTGTATGAGAAATTCGTAATCTTAACGAAGGATGTACCGATTTTACATGTTTCATTGGTGTCGTTCTTCTAAACATAGCCTACTTATTCTTAATAGAACAACTGATGACCGTTTTGGAGTCAATTTACTATAATGCTGGAACAACGGTTATAAAACACAATCTACCTGACTCAAACCCAACATTCAATTTTCCTGCCACAGTCCCTTTTGACGATGCTCAAAACAACAAGAGCTGTAAGCTCATAGGGCACTTGCAAGCATACGTAGTAGGTAAGGGTATCAGCTAAGATTTGCACTTTATTGAGGCACAGACGATTATGAGCCTTTAGGATGCATGAAAATGTATGGTTTAGTTAAAAATACGCCATACACTTTGCGGTTACAATGTGCACCTTAAGGGGCCTAGGAATCTATTTTGTAAGCAAAAGCACCCGTACACAAATGATCATGGGCCCTTGGATCATGAAAGTGCATAATTTGCTTGAAAGTGTTTTTTTTTGCATTTTGCGGCTAATATGTGCACTTTAAGGGGACTAGAACTGAGTTTGTAAGCAAACTACTTGGGACATAGAGATCACGGGCCCTTGGGGGTCTTAAAAAAGTAGCCTATTGTTTCTTAAAAATATTTTTTTTCCACTTTGCGGTAAGATTGGTTGGAAAGTCATTTGTAAGCAAGACCTTAAAAAAGTAGCCTATCGTTTCTTAAAAAAAAAAAAAATCCACTTCGCGGTAAGAGTGGTTGGAAAGTCATTTGTAAGCAAGACCTTTGAGGCAGATATTCCTCAGCCCAAGCTGACTGCGAATCATATTGACAATGCAAAACTGATATGTCAGCTGAATTTTATTCAGATCGGCCCTTCTTGGCAATGGCCCTCTTCAGGCTCAAGCCGCTCAAGCTGGGAAATGAACTTGTGGAAAAACAATTAAAGAGTCTTCCTTAAATATGTGATTTTGCTGATAGAATTTGTCAGTGTTGTAAAGTACTTGAGTATACTCCCCAGTACTTCTATTTTTGGAATCCTAAAACGTAAGTGGAGGGATACCTATGACATCGCAAAAGTTGTCCGTCCGTCCGTCCGTCTGTAAGCACGATAACTCTCGAAGGGAATGAGATATTTTGATGAAACTTGGTGTGAGGATTTTTTGGGTCAAGGGTAAGGCCGAGATCGTAGATGGGCGTTGTAGCTCTATATTTGGGGGTAGGGGTTCAAATTAAGTGACAAACAAAATATTTTTAAACAGCTAATGTGATAGTCGATTATGGGGTAAGAAGACATTCTGAGCACGATGGTGAAAATAATTTTTTCGCCGGACAAGTAGTTCGTCTGAAATCCGGCAAAAACCGGAAAGTTTGTTAAAAGTAAAAGTTTTATTTGAAGTTGACTAAATGTTTGATTTAGGGGTAAGAAGACATGCTGAACATGACGGTGAAAACCATTTTCTCGCTCGACAAGTAGTTCGTCCGGAATCCGGCAAAAACCGGAATGTTGGTTCGTAGTAAAAGTTTCATTTGAAGTTGATTAAATGTTTGATTTAGGGGTAAGAAGACATGTTGAACACGATGGTCAAAACCATTTTCTCGCCAGACAACTAGTTCGCCTGGAATCCGGACAAAACCGAAAAATATCTTACAAGCAAAAGTTTTATCTGCAGTTGATCAGATGATAGATTTTGGGGTAAGAAGAGACGCTGAACCTGTATATGACAATCATTTTTTACCCGGATATATAATTAGTCCGAAATCCGGTTGTACCCGTATTTTTTTGTTAAGTCAAAGACACCTTTGGTCTTGTTTTACTTAAAGTTTCACCGAAAAGTGCGGAGATAGGACAATCTAATTACCCACCCTTTATTCGCTTAAAGGGACTTGGAAGACCCGATAAAAAAGCGTTACTTCCGTCGCTATTCACGAATAATGAACTTTCATATAGTGGAACTTCCCTGTCAGATTTGAGGTGCCCCTATGTGCTTGTACCTGTGTTGTTTGCTTGAAGAAACGAAAAATAAGCGTTCATGCAGTGAGTAACCTTCAGTGAGCAGATCACTGGCAAGTGAAAAGCCGCGTTTGTATTCAGATTCAAAATTTTCCACGTCATAGTGGAATTTTGCATTGTGAGGTCGGTCGTAGATATTCTGAGGTCACGCTAGACTAAATAGTGACAAATAAAACAATTCCTAAACACAATACAAATAACGCAGTGTGTTCAGTCACATGATACAGAAATAAGTTGGCTTTTCAGTTGAACTTTAAGAACGAGTACTGAGTACTTTATAAACTTTTTGGGATCCCAAAACGTAAGCGGAGGGATACCTATGACATCGCAAAGGTTTTCCGACCGTCCGTCCGTCTGTAAGCACGATAAATCTCGAAGGGAATGAGATATTTTGATGAAACTTGGTGTGAGGATTGCTGGGGTCAAGGGTAAGGCCAAGTTCGTAGATGTGCTCTGTAGCCCTACATTTTGGGGTGGGGAAGAGGTTTAGGGACAAACAAAATATTTTTAAACAGCTAATGTGATAGTAGATTAAAGGGTAAGGAAACATGCTGAACACGATGGTGAGTAAAAGTAAAAGTTTCATTTGAAGATGATTAAATGTTCAGTTTAAGGGTAAGAAGACATGCCGAACAAGATGGCGGAAACCATTTTCTCTCCGGACAACTAGTTCGCCTGGAGTCCGTCCAAAACCGGAAAATATGTTAAAAGCAAAAGTTGTATCTTAAGTTGATTTGATGACAGATTTGGGGGTAAGAAGAGACGCTGAGTCTGTATATGACAACCATTTTTTTTTTATCAGGACATATAATTGGTCCGGAATCCGGTTGCAACCGGATTTATTCTTTTTTAGTCAAAGTTTTATTTAAAGTTGATAAGATGCTCTTTATAGGGATAAGGAGATACGCTGGATTCGTTTCTGAATTATAGCCTACGTGAAAAATCTGAGAGTAGAAATATTTTATTTGTTGAAGCTAGATAATCATGAGGAAAGGAGGATCACCCCTGGAAACTGCAAGACGAAACTGTAAGATGAACTCAGTGACTATAAACCCGGCGTATTGACTTATAACTTCTAGACTCTTCTTTCATAGAATTTCGTCCTTTGCTACTATGCAATTAGTGGCAACTGCCGCCATACCATGCGCCAGAAAAAATCACTTCAAATATGCACCTATGGAATTTTCAGCGTGCCACAAAATGTAGAAGAAGTGTGAAATAATGATAAGTGTATCCGGAAGCACGTGTAGGTTTTTCCCTTGTTCGATCCAAATTTTGGGTGGAAAAGTAGTAATAGCCATGCTCGCTTTACCTCTTATTCGTAACATCGATGATGCAGACAAACTAGGACGGAAAAAGTTGGCATGGCCAAATTTTCAACACTGGCGCACGGTAACTTGAATCCATCTGAACGCCTCTAAGTCGTCTACTTGGTTTACGGGTAATTTTGCCTTTCTTCTCTTCCAAATTTTTGCGAGGGAAAGACCTGAAAAGGGAAGAGTAAATAGCTTAAGTTCAAGATTCTTACCTATATAATGCCAATGCAACCTACTTCCGTGAAAATAGTACTGTGAAGTAGTACAAAAAAGAAGCATTCAGTACTAACTGATGCTACTACATGCTTCTACTTCAAGGCTACCGTGTTACTGCATACTACTATATGCTACTATTAGCAAGACTGGATGCTACTATGGCAAGACAGGATGCTACTGGATACTACTACTTAAGATTGGACCAGTCTTGAGCAAATTAAATGATAGTATTCTTTGCTATTACATAGAATTACATGCAACTTTTTCGTAATACCATACTACTACGCAGGCTACAAGATGTGCTAGGACGATGAAACTTGGCAGGCATATCAAGGACCCGACCAAACTAACCTAGAAATAGCCACTTCCCCAATCTAACCATCGTGGGGGAGCGGAGGGAGGGGAAATCCTGGAACATTGAGGCATGCGTAGATTTCGAACGGCTGATCTGATCTGACTGAAAATTGATAAGTGGGAAGAACACATGCCTCACGCTACGTTTGACGTCCGGACCGGATCCTACAACTGTGTGGGGGTTGAGGGGGGTAGCCTACCGGAAATACCGTTACACGCTTAGAGTGGATGTACCGGGATGAATCTGGATGAAAAGAACAAGCACAGATCCTAGATACATCGTTGACATGACCGGATCGGATCTGGGCACTGTGAGGGGAGTTGGAGGGTGGGTCCCGGAATTCCGGTTATCACGGGTCATTTCCCGATCCAACCATCGGGGGTTACTTAAGTAAATAATCTGAGTAGGACTTGTACTCTACTTAAGTAATAAGGCCAAAGGTGTCGATGGGATCCCGAAAATCTAATATTTGATCCAGACAATTCGGTCTCGTCTTCGCCAGATCCAGTCTTCGCTAGGCTAATCATTAGAGAAAACCAAGTTCAGATACACCCCTATAAGGCATATCTATTTTGATTATACTGACCGAAACTTCCTGCTTTACTTCTGCCAAATTTCCGGTTTCAATCGAATTCTGAGCAAACTACTAGTCCAGCAACAAAAGAATATAATTTTTACAGATCCAATGTAAAAGTGAGGCAGATTGTAAAACCGGTTTACATTTTAAACTGCATCCAATGGCGTCGAAGATAAGTAGGCGAAATCGGTCAACAAAACAGAAAAACGTCCTTACAACTTAGTGTAAATATAGAACAGTCCTAGAAATTCAAAATTCCAGAACAAGGTAGGTCTGAGCGATTAGGGAAGAAGAGTACCATAAGCACAATTTATTTTTTAAGGTATCACGCCTAGACCTGATTCTACTATTGGTCTCTTTCACGGACAGATTTGCCCGGGTTTGTAAATCCAAGCAACATCGTTGCCCAATTATCATATACAATTTCTGGATAATTAACATTTGATAATAAAACGGACACACATTCCAATCAGGGACAAAGTTAGTCGCAGTCAATAAACAAGACCAAAGGTTTCGATGGGATCCCAAAAATTCAATATCTGATCCAGACAACTGGGTCTTGTCTTAGCCAGATCCAGTCTTCGCCAGACTCCTTGAACATTTTTACAATTAAAATTCAGAAACAGATTAAGGCCAAATAGCTAATCACCTGAGAAAACCAAGTTCAGATTTGGATTCAGCATGTGTGTTTACCCCTATAAGTCATATCTGTTTTGACGAAAACTTCCTGCCACTTCTGCCAATTTCCCGGTTCCGGCCGAACTCCAGAACTACTTGTCCGGCGAAAAAAGAAAGCTCAAACACGAAATCAGGGTATCTTCTTTCCCCAGTAATGAACATCTAATCAACTTCAAATAGAAATTTAGCTTATAACAAATTTTCCGATTCCTGCCGGATTCCGGTCGAACTATATGTCCGGGTAAAATATGATTGTCATACAGGGACTCAGCATCTCTTCTTACCCCTAAATCGCTTATCTAATCAACTAGAAATAAAACTTTGACTTCCAACAGATTTCCGGTTTTGGCCGGATTCCAGACGAACTACATGTCCGGGTAGAAAATTGTTTTCACATACGTGTTCAGCATGTCTTCTTGCCGTAGATCGAACATCTAATCAACTCCAAATAAAACTTTTAATTTTGACAAACTTTCCGGTTTGGGCCGGATTCCGGTCGAAGTACTTGTCCGTCGAGAAAATAGTTTTCACCATCGTCTTCAGCATGTCTTCCTACTTCTAAATCGAACATCTAATCAACTTCAAATAAAACTTTTACTTTCAACAAACTTTCCGGTTTGGGCCGGATTCCGGGCGAAATACTTGTCCGTTGAGAAAATAGATTTCAAAATCGTCTTCAGCATGTCTTCCTACCCCTTAAATCGAACATCTAATCAATTTCAAATAAAACTTTTACTTTCAACAAACTTTCCGGTTTGGGCCGGATTCCGGGCGAAATACTTGTCCGTCGAGAAAATAATTTTCACTATCGTCTTCAGCATATCTTCCTACCCCTAAATCGAACATCTAATCAACTTCAAATAAAACTTTTACTTTCAACAAACTTTCCGGTTTGGCCGGATTCCGGGCGAACTACTTGTCCGATGACAAAATAGTTTTCACCATCGTGTTCAGCATGTCTTCTTACCCCATAATCGACTATCGCATTAGCTGTTTCAAAATATTTTGTTTGTCCCTTAATTTGAATCCCCTCCCCCACCCCTAAATGTAGAGCTACAAAGCCCATCTACGAACTTGACTGGTCCGACGACCCAACAAACCCTCACACCAAGTTTCATCAAAATATCTCATTCCCTTCGAGAGTTATCGTGCTTACAGACGGACGGACGGACGGACAGACGGACAACTTTTGCGATGTCATAGGTATCCCTCCACTTACGTTTTGGGATCTCAAAAAGGCACTCGTTAGTAGTTATAGAATACCCTTGCTTTCACAATGGAAGTATTTGACCCCTCAACACTGAAGTGACTCGTAAAATCAATCAACATGTATCATAACAGCACCACACATTTGCAAATGTTGAGGAGACCCACGAAAATGGGATGAATGGACTAAACGCAAACTGCCTACTTACTAATCAACTGCCATTTGGCTGATTCACCTATTCTCGGTCAGGTTCGAGAATGACAGCTATGTAAATTGCTTCTGGTTCTCTCAAATGATGGGACATTACTGTCATATCAAGTGCATGTATTTGCCTTCTGACCGCATGAGCCATTTATCTGCCACTAGACTGGTTCCTTTGGGCAAAAAAAAAATGGTAAATACGATCGGTTGTCCAGTGCGACTCCAATTCCATATTTAAAACTACACAATTTACGGATTTGTTTAAGAAAACTAACTTTAAAGTTTATTTGATCGTTTAAAAAAGGCAAGGCTTTCAAAGCCAACAGGTGATGTCTGGCCATTATTCCAACTTGCTGTCAGTACTTCCCCTTTTGCTTGGTCGTACTATTTCATGTACTGCCATCCGCACAAAAATAAATACCGACGCAAGGAAGTTTTTGTAGATTTTGGTGACTTTTATGGGAGATGAATGCGGATGGACGAGAGTCTGCTATCTAGACAATTCCGCTTCAAAATACAAGAAACACCTATCGACTGACAGATTTGCATTGTATTATTATTATTATTATCATTATCAAGGCCGTATCCAGGGGGAGGGGGGAGACTAGGGGGTTGACCCCCCACCCCGAAACATACAAAAATAGTCATTTTTATTGGCTTTTCTGTCCGACCCGCAGGCAACCCCCCCCCCCGAAAGGCACCCCCCCCCCCCCAAATAAATTACTGGATACGGACCAGATCATTATTGTTATGCAGTCTCGGGGTTCTTTGTAATGTTTAAAGGGACTTTTCTTTGACAGTTTTCTTTGTCAATGGACTTGAATGAATTATTTATTTCTGGACTTAGCCTTACAGCATTTCACAACTATCACCTGTCCTTTTAGTCAGAAGTGATATTTATACCAACTTTAGGGTAAAAAGCTGTTTGGTCAACTTGTCGAGGGGTACCCTAGCACCTGCTGTACACTCTTTCCCGGCACCGGCTGACAACGGCCAAAACCATGCGGTGCCGGCCATAAATTCGGCGATTCATCTTTCAAATCCTTCTAAACCGGCTGGTTGTGTTCTAACACGTGGTAACCGTGGCCGACACTGGCCTGGAACCGGACACTTGCTGTACACTATAGTCTGGAGTGGGCAACCCCTCGCAACACGCTCTGTTGGTTCTTTTCGAGGTGAACGAGCCTCCTGGTTAAAGGATTCGGCATCCTAATTTTCTCGGAAAACCCGCTGTATGAACACTTTAACGAGTAAATCTATGCTTTAAGAACAAAATTCATAGGTGATACATAGGTATGCTTCAAAACTCGGCGAGAGGAGGAAATGGACAAAAGTAAGCAAACAACAAAAACAAACAACACTCTTACGAAGGCTTTCTATTGGTTGTTAAACTCTATTATGCCGCCCAAGCAAACAGATTTGGTACTTGACAGGCGCCTGGGCGACTTACGTCTCCAGACGAGCCGGCAAATCGAAACTTAGTTCATGGAACTACAGTCTAGATTAGAGATTTGTCTGCAATGTGCTTAAAATAAAATCTTATTGGTTAATGAATTTACAATTTTTACCGGATTTTGCTTGAAATATATGTTTGAAACCACATTAACTTGAAACGCTGCAAATTCGATGAATCCGAAAATTCGTGACGCTAATTTCTCAAACCCGTTCTCCCCATTGCATCCTTGAAGGGATAACTGGTGAGCCCCCGGTTCACCGACTGGAAAGTAACCATCCTCACCTCCGCAAGCAACTCATTAGGGTTGGACATCCCTATTGGTCGCAACAATCAAACCCCGACAACGTAACCCGAATCAATATTTAAGTTTCACTAACGCAAAATTTATAGTTCTTTTCACAGCCAGTAGTTAAATTTGTTTACTGAAAGTACCGGTAAGTAGACTAATATCCGGATTTAAGGCAAATATTTTCACCTTTTTATTATTATGAATTTATGAACCATCATGGTGCGCAACGTGCGCTTTGCAACTGCGCACAAAGTGGAGTAATTAAACAAGAAACAGAAAACGAGGTATTGTTAGCGGGCTTAGAATGGAACGTATCAGAATGTCTTAGAATGTCTCCAGGCTTAAGAATTAATGAAAACAATCCGGAAGTAGACTAAACTGACATTATAGACACGACAGGTCCTTTAAGACAGCTTGATTCTAATGTTCTTACAACATCTAATCCGTATATTTGTGTTGCGAGAGCAACACTTTGGTTTTGTCCTCGTTTTTTTTTTTTTTTTTTTTTTTTTTCCTATGACTCCGATTTCATTTTATTCCTGGTAACTGGGAAGGGTCTAACCTTTGCGGTTTTTACGGAAAGTGTGGACCTTAGGCCGGATCGATGAATATGACATTACATTTTGGAAAGCTCCGTAGAACTCTTGCCTGGGGCCAATAAGGATGGTTTTTGCTTGTCCTCGAGCCAGAGCCTACGGTTTGCGAAGTGAAGTGGAGTTGTATAGCCTATGTCGGAGAGGACCATCTCAAGTTGTGTAGCGAACCTTTCGTTTCATCAAACCATGTTTCTGCTTTCGAGTGGAAAGCTCCGTTCTAGCACGCTAGCAGGCAGGCACCAGTTTCAAATTGAAGATGGACTAAAATCTATAAGTGTTAAATATATGCGGCAGTTACCCGGCCCCACAGCCAACATATCTTCTTTGAGTGATAAATAGAAAAATCTACAGAGACAAAAAAGTGGCTTTTTCCCACGGGTCCGAAAGTGCTGACATCTATTGTTTCTGTCCGTGTCTGCGACGATTCCAGCTGAGTTTATAAATTTTTTTTTTGGCACTTGGGTTTGCGGTAGAGTAACGGTATCAGATGTGCCCCTTAAACTTTAAAAGTTCTCTCATTGCTAAAGAAACTAGAGCTTATCCTTTGCTCCTTTCTAAGTCGTGACGTTAGAAAGTTGGCCTACGGCAAAAAAGTCAACTTTTGAACTAAGACAGGTAGAATTTTTTCGACGGCAATCGATAGCCACTGATGAGCTGATCAAAGTATATGTCATCCATTTTTTGGTACAAAAATTCCTTCATGAGATACACCAGTTTGAAAATTTCAAAGGGGTTGACAACTTCAGTAGTAAGGTACATTGAAACCAAAAATAGGCGATAGCAGTTATGAGCCATGTAGGGGACTTTTAAGCAACAGTCGACTGTTAGCTCATAATCATCTTCGGTAATGAGGGCCTTGCAGCTTTTGCTAGTTGGTGTACCTGTTATTTGTTTCCGGTGTATTCGATGGTAAGAACAATTTGGTTCCATTTGTGTACGCGATTTCAGCTGAGTTTATCATTCGTTTTTTTGCACTTGGTTTTGCGGTAGAGAAATGGTATCAGATGTACCTCTTAAACTTTAGAAGTTCTCTCATTGCTAAAGAAACTAGAGCTTATCCTTTGCTCCTTTCTAAGTGGTGACGTTAGAAAGTTGGCCTACGGCAAAAAAGTCAACTTTTGAACTGAGACAGGTAGAATTTTTTTTTTCGACGGCAATCGATAGCCGCTGATGAGCTGATCAAAGTATATGTCATCCATTTTTTGGTACACAAATTCCTTCATGAGATACACCAGTTTGAAAGTTTCAAGGGGTTGACAACTTCAGTAGTAAGATACACACTGAAACCAAAAATAGGTGATACCAGTTGTGAGACATGTAGGGGACTTGTACGCGGCAGTCGAGTGTTAGCTCATAATCATCTTCGGCAATGAGGGGTTTGCAGCTTTCGCTAGTTGGCGTACCTGTCATTTGATGGTAAGAACAATTAGGTTCCCAATTGTAAGACATGCAAGGGACTTGTCAGTAATAATAGGCTGTTATGCTACAAAAATCTTCAGCGATGAGGGGTTTGCAACTTTTGCTAGCCTGTGTACCCATTATTTTTATCCGGTGAACTTGATGTCTATCGCGGGAAAGGGACTTGTCAGTAGAATCGGTGCACGAGGGGCTAGAAATTTGTGCAAATTGTTGCACATTGTATTCGATTTATATAAAACTGACGGTAAGAAAGTTTGTATCGATGGTCTCTCGCTGTATCCTAGGATTTACTGTTTTCGCAACGGGTACAAACGATAATGTAAAACAAGGTAGTTTCGTAATAATTAATAGTGTCATCTATGGTATTTTAATCCTGAAAAGTTACGGATAGCTTTATAATACCGACTAGATTATATAGGATATTGTTCCAAGTTTTCATCCGTCTACGATTGTCGATGTCTACGATTGAAAAGGATAAAGTTCAACTGACTGCAAAGTCAATTTAGTCCCTTTTTCCGATATTCTTTTGTTGTGGTTAGGGCAATCGATGCCCTTGATGAGCTGATCAAAGTATATGTCATCCATTTTTTTGAACAAAAATCCTTCATGAGATAAACCAGTTTGAAAGTTTCAAGGAGTTGACAACTTCAGGAGTAAGGTACACACTGAAACCAAAAATAGGCGATACCAGTTGTGAGACATGTAAGGGACTTGTAAGCAACAGTCGACTGTAAGCAACAGTCGACTGTTAGCTCATAATCATCTTCGGCAATGAGGAGTTTGCAGCTTTTGCTAGTTGGTATACCTATTATTTGTATCAGGTGTATAAGATGGTAAGAACAATTTTGTTCCCAAAAAGCCAAAACGGCTTTTATGCTATAATCATCTTCAGCGATGAGGGGTTTGCAACTTTTAATAGCTGGTGTATCCATTATCTGTTCCGATGAATTTGATGTCAATCACGGGAGAGGGACTTGTAAGTAAGAATCGGTTCACGAGGGGCTAGAAATTTTTGAAAATTGGTGCAAATTGTATTCGATATCTGTAAATATGACGGTAAGAAAGTTTGTATCGATGGTCTATCGCTATAACCGAGGATTAACTGTTTACACAACGGGTACAAACGATACGGTAATCTAAAACAATAAGGTAGTTTTGTAATAATTAATAGTGTCATCTATGGTATTTTAATCCTGAAACGTTACGGATAGCTTTATTATACCAACTAGATTATATAAGATATTGTTCCAAGTTTTCATCCGTCACGATATCTACGATTGAAAAGGATAAAGTTCAACTGACCGCCAAGTCAATTTAATCCCTTCTTCCGATATTGTTTTGTTGTTGGTTTTACAACGCCAAAGAACAGCTTTTGATCATGTGATTATTCTTTTTAGAACATACCGTTTTAAAAGTTTCGATAAGTTCACAATTTCAGCATTTAACCGACAGCGAAGAAACAAAACCAAAGTGTTGCTCTCGCAACACTTTAGTCGGCGAAGCCGGACAAAGGTTGCCGCAACACTTCACGTTGCCCCGGCAACGTAGGTCTATTTTTTATTCGCTGACGATGACGAAGGGCCGCTGAAAAAAAAAAGTTTAGTCCATAGGAGGGTGCTACTTCGTCCATTCGGCGATCCGAGACGATCATACACAAATCCTCATTTGTAGAAAGAACAAATAATCAGATAGAACCTCTGTCTTTGGTACCATGCAGTGACTATGAATGCCCCGACAAAACTGAGCGGACCTAGAGGTATTTACTGTAGCCTTTTGCCCGTGTACTCTACTTTTATCTTCGCCGTTGCTCATCGCAGAGAAATAAAATGCAGGAGGCGTACTCCGCACGCTGTCCCGCTTTTGCGCGCTGACCCGCTTTTGCGCGCTGACCCGCTTTTGCGCGCTGACCCGCTTTTGCGCGCTGACCCGCTTTTGCGCGCGGCCAAAGAACCAATCAGCTCTGTTTTCGACTTTCCCACAAAGTGGTTTTACAGCTATATAGCTAATTATAGAGGGAACGAAAGGTGATGTGGCACGAAACTACCAACCTCCGCTTGTTCACAGCGGAAAAAGGTACGGGGAAATCTACTGAACTGAAAATTTAAAATGAAAAAGCACTGTAACTCATGCGCTGCTCCGGCGCTGGAGGATCTTTCTTACTTTTTCCCCACCCGAGGTTGTTCAGGGTCTTTCCAACGATGTAGCACATCATTGCTAATAGTTGCGTTTTCGCAGATACCATGGTATCTGATACCACGGTAAAAAGACATTTTTGCAGTTATCGTGGTATCTGGCCAGTTGCCGTAGACTCTGATATTCAAATACAAAAATCCAACCGTGGTAACTGATCATGGTATCTGAAAAAGTCATCTGACTTCAGGGGCTTCACTAGCCAGAACTCGAGGAGGGGGTGGGGGGGGGGCAGGACGCCTGCTTTTCGTCTCATATGTGATAATAAAACTCGTTATAACTGCTGGCGTTGAAGATTTGTATCACCGAGCTCCGACGCGGTTTGAAGGGCTCGGGCGTAGGAGGTGAGTAACTTAAAATATACTGCTGGCAGATGTCCGGAAGGCCCAAGAGTCAAACCAGTTAGAAACAATAGCCAAAATAGAACAGCACTAAATCCCCCAAAACTGTATATCAGACAGAACGACAATGAGCGTCGCAGGCGAAATTTTTTAAGTAGGCCATGACCTTTTTTGGGCAAAACTCTACTAAACTGCGACAAAATCTATATAGCTTTTAATGTGGCCCAAGCCCCGAAATTTCAGACCTAAAGTCCGAATGAAATGACGCGACTTTCCAGTAAATAGAGCCTACTATGAAAGGCGCCGCAGGCAAATTCTGTGGAATCCTGTATGATCAGGCCGCCTTTTCGGATCCCAAATGAAGGTAAGGGCCACTCAGCAGGATCTGCCCATATGTCTTTGTTCACGATATGAGACATTTAGGTGGAAGTTGGATAATGTGCTTCAGTTCGAGCCTTTCCAAAAAAGAAGTACTGATCATCCAGAACAAGACCAAAGGTTTCGATGGGATCCAAAAAATTCAATATCTGATCCAGACAACCGGGTCTTGTCTTAGCCAGATCCAGTCATCGCCAGACTCCTTGAACATTTTTACAATTAAAATTCAGAAACAGATTAAGGCCAATCTGAGAAAACCAAGTTCAGATATGGATTCAGTATGCGTGTTTACCCCTAAGTCATATCTGTTTTGACGAAAACTTCCTGCCACTTCTGCCAATTTCCTGGTTTCGGCCGAACTCCAGAACTACTTGTCCGGCGAAAAAAGAAAGCTCAAAAACAAACTCAGGGTATCTTCTTTCCCCAATAATGAACATCTAATCAACTTCAAATAAAAATTTAACTTATAACAAATTTTCCGGATTCCGGTCGAACTACATTTCCGGGTAAAGTATGATTGTCAAACACGGATTCAGCATCTCTTCTTACCCTTAAATCGGTTATCTAATCAACTAGAAATAAAACTTAAGCTTCTAACAATTTTCCGGTTTTGGCCTGATTCGGGGGGAACTACATGTCCAGGTAGAAATTTTTTTCACATAATTGTTCAGCATGTCTTCTTGCCCTAAATCGAACATCCAATCAACTCCAAATAAAACTTTTAATTTTAACAAGCTTTCCGGTTTGGGCCGGATTCCGGGCGAACTACTTGTCCGTCGAGAAAATGGTTTTCACCATCGTCCTCAGCATGTCTTCCTACCCCTAAATCGGACATTTAATCAACTTCAAATAAAATTTTTACTTTTAACAAACTTTCCGGTTTTGGCCGGATTCCGGGTGAACTACTTGTCCGATGACAAAATGGTTTTCACCATCGTGTTCAGCATGTCTTCTTACCCCATTATCGACTATCAAATTAGCTGTTTCAAAATATTTTGTTTGCCCCTTAATTTGAACCCCCTCCCCCACCCCTAAATATAGGGCTAAAAATCCCATCTACGAACTTGACTGGTCCGACGACCCAGCGAATACTCACACCAAGTTTCATCAAAATATCTCATTCCCTTCGAGAGTTATCGTGCTTACAGACGGACAGACGGACGGACGGACACCTTTTGCGATGGCACTTACGTTTTGGGATCCCAGAAACAAGACCAAAGGTTTCGATGGGATCCCAAAAATTTTAATATTTGCTCCGACAATTCGGTCTTGTAGATATTCGGTCTTCAACAGACTTCTTAAGTATTTTTACTTTTAACATTTAAAAACAGGTTAAGGCCAATGGTAATAATCGGAGAAGACCAAGTTCGTATTTGATAGTGCAAACCGGATACGCCAGCTGGATTTCAACAAGTTCAGATATATTCAGATATCCGTTTTGCGCTGTCAAATATTCAAATATGGATTCAGCATATGATTTACCCTATAGTCTACGTCGTATCTCCTTCCTTCCCTACTACTGACCAACTTCAGGTTTCGACCGGATTCCCGACAAACTACTTGTCTGGCAAAAACTAAAGCTCAAAAACGAATTCGGCATGTCTCCTTACCCCTACATCCAACCTCTAATCAACTTCAAATTAAAATTTTACTTTTAACAAATTTTCCGGTTTCAGCCGGATTCCAAGCGATCTATACATCCGCTGAGAAAATGATTGTCATATGCGAATTCAGCATGTCTTCTTACCTGCAAATCGAACATCTTATCAAATTTAAATAAAACTTTGACTTTTAACAGATTCTCCGGTTTTGCCCGGATTCCGGCCGAAGTATTTGTCCAGCGAGAAAATAAATTTCATATTCGGACTCAGCACGTTTCCTCGTTCCTAAATCGAACCTCTAACCAATTTCACATTAAACTTTTACTTTTCACAAAGTTTCCGGTTTTTGCCAGATTCCGGGTGAACTAAGGTCCGGCGAGAAAATAAAAATCATATTCGAATTCAGCATGTCTCCTTACCCCTAAATCAACTATCTCAGTTTTGACCCAAAGGATCCTCCCACCAAGTTTCATCAAAATATCTCTATCCCTTCGAGAGTTATCGTGCGGACAGACGGACGGACGGATAACTTTTGCGATGTCATAGGTATCCCTCCACTTACGTTTTGGGATCCCAAAAACTGAAATGGAGTTGACTTGTTCTGAATTTAGACTTCAAACACAAAATGACGTGTTGCAATAATCAGACCCGTCATTTAGTCTTCTCTCATTGGTCACGCACGAAGCTGATTAATTTTTTAACGTCGGACTGGAGAAAAATTCCTTTCCTTAAATGCTTTTCTGCTAAAGTACAAAGGATCTTTACAAGAAACTAAGACATTATTGGTGCTGCAGGGAGAAATTCAAGATTTGTTTTCTGTCGGTCATGGAAGTTTAGATCTAACAATGATCCTTTTCATTCTGACAAAATATGATTAAAAAAACTTTTTGTATCTGAACGACTAGAAATAGCCTGCCTCTCGAAACATGCGACTGAGAATGCAATTCCTTAAGTTTCAGACGCTCGAGAACCCAGAACAGCCGACGCCTTAATAACTAGCCTTACTGAATTTTCCGGGCGCATTTTCCAAAGCTGACGAGTATAAAAAAGAAATAAGAATACAACACGGCCAAAAAATACCATTAAACGTGGCCCAAAACGTGCACAATCGAATACTCAACAAATTTTGAGAAAAACAAATAAAAAAGAACATACCATACTAACAGATACAATCTATTTCAAACCTTGACCCCGGTTATGCTCTAGGCTACCAAGCTTAATCATGAACTTTGTGTGTTTCTGCTTCAGGATTTCAACCGGATTTTTCATATTATAATCTTTCATCATCAAAGAAGAAGATTCAAATTTCGAGAAACGACATAAGAATTTCCCAAATTTAAAAAAAGTTGTTTTCAGGGACGTTAAATTACCTTTAGAAAAATATGGCAAAAAAGGAGAACCCAGTAAAACATGTGATAAAACTACACAATTAAAAATCTTTACCAGTCGCTTTTTAGACAGATAATCTCTTAGGCAAACAATACCACCAAAACTTCTCGCAATTCTTTTTTCTAGATCAGCTATTATCAAAGAACGAGTTAGTACCATTTGCGAACTAATAGGCAAACCTAAGTATTTTAGAGAAAAAAACTGGTTTCAAAATAAAATCATCAATCTTAATAAAAATAGACTACACTAAATCAGAAAAATTTATACTCAAAACAAGAAGCTGGCATTTATGCGGAGACAAAAGCAATCCGTGGGTTTTAAAGGACACCTGAATGAAGAGTACCAAGTATCATCCCTATCTGTATGACGTCCGTTAACATTGCCTGCAGAAAACACAATCCAAATACGAAATACCGTTTCCAAGCTATGAATTTTGCTCCACTTTGCATCTGTCCTTATTCCATTCCAGTACCGAGCAATTTTAGAAATGAACAAATGTCTCCAATCAACCCTTCTTCTGGAATATTTTTTAACTAGATAAGCCCAAACGTATATCTAGTAGAAATTCCAATACGATCCGGCCAGCGCTGTACAAGATTTGAATGAATTGCGCTTTTTGATTTGGAGTCTGCATGTACAAACCTCCGAAACAACCATCCCTATTTTGAAAACGTTACGCTCAGGAGAAGAATGCTCTCCGTGTCCATATCTGTAAATGCATTCTCCATGGTGTATTCAAGTATGGTTTCATTGTTCAGGTGTCCTTTAAAAACTTGGCAAACATAATCAACATTAATTTGAAGGGATTTCAAAGACCGGCTTCTTAAAAGAATATCATCAGCATAAGCAACCCATGACAGAAACGATCTAGAATTAAAAAGAAAAGAAATAGGGATATTATATAAACATGCAGCTAAAGTAAAAATCGTCGGTGACAGAATTCCACCTTGCCACAGACCCCTATTTAAAACAACATTAAAATCAGAAAATTCTCCTTTCCATGCAACTCGGAAAATGTTTCCATGCAAACAAGAAAAATCAATACCAAATGATTTCAATAAATTCTCTCACAAAGTTCGTGATAACTACCGAATACTGGCAATTATACTGAATCCCGATGATTATATCGAAGAGATTTGTACCGATAGCCTATTTAGGAATCTGTATAACCACCGAATTTCCGTAAATCGAATACTTCTGCTATCGAAAAAATACCGAACAATTTTAGTCAAATTTTTGGCCTTCGACCCAAACTTTTACCGAATCTCAGACAGGTGGGGGGGGGGGGGGGGTCGCTGCACCCCCCTCCTTGCGACGCCCCTGCCTGTAAGAACAGTGATAAATAAGCTGATCCAACGACCAGAAAAAGGCAGTGTGCCCCGAAAGAAATTCTTGAAGCTTGAAGGCCATGAGTAGTATAATAGTAGGCTCCCACTCCACCCTCCCCCCAATTTCAAAACCCCATTTTAACATCAATTTCTTAAATTTTAACATCCTTTTTACCAAATTATCCCCCTTTTTAAGAACATTTTTATTTTCTTACTTCCAAAATAAAGGATACAAGAAATGAGAATATTACCCTTTACTACATATAAAATACTACAATATACACTACTTCTTTTTATTCAAATATTACTGAGTAAACAGTTCTAAATCCACATATGTTTCTTTGCTTTTGTTTTCGCGTACAATCGGTTGCAAAACCAGATTTTTCTTTAAAAGTAATTCGTTAGCAATGGCATTATATTTCTGTGTTATAAACAAATCACAGGGTTTGTCATTATGATTAATGACGACAACCAACTTATCACCATATTTTGTCTTAGCGATTCTCATTTTAACGATAGCATATTTCAGTCCTAGAACTAGTTCTTCTTTCCTGATTGTCTCATTGTATTTATTCATTCTGATTGTATTCAAGACTTCCTTTGTGGACTCCATTTATTAGGGGATGATTTTATTAAATAAAAATCCAGACTCACAAACTCACATACATATTTTTATTGATAATATCTAATGTAGCTTTTCTTTCATAATATATAACACAGTAAACATTATATGGTACGGGTTGATTATCGTTCAACGTTAAACTTATTTCAATATCAGCAGTTGTTCCATTATAAATATTTGACTCGTGTTTGGTAAAATCGAAACAGAATAGTGGATATACTTCTTTAAATTCTTCTATACTAACAACACTACCAGTATCAAATGCTAATTGTTTATAACCCAAATGTATGAACCTATTGTAAAGATTTGAGTATTTACATTTATCATCGCTAAAATCACATTGGTTCTTCAGGATATTTATCCCCATTAATTCTAAGTTCTATGTCTGTTAAATTCATATGATCAAACACCATATTATTCATTAATTGATTGTTATGCTTTTCATTTTTCTGTAGCATCACAACTACTTTTGTTGGATTGTTTCTCTCAGAAATAACTTTCCAAGTGTGCTCCTTATTCTGACTAACATCGCTTTTATAAGTATTACATGCTTCCCACATCAGATTATGCTTTTTATCCTTAGCAAGACCCTTTTCTAAGTTACTCATCATTTCAATACTAGGAGCTACAATAGGGATCTTCCAGGATAAATACTCGATGACTACTTTGAAATTAGTATTTCCATTTCTTATAATCATGTTGTTATCATCATTTCTTCTTAGAAATATTTTATGCGATGCACCTCTGAAGAATCGTTTGTTTCCTTTCAAAAATCCAAACAATTCTGATAATGGTAAATACATATTTACTAATTTACTGCTCTTTGTTCTGTTATATCTTTTTTCAAATCCTTTATTATAATTATCATTATTGGTCAACCTGACTGTTCCAGCCCCTGCAGTAAACGAAGCAATTACAGGATTGATTTCTTTCCCTTGATTATAATCTTTATACCAGAAATGATTTCTTGCAGCACTTCTAGAATAATCATCAGAGTATTCAATCAACTTTGTAACGGTAGTTGTAATACCAACATGATTAATTTTTTCAACCGATTCATCGTTTATTACATACTCAGCGGTACTGAATAAATTAAATCCATTATTCGTTAAAGTAGCAACATCGGTTGCAGCTATAGGAGTCCCATCTTCGTTTACTATTCTTACACTGACATCAAGATAACTTTCACTTGGATAAAACCAAGAATCTAATTTCTTTGTTATGAATTCAAACTCTGATTTATTAGATACATTCACATCTGTTTCTCGAATTTCTTTAAATTCATATTTAACCACTGTATCATCCACAAGCGGGTCATCAAAAATGTTCCATTGCGGACTGATAACTTTATTTACTGCCATTTATATAGGAAAGAAATTATTAAATAAAACTTATTTCAGAATCTTTAATCCATTTCCAGTCATTAACGTTTTGATCAAGTCCTGACTTCTTTGATTTAAAATCCTTTTATTTGTACCGATAAGATCCTTCATCGATTTTTTGTTTCCAATTACATCAATGAGTTCCTTCTTGTTTACATCGATCAGATCTTTCCCATATTCTATTGCTCTGTTTTTCAACAACTCAAATCTCGGTTTAATAATATTATTATACATTGACATAGCCCCATCTTTTATTTGTTTTGCTGACGTTTGAAATAACTGGGAATTAACAATGTTTTTGAATACACTACCGATTCCACTTCCATACTGCTTTTTATAAGGTAATCGCTTATTATTAATCAACATTTATAGGTAAATAATTTTATTTCACTAATCAATAAGCTTTTCTTAAATGCAGCACGTATCCAACGTTATCACCATTCAAATCGATAGGTCTTCCCAACTGATCAGTAATTGTCATTCTCAAGGAGTAAATAAAGTCTTTTGTATTAATAGGAAGGTAGATTAATTGTCTAGGATACTCAACAATTTGACAACCCGGTTCTGTATTAGGAACAAATGTCCAAATGACATCTGATTTACTTTTGTTTACGATAGAAGTGTTTACGAGAGAGCAGTGAATTTGAATTTTATCAACGCTTCTTGTTATATTCGGAAGCTTTGTACCTTCATTGATTTTCTTAGATATTTCACTATCCTTCTCAAATCCTAAAATCTGACACAAGTCACTATTAAATCTAAACACATATTTTTCTTGTAATAGTATGACAAATCTCATAGATGCTGGATTGGATGAAATTACAATAGGACATTTATCTTTTGGGGTATCAAAATACTGACACAAAAAATAATTCAAACAATCATCGTTATACATCCCATTAGGAATAGTAACATTCATCCACCCCCCCCTCTTCATCTTTCCTGTATTGAAATGTATTATTTCCAAATTTATCACTTATATTATGCCATGAATACCACAAAGTACACTGATTCAAACCTATTTCATAATCCCAATTACGATTCAATTCGATTGGTTGACTAAATGTTATATCAATGATACTTTCATTACCTTCAATGTTTAACAACACCATTTATTAGAAATATTTTGTATATATTGAATTGTAATATCTCTTTGTAAGAAATTTATTTCGCATTAACGAATCCAAAATATCAATAGCTTCATTTCTCACCTCATCAGATGTATTTCCGTTTACTCTGCTACCTATCAAAGTGTATAATTTTGAAATCATTTCATCACAATTCATAAATATTCCAGTTCCTTGTTGTTTGATAAAGGGTCTACTAGATTGAATTTTTTTTAATCTATCCTTATAGTCTTGTATAAATAAAATAATTTTATCATACTTATTCGAATTACTTTTACTTTTCAAACCACCATAACTTTGACTTATAGGTGTTAATTCAGCCAAAGCATCTTCTATATTCTCTGGGTTATCAAAATAAAAATGAGGCATCTCAAAATATTCTCCTTCATATCTTGTATGATTATCTCTATATTTCACATTAAGTGCTTTTAATAAATCTTTATCAACACGTTGATTCATATCAACAATTATATTTGTTGGTAAATCTGGAGATGCTTCTAAAGCGGTTGACTGCATTTCTACCTCTGAAACTGGAAGCTGATATGGTTGATTCGTTTCACCTATCTGGAGAAGCCTTGTTCTTGAACTATCATCACCTTCCTGTAGTTTATTTATGATCATTTCAGTGTTTTCTTGTAATTTTTTGATGGTATCTTTAGTGTTTTCTTTTTGTGCTATAATAACTGGAGCGTTTAATTCTGAAGCATATTCCCGAAATCCTGCCTTCTCCATCTCATTTTGTTGAACCTTGCTTCTCTGAATTTCTCTGTTCTTCACTCTATCCGATAACATATCACTCAAGCGTCTTGAATCCATTTATATACAAGTAATTTTATTTCATAATAAATTTTGAAAGTTCTTTTTCATAAAACCCTCCTTGAATTAATTCCCCACTTTTGTCAGATATTTCATAAGTAATGGGAATGGTAGGTCTGATGGTTGCTATCTGAAATACTTCATCCGTATAATTAGGTAAATATCCTTTATCAAAAACACTTTTTTCATTTTTAATTCTGACTAAATCCCCTACTTTGACTTTGTGACTCTGTGAGTTTCCTGTGATTTTGTAGTCATCTACTGGAGGAAACAAAGCATTGTAAACCTTTTTCTGATTTACCTTTTTACTAGCATCAACTGGTTTCATTTGTATTGAACGGTGGTACGAGTTATTATAATTACTCACAAATAAAGGTAAAATATCAATCCAATTAGTAGTGCTATTGTGAGTGAAATATTTCCATAACTTTTCTTTTAGCGTTCTCTTGAATCGTTCTACAATTTGCGCTTTCAATTCGCTTTCAGATGCAAACCAGTGTATACCGTTATTTTTCAAAAAAGTTTGAACATTTCTCATCACAAATTCTTTACCTTTATCAGTTTGTAGTTTCTTAGGAATTCTTTCTTTAAATATAACACTGAATGCTTTTATTATTTCAGCACCCGTTTTGTCTTTCAGAGCGATACGCCAAGCATATTTACTAAAGCAATCAATAACAGTTAAAATGTAATTTGTTTTATTATTTTCTTTTTTATATTTCTGCATGTCAACTAAATCAGCTTGCCATTGCTCATCAACATAGTGAACATACACTCGCCTCCTTTCAAAGTTATGATAGGAAGGTTTGTGTAACGTATACACATTCTCATTTTGCAACACATTTTTTATTTTATCCTTGGAAACCTTAACACCATTTTCTTTTAATTTTCTGTAAATATCATCCACACCTGAATAATTAGAATAATACGTCTTTAAAATATCTGTTTCTGCGTTGAGGTTTTTTTTAAAAAGCGATTTTTCATTGAACCACAGATAACGCAATTACCTTTCAGCATTGGAACATTATTTTTTTGTGACACTGCCTTAAACATTGATTCAGTGTCAGTGCTCTTTTTACATTTCATACAATAAATCTCCATTTATTAGAAAACAATTTTCTTAAACGAAAAGCTACCAACCCTTCATTTTCCGCTGGATGTATGAAATGTAGTGAAAACCACAGTTTAATTCATCTATATTTTGAACAGCAAGATTTTCATAAGCTATTTTTTTCTTTGAAGTTTTTAGATATTTAACTATTTCTGTTCCTGGAGGAATACCGAAAGAATCGAAAAATTCGATATAGGGGGATTCAGGTAGATTACAATAGGCAACCCAATGTGTTCCAGGCATTCCACGTTTGTCATAGTTGATTACACCACACTCCGAATCGTTTATATGTTTGGGTAGCGTATCTAAAGAGAAAACACCTCGAAACTGTGGTATACTCCCTAATGCATCCATAATATCAAAATTAGTTAGAGGTCCTACTTTACTTTTGCTTCTTTTTTGATGTCCCCGTTTTTTGGCTTCTTAGGTCTACCACGTACCCCATGACCGACAACTTTTTGCGTTCCAGGAAGTGTCAGCGCGCCACCTGTGGTATCCTCCTTCCTAGGTCTTCCACGTCCCATAACTTTTTGTGTTCCAGGAAGTGTAAGCGCCCCACCTGTGTTGGTTATGTTATCCACCAATTTCTTACCAGCGAATGTACCCAAAGCAGCAGCTCCGCTTGTTAAAGCTGCCTTACCAAGGGCTACAGCTAACGGTATTAAGAATGGAAGTAATCCTCCTTCTTGAATCGCTTCTCTCATCTGCTTGTATGATACATCTATGTCACAACCCTTATTATTCATTTTACATGTTTCAATTTTATCAATTTGTCGTTTACTTAAAAGTAACTTTACTGGTTCTCGTTCATTTTGTCTACTGTGACTAACACGTATCTGACATTTTTGTTTAGCACCAAAACATTTATTCAGCTTTCCTTTCTGAAGCTTTGATAAATAAACTGTATACTCAAATGTTTCAACCATTTATTAGAAAATTAATTTATCATATAAATTTTATTTCTTTAGTTTAGTTTTCATGAAGTCTTCTGTTTTCCTAACAAAATCTTGATCAACAGGTTTTTGCTCTAAAAGCCTTTTTCGTCCCATTTTCGTCAGTAACTTTCGATTCGTTACTAACCTTTTTTCCAACACTACCAAATTTATTCATTTATTATAGAAATAAATTATCCGGTAAATTTTTCAAAGTTTTTCCTGTACTTCAGGGTTTTATCTTTTGTTTTTAAATCTATGAAGAAAAAACCGTAGCCCTTGGTTGCAGTCTCGAATTGTTTGAGAAATTTTTCATTGTCTATACTGGATACATGGCTTTGTCTTATTAATTTTACTTCTTTTGGATTAGAACACTGAAAGAATGCAAAATAATTGCACTGGAGCCTTACCACCTTTGGCGTTTTATGATAGCTTTGAGACAAGTAAATAATTGAGGCATTTTTCTTTCTTCCTCTTATGAATAAATCTTCTATTTTCTTCTGGTCTTTTTCAGTGACAAAATCGTCAAAGATAATCAAGTTTTGGTACTCAGGGTCTAAGTCGTCAACATCGACAATATCATCACGATTGTTACTTACTGTTAAGACTTTCGATTTGCATTGTGACTCCAAAGTGGTTAAATTGGTTATAAGGTCTTGATATTTATCTTCTTCAAGATCTTTAGCATACAAGTATATTCGGTTGAAACAAAGATATTCATAAATTAAATTCAAAAGAAGGTTAGTTTTCCCTGTTCCAGAACTACCACAAATTAAGAGTCTGAATGGCCACTGAGGTGCAAGGTCGTGCTTATTCTGATAAGTGTTCTTTTCGCTAAAATCATACACTTTGATTGGTGCCTTTTCATTCATTTATTTAGGAAGAATTTTTCATTATAAGATTTACTTGAGTATTTTAAGTATATACTTGAAGTTTTGAAGTAGGAACTTGAATTTTTGAAGTAGGTACTTGAATTTTTTAAGTAGGTACTTGAATTTTTTAAGTAGTTACTTGAATTTTTGAAGTAGGTACTTGAATTTTTTAAGTAGGTACTTGAATTTTTGAAGTAGGTACTTGAATTTTTTAAGTAGGTACTTGAATTTATTAAGTAGGTACTTGAATTTTTTAAGTAGGTACTTGAATTTATTAAGTAGGTACTTGAATTTAATGTTTATAACCTAAAGGTAAAGTTTGTATTTTATCGCTTGTTACTATCCTTTTATCATCCTTAGGATCTAACGCTTTTTTATTCTGTTCTTCTAGAAACATATTGTGCTTGTATGATCTTAAAGCACAATGGACACTTCTAATGCTTTATTTTGTATTAAATGCTTCACAAATAAACATTTCCGACTTCCTTTAGAAGGCATTACGAAAATCGGCCGTTTTCTTGTTATCCCTTGTCTTTACCTCTCTGGGATTTCGGCGATCCAAATCTTAGGAGCTGGGATATCGTGGCAGGAAATTCAAAAACTCCCAGCAATGCTTGTTATGAAAGGATATATTTGAGATGTCACCAAAGTCAAGCAGGATATGCAGTTTACTTGATTGTTCTAGTGTTTCATCAGAAGTTCCATGTTTTAAAGGGTCTATTAGAAGTGTTTCTTTGTGGAATAGTGTTGTGAAGCTTGATTAACTTGCTTTATAAACTGTACCAGAATATGCAATAAGTTTATAAAAATAACATAGCTACAAAAAATCATTAAAAAACAAATAGCCTATTCAAGTCTGAATTATACAAGCTGGTTTATGCATAAAATAAAGATCTACTAAGGATTATAAGAAACATCACTTTTATCTTTGTCCAAGCTAGTAAATTGAGCATGTACTGGCCCAAAAAATTACGCTTTGAAATGTCACAGAGAAGAAGCTGTTGAAAAAGCCGCTGAGCTAGGGGGTAATCATTGCTCGTAGGTTGTTTCAGAGTGGGATTGGGGTAGTTTGGTGTGCCCATTGAACTTTAAGTTGTACTGGGTTATAGAAAGGTTTTCCGTTTTACCAAACAGTACATCCTTATAGTTTTGAATCGTAATTTTATCTTTAACTATATTGGTTTTTATTCCTTTTAGTTTTTTGCTAGCTTTTGAAGGGTCTTGGTTGTCCTTTAAATAAGCATATACTTTTGATCGTAATCCAACAAATTATGTCATAACCTGTCCACCTAATTCATCTTTCATCATTCCTATCACTTTCTTATTGACATTAGGAAACCTGTATGGATTATCTTTCGCATAATCAGATGTATCGAACCTCTCATTCAAATCCTGTTTGATATCTTGATAAAAATCTTCAGTTCTAATATCATATATGAAAGAATCAGTGTCCATATAACACAAATCAATTTTATCTCCATATTTAGGCTTCATATAATCATAATGGAATTCATACATCAATAACTTGGATAGTTCCAATACAGCAAAGCCGATATACATTGGTTTGTCTAATTTTATCTTTTCCTTTGACATTCTTGCTACTGAAAAGTTTTCACTGAATATTATTTCAGATTTAAAGTTGGGTTTCTTTATTATTTTTTCTCTTGTTGTATCATTCGTTATTATTTCCATATCCGCTCGCTTCCTTACGTTTTCCATGGTTTTTCCAAAGCAAGCATTATTCATAAGCTTAAAGAAGTCCTTTTCAAAGTCATTTGTACCCTTAGTTCTAAGTGCTGTGTTGTGGTCTATATATCCTTTTAAGTAAGCACTTTCAGTGAATCCTAGTATTCTGTGTACTCTTTTCAATATCAAGCCTTTTTGTAAATAAAATTCTAGGTTCCTGTGGTGAACTACATAGTTGGTTTTATCTATTACTGTGGTACATAGCTTACCGTTAAAGTGTTCGGGTGCTAATGGTACATCCTTGTGTAATCCGTGTAGTTCTTTTGGATATTCTAAATCTACCTCATATATAGCACCCACATCTTGTCTCACCGACTTAATCGTAATCACCGACTTGATATGACTTTTCAGATGGTTGTAATACTCGATTGATTCGTATTCATTCCTTTCTTTCAAATCATCCGGTATGGAAATGAATTGGAAATCATTCGCTGGTAAATCTTGTGACATTGCCCACCCATATAAATTATTTTTATCCAAATACACTAAATAATTAGATGGCTTATTCTTATTATAATCACTTGTATATTTATTATTTGCTTTTGCGTATCTTTTTATACATTGGGATACACCACCTCTTATTCCTTTTTCTATAAAGGTATACATGTCTTCCTTTGAGAATAACGGCAAGTCTACTTTCGAATGCTTTAGGAAAGCATCCCATGTTAGTCCAGGAGCTGAGAAGTAATGAAGTGGATCCAGATCATAATTATGTATACAAACGTTCCTGAAATTCTCCACAACATCTGATAGAATTAACACATCACTTTTTAGGTACAACTTGGTATAATCAAGTAAAGTTTCACAGTTAAATTGCTTCCATATAGATACCGCTCTTTTATAATCACTTTTGTCAATACCTTTCCCCGTCAACCTAGAATAAAAGCTTTCTATTGATGGTAACTTTGTACATTTCATTTTATCGAAACTATCTACGAATTCATAGGGATACACCCCTTTTTTAATTATTTCTTTGAATTCATCGTCATTTTTGAAGCTGTTAGATGTGAATTTGAAATTCTGTCTTAGATGATTACAAGGTACTTTGCCATCACATGTTGCTAAATTTGCTGATAGTTTGTCTAAAGATGAAGCCATAAATCTAATTGAATCTATAAACCGCATCTCATATTTTATTTCCATATCCGCTTTTGTAATACTTATTGATTTTGAGAATGAGATGAAACTTTCTGCACTTTCAAAAATTCCGTTATCAGGTATCAATTCTCTAACAAATAAATGAGAATCATATTTTGATAAATTATGTATCACTACCGGGATATGCCTAGGAATCCTGTATTTCATATTACATTCAGCATGAGCAAATCCCCTATCTTCTCCTGTCATGTGGTCGTGATCAAAGTGAGGATTTTCAGTAATTTCAGTTGTACAGATGTGACAAGTCTTATTCATTAGATTTTTCCATTTTTCGGTAATTTCTGCATTGGTATAAGTATGGTTTCTTTGTCTGCTTTCATATTTGTTTGCAATTTCTGTGGATACTTTTGTAACGGTTTTAACAAAATGTCCTGCAGCGTCTTCACCGAAATAATCGTAGTATTTGTTCTGGTTTGTATCAAAGGAACAGCATACCTGAAATCCGTAAGCAAATGGTTTCTGTTTGGCCACTTTTATTGTTTTCTTTCCGTTTACCTGATTGTATTCTTCGTTATAAGACTCAAAGTCTGCTATTATGCAATAAGGTACTTTCATTTGTTTTGCAATATTTTTATATTGTATACTTGAACCTTCAGGAGGCATTATTATATCAGGATCTTCGCAATTATTTTTACTTTCATGTTTTTCAAAGTGTTCTTCTTTTGTAAAATGCCTTCCGCAAAAAGTGCATAGGTATGTCTTTGTTTTATTTTTAGAGATTTGACTACCAACTAATCTGCTCAGATCCTTTACCAGTACATAATGATTATCGAAATATAATAAACTAATAACATGTTTAGCTGTTTTGCCATTGATTGTACTTTTTAGTATATGACTTCTGATAATTTTCTCTTTTTCAATTTGAAATAAACAAATCTTAATGTTGTATCTATTTTCAAATTTGTGTATATCTTTAGTATCCATTGGGAAGTTGGTAACCCCTTCGAAATCAAATTCGTTCTCATATTGTTTATATTTCGAAATTCTTTCCGGATGATCCTTAGCTGGATGTAGATTTGCTAAGATAGACCAAAGGAAACATTTCTGGTCGTTATTTTCAATATTCAAGCAAGCTCTTTTATTTTTTACGAAATCTGGCAGTATTTTAAGCGTTCCTCCCATGTAAGATTCTATTCGTGTCATCCTATAATCAATTCCTTCATACCGACTAAATTGTAGCCCAGATCGAGGGGTATTACTTAAAGAACTAAGTCTCTTGTTATTATCATCCAAATGATTATGAGTAAGAATGCTATTTTTATTTAAAATCCAAGAAGTACTGTTGTAATACACTACTACTTCTTCATCATTCTCCTGTCGATGGAAAATAATACGAGTTACAAACTGAACTCTATACTGATAAAGTTCATTCATTCTTCGTCTCAAATCTGCGAAAACAAAAGCAATAAGAGTATGTTCATCTCTTCCATTGCTTTCAACTGATACGTTTACAGTGTACAAATTCTCATTTTCCCTAGAGATAGTAGGTTGTTGTTCTTCTTCAGTTCTAAATAAATGATCAGGAATTAATTTTTCTTCTTTGATTTTTTTCTTATTTATGAAGAGAGTTGATAAACCAATGGGTTTCTGTCTACTGTTATCACGTCTTTCTGTTTGATCTCTTATGATATCTCTATTTTTCTGTACGGAATCTTTATGTTTGGTAATAATATTATTATAGTATTCTCCAACTCTTTTTAGTACTTCTTCTCGGTTTCCGCGAGTTGATAGGTTCTTGTTTTTCAGAAATTTCTTTAATTCACTCGTCTCATTTTCTTTGTTATCATTGTATTCTTGTTTTAGTTTTGTAATGGTGATATTATTTTCTTTTATCTCATCTTCCAGAATGGTTCGTAATCTCGGTTCTGGTTTGTAGTCGGATGGTCTGTTCTTATTATGAGTTCTTTCGTTTCTGCGTTCAATTTTAATTTTATCTTCAGCTATCAAAATATACTTATTAAGATGGTTTATTATATTATTTGTTATTTCATATTTCTTAGCTCCATTTGTTTTGATTTTATTAATTTTCGCATAAGTCCGCAGTTCATTATATGTGTATAGCGATAATCTTTGTATAACCGCTTTGTTGTTTGATATAACCTTTTTATAAAGCTGAATAACCTCTGCAGTATTCATCATTTAATAGGGGAACATTTTTATTAATGAATTTCCCCCGTCTGCGTTTTCTCAGTCGTAAAGAAAAGCACTGGTTTCAGTATGCGTTTCACGGAGCAAGCGCTATCTAGATTCTCTCCGACCAGTCAAGAAAGATTCAGTACAGCTCCGTAGATAGCAGATGTGTTTTGCGTTTCACGGAGCAAGCGCTATCTAGATTCTCTCCGACCAGTCAAGAAAGATTCAGTACAGTTACGTAGATAGCAGATGTGTTTTGGGTTTCACGGAGCAAGCGCTATCTAGATTCTCTCCGATCAGTCAAGAAAGTTTCAGTACAGTTCCGTAGATAGCAGATGTGTTTTGCGTTTCACGGAGCAAGCGCTATCTAGATTCTCTCCGATCAGTCAAGAAAGATTCCATACAGTTTAGCAGGTGGCGGATGTGTTTCGAATCGCGAACCTTTCATTCAATCAAATAATTTCTGAAACAATTTTATTACATAATAAATGGAAGAATTAGAAAAGAAAATGTATGTTTACCGTCGCAGTTACAAGTACTACAATCGTATAAGTAATAGCTTACTTGTATCCAAATTCCTCTTTTCGGCGGCAGGAATGTCTGCGTTTCTAGTGCTACCTTTAGCTTCTTTAAGTTTGGGTGCTGTTATCATCGAAATAATTGAAAAGCAGTTAAGCATTGCTGATAGAAAAGCAGAATTTAGGACAAATTACAATTTTTATACTGAGTTGTTGTCAATGCTAAAATGCGGTCAATTAACAATTGAGGAGGTAATTCAGAGAGAAACAGAGATGCGTAAAAGCTTTCGATTTTTTCCTCGCGAAAAATACATGAAACAGGTTCGCTTGAACGGTTATAAATATTGTAAGAACGAAACTATCAAAATACAAGAAAATTTACCAAAAATATAAAATTTTTGCAAAACCTCCCACCCCAGACTTTGAAGATTGAAGATGTTTATTTGTCGTCTTATTATTTTTTATGGTGTGTCTGGGGTGCCCCGTGAGGGGAGGAAACCCTCTGAGTTTTTTGTTCGCCATCCTCACCATTAACCACAAGCTGATGGCGGGATTCGATCTCACGACATCATTGATGAAGTGGTTGATCTAAGACGTTGCAACATCTTAGACCACTACACCAACGGGGCCTGCAGAATCTCCGCAACGAAATGTTTTGTGATGTGAATACTAATGCGCAATGAGATTTTCTGTTTTGTGTTGCCCTAAGAGCTTTATCAGTACTAGAGGCAGAATTGTGGGTACGTCGAGGAGATTTTAATTTGATGATGTGATGAATATCGATTTGGATTTTTTTTTTTTACATTAGATATTATCAATAAAAATATGTATGTGAGTTTGTGAGTCTGGATTTTTATTTAATAAAATCATCCACTTATAAATGGAGTCCACAAAGGAAGTCTTGAATACAATCAGAATGAATAAATACAATGAGACAATCAGGAAAGAAGAACTAGTTCTAGGATTGAAATATACTATCGTTAAAATGAGAATTGCTAAGACAAAATATGGTGATAAGTTGGTTGTAGTTATTAATCATAATGACAAACCCTGTGATTTGTTTATAACTCAGAAATATAATGCCATTGCTAACGAATTACTTTTAAAGAAAAATCTGGTTTTGCAGCCTATTGTACGCGAAAACAAGAACAAAGAAATATATGTAGATTTAGAACTGTTTACTCAGTAATATTTGAATAAAAAAAATGTAAAAAGAAAAAAAAAAGAAGTAGTAGTATATTGTAGTATTTTATATGTAGTAAAGGGTAATATTCTCATTTCTTGTATCCTTTATTTTGGAAGTAAGAAAATAAAAATGTTCTTAAAAAGGGGGATAATTTGGTAAAAAGGATGTTAAAATTTAAGAAATTGATGTTAAAATGGGGTTTTGAAATTGGGGGGAGGGTGGAGTGGGAGCCGGTTTATATAACTACTGCCATGGGTGAGAAAGGTAATAGGTATGGCAACCTTGTCAGCAAGTCTTTCAGTCTCTCTAGCCTAATGGTTCAACCAAGTTTCCCAACGATTACACGACCATCAGTTTTCTCATCTGGCACAGACGTGTTCCAAACCCTAAAGGTCCAACACAGGTATTAACTTTCGTACAGTACGTACGCTAATATTTTTTCGCCAAAATATTGCAATAAAAATTCCGCACATAATTACTGATAAACCTGTGATGTATACCCTGGAAACAGTTCGCTCATTTACCAAATCCTCCGCGGCATGCAGGGCTCTTTTCAATCGTCTGCGATTCAGTCCATTTCGAAGGTGGTTTGGCCTACAAAGATATGCGATTTTATCAGTTTGACCTCGTTTCTTAGTAGAACAAGAGCTAGAAGCTCATATGGCACTTGCAAGGCTGGGCAAGAGGATATAAGTAGGAGTTTGCCAATTCGTGGGTTTGTTGTGATCATTAGTAAGCAAAACCTTTGAGATAAGAATGATCATGGGACCTTGGAAATCACGAGAACGCATCGGTTGGTAAACAGTATTATATTTTGGCACTTGGCTGTGATGATGCGCACTTTGAGGGCGCTAGAAATTCATCTCTAATCAAAATCCTTGAGGCAAAAATTATCCTGGGCCCTTTAGAATCATGAATATATATATATTGGTCAAAGTATTTTTTTTGACTTTTCGGTTAAGATGCGCACTTTAAGGGTGCTAGAAATCCATTTCTAAGCAAAACCCTTGAGGCATAAACTACCGTGGGCTCATGGGATCATGAAAATGTATATTTTGCTTAAAATTCTTTTTACTTAGCGCTTAACCCTTTCGATCAGTACTTGAGATATGGTCGGATCTGGGAAGTGACAATTTCTAAGCCAATCTTGTCAAATCTCTAATGTTCAAGCCGAGTTTCATGGTCCTAGAACATCTGGAAATACATTAAAAGCGGAATTCTGGAGGGGGGGGGCCTCCAACTCCCCCCAGAGTGCCCCAGTCTGGTCCGGTTCTGTCACTGATGTACCTAGGGCTTATGCTTGTTCTTCCCAACAAGTGTCATCCCAATCGCTACACGCTAAGCGTGTGACACAATCCCCCCCCCCCCCCCCCATCCCCCCGACATTGATCGAATCCTGGCCGCACTTGAAATTTGACATCTGAGACATCCGAATATAAAGTTTCATTAAGATCCGGCCACCCGTTCAAAAGTTGGACATAACTGAACATTCCGGATTCCCCCTTCCTCCACTCCCCCTACGATGGTTAAATCGGAGAAACGACTGCTCTTACGTTAAAATGTCGCATCCCTGACATGGCTTTCATCGTCCTAGCACATGCAGATGAATCTTAACTCGAGATCGCCGGAATTCCGGAACCCTCCTTCCAACTCCCCCCACAGGTCCCGGACCCGCTCCGGTCTTGTCAAATATGTATCTAGGGCTTGTGCATGTTCTTCCCACCAAGTTTCATCCCGATCCGTCCACTCTGAACATGTCACACGATTTCCGGTTCCCCTGTCCAACTCCCCACCAAAGTCACCGGATTTATTCCGGACTTTAAGTGTACCATGTGAGACACGAGATCTTTCCAAATATCAAGTTTCATTAAGATTCGATTCCCCGTTCAAAAGTTACACATATCAATATTCCGGATTCTCCCTCCGCTCTCCCCCCCCCCCCCCACAGTGTTCAGATCGGGGAAGTGACTACTTCCAAGTTAGTTTGTGGGGTCCCTAATCTGCCTGCCAAGTTTCATCGTCCTAGCACATCTGGAAGTACCTAACACGCGATAACCGGACTGACCGACCGACCGAAAGGTGATCGCTATATGGCACTTGGCCGGAAGGCAAGTGCCATGAAAAAAAACGAGATGGATATCCTACACTTTTTAAAACAGATTTCCATCCAATGTTTTGATATCCGTTCCGATTTGTCTACCGTACGTTCAATGTTGGGCTGACTGTAGTACTGGAGCGTCTGGATGGGCGGGGGGGGGGGGGGGGCTCGCCATATAGGTAGCAATAAATGGCATAAACGTTCATTTCCAGATAACTTCGACAATATGTTCGGTTGGATACGATCTGACAAACAGAGATATTCATACACCATCTCTGAACCTGAATTACAATTGGGCTTCACCAAAACGCCGCCTAATAGTCGGCCTATCATGCTGCCCTTTAATGTTACTCTTATTCAAACAATGTTTACAACGGATACGTCAGCTACGATTCTTCGTCAGCGATATCTCGGCCCTTCTTGGCAAGGATCCTCGTCAGGCTGTCAATCCTCTGGTTCAACTTCGGGGAAGGAAAAAAACCTGTAATTATTACAGGTTGGTTTAGATTACAGGTTTGTTTCCTTCCCCGAAGTTGAACCAGAGGATTGACAGCATGACGAGGACCCTTGCCAAGAAGGGCCGAAATATCGCTGACGAAGAATCGTAGCTGACGTATCCGTTGTAAACATTGTTTGAATAAATGTTTCAAAGTCAGCTTGGGCTCAAAGAATATTTAATGTTACTCTGCGTAATCTTTTCTGTTCCATAATTTAAAGCTCGAATTCTTAGTTTCTAGGATTCGGGAAGATTTTTGAGAGATTCGGTAAATTTGGGCTCTGCTCCCCCCCCCCCCTAACGAAAATGCACTTGCGACGCCCCTGCCTGTCGTACCTATAATACTTGTGCAATCAAAATCCGGAATAACTCCATACATTCTCAAACTCGGAGATCATCAGAAACCCCTAACGACACCAGACTGATTTTTACTCTTTCCATGTTTCGACACTTTCGATGAGTTACATACTCTCAAGAATTGTTTGCGAGAAGCTTAGTCGCCTGTAACTTTGTCCGCATTTTTGCTAGAAGTCACCGGGCGCGGGATATGGGTTAAAATAGCCAAAGCCGTAGATAATCTGTTAAAAGCCCAGTCCAGTTTTATAAAGTTTCAAGTCCTTTGGAGTGGAGGGCTCAGCTACTTACCACAATTGAGAGGGCGTGGACACCATTCGATAACTCTTCGCTGAGTACATCATTGACTAGCCGATGGCACTGCAAAAACGTAATATATAGGTACACGTGTATCTGAAAAGTCGAATTGGATTAGACACAAGCGGCAAGTAACATAACATTATCTTTTCCATTCTTTCGATAGTTTCTCATGGCGAGTCGTCACCGTCCGAGATCCGCGGGAGAACAACTATACAATCCCCAACAGCGGGCTGTTGTCATCCGACTGTCAGAAGTCTGAGAGAATATTCATGTTATTACCCGTTTAAATGTTACGTTTCGCGAGAACTATATATTTAAAAGGGTCATAACACAAATATTTAAAGCATCCGCAATTACTCTTAACACAAGGATGCGCAAGCCAAAGAGGGGATACGGAGGGAACACATCTTTCTGGGTTCCACTTTAAGATTTCTCGGAAGCGAGCTCTCGTGAAGCGAGTCACGGCCTTTAACGTCTGTAACTGCCATTTTCAGCAACCACAACATTTTGTCATGCATAACCTCCCTCTAATCCATATCTCTTTTAGAATTGTGGAAATGTCTTCTGTAGCAGGTCACCGGCCTTCATAAGGCAAGAAGACCAAAAGGAACTACAGGAAACAATTGTTTTCTACATTTTTCACCAAAGGCGACTAAACTGACAATCTCAGAGGATCCGCACAAGGATCCGGCCAGCCCATCAAAATGGGCTAGAAACAACAAGGTCTAGACAAAAGAGTTTATGGGAAGTGAAACATTTCGGGGGGAATGTTCAACCTTGCTTGCTTCGGATTGCGCTGAGGAGACTACCGATATGGAATTCTCAATATTCCAGGTCAGAGCTACCATGCGGTTTCGTCCCCCAATGATCATCGTCAACGTTAAATTCTGTTAGGATCATATTCCTTCGGCAGGAACACGGTGCGAATCTCCCTGACGATGAGAGTTTTGCACTGTTAAAAATTAAAGCTGCTCTTTTCTGTTCCTAACCAATGTATCTCATCTCCTATGTGTGACGAATACTGATGGCGAGGCGAGGGAGTAATCAGAGATCAGAGAAACAAATGCAGAGTCTTCACAGACAACCATAAACTGACTCGCAGGTTTAACGTTCAGGTCAGGTAGAGGTGCTCGTAAGTCACTAATTTTAAGCTCCCTTATGCCCGCAGTGTACTTAATCAAAATATAAATACCTTGATCAAGGGAAGGTTGTCGAACTTGTCCGACACGATCACGACCTTGAAATGGGTTTCCGAACCCTTCGGTACGTTGTGCATATATGACTCATTCAGGATTTGAACGTGAACCGGCTGGAACTCGTTTGTCAGCTTTTCCTTGATGGAATCAGCAATGGGGGTCGAAGACGACATTCTCGCTAAGCGACTGAAATTTCTTTGTCTATGAAAGATCTTCAAACGACTAAGCATGCCCGAAAGGTCCTGAAACGACAACATCATGATCAACCCCTTTGACGACCCCCGAGTTCAGCCAACTAGCGTTAATTCCTGGTTAATTCACTACTGTAAAGGAACGTGCAAGTCCATCAGAATCCGAAGTCGGACTAGACCTTCGGATACTCAGTGCCGCGAAATAAACTGAATCCGTCGCATCACTTTCGCTGAGTGCACATAGTGCAGCTTAGCTCGTTGTTGGTCCGAGTCTGATGTACTTCTTTTTAAGGCAGAACTCTTATTGGAAATTATCAGTTCACGATAAAATTTTTCGGAAATATGATACTTCGAACATATCAATATTTGCCACCGCGCTATTAGCGATTTTCTTTTTGGCACTTATCGACTCTGTCCACATTTCCTGCTCTCCAAAGCGAAGGACCGACACACAATATTTGAAAACTATGAACGTCATTTCCAAGACGTGGGAAAAGACAAGCAAAAGGAAAAGGAGTCGGAAAAACAAGATATAGGCCTATCCGTTAGCATGCCGGGTCTTCCAAAATGAAAAAAATAACTAGCTGATCAAGAACAAAAAATAACATCCTGAAGATTCTCATCTCATATCCTTATTTTTTAAAGAGAAGTCGTCGGACCCTGAAACTTTCGGCGAAGTTTGCTCTGTTTGACTGGCAAACTCGACTCGGCCAAGAAAGCGCTAAAAAGCCGCAGGTGCAGAATGAAACAACGGCGAAGGGCTGGGATTCCTGAAGCTTATAATTTAATTAGAAAGCTTGATTATATGAGGCCAAATAAGTACCAGGGGTCCTTTAACGGATTGGTGTTCATGTTTGGCCCTGGTTGGTAGGCTGCTTGAACCTCTGCCTGGGACTTTCTTGGGTCTCTTCCTGGAGTCCAATGAGGACCGTTTTTATGGCACTTGCCCTTCGGCCAAGTGCCATATAGCGATTGTAATTTCTGTCCGTCAGTCGGTCTGTCGGTCCCGGTTTTGCTAGTTCGGGCACTTCCAGATAAGCTAGGACGGTGAAATTTGGCAGGCATATCAGGAACTGGACCAGATTAAATTAGAAATGGTCACTTCCCCGACCCGACCATCTGGAGGGGAGTGGAGGGAGAGGGAATCCGGAAAAATTAGGAAAAGTGAGATGTTTTTAGCTTACGAACGGGTGATCGGATCTTAATGAAACTTGATATATGGAAGGACCTCGTGTCTCAGACCCTACATTTTAAATCCAGAACGGATCCGATGACATTGGGGGGAGTTGGAGGGGGAAACCGGAAATCTCGGAAAACACTTAGAGTGGAGGGATCCGGATGAAACTTGGTGGAAAGTACAAGCAAAAGCAGGGGCGTCACTAGCCTTTTACCTTTGGGGGGGGGGGGGACGTCCGGTTTGTGCCGACAGACTAAAAAAATGTGCCGACAAAACACGCCGTTGCCGCTTCGTGGCAACGGCGTACATTTCCCTCCAGCACAGAATAGAATTGGGGTAAAACTAACTGCAATGCATCAGTTGAGATTATTCCTTTGATGAAATTTCGTATTTTAAGTTCACATATTTGGCTTTTAACTTTAGCCTTCGCTAAAAAGCGAAGCTTCCAACGACTGTACCAAGAACAAGTTTAACTAAGCGCCGCAGGCGAAATTTTTTAAATCTGCCTTTTTTCCGGAAAAATTTAGCTATACCTACCATACAAGTTCTAGCTTTTAACGTGTTTCAGCGAATTTCAATCCTAAAACGTTAAGCTAAATGAAACACTGTTCTTCTAAATAAAGAATACTACAAAATGCGCCGCAGACGAAATTTTGTGTGGACTAACTGTAACAACGCATCAATTGAGATTATTCCTTTGGTATAATTTTGTATTTTAAAGTTCACCTATTCGGATTTTCTTATGAACTTTCGCTGGAAAGCGAAGCTTCCAACGACTGTACCAAGGCAAGTTAAACCAAGCGCCGCAGGCTAAATTTTTTTAATCTGTTTTTTTGCGGAAAATTCAGCTATAGTACCATACAATTTCCGGCTTTTAACGTGTTTCAAACCCCAAAAACGTCTATCCTAAAAAGAAAACTACATGATACACCATTCTTCCAAATAGGGAATACTACAAAATGCGCCGCAGGCGAAATTTCGTGTAAAACTTACTGTAATGCATCAGTTGACATTGTTCCTTTGATGTAAATACATATATTTAATTTCACATATTCGGCTTTTCGTTTCAACTTTTGCTAAGAAGCGAAGCTTCCAACTACTGTACCCAGAACAAATTGAACTAGGCAACGCCGGCGAATTTTTTTTTAATCTGTATTTTTCCGGAAAAATCTGCGACCGACAAATGTTTGCAAAATTGACCCGGTGTGCGGGCAAGAACACCGACGCCCGACAAAAGCATTCTGAATTCGATTTCTTCTGTATTTTGCCCGACAAGATTGTAAAGAACTTTATTTTTTACGCGTATATAGAAGCCGATGTACCGACGAGACTTGAACTTTCGGCATGCGCCCGATAAAAAGTTACAGAATTTGATTTTTTTTTTTTTTTTTTTTTTAAAGAACCGATATGCCGACGAGAATACCGACGGCCGACAAAACCATCGAGCATTTGATTTGTTCTGTGTTTTGCTCGACTAGACTGTACAAAACTTGATTCATACGTGTAAAAATAACCTCTTGTGCCAATGAAACTTAAACTTCCTGGGTGCGCCCGACAAAGTTTGCAAAATTTGATTTCTTACGTATAAGTAGAACCCGATATGCCGACGAGTCGACCGACGCCCGACAAAAGCATAAAAAAATATTTCTTCTGGATTTCTTATGTATAAAAAGAACCCGATGTGCCGACGAACCGAGGCACGACAAAAGCCTGCAGAATTCAATTTCTCCAGTGCTTTGCCTGACAAGTGTTTGCAGGATTTCATTTCTTGCGTCTAAAAAGAACCCGATGTGCCGACGAGTCGACCGACGCCCGACAAACACTTGATTTGTTTTTATTTCTTCTGGCTTCCTTCTGTATAAAAAGAACCCGATGTGCCGACGAGAATACCGAGGCACGACAGAAACATGCAGAATTCGATTTCTTCAGTGTTTTGCCCGACAAACGTTTGCAGGATCTTATTTCTTGCATATAAAAACACCCGATGTGCCGACGAATCGACCGATGCCTGATAAAAAGATAAAAGTTTCGCCCGACGAAAGTACTTTCTCAGGACCTTTAGGGGGGGGAGTCCCCCCCCCTCCCCCCCAACATAGTGACGCCCCTGAGCAAAAGTCCTAGATACGTGACTGATATAACCGGAACGGATCTGCTCACTTTGGGGGAGTTGGGGGGGGGGGGGGAGAAGTCCGAATTTCTAGTGATCCCGCGAGCTCGGTGCTTCCTGATGTGCTGGGACGATGGAAATTGACAGGCATGTCGGACCCGGGATTAAATAGGAAATCGTCAATTCCCCGATTCGGCCATCTGGGGGGGGGGGAGAGGTGGAGAGAGGGTGAAGCCAAAATTTGAGGTATTTTTAGCTTGCGAACGGGTGATCGGATCTTGATGAAAGTTGATATTTAGGATGACCTCGTGTCTCAGACATCTCACTTGAAATCCGGGCCGAATCCGATGACACTGGGGGGAGTTGGAGGAGGGAACCGGAAATTTTGAGAAACGCTTAGAGTTGAGGGATCGGGATGAAACTTGGTGGGAAAAACAAGCACAAGTCCTAAACACGTCACTGACATAACCGGACCGGATCAGGGCACTGTGGGGGAGTTGGGGCGGGGGTCCGGATTTCTACCGATCCCGCGATACGGCATACTTCCTGATGTCCTAGGGCGATGAAACTTGGCAGGTATGTCAGGGATCCGAACATATTGACTTGATAACAGCCGTTTCCCCGACCCGACCATCGTGGGCGAGTGGGTGTATGGGGAGTCCGGAATCTAGTGGTGTGCATAACTTCTGAACGGGTGATCGGATTTGAATGAAACTTGTCTGATGAGCTATCGCCTCGGACGTTCAGTGTCACGTCTGGGTCGGGTCCGATACCTGTGGGGATGGGGGGGGGGGGAACTCAAGAAACTCTAAAAGCAGAGGGATTGGGACGGAACTTAGGATTGGAACAAGCATTAGGCCTAGATGAAATTGACAGAGCCAGATGGTTTCGGGGCTCTGTGGGGGGAGTTGGAGGGGTTTCCTGGAATTCCGCTAGTCGTGAGTTAGAATAGTTCCAGATGTAAAACGACAACAAAACTTTGCAGGCATATTAGCGACCCGAATTATCTTGACTTAAGAACCTGACACAGCATACCCTCGGAAACTTCCGTTCCTAGATCCGAGCATTTTTTGGGGAGCAAGAGAAGAGAAATATGGAAATTGACTTCTATAAATTGCGAACGAGTGGTCTGATTCGAGTGAAACTTCATGGGTGATACGAATCGATACGAACATGCGTTCGAATTATATGCGACCACGATTAGGGGAATTGGGGGGGGGGGGGGACTTTTGACATGCACAAAAACCAAACGGATGGACCGAATGAGATGCAAATTCGACAGTGCCGATTTTATGCGGCCTAGATTTGTTATTTGGCGTCCGGGCCGGATTCGGCCAAGGTAGGGAGGGTACTGGAAACTTGCAGATAGGCTATGCTCCAATTTCAGTAAAACTTGATGGACAGGAACAGGCGATTAAGAGATTGGGCCCGAACCGGATTCGACAACGTTGGTGGGAGATAGAGGGAGTACCGGAAATCGTGTAGCACGTCTAGGGATCAAACAAATGGATTTATTGGGATGAAAGTTTCAACAGTCATGTGCATTTGCTACAGATAATCGAGACGATGCCGGAACTGCTCAGAAATGAGTGAAACTAAATGTCCTATTTCTATTTCCGAACCGCATTTTTGGATGGCGGGTGTATTTGTGACGTTCTCATCTACTTTCTTGTACAGCCTACTCGTACAAGTGCCATATGAGCTCGTAGCTCTTGTTAAAATGTGATTTTGCTTTTTTTTTTTAATCAGAGCCTCGTTTTTGTTGCAATAGCGCTGCCGCATCGCTGCTGCAGCACTTCTTTGGTTTTCCATAATATACGTTTTTGGATTTACTTTCTTCTTGGTTGAAGCGGCAGCTCTGCAGCATCTTGCAGGGAAGCACGGACTTGGTTGGGAACAAGTCCGTGGTTCTCGAGAAGCGCTGCCGTCTTCCTCGGAAGCGCTGCAGTGCAAAAACGGATGTAGAAAGAACCAGTCCGGAATCGGCCGAGAAGTGGACCTGCAGCATGCAACAAAAAAAAAGGCTCAGATCACGAATGGAACTGCGGAAAAGAGAAAGACCAGGGGCCGGATACAAGACAAACTCCTCAAGCCAGGATTTTGCGTTCTTCACTGACATGACACCATCCAAAATCCAACACGGTAAGCTCAAGTGCGTTGCAACGGGTGTTCGTCAGCTGTGCTGAAATCGACATCTGACAAAAGTTGCGTTTTTTATCAAAGTTAGAAGTTACCTTCAACCTCAAAGTTCTCTGCTTAAATACCGTTTTTGGTCGCCGGTCACAGTTTCCTTCGTCCTTCATACTCTGACCGTCGAACTTCGTGCGCTAGCAAGTTCGAAGTTTGCTTGAATCGTCGAAGAAACGTCGACCTGGCAAGGATCGCCGGAGTCGTAAAAACACTAATTAAGCAAACGGTGAACTTCGACGGCGTTCAAAAACGGAAATTAAGCAACCGGCTAAGCGAACGGCGAACAGAACTTCGATCAAAAACGCAACTAAAGCATGCAAATCAAGAGCTGAACCCTTTATGAACAACACGAGAAGAAACAACTTTAAGAACAAGACCAAAGGTTTCGGTGGGATCCCAAAAACCTTAATATTTGATTCAGACAACTGGGTCTTGTTTTCGCCGCTTCCAGTCTTCTCCAGACTCCTTGAACATTTTTACTATTGAAATTTAGAAAAAGATTAAGGCCAAATGGCTAATCATCTGAGAAAACCAAGGTTCAGATTTGGATTCAGCATGTGTGTCTCCACTTAAAAGTCATATCTATTCTGACGAAACTCATCGAAACTTCCTGCCTTACTTGTGCCAAATTGCCGGTTTCGGCTGAATTCCGGAACTATCAGTCCGGCAAAAAAAAAAAAATAGCTCAAAATGGAATTCAGCGTATCTCCTTGCCCCTACATCGAACATCTAATCAACTTCAAATAAAACTTTTACTTATAACAAATTTTCCGGTTTCAGCCGGATTCTGGGCGAACTGTATGTCCAGCATGCCTTCTTACCCCTAAAGCGAAAGTCTAATCAATTTCAAATAAAACTTTTACTCTTACCAAACTTTCCGGTTTGGGCCGGATTCCAGGCTAACTACTTGTCCGGGGAGAAAATGGTTTTCAAATTCGCGTTCAGCATGTCTTTTTACCCCTTCATCGACTATCTTATTAGCTGTTTAAAAATATTTTGTCAGCCCCTTAATCTGAACCCCCTACCCCACCCATAAATGTAGGGCTACAAAGCCCATCAACGAATTCGACCTTTCCATTGACCAAAAGAATACTCACACCAAATTTCATCAAATACCTCACTCCCTTCAAAAGTTATCGTGCTTACAGACGGACAACTTTTGCGATGTCATATGGATCCCTCCACATAAGCTTTGAGATCCCAAAAACAAAGTAGGGCACCCTACTGGTGAAGATAGCATTTTATTCACATTGGCATAGGTACAAAATACAGGCATGGTAAGCATAATTTCGCAGAAAACTTGAACTTCAATGAGAAAACTAAATTTTCCAGCCAGCACATTCAACATTTTACAGAGCCAGCATTTACAGGAACAGAGAAAGTTAACACAGAATTTTCTCACGAAAACTTCTATACACCACCCCCACATAACCTTGAAGAAACATGAACGGATCCTAGAAACATCATGATCACAAACAACCTGGACAAGGGCATTTGACAAGCTAATGCGTTTTTCCGCTATTGAAGGCACGGCTTCAACTTGATTCGTCTTCGGCACCATGATAGCAGTTACTCATTCTCGGTTGCTACATGCAAATTCTAACGAACATAATAGCTTAGGCTACATAGTAGGCCAAAAAATACCACTATAAGCAGGCTAAATTATTGGAGAACCTATGACAGCTTGTAAGGTCCAATGATGCATGAGGCGGTTGGCGAGTTTCCTTCCCCACTACCCTGACAGTACGCCTACAGCTCTGCCTACAATGCATAAGAAGTATGCCACAGTATAAGATCGCTAAAGACCAATTCTGCATATTCGTCGGAATTCCGCCGGGTCAGTCAGAAATGTGACCCACGCAAGTCTTTTCGCACGCAGCGACCTCGATTCACTAACGTCCTTAGTGTGCTTCGCATGAGCTTTTATCAGTTTCTTCATCTCTCCTTCAAATGCTCTGGCAGCCGTCTCAAGGTCACTTAAAGGTCTATCCACTGCAATGTCTCTGACTATGGCCGAGCCTCTAGTGCCTGCTTTTCCAAACACAGCTCTTTCAATGGCCTCTAAGCCCACTGTAATTTTATTTGCCCAGCTTTTATCAAACCACGGTAATACTTGTGCACAGATTCCACTACTCTTAAGCACAAATTCGCTAATACTATGTTCAACACCGACTTTCTGTGCATACTCCGTCAGATTGCAAATTTCTAGAAGTTTGCCAGTAGAGCCGGGTTTTGGGTCTTCAATAAGAAGCTTCAGATTTTCCGACAGAAGCGAAATCCGGTCATTGAATGGCATCACCGTCAGAATCTTGCCTGCCCGGGAGTACAAGACCTTAAGGGCTTTTAACTGGGCATTTTCATGCTCCACAAGGTTGGTTACAAGTTGCAAACGACAGCACTGCATTTGTGATTTACTAGATAAATCTCTCAATTTAGACAAGACCAATAATTTTGACTGTTCTAATTTCAGGAGTTCCTTCCTTAATACACTATCAGCCATGCTGGCATAATTCTGCTTCTTTGTAGCGGCAGCAGATACTTTAAGCTCGTTCATTCCTTCCAATAAATGGTCAAGCTCTTGCTGTTTCACTCCTGTGGTCTTTTCAACTTCCTCAACAACCTGGCCACCACTGTACAAGATGTAATTCAGCTCCTCAGTTAAGAACTTCAGCTCGGCTTCAACTTCTGCTTTAATAAGCTGGGCAGTAAACATTTTATCAGACAGCTCAGGAAGCTGACAGTAAATATAGCCAAAATCCGCATATGAGTTTGATTTCTCTTCCCAGCAATCACTTAGCTCAGACACGAACCTTTCCAAGTGATTTGCACAGCTCAAAGTGGCACTTGTCAAGTCTGTCTCACATAGCATCATCTCACTCAATCGTTCGTTGGCAAACATGCTAGAAGAAACAACACGACTCTGAGCATTTGCAATGTTTTCACTTAGTTTCTGAAGTGGCAAGTCGAGAAACTCAGCTCCAGAAGTCACTTTGAGCCGAGGATAACTGGATTTTGGCAGATCAGGAATGCTTCTAAGAGCCTCATTTAAGCTCTCATTGATGGAATGTAAGCTTGTCTGTTCATTCTGTAGAGATTTCTTGTGGGTTTCGAGAAAAGCAATCTCAAGCTGCATGTCCTCTTCCGTTTCTTCAAAGCCATGTTTTTCCAAAAAATCGGAATATGCCATCTCTAGTTTAGCACCATGTAGGGCTTTGTTCCCACTGGCAACCCAATCTTCATACTCCAATAACTGTTGTTCAGATACATATGTTTCATCACCAGTAGCATGTTTTAGCCACTGAAGCAGATCAATGCCTTCTGTATTGTTCTCAAACAAATAGTCAAATGAGCTTGGCTGGTACTTGTTTGTTTTTGGATACTGTACAAACTTTAGAAGTTGATAAAACTCCCTTCCATGCGTTGATGCTTCCATGGTAACACTTCTATCTTTACTGTAAATAACAGACAACATGAATCCAAAAGCACTTCTTAAGAATATGCAAATTACTAGCTTGATAAGAACATCATTTCTAATAGAGGGACTGCAATCAGAACGACCTATGCCGGAACTCCATGGAAAATAGTCACCTAAATGAGCAGCACAAACATAGGCTACACCAGCTGTTGTGTTTTTAGGATACCAAAACGTAGGTGGAGGGATACCTATCACATCGCAAAAGTTGTCTGTCTGTCGGTCCGTCTGTCAGCACGATACCTCTCGAAGGGAATGAGATATTTTGATGAAACTTGGTGTAAGGATTCTTTCGGTCAAGGGTAAGGTCAAGTTCGTAGGTGGACTCTGTAGCCCTACATCTAGCGGTGGGGGAGGGTTTTCAAATTAAGGGACAAACAAAATATTTTTAAACAGCTAATGGGATAGTCGATAAGGGGTAAGAAGACATGCTGAACACGATGATGAAAACCATGTTCTCGCCGGACAAGTAGTTCACCCGGAATCCGGCAAAAAACGGAAAGTTGGTTAAAATTAAAAGTTTCATTTGAAGTTGATTAGATATCCGATTATGGGGTAAGAAGACATGCTGAACACGATGATGAAAACCATTTTCTCGCCGTACAACTTATTCACCCGGAATCCGGCCAAACCGGAAAATGTGTTAACAGCGAAAGTTTTATTTGAAGTTGATTAGATGACAGATTTAGGGCTAAAAAAAGACGCTGAGTTTGTATATGACAATTGTTTTAACCTGGGCATAAAATTCGTCCGGAATCCGGTAGAAACCGGAAATTTGTTATAAGTTAAAGTTTTATTTGAAGTTGATTAGATGTTCTTTATAGGGATATGGAAATACGCTGAATTCATTTCTGAATTGTTCTTTTTTTGCTGGACAAGTAGTTCGCTCGGAATTCGGCCGAAACCGGAAACTTGGCAGAAGTAAAGCAGGAAGTTTCGGTCAGTACCGTCCAATAGATATGGCTTATAGAGGTATATCTGAACTTGGTTTCGTCAGATGATTAGCGTGGCCAAGACTGGATCTGGCGGGACACGACCCAATTGTCTGGATCAAATATTAGATTTTTGGGATCCCATCGAAACCTTAGGTCTTGTTGTTTGTGAGAAGAAGACAAGAAGAAGTCTAATAATGTGGGATTTGCTTACTTAACTGATTACATCTTTTGTTTAACAAGATCCCAAGGTCCCGAATTCAGTATATTTTTGTTTCCTGAAATTGCTATTGCTTCTTACATGACACAAAAATCCCCAAATTACACAAATGTAATGTACTTAAGAGGTTATCTACCACCAGATTAGGTAGGCAGAGAAACTCCACTGCATACTGAGTCCTGGCTGTTCAGTTTGGGTATGGATCAGAGCATTTTTTTAAATTTCAGGGGTTAATTAGTCCAACACAACAACTGACACTGGGGTTTATAAGGATCAGCGAAACTACCTTACATAAAAATATTGTCATAGATTTATCTTGTATATATCTTGTGAAAACTTTAAAATTGTCCAGTAACCAGATTTTTTTTATAACAATAGGCTAACTCTCGTATTTCATGGGAATAAACAATCCAACTAAAAATTTGTGGGGAGTACAGATGCATTTTCTTTTGTGTTGACATCCCTTGGCTCAGTCTGGGTCATAGCTTGGTCCTTCCTAAAGCTATCCAACAAAATAACCAGCCCTACCCCAGTCTATCACAAACCCCTAATTTTGTTTATACCCTATGCCAAATGCTGGATACCTGTTGGTACTCTAACCCTGGTATACACCACTGTAAAGTGATTCTGACTGTTGATTTTTCAGCTTCATTCAGGCAGCTGTAGTATCCAGCCTTTGGCATAGCGTACCAAGCGTAAGGTATAGGGTATCCCAAGCGCTAGATATAGGCTACTGAGCGTTTGGCATATGTAATCTAAAAATAAAGGGTTTGTGGTTTACCACCCTACCTCTAACTATATAGCATGCTCAGCTTGAACTGGAATCAATTGAGGTGGTTAAGAATGTCAAGGGAGTAGGATAGGAAATACACAGCATTTGCCACACACTGCAAACAACTTTAGAAACATTCAAATGGTTTGAATATGCGGCAAAAGAGAGGTGGGGTGAGGAAATATATTTTAAGGTAGGGTAAGAAGGGAGGAGTTGAGTTTGTTAATAAGTGTGAGGGCTGATGGTTTGCAGCTTGGTACAAGAAGAAAGTATATGGGGAAAAAAGAAGATCGGGTCCTTACTACTTCTGCCCTATGTGTGGAGAAATGAACGAGGATATATGCCACCTTTTGTGTGATTCTAGAGAGTTATGGGAGGAGATTTTCGGGGGGGGGGGACTGATAAGAAATGGATTATTAAAATGATGGGAAGAAGAGATTTTAAAGAAATAAGAATATTGGGAAGTTCTCAGGTTAGCTTTTAAACACCAGAAAGATTTCTTCTGATGGGGAAGTTGTGTTTTTAGTGCTAATAAAGTATTTAGTGTAAATTAAAAATATTAAGAGTGTGTTAGTGTGTATATGCGCATGTAAGATTGTTCACTTTTTGTTTAGTTTTGTAGCATGATGGCCAGATGGCTTTAATGTGCAAATAAATCATTCATGTTCAAAACCTATGACTATTTTTTTAGTACAGGATAGGAAAAAATTTCAAATTTCCAGAAAAGTCCTTCCTTTATACAGATCTGTCTGGCTTTAGAAGGAACTAAAAAAACCTGGCAAAAATACTAGATTGAAGCTTATACAATGGTTTACATGCTGGAATGATAAATTCTGCCTCAATTTTTCCAACTAAATATATTTTCATTTTCATACAGAATCACCTCATTCTCACCTGAGCTCGAATTCCTTGTCAGATTTACAAAGTGATGAAAAAGATAAAGCTACCAAAGTCAGCAACCTGAAAATCCATTTTTTGAGCAGGTTCAAAATAAAGAAAAGGCAAATAACTCAAATTGGGACTCATAACGGTTGAAAATAGTCAGAATTTGATTCCTGACTGTAAAAACTGCATGGAAATCTCACTTTGACATTTTTGTGACAAAGTTCGACACAGCATATTTTTAGATTAGTGACCGCTCCTGTAGGTAGGGCGATCAGCATTTGAAATATGCCGAAATACTTAATGTATGGAACAGCCTATCAGAAATCAGGCAAAAGCAACCAAACAAACCAAATTCTCCCCTAATCTGGACCAGGGCTAGCTCCCCAAGTAGGAGACAGATCACTGTTACAGACTTGAAGAAAGATGTATTGACGAATGATCCCCTATATTTCTTTAAACTGTTAAAACGAATCTGATTTTATTCTTTATGTCGCACTTGGCTGTGAGCAGATATTACGCTAATTACAGTAGAGGTATGCTTCTGTGAACGTCTGTTGACTTTGCAGACTATTGACTATGAGTTAGCCAAAGTAGGAAGGTTAATTAAGGGCCTCCAAAAACACCTGAATACAGTAGGTATTTTGGATAATAAGGTAAAACATTGAAATTTTAACACATCGGAATTCAGACAAGTTGGGCGAACATTTCAAATCGCACATTTTCTTTCATCACTCACAGCGAAGTGTTAACACCTGCGAAAAAAAACAGAATAGCCATTACTTGCGAGAACCAAAAACTCGATCGCCGCTGTTTTATGGCAATGCTGTAACAATAAGCCGAGGGGTTCCTTAAAGCGAAAAATTGCAGAGAAAATTTCAATGCTTCTGTTTAAGGTGGCTAACATAACTAAGTTGCTAGAAATGGTAAATGTTGCACTGATTGCGATATATTGTGTTATTAGTTTTGTTCGAATACTTATGCAATAAATATTTATTCGGACACTGTATTTGACTATATAAAGCTATTCGTACAGTTGTATTGTGTCCGTTCGGGACTAAAAGCATAACAAACATATCATTGTTGGTAAATGTCCGATAGCTGTTCGAGATGGTTACTCCCTGTTTGAATACAAAAGCAGAGAGTCATCCCTTTCACGCCAGAAAGCTTTTATTCTCGTAGAACTAAAAACCCCGGGAGAGGCTCAGAAAACATCTGACATTCTGCTCTTTCAACAAACGTAATTCGCAAATGATACCGACAATGCTGTCCTCACGAACATCAAACAAGAAAAAGAACGTAAATATCTGTCCGAATGTCAATGTTTCACCTTAGCCATAAGGTGTTAACCTTAACCTACGGTATAGCCATATACTGTAGGTATTTCTGAAAAAAAACTACTGCCCCAGTACTGTCCTGTACTCTACAGTACAGGTACATTACCTTCTTAATTTATCATCATTCCCATCTTAATGTTTAATTTTTGTATGCTAAAAAAGAAGAGAACATAAGAGAAAAACAAAACCAAGGTGGTCAAAAATGTATAGAAGTGTTCTGAAACAAACCTATGTACCTGCGCCAGAGTATACAGTACTATTAAGCTAGGCTATCTATTCGATTTCGGTCCTTGAAAAAGTCCAGAACTGAATAGTAATTTTGAATTATTCCATTTGTTCTTGCTAGCTAGACATATTTTCACTAAAAAAAAAGAAGATAAATTGTAATAATCAACCAAACAGGGAATAAAGACAGTCAGACCCTGGTCAGACCTGAGTTAGACATTATCCTTTCTTATTTATTACAAATAAAGGAACAATATTTTTTTTTATGTCTGTGAATTCTCTTCTTTTTTCCTTAGAAAGGATTTAGCTAAAATTGGTGACCTGAGACAGCGACCTCACATCGCAAGAAAAAGCGCGAGATTCAATTTAATTTTGAAAACAACAAGCCAAAAGTTTATTTTTTATTTGTACTATTCTTCCAAAGATCACCAAAGATGACCCAAGAAAAAATAAGTCTTCATAAAAATTGAAAAGAATCAAAAGCAGGAAAAACAACAAGTGGATTTTACAGGTACCAATTATTTACATATCTGCTCCTAACTTCTGCTGGTCTACAGACAGGAGAGGTCTGGGAGAGGTATCCTACCTTGAACTTGGCCTGAAAACCTTACACAGACATTTCTGTCTACTATAAAACAAGTCTTTTGTCACTCAGGGAATCCTTCTTGAGAGTTAGGACCTTGTTAGGATTGCACTTCATTTCAACCTTTATTAGTTGTTGGTCCAAGTTTGAGGTTGTGTAAATTTGAGGTTGGATAACTGCGGGTAACCATCCTGAACCCTATCACAGACAAGATTTCAAACTTACAGAGAAGTCTTTCCTTCAGAAAAGCCTGTCTGCCTTAAAAAGGAACCAAAAAATATGATAAACATAGCAGGATTGAAGCTAATAACAGAATGGCTTACATTGTACCTGCATTGTACTGAAAAAATGAATTTTGCCTTCAATATTTCTAGTTAACACATTTTCGTTTTCCAACAATTCATCCTCATTGAGCTTGCATTGAGCGTGTTCCACCCCTAGCATAACAGTCTAGTACACTACTTTTTCAGTCACGGTGCTCAAATGTCTAGCTCCATGCCTGACTGCTAGATGTTTGAGCACTGTACCTTGAAATTCATGCATGGTGCATGGATTCAGCATAGATTGCACACACGAAAAAGCACAATTTTTATCGTTACAGCTGTAACAGTAGAAATTGTGCTTTGTCATGTGTGCACTGTCTGCTGAAATCCATGCACCATGCATGAATTTCAAGGTAGATACAGTAGGGGAGAGGTGGGTACAGTGGCGCAGTCTGCTACGGTGGCGCACTTGATCCCACTGCCACCTGTAATTAGATTAAATTCTAAAAAAATACGCACTAGGAGGGCAGTCACGTGGTCTATGATCGTCAGCCATTTTCAATTTTTTGGGCCGATTGCAGTTTTTGAGGCATGTGATTAAGTGCTTTGAAAAATAAAATCTTGGACAAATGGAAAATATTTTTTGACTTTGCTAAGGTTTGTAGGCTACAAATAGTGTCGAATTCTGGCAAAAATTAGTTCATCTTGAAGCTCCAACATTTCTAAACATAGTGCAGCCATATGTTTGTCTCTCGGTCATTATTTCAAATTTTGGTTCACAAAATGGATAAAAGAGGGCATTTCGGCTACAGTGGCGCATTTTGGTGGAGGGTATAGTGGCGCTCCCCGAAATTTTTAAAATTCATAAACTTCACGCGGTAGGTAGCCTATATGATAGTTTTGACTTCTAATACTACTACTACAAACTCGTCGCAGCCTTAAGCCGCCTGAGACCGACACACTGGCGAACACTTCTCCTCCATACCACCCTGTTTAGGGCTTCTGCCCCCAAAGATTTTGGGTAATTTCTTATGATCTCGTCCCAGCCTAACGTGGTACATCCTGTCCCCCCCAGAATTCATGGAAAGGGAGGCAAAGAAAAAGGCCAAGACCTCTAAGATTAACCCCAAGACAAAGAAAGCCGTTGTCCAAAAGCCAGTGCCAAAAAAACAGGATGTCCAACCTAAGAAAAAGGGCAGTGCTGTTGGATACTTTGCTAAATTTGACCGCAATTTCAAGAGAAACAGTCATGTAAAGACCCTGTTTTCTGATTCTTCGTCTGATGATGACTTTGGTGACTCTGCCACAAAAGGCAATAGTAGCTGTGATAGTGATGAAAGCCTCCACTGTGGCCTTGAAGACCAAAACGATTTTTTTTGTGACGATTAAGTCCGTGTTGGAGATTATGTTCTTGTTTGCGAGGGGGAGATCAAAAAGAACAAAATTTACTCCGTGGGCGAAGTCCTCTCTGAGTCCAGCTTTGACATTGAGCTCATGTATATTAAGAGAATGGTTCCTTTCTACAAGTTCATCAGGACCAGTGAAAATTACACTTTCAGCAAGTCGAGTGTCGAAATGAAGCTACCTGCTCCGAATATTTCTGGTGCCACAGAAAGACAGGCGGAGCAACTGGTCTTCCCCATTGACCTGACTGCTTACAATATTAACTAGTGTGCCTTCTTCTTTTATTTTCAGTTCATTATTTTTTATTTCCTTACTCATTATACGAAGTATTCATCTTTTAGGTATTTTCATTTCATTATTTTGTACTTCCTTACTCATTAAACGAAGTATTCATCTAAGCAGTTTGATTGCGCCACTGTTCCAGATGGGTGCGCCACTGTTCCAGATGGGGTGCGCCATAGTTCCCGCCTAGTCGGCAACAATGGCGCAAAAAGTGGCTGTCAGAAAACATGACTCCATCAAAAACTGGTTCAAAGAAGAAGTGTGAAATAAATCACCAGTGTAGAATAATAAACTGCCTGCACAACAGTTTAAAAATCGTCCAAAAATGTTAATATTTGCCAAAGTTACGATGCTTTGACCTGAAAGTGCGCCACTGTACCCACCTCTCCCCTACTCTAGATTCAGGCATGGTGCTAGACGTTTGAGCACCGTGATGAAAAAGGGCTAGTGTACTAGACTGGTAATCACTATGCAAGATATCATGAATCCTGGCTTTCTGCCGTCAAGGCTGGAAATTTTTTTTCTGTTTTCAGTAAAATATTGTGCCATGGGCTATCCCTAAATCACATTACATAGATCCCTAGTTACTACGCTTATTAACGCTACTAAGAGTGGCAAGCAGATAGTTACTATTTTGAAAATCCTTTTTTAAAGCAGCTATAAAAAAAAAAAAAAGCAACGAATTTAAATATTTCTGGACACATGACTTGAAAAAAAAAAAAATCAAATTATGCATTTTAGCTGTCAGGGCAACGTTCGAGGTTATGTAAAATTGAGGTCAGGTAGCCTACAGGAGAGGTTTTTATACTACCTCGATTTCTGCCACAAAAATGTTAAAATGAAATATACATACTGTCCTGACAGTCAAGAGGCAAAATATGACTTTTTTTTAGTCATGTGTCCAAAAACATTCAAATTCTGTGCCTTTTCTTTGTTTTAGAGCTGCTTTGAAAAGGGATTTTCTGGCTATTGACTTTTCTAACTCTACTTTTTTCATCATTTTGTAGTCAATCGAGGTAAGGTTAGAATGAAGAGATCTTATTTGAAAAGAAAAATATGTTTAACTAGAAATATTGAAGCAATATTATATTTATCCAATATGTAAACCATTCAATTAGCTGCAATCTAGTACGTTTGTCATATTTGTTGGTTCCTTTTTAAGCCAGATAGATTATTCCAAAGGAAAGACTTATCTGGAACTTTGAATTCTTGTCTGAGGTTGGACGCCCGTCCCCCTTCCAGCACCCTATCGCGTTTTTACACAACCTGGAAAATTAGCTTCAAAAATGTTAAATTAAAATGTCCATGCTGTCACTGTGCTGTCCTGATAGTACAAGATGCAAAATTTGATTTTTTCAACAGTTATGGTCCCAAGATATTCAAATTATATGCCTTCTTTCTTTTGAACCTGCTTAAATTGTGTTTTCTGGTTGTTAGCTAGGGTATGTTAAATAGCTCATGTCTCATGTAAGAATGAGGTGATTCTCTTTGAAAATAAAAATATGTTAATTAAAAATATTGAAGTAAATTTAATTTTTTTAATATCTAAATCGTTGTTTTAGTTTCAGTCTAGTATTTTTGTCTTGATTTTAGTTCATTTTTAAGGCAGATAGATTTCTCTGACTGAAGGAAAGGTGTTTCTGGAAATTTGAAATCTTGTTTGAGATAGATTGAGGTTGGATACCTCTCCTGTGTACAGAAAATTCAGTCAAAATGGCCTTACTTAGGCAGGAGTTAGGCTATTCTAGCGGTGTCATCTCATATTTGTAAACACTGATTGTTCGATTTCCTATGACATGAATTTCCTCATGGCCAAAGAAAATGTCAATTCGTGAGTAATACAGCTAGCCTACTTAGGGTTGGCTATATAACAAGAAGATGAGCCTTGTCTTAAAAATCTCGAACCTAAGAATATTCCCTTGTACAGTTATGAACTTCAGTAGAACACTACCGTAAATACAGTGTGCTTTGGGGCATACCCAAAACATGAATTATTGTGCCACAAAATTGAGGATTCATGTATGAAGGAATAGCCGTGTCATGGTTGCTGTGCCATAGTGAGCTAACTATGGTGATTATTTTTCAGGTCTACTATTACATGATCTGACAGCCCATTGACAATCATCTAAGCCGAGAAATCCAGGCTGCATAGCCCACAGCATCTGTCTTTAGTGTCAGTGGTGCAACAAAATGACTCAACCAGTCACAGCTGCTATTGATGGGCTGTATGAATTGCATGAGACTATTGGAAGTGGTGGCTTTGCCAAAGTCAAACTTGGGACTCACATTCTGTCTGGTGAGAAAGTTGCAATAAAAATCATGGACAAGAAGCAGCTGGGTGTAAGTGTTTTTTCTTTTTCATTTAACTTCCAACCTACCGGAAGTAGTCTTCCGGGTAATAGGCAATTTGCTAAATTTGTGCAACATATGTGTGTGGCCGCATAGGCGTTACTAGCCAAAATGTTTGGGGGGGGGGGCAAGGTATTTACTGACTGGCTGGTCATTTTTACCAAGTGTTTTTGCAAATAAAAACGACCATTATTGAGAAAAAACGACTGTGTTGACGAAAAATCGGCTGTTTTTACGAGAAACCGACTGTTTTAAAAAAAAAATTGACTGTTTCCAAGAGAAAAATCGACTATTGTTTACGAAAAATCGCGCGCGAAGCCGACTCGGCTATGTTTTACCGACTGGCCGACAACATTCGGGAGGGGGGGCGTCTCCCCTTCCCTCCCCCCCCCCCATAGTCGTGACGCCCCTGTGTGGTCGTATAAGTTAAGATAATATTGAATTGCAAAACAAAAGCCAAAAGACCATGGCAACTAAGTAACTACTCTGGTACCTAAGCGTAATTCTCGGTGTTCAGAAGCGACCTTGAGGAATCTTGCCAGCCTCCTCACATAATCAACTACAATACCGTTTACCTGCCAACACTCTCCCCAAAACATGCGAAAAGGAGAGTTGAAAGTAGTAGCTGCGTTTGTTGTCTGGTTACTGCTCTCTGGTGCTTCTTATAATGAATGTTCTCCTCACCGATCTTATAACCCGTTCTGGGAATAACCATTGTTAGGTTATTGCTCACCACTGCAGACTAACAAGGACCTGTTCGGAAGGCAGGTTCTAGTGACGTCATTGGTGAGACCAAAAACAAGACCTGAACATCGGTGAGGAAAAATCAGAGACAGCCCGGGGTGCGACAGATCCAGGTAGGCCTAATAGTTGCGTTTTTGATCGAAGTTTTGTTCGCCGATAGCGTAGCCGGTTGCTTAATTTCCGTTTTCAAACGCCATCAGTAGTTATATAAACCGGGTTCTACTCCACCCTCCCCCCAATTTCAAAACCCCAGTTTAACATCAATTTCTTAAATTTTAACATCCTTTTTACCAAATTATCCCCCTTTTTAAGAATATTTTTATTTTCTTACTTCCAAAATAAAGGATGCAAGAAATGAGAATATTACCCTTTACTACATATAAAATACTAAAATATACTACTACTTCTTTTTTTTTACATTTTTCATTTTTTATTCAAATATTACTGAGTAAACAGTTCTAAATCCACATATGTTTCTTTGTTCTTGTTTTCGCGTACAATAGGCTGCAAAACTAGATTTTTCTTTAAAAGTAATTCGTTAGCAATGGCATTATATTTCTGTGTTATAAACAAATCACAGGGTTTGTCATTATGATTAATAACTACAACCAACTTATCACCATATTTTGTCTTAGCAATTCTCATTTTAACGATAGTATATTTCAATCCTAGAACTAGTTCTTCTTTCCTGATTGTCTCATTGTATTTATTCATTCTGATTGTATTCAAGACCTTTGTGGAAATTAGGGGATGATTTTATTAAATAAAAATCCCAATCGCTTTGAAACATCTGGTAATAGAAACCAACCACGTTTATCATATAAATGCGATAGATACAAACGCAGTACTGAGTTTGCATGATGATATGATGATTACCGATTTTGAACTTTATAAAATATTTTTGCAAAACCCCACACCCCCAGACTTTGAAAATTAAGAGGTGTGATGTTGGTACACCCCGATTGGTGTAGTGTTTATGGTGATGTGGCCTTAGTCTGGGGGGCCCTGAACGGGGAACCCGCAAGTTTTTATTACCATCCCACTATCGACAAACAGAAACTGCGGTCAGTGGGATTCGAAGGTCTGAATGGTGATGAGTCAACGTTCGGCCGAGCGTTGAGCCACTACACCAAGGGTCCTTGTTCAATTCGCACAAGTTTCCGAGTTAAGATGAGATTGTGTTAGTCACGCCGGAGACTGTAATTACATCCCAAATTGGCGGCGAGACCTTTGAATGACGCAGCTCATTAATGCGCGTATGAAATAAAGATCTGTTTGACAGTTAGGAAACAATATTCAGTATAGCAATAGACTATATGTTTGGTAATTTCTCTTGAATTTTTATAGATTTATTACAATATTTATAGCCATTCAGACGGACTTGTTTCATGTATTTTTCGCGAGGAAAAAATCGAAAGGTTTTACGCATCTCTGTTTCTCTCTGAATTACCTCCTCAATTGTTAACTGTCCGCATTTTAGCATTGACAACAACTCAGTATAAAAATCATAAATAGTCCTAAATTCTGCTTTTCTATCAGCAATGCTTAATTGCTTTTCAATTATTTCGATGATAACAGCACCCAAACTTAAAGAAGCTAGCGGTAGCACTAGAAACGCAGACATTCCTGCTGCTGAAAAGAGGAATTTGGATACAAGTAAGCTATTACTTATACGATTGTAGTACTTGTAACTGCGACGGTAAACATACATTTTCTTTTCTAATTCTTCCATTTATAATATAATAAAATTGTTTCGAAAAATATTTCTAACAAAATAAAGAGTAGTAACCAAATGCCGATTTCGTCAAGAGTAGTAACCAAAAGCGGATTTTCGTTAAGAGTAGTAATCAAATGCCGATTTCGTCAAGAGTAGTAAAGAATAAAGGAAACCCGTGACTAGTAGTAAAGCATGTGCGAAACCCATAAGGGCGTCGGAAAATACATAGTAAAGGATTTGGAAAACCAGTGCTTTTCTTTACGGCTGAGAAAACGCAGACTGAGAAATTTATTAATAAAAATATTCCCCTATTAAATGATGAATACTGCAGAGGTTATTCAGCTTTGTAAAAAGGTTGTATCGAACAACAAATCGGTTATACAAAGATTACCGCTATACACATATAATGAACTGCGGACTTATGCGAAAATTAATAAAATCAAAACAAATGGAGCTAAGAAACATGAAATAACAAATAATATAATAAACCATCTTAATAAGTATATTTTGATAGCTGAAGATAAAATTAAAATTGAACGCAGAAACGAAAGAACTCATAATAAGAACAGACCATCCGACTACAAACCAGAACCGAGATTACGAACCATTCTGGAAGATGAGATAAAAGAAAATAATATCACCATTACAAAACTAAAACAAGAATACAATGATAACAAAGAAAAAGAGACAAGTGAATTAAAGAAATTTCTGAAAAACAAGAACCTATCAACTCGCGGAAACCGAGAAGAAGTACTAAAAAGAGTTGGAGAATACTATAATAATATTATTACCAAACATAAAGATTCCGTACAGAAAAATAGAGATATCATAAGAGATCAAACAGAAAGACGTGACAACAGTAGACAGAAACCAATTGGTTTATCCACTCTCTTTATAAATAAGAAAAAAATCAAAGAAGAAAAATTAATTCCTGATCATTTATTTAGAAAGGAAGAAGAACAGCAGCCTACTATTTCTAGGGAAACGGAAAACCTTTATACCATCAACGTTTCTATTGAAAGCAATGGAAGAGATGAACAAACTCTTATTGCTTTTACTTTCGCCGATTTACAGCGGCGGATGAATGAACTTTATCAATATAGAGTTCAGTTTGTAACCAGGGTTATATTCTATAGACAGGAAAATGATGAAGAAGTAGTAGTATATTACAACAGTACTTCTTGGATTTTAAATAAAAATAGCATTCTTACTCATAGTCATTTGGATGATAATAACAAGAGACTTAGTTCTTTAAGTAATACCCCTCGATCTGGGCTACAATTTAGTCGGTATGAAGGAATTGATTATAGGATGACACGAATAGAATCTTACATGGGAGGAACGTTTAAAATACTGCCAGATTTCGTAAAAAATAAAAAAGCGTGCATAAATATAAAAAATTTAGATCAAAAATGCTTTCTTTGGTCCATCTTAGCAAATCTACATCCAGCTAAGGATCATCCGGAAAGAATTTCGAAATATAAACAATATGAGAACGAATTTGATTTCGATGGGGTTACCAACTTCCCAATGGATACTAAAGATATACACAAATTTGAAAATAGATACAACATTAAGATTTGTTTATTTCAAATTGAAAAAGAGAAAATTATCAGAAGTCATATACTAAAAAGTACAATCAATGGCAAAACAGCTAAACATGTTATTAATTTATTATATTTCGATAATCATTATGTATTGGTAAAGGATCTGAGCAGATTAGTTGGTAGTCAAATCTCTAAAAATAAAACAAAGACATACCTATGCACTTTTTGCGGAAGGCATTTTACAAAAGAAGAACACTTTGAAAAACATGAAAGTAAAAATAATTGCGAAGATCCTGATATAATAATGCCTCCTGAAGGTTCAAGTATACAATATAAAAATATTGCAAAACAAATGAAAGTACCTTATTGCATAATAGCAGACTTTGAGTCTTATAACGAAGAATACAATCAGGTAAACGGAAAGAAAACAATAAAAGTGGCCAAACAGAAACCATTTGCTTACGGATTTCAGGTATGCTGTTCCTTTGATACAAACCAGAACAAATACTACGATTATTTCGGTGAAGACGCTGCAGAACATTTTGTTAAAACCGTTACAAAAGTATCCACAGAAATTGCAAACAAATATGAAAGCAGACAAAGAAACCATACTTATACCAATGCAGAAATTACCGAAAAATGGAAAAATCTAATGAATAAGACTTGTCACATCTGTACAACTGAAATTACTGAAAATCCTCACTTTGATCACGACCACATGACAGGAGAAGATAGGGGATTTGCTCATGCTGAATGTAATATGAAATACAGGATTCCTAGGCATATCCCGGTAGTAATGCATAATTTATCAAAATATGATTCTCATTTATTTGTTAGAGAATTGATACCTGATAACGGAATTTTTGAAAGTGCAGAAAGTTTCATCTCATTCTCAAAATCAATAATTATTACAAAAGCGGATACGGAAATAAAATATGAGATGCGGTTTATAGATTCAATTAGATTTATGGCTTCATCTTTAGACAAACTATCAGCAAATTTAGCAACATGTGATTGCAAAGTACCTTGTAATCATCTAAGACAGAATTTCAAGTACACATCTAACAGCTTCAAAAATGACGATGAATTCAAAGAAATAATTAAAAAAGGGGTGTATCCCTATGAATTCGTAGATAGTTTCGATAAAATGAAATGTACAAAGTTACCACCAATAGAAAGCTTTTATTCTAGGTTGACGGGGAAAGGTATTGACAAAAGTGATTATAAAAGAGCGGTATCTATATGGAAGCAATTTAACTGTGAAACATTACTTGATTATACTAAATTATACCTAAAAAGTGATGTGTTAATATTGTCGGATGTTGTAGAGAATTTCAGAAATGTGTGTATACATAATTATGATCTGGATCCACTTCATTACTTCTCAGCTCCAGGACTAACATGGGATGCTTTCCTAAAACATTCGAAAGTAGACTTACCGTTATTCTCAAAGGAAGACATGTATACATTCATTGAAAAGGGAATAAGAGGTGGTGTATCCCAATGTATAAAAAGATACGCAAAAGCAAATAATAAATATACAAGTGATTATAATAAGCATAAACCACCTAATTATTTAATGTATTTGGACGCTAATAATTTATATGGGTGGGCGATGTCGCAGAATTTACCAGCGAATGATTTCCAATTCATTTCCATACCGGATGATTTGAAAGAAAGGAATGAATACGAATCAATTGACTATTACAATCATCTAAAAACTCATATCAATTCGATAATGAAATTACAGAATGTAGGTGCTATATATGAGGTAGATTTAGAATATCCAAAAGAAATACACGAATTACACAAGGATTTACCATTAGCACCCGAACACTTTAACGGTAAGCTATGTACCACAGTATTAGATAAAACCAACTATGTAGTTCACCACAGGAACCTAGAATTTTATTTACAAAAAGGTTTGATATTGAAGAGAGTACACAGAATACTAGGATTCACTGAAAGTGCTTACTTAAAAGGATATATAGACCACAACACAGCACTTAGAACTAAAGGTACAAATGATTTTGAGAAGGACTTCTTTAAGCTTATGAATAATGCTTGCTTTGGAAAAACTATGGAAAACGTAAGGAAGCGAGCGGATATGGAAATAATAACGGATGATGCAACAAGAGAAAAAATAATAAAGAAACCCAACTTTAAATCTGAAATAATTTTTAGTGAAAACTTTTCAGTAGCAAGAATGTCAAAGGAAAAGATAAAATTAGACAAACCAATGTATATCGGCTTTGCTGTATTGGAACTATCCAAGTTATTGATGTATGAATTCCATTATGATTATATGAAGCCTAAATATGGAGATAAAATTGATTTGTGTTATATGGACACTGATTCTTTCATATATGATATTAGAACTGAAGATTTTTATCAAGATATCAAACAGGATTTGAATGAGAGGTTCGATACATCTGATTATGCGAAAGATAATCCATACGGATTCCCTAATGTAAATAAGAAAGTGATAGGAATGATGAAAGATGAATTAGGTGGACAGGTTATGACAGAGTTTGTTGGATTACGATCAAAAGTATATGCTTATTTAAAGGACAACCAAGACCCTTCAAAAGCTAGCAAAAAACTGAAAGGAATAAAAACCAATATAGTTAAAGATAAAATTACACTTCAAAACTATAAGGATGTACTGTTTGGAAATATTGAAAACCTTTCTATAACCCAGTATAACTTAAGATCATACAAGCACAATATGTTTCTAGAAGAACAGAATAAAAAAGCGTTAGATCCTAAGGATGATAAAAGGATAGTAACAAGCGATAAAATACACACTTTACCTTTAGGTTATAAACATTAAATTCAAGTACCTACTTCAAAACTTCAAGTACCTACTTCAAAACTTCAAGTTCCTACTTAAAAAATTCAAGTACCTACTTAAAAAAATCAAGTACCTACTTAAGAAATACAAGTACCTACTTAAAAAATTCAAGTATCTACTTCAAAAAATCAAGTACCTACTTAAAAAAATCAAGTACCTACTTCAAAAAATCAAGTACCTACTTCAAAACTTCAAGTACCTACTTAAAAAATTCAAGTACCTACTTAAAAACTTCAAGTACCTACTTAAAATACTCAAGTAAATCTTATAATGAAAAATTCTTCCTAAATAAATGAATGAAAAGGCTCCAATCAAAGTCTATGATTTTAGTGAAAAGAACACTTATCAGAATAAGCACGACCTTGCACCTCAGTGGCCATTTAGACTCTTAATTTGTGGTAGTTCTGGAACAGGGAAAACTAACCTTCTTTTGAATTTAATTTATGAATATCTTTGTTTCAACAGAATATACTTGTATGCTAAAGATCTTGAAGAAGATAAATATCAAGACCTTATAACCAATTTAACCACTTTGGAGTCACAATGCAAATCGAAAGTCTTAACAGTAAGTAACAATCTTGATGATATTGTCGATGTTGACGACTTAGACCCTGAATACCAAAACTTGATTATCTTTGACGATTTTGTCACTGAAAAAGACCAGAAGAAAATAGAAGATTTATTCATAAGAGGAAGAAAGAAAAATGCCTCGATTGTTTATTTATCACAGAGCTATCATAAAACGCCAAAGGTGGTAAGGCTCCAGTGCAATTATTTTGCATTCTTTCAGTGTTCTAATCCAAAAGAAGTAAAATTAATAAGACAAAGCCATGTATCCAGTATAGACAATGAAAAATTTCTCAAACAATTCGAGACGGCAACCAAGGGCTACGGTTTTTTCTTCATAGATTTAAAAATAAAAGATAAAACCCTTAAGTACAGGAAAAACTTTGAAAAATTTACCGGATAATTTATTTCTATAATAAATGAATAAATTTGGTAGTGTTGGAAAAAAGGTTAGTAACGAATCGAATGAAAAGAGAGTTACTGATGACAACGGTAATATTAACCTACAAGGTAAGAGAATTATTATGTTAGGGGATGCGAAAGCTGACCAGGACGCTATTAGTTTCAGATCTATGACTATTATTTTGAATCAATTTAAAGAAGAAATTACCGCACAACAAGTGGGGGCAAATCAGTATTTTAGCGAAGATATCAACAGATTAACTGCGGTACATGATTCTCCTGATAATTTATTGGTAAGGATTAAAGATAAAGGGTTATTTGTAAAAGAAATAGTTCGAGTTAATGATAAAGAGATTAACGCTGAAAACAAGTTGATAACAAATGTTCAAAACCCTAGAAACAAAAATGATGCTGTTAATTTAGCAACGTTAACTATGAATCTTTTAGATTATGACAAAAAGCTTCTTGGGCAACACACCCATAACGGTATAATTGAAGGAAAGATTGCTGGTCAAAAAACTCGTATCGATAATATTGAAAGAGCAGTAGTAAATATTTTAAAAAGGCTTCTAGAGCTAGAGCTAAAACCTGTTGACAAACCATTCGTTACCAGAATAGAAAAAATGATGGCTGGTAAATAAATTTTATAAGATAAATTAATTCCCTAATAAATGGTTGAAACAATGGAGTATACAGTTTATTTGTCAAAGCTTCAGAAAGGAAAGCTGAAGAAATGCTTTGGTGCTAAACAAAAATGTCAGATACGTGTTAGTCATAGTAGACAAAATGAACGGGAACCAGTCAAGTTACTTTTAAGTAAACGACAAATTGATAAAATTGAAACATGTAAAATGAATAATAAGGGTTGTGACATAGATGTATCATACAAGCAGATGAGAGAAGCGATTCAAAAAGGTGGATTACTTCCATTCTTAATACCGCTAGCAATTACCCTTGGTAAGGCAGCTTTAACAAGTGGTGCTGCTGCTTTGGGTACATTCGCTGGTAAGAAAATTATGGATAAAATGACCAACACAGGTGGAGCGCTAAAACTTCCTGGAACACAAAAAGTTGTGGGTAATGGGTTACGTGGGAAGGAAACCGATGATGTCAACATAGGTGGAGCGCTTAAACTTCCTGGAACACAAAAAGTTGTCGGTCATGGGGTACGTGGAAGGCCTAGGAAGGAAAAAAACGATGATGTCAACATAGGTGAAGCGCTTACACTCCCTGGAACACAAAAAGTTGTGGGTAATGGGGTACGTGGAAGGTCTAGGAAGTCAAAAAACGGGGACATCAAAAAAGAAGCAAAAGTAAAGTAGGACCTCTAACTAATTTTGATATTATGGATGCATTAGGGAGTATACCACAGTTTCGAGGTGTTTTCTCTTTAGATACGCTACCCAAACATATAAACGATTCGGAATGCGGTGTCATTAATTATGATAAACTCGGAATGCCTGGAACTCACTGGGTTGCCTATTGTAATCTACCTGAATACCCCCATGTAGAATTTTTTGATTCTTTCGGTATTCCCCCAGGAAAAGAAATAATTAAATATCTAAGAACTTCAAAGAAAAAAATAGCTTATGAAAATCTTGCTGTTCAAAATATAGATGAATTAAACTGTGGACTTCACTGTATTTCCTACATTAAGCGCAAAATGAAGTTGGTAGCTTTTCGTTTATAAAAATTGTTTTCTAATAAATGGAGATTTATTGTATGAAATGTAAAAAGAGCACTGACACTGAATCAATGTTTAAGGCAGTGTCACAAAAAAATAATGTTCCAATGCTGAAAGGGAATTGTGTTATTTGCGGATCGAGGAAAAATCGCTTTTTAAAAAAAACCTCGACGCAGAAAAAGATATATTAAAGACGTATTATTCTAATTATTCAGGTGTTGATGATATTCACAGAAAATTAAAAGAAAATGGAGTGAACGTGTCTAAAGTTACAATAAAAAATGTGTTGCAAAATGAGAATGTGTATACGTTACACAAACCTTCCTATCATAACTTTGAAAGGAGGCGAGTGTATGTTCACTATGTTGATGAGCAATGGCAAGCTGATTTAGTTGACATGCAGAAATATAAAAAAGAAAATAATAAAACAAATTACATTTTAACTGTTATTGATTGCTTTAGTAAATATGCTTGGTGTATCCCTCTGAAAGACAAAACGGGTGCTGAAATAATAAAAGCATTCAGTGTTATATTTAAAGAAAGAATTCCTAAGAAACTACAAACTGATAAAGGTAAGGAATTTGTTATGAGAAATGTTGAAACTTTTTTGAAAAATAACGATATACACTGGTTTGCATCTGAAAGCGAATTGAAAGCGCAAATTGTAGAACGATTCAACAGAACGCTAAAAGAAAAGTTATGGAAATATTTCACTCACAATAACACTACTAATTGGATTGATATTTTACCTTTATTTGTGAGTAATTATAATAACTCGTACCACCGTTCAATACAAATGAAACCAGTTGATGCTAGTAAAAAGGTTAATCAGAAAAAGGTTTTTAGTGCTCTGTTTCCTCCAGTAGATGACTACAAAATCACAGGAAACGTCAAAGTAGGGGATTTAGTCAGAATTAAAAAAGAAAAAAGTATTTTCGATAAAGGATATTTACCTAATTATACGGATGAAGTATTTCAGATAGCAACCATCAGACCTACCATTCCCATTACTTATGAAATATCTGACAAAAGTGGGGAATTAATTCAAGGAGGGTTTTATGAAAAAGAACTTTCAAAATTTATTATGAAATAAAATTAGTTGTATATAAATGGATTCAAGACGCTTGAGTGATATGTTATCGGAAATAGTGAAGAACAGAGAAGTTCAGAGAAGAAAGGTTCAACAAAATGAGATGGAGAAGGCAGGATTTCGGGAATATGCTTCAGAGTTAAACGCTCCAGTTATTATAGCACAAAAAGAAAACACTAAAGATACCATCAAAAAATTACAAGAGAACGCTGAAACGATAATTAATAAACTACTTGAAGGTGATAATAATTCAAGAAGACGGTTTATCAGATTAGGTGATACATTTAAAACAGCTTTACATACCACTAATTCAGAGGAATCGAGTCGAGCTCCCACTCCTGCTATAGAACCCAATCTAGAACAACCATATGACGTAAATCTAAACTTAAATATTGATGTGGAATTATTAAATCAAATTAATTTAAAATATAAAGATGACTGGAATGGTACCGATAATTATTTTAAAATGCCTCATTATTACCTTAAGCATCATAACGAAATAGATGGGGCTCTGAATTATTTAACATCTATAAGTCAAAGTTATGGTGGTATGAAAAGTAAAAGTTATAGTTCTAGTAAGTATGATAAACACATTGAATTTATAAAAGAATACAAGAATAGGTTAAAAACCATTCAAACCTATTTCCCATTAGTCAACCAACAAGGAACTGGAGTATTTATGAATTGTGATGAAATGATTTCAAAACTATACACTTTGATAGGTAGCAGAGTAAACGGAAATACATCTGATGAGGTGAGAAATGAAGCTATTGATATTTTGGATTCGTTAATGCGAAATAAATTTCTTACGAAGAGATATTACAATTCAATATATAAAAAAATATTTCTAATAAATGGTGTTGTTAAATATTGAAGGTAATGAAAGTATCATTGATATAACATTTAGTCAACCAATCGAATTGAATCGTAATTGGGATTATGAAATAGGTTTGAATCAGTGTACTTTGTGGTATTCATGGCATAATATAAGTGATAAATTTGGAAATAATACATTTCAATACAGGAAAGATGAAGATAATAATGCAACAGAATGGATGAATGTTACTATTCCTAATGGGATGTATAACGATGATTGTTTGAATTATTTTTTGTGTCAGTATTTTGATACCCCAAAAGATAAATGTCCTATTGTAATTTCATCCAATCCAGCATCTATGAGATTTGTCATACTATTACAAGAAAAATATGTGTTTAGATTTAATAGTGACTTGTGTCAGATTTTAGGATTTGAGAAGGATAGTGAGATATCTAAGAAAATCAATGAAGGTACAAAGCTTCCGAATATAACAAGAAGCGTTGATAAAATACAAATTCACTGCTCTCTTGTAAACAGTTCTATCGTAAACAAAAGTAAATCAGATGTCATTTGGACATTTGTTCCTAATACAGAACCGGGTTGTCAAATTGTTGAGAATCCTAGACAATTAATCTACCTTCCTATTAATACAAAAGACTTTATTTACTCCTTGAGAATGACAATTACTGATCAGTTGGGAAGACCTATCGATTTGAATGGTGATAACGTTGGATACGTGCTGCATTTAAGAAAAGCTTAAAGGATTAGTGAAATAAAATTATTTACCTATAAATGTTGATTAATAATAAGCGATTACTTTATAAAAAGCAGTATGGAAGTGGAATCGGTAGTGTATTCAAAAACATTGTTAATTCCCAGTTATTTCAAACGTCAGCAAAACAAATAAAAGATGGGGCTATGTCAATGTATAATAATATTATTAAACCGAGATTTGAGTTGTTGAAAAACAGAGCAATAGAATATGGGAAAGATCTGATCGATGTAAACAAGAAGGAACTCATTGATGTAATTGGAAACAAAAAATCGATGAAGGATCTTATCGGTAGAAATAAAAGGATTTTAAACCAAAGAAGTCAGGACTTGATCAAAACGTTAATGACTGGAAATGGATTAAAGATTCTGAAATAAGTTTTATTTAATAATTTCTTTCTTATATAAATGGCAGTAAATAAAGTTATCAGTCCGCAATGGAACATATTTGACGAACCGCTTGTGGATGATACAGTGGTTAAATATGAATTTAAAGAAATTCGAGAAACAGATGTGAATGTATCTAATAAATCAGAGTTTGAATTCATAACAAAGAAATTAGATTCTTGGTTTTATCCAAGTGAAAGTTATCTTGATGTCAGTGTAAGAATAGTAAACGAAGATGGGACTCCTATAGCTGCAACCGATGTTGCTACTTTAACGAATAATGGATTTAATTTATTCAGTACCGCTGAGTATGTAATAAACGATGAATCGGTTGAAAAAATTAATCATGTTGGTATTACAACTACCGTTACAAAGTTGATTGAATACTCTGATGATTATTCTAGAAGTGCAGCAAGAAATCATTTCTGGTATAAGGATTATAATCAAGGAAAATAAATTAATCCTGTTATTGCTTCGTTTACTGCAACTCCAGTAGTAGCAGGGGCTGCAGGGGCTGCAGCAGGGGGTGGAACAGTCAGTTTGAGAAATAATAATAATTATAATAAAGGATTTGAAAAAAGATATAACAGAACAAAGAGCAGTAAATTAGTAAATATGTATTTACCATTATCAGAATTGTTTGGATTTTTGAAAGGAAACAAACGATTCTTCAGAGGTGCATCGCATAAATTATTTCTAAGAAGAAATGATGATAACAACATGATTATAAGAAATGGAAATACTAATTTCAAAGTAGTAATCGAGTATTTATCCTGGAAGATCCCTATTGTAGCTCCTAGTATCGAAATGATGAGTGAATTAGAAAAGGATCTTGCTAAGGACAAAAAGCATAATCTGATGTGGGAAGCATGTAATAGTTATAAAAGTGATGTTAGTCAGAATAAGGAGCACACCTGGAAAGTTGTGTCTGAGAGAAATAGTCCTACAAAAATCGTTGTGATGTTACAGAAAAATGAAAAGCATAACAATCAATTAATGAATAATATGGTGTTTGATCATATGAATTTAACAGACATAGAACTTAGAATTAATGGGGATAAATATCCTGAAGAACCACTTAAATGTGATTTTAGCGATGATAAATGTAAATACTCAAATCTTTACAATAGGTTCATACATTTGGGTTATAAACAATTAGCATTTGATACTGGTAGTGTTGTTAGTATAGAAGAATTTAAAGAAGTATATCCACTATTCTGTTTCGATGTTTCCAAACACGAATCAAGTATATATAATGGAACAACTGCTGATATTGAAATAAGTTTAACATTAAAACACGCTCAGCCTGTACCATATAATATTTACTGTGTTATATATTATGAAAGAAAAGCTACATTAGGTATTATTAACAAAAATATGTATGTGAGTTTGTGAGTCTGGATTTTTATTTAATAAAATCATCCCCTAATAAATGGAGTCCACAAAGGAAGTCTTGAATACAATCAGAATGAATAAATACAATGAGACAATCAGGAAAGAAGAACTAGTTCTAGGATTGAAATATACTATCGTTAAAATGAGAATTGCTAAGACAAAATATGGTGATAAGTTGGTTGTAGTTATTAATCATAATGACAAACCCTGTGATTTGTTTATAACACAGAAATATAATGCCATTGCTAACGAATTACTTTTAAAGAAAAATCTAGTTTTGCAGCCTATTGTACGCGAAAACAAGAACAAAGAAACATATGTGGATTTAGAACTGTTTACTCAGTAATATTTGAATAAAAAATGAAAAATGTAAAAAAAAAGAAGTAGTAGTATATTTTAGTATTTTATATGTAGTAAAGGGTAATATTCTCATTTCTTGCATCCTTTATTTTGGAAGTAAGAAAATAAAAATGTTCTTAAAAAGGGGGATAATTTGGTAAAAAGGATGTTAAAATTTAAGAAATTGATGTTAAACTGGGGTTTTGAAATTGGGGGGAGGGTGGAGTAGAACCCGGTTTATATAACTACTGCCATCGAAGTTCACCGTTTGCTTAAGTAGTGTTTTTACGACTCCGGTGATCCTTGCCCGGCCGACGTTTCTTCGACGATTCAAGCAAACTTCGAACTTGCTAGCTCACGGAGTTCGACGGTCGGAGTTTGAAGGACAAAGAAACTGTGACCGGTGACCAAAAACGGTATTTAAAGAAAGACCTTTGAGGTTGAACGTAACTTCAAACTTCGATCAAGAACGCAACTAATGTTCGGACAATCCAAATCAGTAACAAATTCTTTCGACATAACCAATGGATTAAGACAGATCCTTTGGATTTTAGTTGCTCTGGAGTGCAAATTAAGGCAAGCAAAATAAGACTTTTGCCCTTACAGCAAAAAAGTGTGAGTAGTTCAAGAAGATATACTCAGTAGCCTAGTTTTCAGCCGTCTTGCTGAGCTTCTCTGGGATGCTTCTAAGAGACTAGTAGGCTGTTCCCGGTAAGTTAAGTTAGCTTACCCCTAGGTTCTATTTTTGTTCCAGGTTGAACATAGAACTTGTAGGAAAGTACCATTTCTAAAAAGATGTGCATAAGGAACAACCCTTTCCTTTTGTCCAGTGGAAAAAAATCCCCTGAATGCCCTGTAGACAATCTTTTCCTGTTTCTAGGATGATCTGCCTCGAATACGACTTGAAATTGCTGCCATGAAGGATTTGAGCCATCAGAATGTTTGCAAACTCTTCCAGGTAATGGAAACAGACACAAAGATATTGATGGTCCTGGAATACTGCCCTGGAGGAGAACTGTTTGACTATATTGGTACCTACACATTTTTCTTACAATTAGTTCATTCTTTTTCCGAAACCTTAGTGGCTTGTACTTCGTTGAAAGGATGATAAGGTTAGGTCCAGCTCTAGAATAACTTGCTGAACATTTGGCATTTGCATCCGAAGGGGTGTGTAGACAGATTGGAAGCGTGGAAATGTGTTTTCCCTATAGGTCCGGGAAAAATTATATATTGGTTGAAGGGAGTGTAACTGGCATCCATTTTTCGTACTTTTGCTCTTCAGTGGGAGGCGGACTGTTATTTGTCTTTGTCACAACCAGAATGATTTAATACAGTCTTTCTAGTACAGTTATTCACAGCCTAGTTAACATTCAAATTCGCAAGTCGACCCATAATGGCCTGGACAGACATGAAAGCGGGCTATAGATCAGACAGTCAAACTTCATTCCAGGTCTTGGAACTAAGACGAAATAAATAGGAGATTGTGCTAAGAACCATGACTTATGAATTGGTGATAAATATTGTAAAAGATTTGTTGTTTAAATCTGAGCCTGAATTGGGTATGTTAAAAAACACGTATTCTGTCATTAGGGAGTGACGTCCTCAGGGGTGGCCCGAAGGAGGGGTGAAGGGGGTGATTCACCCCCCCCCCCCTGCCTTTTGCTAAGTCCTATCAGTCGTTTATTTCGCATTCACTTAAACAGTTCGAGTCGTTTAAAGAAAAATTGTTAATTTTGGCTCTGCACAGCTTTAGTTGTAAGCGCGTCCCTAAAGAAAAGCCGAGTCGTTTAAATCAGGTTTTGTAACCCTGATAGGTCGGAGACATGATTCACGGGGCGGCAGTACGGCTACCTGTTCTACTCACATGTGATTTGTTAGGTCTTTCACTCACTTAGGTCTTTCAGATTTTAGCATGTCAAAATTACAATAGGTTAGTTGTTAAAGTGAAGTCTGACTGGATAACATTGATAGTGTAGGTGACGCTAATTAGTTAGGTTGGTCAAAATAATTAGAGGAAAGTTTTGGTGTAAGACCGTTGGCGTCACCGAGGGTAAGTGGAAGCCTAGTCACCGGGCCAGTTCAAATTGGACGGGACTGAGGTAAAAGATACTACGCGGCATTTAAAAAGAAAAAAGAAAAAAAGAACTCAAATGACAGGAGACCCGCGAAACAAGTGTGCCCAGAACAGATGGAAAAATGTCGATTACAAAGCGAGTTTGAGGTGGGAACAGCGATTGAAAAGGACAAGGACGATTTTAATATAAACAGAAATTCGTTTCCCAGGACAGTAGGGGTTCTGCAGACACTGGAATAGCTCATTCTAGTCAGAGGTACATTTTTGGCCTCTATGCTAGCAGAGGCGTTAGAAAAAAAAATCGACTGTTTACGAAAAATCGATTCAGCTATTTTTTACCAACTGGCCGAAAACATTAGGGAGGGTGCCCCCCCCCCCCCCCCCATACGTGACGCCTCTGTATGCTAGTGTTAAAGCACATCTAAAAGCCTTGTTGAAATTCCGGACACACATACAACGTGAAAAATAATCTCTTTTGTGATTAAGTTATTATAAAAGCGAACTTCTCGTTCTTCATTTGCTGTGTATAGCATCTTCTGTCGCGTACTGAGACTCGGAGCTAATTTCGTGGTAAGGTCGCAGATGAAGATTGAAGCAGATATAAACCTTTAAGATGTGCTTGAATATGCTGTATTGGAGAAAGACATAGTGTTTCTGTCGGGCGAAAGACGAAAGTTTGTTCGATCGATGAATCGGGGTTTGCTTTTACACAGAAATAATCAAATTCGGCAAACCAGTTTTAAGTTGCAATTTTTCAGATGGAGCTCACTGTAGCTTTACCTTCTTTGTAGCTTTACCTGCTTTATGTTTCTTCATGAAAGTACAGTGTGTCGAATATCAAATAAAATTGGTAGTACAGTACATTGGTACTTTCATAATGAAACAAAAGTACATCAAAACTACAGTGGAACTACTCGTCTGCGAACCGGCGTCTTTTTCTCTGTAAACTCCTGTAGGGCGAAGACCAAAAGTTTATTACGTCCGTAAATCCGGATTTTGTTTTAAATGCACGGCAAACCTGTTTTCCTCGTTTCTTTTCTGAGAAATTCTGTTTTTAACGTGAAATCGACTTTGTTTTCGATGGTCACTATTTTGTCACTTTTTTCGATGGACAGAGTCGTGATTTCATATCTATTCTTTACTTTTCATTGGGATCGCAAAAAGACGCTCCACTCCTCGGCGTTTACGTCCGTAAATCCGGATTTTTTTTAATGCACTGGTAAATCTGTTTTCCTTGTTTTGTTTCTGAATAAGCATGTCTTTAACGTGAAAATTACTTTTATTGCTATTAATTCGGAACAAATCGAACTTGTGTCTACTTTGTTTTCTATTTCTACTATTTTTTCACTTTTTTTTCAACGGACAGGTCTTTGACTTAATAGCTATTTTTTCCTTTTCAATTGGATCGCAAAAAGACGCTCTGCTTCTTGGCGTTTCACAAAGTTTCGCATGTACGTGGCGCATATCATAGAATTCTCTATTTAGAGGAACGGTTTGTCATTTACTTGGCGATTGGTTTGGAATTTTTTAGATTTGAAACACATCAAAGGCAGATAAAAAATTTCGCCTACATTTGTCCCGAGTACAGGCGTTGAAAGCTTTCCTCTTTAGCGAAAGCTGAAATATAAAGCTGAGGCTATGAAGGTATATGTACACAAATTTTGATTACAAGAATAATGTCAGCTGATGCATTGCAGCTAGTTTTACACCGGCTCTGTTATTTATTGATGGGGAATGTGCGCCATTGCAGCGTAGTGGCAACAGTTCGTTTCTGTTGGTACGTGCGAGTCGTATATTACGATCCAGTCGTCGTTGAAATCAGGGGTCTTAGCCCCCCCCCCCCCCCTGGCCCGAGTGTTTCGGGCCTCACCTGGACATCCTTTCTTAATGCTTCTCCATGCATTAGGCTCCCCGTTCATAGCACAAGTTTGGAATGGCACTTCAACGGTTATTCCCTTTCAGTTGAAAGAGACCGATTAAATGAATCCGAGGCTCGACTTTTCTTCAGACAAATCACGGCAGCTGTTGCGTACATCCATAGCAAAGGCTATGCTCATAGGGATCTAAAACCGGTAAGTAACAAAACAAAACTAATCCATGTTTGTGTATTTGCTAACCTAGCAAGTGGTCAAATTGCGAAGGATACATGTCAGTCTTGTCGGTCCAGCATTGACGGGGAGTCACGGGATCAAATCGAGAGACGTGTTCGAAAACACTTTTTCTTCTTGGAAAACTTTTGACAATCAGTTCAATGTCTCTGAAACGTTAACTTCATTGACGAACAAGGGTCCGACTTTTCGAGCCATTTTGAAGCACGTGAGTGCAACCATTTTGCAGGTTTGTTCTTCTTGCTACAAACTGAAAGGACCCTTGTCAGGATGGACGAAAATGGTTCTGGAATAAATCGATTTATTCGCAGTATCAACCGTGAATCTTTCGGTATCTCGTAGAAATCTATTTTCCTGCTTTAGGAAAACCTTCTGCTCGACGAAGACCAGGAATTGAAGCTGATTGACTTCGGCTTGTGCGCGAGACCCCGCGGTGGTGTTCAGTCCGTGCTAGATACATGCTGCGGCTCCCCAGCTTATGCTGCTCCGGAACTGGTGTCAGGGAAAGCCTATATTGGTAAGTCACCAAGCTTAAAGAATTAAGGACTTTAATATTGTTAGAAAAATGAAAAAAGGTTATATTTAGGTTGTAGGTTTAAATTTTATGAAGGAAGGGTTTTTGAATGAGAGAGTGAGTTTTGAGGAGAATATTTAATATAAAAATTAAAAATTTTGAAAAGAGAAGTTAAATTTAGAGTTGATAAATTACAAAGATAATAGATAAATATTCTTTGAGCCCAAGCTGACTTTGAAACATTTATTCAAACAATGTTTGCAACGGATACGTCAGCTATGATTTTTCATCAGCGATATTTCGGCCCTTCTTGGCAAGGGTCCTCGTCAGGCTGTCAATCTTCTGGTTCAACTTCGGGGAAGGAAACAAACCTGATTATTATACATTACAGGTTTGTTTCCTTCCCCGAAGTTGAACCAGAAGATTGACAGCCTGACGAGGACCCTTGCCAAGAAGGGCCGAAATATCGCTGATGAAAAATCATAGCTGACGTATCCGTTGCAAACATTGTTTGAATAAAAGATAATAGGTTTAAGACGAAAGCGTAAGTGACGTTAAAGTAGGGTAAACTTCTACGTAAATTTTGTATTAACGTCACTGAGTTGGAGGTGGAGACGTAGCCACTTGTTTTGGTTCAATCCAAAGCAAGAACAAATGAAAAAGAAGCTACCCGGGATTAAAAAAAGAAAAAAGAAAAAAAAAAGAATAAGGACGCAGCGCGTCGTGTATATTTTCGCTTACTAATGTTTGCAAGCTGTTTAGAATCATCTTTCAGTTTTAGAACTAGTGAACGCCATATTTTAACTCGCGCACAAGCTTATGTTTACCTTCTACGAGAAGCCGCGTTCAACTGAATAAATTGTGTTGCCGTGAGTGAAATCAGTCATCACCCTCAGTCACCTTAAATTGAACTTGTAAGTAGTAAGAATGTATTATGTATTTATTTCTTCATGTATTTCTCTCAGGACTGAGGAGTAGAAAATAATGTATAAAACAGAACTATGCCTAAACCATCTGGTCTATTCACTGACACATAAATACTATAAAATCCTGATCCTGATGAATAGCTTTCAGTTTGTGATGGGGACTATTTCTGGGTTACAAGTTCAGGGGCGCTCCAGTCTTTTCTCTTGTTGGTGAGACTTGATTCAAACAGGCTGTTCCATAGAGGAACTGCTCAGTTGGTGAAGATGTCCTGCGAGCATGAGAGGATCATGCTCTTCGGATCAAGGTTCTGGGAGTGGCCTCTGGTTCGCGATTGGCAGACGGGAGCAAAGAGCATCAGCTGTTGCCAGCTGGTGCTCTTTGCACCAGCGTTGTGCGAAAATGGGAGAATTTGTAACAGTTGGGAAAAGATACTAAAAATCGTGGTTTCCTGGATGCTTCACATATTCGGTCCTTTGTTATATTTAATTGCCATATTTAACCAACTAAAACAGTAATGAGGGAAAATAAAACCATAATGATATTGAGGATAGCGAAGAATGTAATGCCTGGCTTTGCATTATAATTTGACTTTCTGCTTTCAGGTTCTGAGGCGGATGTGTGGAGCATGGGTGTGCTACTTTATGCCCTTCTGTGCGGATTTTTACCCTTTGACGACGACAACATTGCCAACTTGTATAAAAAAATTCAGGTATGTTTTCGCCTGACTAGGAAAGTAAGTTTTCGGAACGTAACAAACAGCTTTTGACGTAACTTCTCATTTTCGTCATGTCATGAATGACCCTAGGTCTTCCTTGAGCCATTAGCGGCGCATAGGGTGTCGACAAAGCCTCTTCATTTACTACGAAGCTTTGCAGCTGCAGTGATGTCTTTCCATGGTGGTGGGATGGATAAGGTCTGAAGCTAATGTCGGTGGTTAAGTTGCTGGGAGTGTTTTACAGGGACTTGTAGCAACCCTATCGCCTAGCTGTCCTCCGTTCACAACCTGCCTTGTGTTTGGACGTTTGTCGGTACGGAAACAATATCCTAATTGGGGACTGTTGAACTTATCAGTGGGTGGACATTAACCTATCTAGTAGACGTAAAACTGAACGGTACCGTAGTAGTTTTGTGCCTCGGTTTACCTTGTACCATAACAACCTTACTTAAATTACTATATTTATTTTATGACAACTATATATATGTAGTTTTAAGATAATGACAAGTGCCGATTAATTTGCTCGCGCATGAAATGTTATGCCGCATTTATTTTGAAAATAAATTAAATTAAAGTATCATACTTTCCAAAGCAAATAATTATGTTGTCGTCTATTCAGCCGGTTTCCCATCTCTGGTCTACTGAATGTGCTCCACGCTTCAGAAGGGCATATTGGGAGATATGCGAGTTGGCAGACTGCCAAGCGAAGTCACGTCTCAGGTTAATTGTAACCGCCTTTTTGCAGTCTGGACAATATGAAAAGCCAACCTGGCTGTCCACAGACAGCCTTCAGCTACTAGAGGACATGCTTCAAGTTGACCCCAAGGAGCGGATATCTGTTGGAGCCCTGCTGAAACATCCTTGGCTACTCAAGGAACCCAGAGAGAGCGAGCCAATGTGGCAATCACATTACAAAGTGAGTTTATTTCTATGACATGGAATCTTAAAACCCATTTTTCTTTTAAACGATTCTGCTGTTTGCTGACTATTTTAGCACGCAAGGCAAGATAAAACTCGGCTCTTTAGTATTTACAGCAAAACTTTATCTGCCAAAATGTGGATAAGATGACGTGTAGCGTCGGGATTCTTATCTGGTAGGTTGTAACTCGAAAAGTGCATCTGTATGACGAAATTTTGTTTGATTAAGGCGTCCTACCTTAGTGGTCGTTTTTTACCATATTTCATTCGTTGTGTTCGATGTCCCATTCGGAACCTGCTGAACAAGTGGGAAATTAGAAAACGAGCGAGGAAATACCTGATGAAAAGTTATCTCAAAATATTAGTATGAAGTTGTACGAAAAAGTAGCATGCAGGGCCAACCGATGCTACTGATTCAATTTCAGTTTCAGTTTATTTCAAATATCAACACATATCGTGGCTTGGGGCTAAATGGCGTGTTGAATACGTCAATATACATGAAGGCAAATCAATAATATCTGTCTTAATATCAAGATAAATAATTCAAACTGAATATGGCCTAACACAAAAACATAAAAGTGAGACACACACAAGAATGACTAAACCTCTTTGTTGAAAATATGTACAAATTTAGGGATAAAATGGCTACTACATGCTACTATAGCCAGACTGGGTGCTACTGGAGTAAGGCGGGATGCTACTGGATACTACTGCTTATGAATACCCCGGTGTGAGGCACATTATATTAGAGTATTCTGTACTACTGCATATCAATACATGCAACTTTTTCGTACAACTACACAGGCTACAAAGGTTTCATCGGGTAGGCTCCTTCAGCCGATCGGCAATGGCCAACGCTATTCTTGTCATATTCGAACGTCTGCTGTCCTGAAATGTGATAACCACAAACGATTGGCATAAGCTGTTACACCTTTCGGTTGCCTTTTTCTTTCTGTATGACTTTAATGGTTCACTTCGAGATATGGTTTCTCCCAGAAAGGAGAGTTCATCTTCACCAGTAGGTCTGATTTTTAGTCGACCTTAGGATGGATACGACAACCCAAGTATTTCCTTTTTAAAGAAACCTCGGTCTTTTTCTCCTAGAAATAACTTAAATTTAATACTTCCATAGTTGGATGTATGCTCCTCGGAAATCCATGTCGCCGATGAGACTTTTCCTTCGTATAGCATTGTTCAAATTCGTGTTATAAGCTGCATAAAGATTTTCCGCGTCATCATAGCTAGAGCAACCCAAATAGGACTGACTTATATTTTTCTTTAATGACGCCAGTCACTTCCTTCTCACAGTGTAAGCTGACGCGTTTATCTCTTATGCAGCTTATTACACCAATTTGAACATTTGCTTGTCGAACCCAGCGCACTAGTGACCGCGCGAACGAGCCTTAGTAGTTGGAAGAGGGGCAAAATTGACCGTTGAGCATTTGAGAACAAAGTAGCCGTCCAGTAAAACTTCCGTACCAGAGAAAGTGATCGATCCGGAAACAGTTAAGTTCGTTCAAAAAAACCTAGATAATCGGCGTGGCATCCGAGTGACATGTTTTCGTGTCGGAATTCCGCAAGTGGCTTCGTTTGGTTAGACTTTTTGTGATCACAGTTTGTAAAAGGCGTAACAAACCTATTTCAGCAAGAACTCTGTTTCTTTTTATTTGTAAAAATATAGTTTTTTTTATATAGTTTTTTTTTTTATCGATTTTTGTGTCTGTTTCCTATGAAAGTGTTACGTTTTGTTTTTCTTTTCGTTTTTGTACTCCGTCCCTTTTCTGTTTGAAATGACGGGTGATAAGTAAATAAATAAATAGGCGCTCTGCTCGTTTTATGCCAGCTCTTTCTCAGGTGGGGCTGTGAAAATATCATCCAAATCATTACCTTTTTCCCAGCATATGTTTGTTTATTTTTCTTTTCTGGGGTGCCCGAGCTGCGAACTCTATCTTCCACTTCCAGTCACTGTTTTCCAGGTCCAAGCGCTTGACGAAGAGTGCATTACCGAGATGGCGCTATGTAAGGGATTAACAAGGAAAGAAATGTTTGCTGCTGTTTCTTCCTGGAAGTATGACTACGACACTGCCACTTACTGGATCCTCCTGAACAGGAAGCAGAAGGGACGACCGGTGCGGTTAGCGAGAAGATCGGTTGCTTCTCTGGACCCAAGTAAGCTCAGCAATCTGTTTTTCTCGCTTGCATCCGCACATTGCCAGATTAAAATGTTTTCCGGTTATTACAGCGCAAGGGAACTGCGCCACATTATTTTGATGACTCGTATGGGAACAGTTAGTAACCTTTCAGCATCCCTTGGCGGTTCCATTTTTGCAGAATATATGTGTCGCATTCATAATTCTTAGTTTTCAGTGTTTTGGTATAGAAGAAACTAAAGGAAGTTCGCTTTCCGAAAAGTGCCTCTCGGTGTCCAACAAATCTTCCTTTGTATGTGCTGCGGTCCTAGGAAAAGAAGCCAACGATTGTTTTCTTCGACTTAAAGAGCCAGAACTGAATAAAAAAAAACACACGCATACGTCCGCTTGGATGTTGTTTGACGACGATAGGATCAGTAGTGTTGTTCGGCGAGTACTATTAATCATTATCGAATAGCTAGTAAGACAGTATCTGTGAGGAAAGGAAGCCTTTAAGTATGTCATGAGACCAGCAACTTTTTCCTTCAGTGAAAATGCCATAACCTGTAAATTCCCCCCATACATCCGCCCGAGATAATAATAATAATAATAATAATGTATTTGCAAATCGAATGGCAGGCCGTTAAGCCTCTACACCTGTTCCACGATCCATCAGAACAGCAACCAACCACAGTGGGCAGAGTGGCGGGTCCAAGAAATTGTCTTAAATGCGTAGGGACCAAATTGATGTAGGGATTGGAATGACGCTTGGATAGTACAAAGTTCATGGGTCCTAGAAATGTTATTTTGAGCTCCAGGCCGGATCTGGCCTCCGCGAGGGGGGTCGGAGGGATGGGTATTTTCGAATCGGAAATTTTCTCAAGTGAACTTTGATGAGTGGTAGGTTCAGGTGCCGCAGCTGTGACATATGTGTCCGAAATCGAATGCGACCTTGCACTGTTAGAAGTTTCATAACAGGTAACACAATTATGCGCGGTTTCAATAGATAAGATTTGAGCTGTTAGGTGTTATATTTTTCCGTTACGCAATAAACGTTATGCATGCAATAAGAGCCGAAACATCGCCGAAAAGACATCTGCTGACTTTTTTGCTTGTCATCGTGATATTGAAAAAGTCAGCAGAGCTTTTTTGGCCGTTTTTCGGCTCGTCCTGGCAGTGCTTGTTATGCATACAGTTTTAATGCGTAACGTCTGAAAAACACAACAGCGACATCCTAAGCGTTATGTGTTGAAACCAAGCATCCTTGTGTTATCTGGTATGAGACGTCTGAAAGTACTAGGGCGGGGGGAGAGGGGGCCTGAAACTTTCTGGAAGTGCTCCGATTCGAATGAAACGTGATGCGTTGTATGAGCAAATGCTCTACATATTATAATTATGTGTCTAAATTGGATCCGACCTCGGTGAGGGGAGTTGAAGATCCATCAAATCTTGACAGCGCGAGCCTTGCTAACTACCTTGCAAGTGCCACATGCGCTTTCAGCTCTTCTTAAGTATCAGCATGTAATAAATTAATCATCGCGATTGTCGATGTCTCATTTCATTTTTGTATCTGTTCTTGCTCGGAATTCGTTGTTTCTGGGACAACCATCGGACTCAGAACTCTCAGAAGTGACGAAAGAAGGAGATAAAAGAGATGAGATCATGTTATTTTAAATATGCAAAGCACCTGCTCCACTTGTCGAAATTATGCCATAACCATACTTTGACGGAGAAGTTCAAAATTCAAGATGCAAGTGTTTACCCTTTTGGATGTTTCTTCGTCGCTATCAAAAATCATTGACAACAGAACCCAACCAGCGCACGACCTTCTACACTGCTTCCTGGCCGACGATTGAAATTAAGTGTCTTTTTATGTATGTTTATGTGTTTTATTTATTTTCTTCATTTACTCCGCTTTCTGAAAACGGCGGGTTATAAAGAAATTACTTACTTACGTTAGTTTTGTGTCAAGCAGAAGCTGAAGATTCGAGAAGGACTGACTAGTATGTCCGGTTTTATATACGGACTTCACTATTTCCATCTTGCAGGTACTCCCGTAAACCACGGTACCAAGCGAAGCCTGATGACTGACTATGCAGCTATGGGTAGCCCTGTCAGACCCATTCAGCAATCCCCACGCGGTCTCCATACTTCCTTAGAAGGCGGTCTAGAAGACGCTGAATTGTTGACAATTGGGCAAAGCAGTCCTGGAGGTCTCGCCGTAGAAAGCTTCTTAGGTAAGAATCCCCAGTCCCCACTTATTCCTAAATGCCATCTGTCATATGCTATCAGAATCGTAAGTAAGCATACTTAAAGGACCCCTATTGCTTATTTCTGCCTGTTATAATATACCTAGTCCTTTGTGGAAGTATAAGCTTCTAAAATTTCCACCTTTCTCCATTGTTTCGTTTTGTGCCTACAAATTTCTAGTGCTTTTTAGGCTGTGCCGAGTTTTGTCCGTCAGACAACGCAAAGTTTGCCGGAATCTTAATTGTCCCGCAAACAACTCTTTCACATATAAGGGTATGATAATGTTCTCTTTTTGACTCCTTTTATGTGCTTAGTTTTACAACTTTTTAACCACGGCGCGTTTAGTTTCAAATGTTTTGCGCTCTGCCGCCGCATTGGAGATCAGAGCCTCGTTTTTGTTGCATGCTGCAGGTCCACTTCTCGGCCGATTCCGGACTGATTCTTTCTACATCCGTTTTTGCACTGCAGCGCTTCCGAGGAAGACGCCAGCGCTTCTCGAGAATCACGGACTTGCTCCCCGACCAAGTCCATGCTTCCCTGCAAGATGCTGCAGCGCTGCCGCTTCAACCAACAAGAAAGTGAATCCAAAAACGCATATTATGCAAACGCAAAGAAGTGCTGCAGCAGCGATGCGGCAGCGCTATTGCAACAAAAACGAGGCTCAGGAATGCTGGATAGAGTCGACAAGCTCTACAAGAAATCGCTAATTTCAGGTGGAAAGTAATTTTTTTTTCGAAAGACGATTTTTCTGGTCTGTTTCTTAGGGAAAAAATCATTTCTAGTTAGAGATGTGCTTTAAATGACAGTGCAAATGCAACCTACTTCTGCAACTACATTCGTTAATTCTTAAACCCGGAGACGCAAATTCCATGACACTCTTAACCCGCTAACGACACCTGACTAATCTTTGCACTTGCCATGATGCACTAGATTCCATGCGCATTATGTTCCCGACTGGTGTTTGAGTATCATGCTATTGATGCGTAAAACCGGTTTTCTGAATGTTGCCAAGTTTTTGCTAGAAGTCAATCGATCTGGGAAAAGGTTTCAGACAGCCAAAGCCGCACATAATCTGTTACAAGGGGAGCTTATAGTTTTACTGTGGTCAGATAGTTTTGAATATTGGACACGCAAGGCCATCTGAAGCCCCTTTCAGAAAGTATTTTTACTTGGAAGTTTTGTTTGCGAATGTTAGATGGCAAGCGGGGTCTTGCATGCCAGATTTCCCAATGCGATTACAGGTTTTTGCCGGGAAGTGGTGTTATCGGAGTGGCTGGTGGGTGGGTATTATATTTCTAATCTTCGGTCTGAAATTTGAATCTGTCCTCTGTGCAAAAAAAATAATTCAAGATAAAGTTATAGGCCTAATATTACTGATTCCATGCCAATGTCCTCCTGTGCCTGATCGAAGGCAAAGTAGTTTTTCGACAATAAGTGAAACAGAGAATTTTTGGCCTAAAATTAAAAGTAACAAAACAAACTTTAAGGATCTTATTATAGTTTTATTTCTTGTAGACAACAACCCACCTTTCGAGCTTGAAGAGAAGAATTCGGCGCCACGAGTGGGAGGGAAAAAGCGAGCACTGGACGAGAAAGAGAATGATGGATTCACTGCCCCCCGCGCCCCCACCCCTCGACGGGCGAAGCGACATTCTCCTTCGCGTGACACGAAAGGTAAATTGCAGTCTATTAAGTATATTGCCCCTTAAGCCTACAATCTGGGTAATGATTTAGACTAGGCCGATGGTTCGGAATGAAATGATTCCTATATATGTGTGTGATGATGGAACTTGTACAAGGGATTTTTACCGTGAACAATAAATCAGAAAGCAATTTTTGTATTTAAAAGTCTAGGACTCAGAAATGTCACAGTCACACAGACCTTCCAGGGACCACGTGGCGGGTCCTCGGAGAAAAAATAAATGCTTAATTTGTAGGGGATATAGCCCTAGAGACAGAAAACAATACTAGTAGTGAGCTGAAAAATAATAATACTTCTCAAGCGGGATTTAAACCTCACAACCCTCGGCTCCATATACCGATACTGTAACCTGAGCAAAATAATACTATGGAGTAGCGTCAAAACCGATGCTTTATTTGGTTCGCATTTCGCAATTGGGCCATACTCATAGCGCGACCCACTACATTTGCGGCATTTAAAGCGAGACAAACTTGCGGAGTTATAAATTTCCCTATAAAGCTAAGATGCGGTCTGCACACATTGAGGAAACAGGGGAGGTTGTATCTTTTTTGGGATCCCAAAACGTAAGTGGAGGGATACCTATGACATCGCAAAAGTTGTCCGTCTGTCCGTCCGTCCGTCCGTCCGTCTGTAAGCACGATAACTCTCGAAGGGAATGAGATATTTTGATGAAACTTGGTGTGAGGGTTCGTTGGGTCGTCGGACCAGTCAAGTTCGTAGATGGGCTTTGTAGCTCTACATTTAGGGGTGGGGGAGGGGATTCAAATTAAGGGACAAACAAAATATTTTGAAACAGCTAATGTGATAGTTGATTATGGGGTAAGAAGACATGCTGAACATGATGGTGAAAACCATTTTGTCATCGGACAAGTAGTTCGCCCGGAATCCGGCCAAAACCGGAAAGTTTGTTGAAAGTTAAAGTTTTATTTGAAGTTGATTAGATGTTCGATTTAGGGGTAGGAAGACATGCTGAAGACGATGGTGAAAATTATTTTCTCGACGGACAAGTATTTCGCCCGGAATCCGGCCCAAACCGGAAAGTTTGTTGAAAGTAAAAGTTTTATTTGAAGTTGATTAAATGTTCGATTTAGAGGTAGGGAGACATGCTGAAGACGATGGTGAAAACTATTTTCTCGACGGACAAGTATTTCGACCGGAATCCGGCCCAAAGCGGAAAGTTTGTCAAAATTAAAAGTTTTATTTGGAGCAGATTAGATGTTCGATTTAGCGCAAGGAGACATGCTGAACACTTATGTGAAAACAAGTTTCTACCCGGACATGTAGTTCGTCCGGAATCCGGCCAAAACCGGAAAACTGTTGGAAGTCAAAGTTTTATTTCTAGTTGATTAGATACGCGATTTAGGGGTAAGAAGAGATGCTGAGTCCCTGTGTGACAATCGTATTTTACCCGGACATATAGTTCGACCGGAATCCGGCTGGAATCGGAAAATTTGTTATAAGCTAAATTTCTATTTGAAGTTGATTAGATGTTCATTACTGGGGAAAGAAGATACCCTGATTTCGTCTTTGAGCTTTCTTTTTTCGCCGGACAAGTAGTTCTGGAGTTCGGCCGGAACCGGGAAATTGGCAGAAGTGGCAGGAAGTTTTCGTCAAAACAGATATGACTTATAGGGGTAAACACACATGCTGAATCCAAATCTGAACTTGGTTTTCTCAGGTGATTAGCTATTTGGCCTTAATCTGTTTCTGAATTTTAATTGTAAAAATGTTCAAGGAGTCTGGCGAAGACTGGATCTGGCTAAGACAAGACCCAGTTGTCTGGATCAGATATTGAATTTTTGGGATCCCATCGAAACCTTTGGTCTTGTTGTGCGATGTCGAGATTATGAAGTTATTTGAGCCAGCGCTGGTGCACGACTGATTGAATTTCAGTAGGGATATTCGCTATCGCTAGTGGTGCTAGTGTCGCTGATATTCGAGTTTGTGTCACTTTTTTTAAGTCTTGCCGCTGCTCCCTAGTGTTAGTTTGCTCTGCCTCTAACCGGTTTAGCTGTCGTGGGGCTTGTGAACAAAGTTAGCAAACCACTACAATCGCCAGTTAGTAAAGGGCTACATGAAAAGTGATCTCGCTCGAGGCAATTTATCTAAACAGTTCACATCCCCATGCCATGTTTGAGTTAGATATTTATGCCATGAATGGAATTAATACAGAGGTTTACCGTTGACAAATAAATCAGACAGTAATTTTTGCATTTCGGCACCCGGTTATCGAAAGGTCGTATCTCCAATTCTTGGGCAAATTGAGTTACCCCAATGGTTAGATTCTCCGGTCAAAACTACAGATCTTCATGTTCTTGTCAACAACCTACGACGATCTAAGAGCCATCTGAAGTCTTTTATCAATGGGAGAGGTCGTATCATCCGATCAAAATTGTGTGTCTCACGTAAAACTGACAAATGGGGAGATACGACCTTTTGATAACCGAGTATCGATTTGGAAGTCTAAGACTCCAATGTCACAGTAACAAGACCGTCCAGGGCTGGTGCATTTAGCCGAAGGTACAGGTTCAGATCCCACTAAAGGAGCATTTATATTTTCGGTTCATTACTATGGAATGATTACTGATCCTAAGCCTGAATTGTGTTTGTTTATTTTCAATTATGTAACTCGAATTTGCACTATCCCCGTCGCTATGCATTCTGCTCTCTGCCGCCAGCGAGTCAGAGCCATCTGGAAGGTGAGGGTATCTCGGTAGTTGCTCGGCTTATGCTGATCGAACATCAGGTCACTGTTTCTTTGACGAGGCTTCTAAAGGCACATCTGATAGTATTCTATCCTGCTCTTACTTCAGCCTCGCTGCCATATAAGATTGGGCATAAAAGGAGGAAGCCGAGCTCTCAGATAAATCCAAGGACTCAGATGGCTCCTCCTCTTTTTTTTTTTTTTCGACAGCAAGACTGGTCATTACTCACGCCCAGCTCTAAACTTTATCCCTGTACTATCTCCATAAAATATTTAGTTTATGATCTCGTGCATTTACTACATTATTGAAAGCTCAGTGTATTTTTTTTTCCTTTTCTTTGTCTATACTGCACTATTTCCTCTTCTTAAGTGCGTAAATAAAATTTCATCATCATCATCATCATCTAGTATTTACACCTTCCCTGTTCTTGATTGAAAACCATACTATCTGCTACTCGGCTGTTAAGTAGGCGCCGGATAGTATTGTACTTACTTCTCTCTTACTCTTACTTCAGCCTTGCTGCCATATAAGATTGGGCATTAAAGGAGGGACGCCTCCCTTCTCTTGTGTCGTCGGCTGTCTCCCTCTAAATCATCGGTGTTAGCATCCTCTAATCGAGGTTGGGATTAAAATCTCGTCCAGTACTAATAATCCATTACTGGTATTTGGCGGTGAAAAACGGAAAAGTCAACTATACTTTATAGGCTATGACTGTTTAAGACTTGTAACCTTCAAACGATCGACTCAACTAAAGGGATATAAACACGCTCTGATTTTCGCAATTTTATGTCAAATTCTCACTGGGTTTGTAATGAGGTCTTAAAGTGCTTAAAAATGGAGTGTCGCAATATTTGCATCCAGGGTGCAGGAAAGACTGACCGAGATGAGGCATGTTTAAAACGGGTCTGGTTAGTGAGAAGTGTGGTGACGCAGTAATGCAGGATTTCAGCTCTACTTTAAGGGTTATATTTAATGAGATTTTTTGGTACAGTGACCCCAAGTTATTACTTAAAGAAGAAAATCGCTTTTAACTTTTTTGTATTCAATATTTAACTATTTCGTTAAATAGTTTCGTTCTTAATTTCAAAAAATCGACAAAAAAATTACTAATTGTTTAAGCTGTAGTGGGATTCTGGATTTCCAACATTTCTGACATAACTTGCGCTTTTTTTGCCTTACTCCCCAAGAGGTGATAACTGAAACCGCTACTAGAAAGGAACCTTGTTCGGGAATATACTCTTGCTGATCCTCCGAAATAGGTGAGTACAGTACAGTAAAGCATAATAATATGCACGTAATTACAACAATTCGTAGGGCTTACCAAGTGAAGAAAATTTTAGATGAGTGTGGTGTTGGTGATAAGTGGAATGAGGGTATGGGTCATGAGTTGGAGTTAGGGACAGTAGCTAAAGAAGTAAAAAATATACTTAGGGACCAGGAAATCCAGAGGTGGCAGGTTGACAGAGATAGTTCAAAATCTCTGAGGTTTTATACAGAGGCGAAAGAGACATGGGGTGAATGTGTTTATTTTAAAGCGGGTTTAGATAGGGAGGAACTGAAATTAATAATTAGTATGCGAGCTGATATTTTACCTCTGGGGGATAGGAGGAGGTACACGGGTAAGCCGATTGGGAGGATTGGTCCTTACTTCTGCCCCATGTGTGGAGATATGAATGAGTGCGTGCGACATATTATGTGTGAATGTAGGGAATTGAATGATTTAAGAAGAGAAATATTTGGAGTAAATGAGTGTGATCAGGAATGGATGGAGCGAATGCTGAAGAGTGAATGTTTTGTCACTATAAGGAAAGTGGGCAGATTCCTCAAGTTGGCTATGAATCACAGAGAATTTTTCTTGTAGATTTAAGTGTTTGTTATAGTTATGTTGTAGGTTATGTTTTTTTCTTTTGTATTGCCATGGCCCTTGGGCTTTTAGTGTAATAAATATCATATCATATCATATCATATACCAGACCTCAGAAGAAACATTAGCCTGTAATCCAAGATATTTCTTAAATATTTCAGTATTCTCAAAGAAGCATACCGGTGTTTTAAATTTGCTTTTTTATTTGTAACAATCGTATAATGATATTACCTTTCATATTATAATAATTAATTTTGTTTATTGGTTAAATCGACAAAGAAACTTGCCAAAATGAATTAAAACGTAGAAATGCTTGCTGAGGAAAAGTTCAAACCCCGGGAATTTAATTAAAACATGGGCTAAAATCACAGCATTAAATATCGAACTAAATTTTTATCTATTAAAAATAATACATAAGTGAACCACGAAGTGAACCACTCAACCAGTAGGCTACATGACACCGTCACATTATTTTGGTTTTTCTTATGTCATTCTTCTAGTATTTGTCCCCTAGGTTTTCACGTATGAATGAAAAAGATTTACATTTTTCACTAGCTCCAGATTTGGTGTTGGGTCTTGCATTGAATCTGAGAAATCTCGTCCTAATTCACTTAGCAGCTGTCAAGGCACAATCATAAGAGCAGCAATCAACCAAAAATCCCTGATGCAGCCTGATAGCATCGCAGTTTGTCAAAGGATTGAGGAGATAGCGATCACTCACGACTTTTTACATCGTCACTTTGTCATCAGTCTCATTTTATAACCATAAACATTCTGCATATACATTCAGCTCGTCCATGACGAAGCAAATACCATGTGGGGAGGGGGTGGTCACTTTATACAGAATTCGGTTTTTGGTCGTCTGCAGTTTCGTGGATCCTAAACAGAAGTGAGGATGCCTGTGACATCGATTTGTCCGTCCGTCTGCCTTTGATAACGATTACTCATGATCGGATTAAGATATTTTGATGAAAGTTCGGATTATACATTGAATTCCCGTCCACTTGAATACCCTCAAAGATTCACTACAAAATTTAGGAAACCGGCTACAACCCTTTCACATATTTTTTCAGATAAGACCCATGTCCCTCTGTATGTAACATTTTCTACTTAATTTAGTGTCGGACCAAGCTAGTGTGGGGTGGTGTAACCAAAATGAAACATAACGAGTGAACCAAAGGTGTCCGGACTTGTTCAGGTCACTTGCCATAAATAATAACAATAATAATAATAGTTTGCTTATGACCATAACAACAAACAAAAAGCAACACGAAACTTATTTTCTAACAAACTAACCTAATAACGAACCAAAAAAATAAATAAAAAGAAAGAACAACAATAATGACCTAAAGTTCCTGGTTAGGCTTGGTACCGCGTTAGTGCGGAATGGTTTAGAATTTTGGGACTGGGAAAATAGTCCCGGTCAACGTCATAAGATAGTAGGATAACGAGAGAGTAAGTGAAAGGAACTGGCATATTATCTTTTCTTGGTTTCAGAAGTGAATTTATGGATGGATAATTTGACCGTAATTTGGTGCAAACTAAGCAATTTACCTTGCAACCCCTCATCGCGTTCGCACACTGTCAACATCTTATGCAACTTGTGTGCAAACTCAGTCGTTAGTCGTCAAGAATGCAACAAAACAAACCAATTTTTCCCCCAACAATATAGTTGCGTAGTCAAAAGCCACATTGTGCACAAAAGCAAAGCAATTTGGGCAGCAATGGAGATGATAGCATCGAAAGGGTTCAGCCAAAGAAAAGCTGTGTGGCTTTTCTTCGGATGGAAATAGAAACTGAAATTCCGCCCGTCAGGCTTGACGTATTCGGTTTAGTTCGTGGGAACAGGGAAGAATAGGAACCCCGCAGGATTAATTTGTCTTGGTGGACCAGGGAGTCAACACCGTGCTATTGAGACGCAAAAATGAGCGCAGTTGAATAATGAGTAAATAGAGCGCAATGTTGGTTTTTTCCTATTTGTCAATAGCTTGCAAAGAAACGGTTTACTTTTGTCTTCCTATTTTGCAGTGTTGCTGATTAACATGTTTTAAGTGGAATGTGAAAACTGTATTTTTCTTTTGGCTATTGTCTGCTCTTTGCATTGAAATGTTGCGTTACAACTACTGCACATTTTTAGCCTGCTGACCCACCACCACGAACGTGATGTCTCGTTTCCGTGTAATGTTCTAAGGCCCCTTCGTGGTTCCACCGTTTTCGTTCCTCCATATCCCCATGTGGCTGGGAATGTACTGAGGAGCAAGGGTGACGTGTCTATGTGTAGTTCCTCAAGAAGTCTGCGGGTCAGATACAGGTCATACAATAAATAGATAGATAGATCTATAGTTTATTGCTATAAGCAGCCTGACGGCCATGGCAAAAATTCAACAGACGAAAAAACCAAACACTAACATAGAATAATACTCATTTCCGTTTAATTTGTTTTACTTATTCCAGAAATCTACTTCTGTGTTCCATCACTAGCTTCAAAAATCGCCCTATTTTCTTTATACCAGCAAAACACCCATCCTTAAAAAACCGTTTTAACCACTCCTTGTCAAATACGCACACATCACACTCTTCTTTTCTCCAGTCACTCAGCTCAATACAATCGCAGAGCATGTGAATCACACTCTCATCCACGCACCCACACATTGGACAGAAGTAAGGACCGAACTTCTGCTTACAACTATCAATATAACGTCTTTTACCCCAATTTGTAGACAATCTGCCAACAATTCAGTAATTATCTGTAACTCGTCCCGTCTAAGACCCGCTTTAAAGATTATATTCTCACCCCATGTCTCCCTTACCGCAACATAAAACCCCCAAAATTCAGACTGATCCTTCTGGGCGTGCCAGACCTGTGTTTCCTGGCTCTTAAGTATTTCTTTCACTACCTTTGTCACTCCTTCCTCGTTTATTTACTCTTAATTTAAGAAAATGGTTTCCAACGAAATTACTCCATTCTCCTTCGAGTACCAAGTACTCCAGGAAATGTTTACTTAAGTACAAGTATTAACTACTTTTCATAAAATGTACTTAAGTAATAAGTACTTTTCAAAAAGTACTTCAGTACTTAAACTTAAATACTCAAGTATTTAGTTAGGCTTATTGTGGTGGGTTCGTAAAACGTCGCTGATCCAAAGACTAACGACCGAACAACAAATAGTTCCATGTGAGGGGAAACATCGAATCAGATTTGTGATTCGAAGTGACCTATATGACTTCGTAAAGTGTGTCTGACCGCCTGTCTGTCTGTTAGCTTGAGAACTCTCGAAGGAGTTCGGTAGGTTATAGTGTTCAAACTTGGCGTGCGGGTCCTTTGCATCAAAAGTACAAGTCGTTCGTAGATGGCAATGTAGCCCTGTACTTAGGGTGGGGAAGAAGTTTCAAGCTAAGATTTGATTCACAGGTTAGAGGTGAGAGACTTGCTGATCCACGCCTTAAATTTGTTTTGGTCCCGGACAGTTAGTTCGCACGGAATCCGACAAAAAAAAATAACGGTGATATGAGCGTGCTTATAGTTTTTATGGCACTTGCGGCCTCTGGCTCAAGTGCCATATACCGATCGCAATTCCGTCTGTCGGTCGTCCGTCCGGTTTTTTGTCACATTTTTTCGAGTTAGGGTACTTCCAGATGTGCTAGGACGATGAAACTTGACAAGTGTATCAGGGACCCGACCAAACTAACCTGGAAATAATCAGTTTCCCGATTCGACCATCTCGGGGGTGGGGGAGTGGGGGAATCCAAGAAATTTAGGGCAGTTTGTCACACTTTTTCGAGTTAGGGTAGGGTAACTTGGAAATAATCAGTTTCCTGATCGTACCATCTGGGGGGGGGGGGGGGGAAGGCGGGGGAATCTGGAAAATTTAGTAGTGAGTAACTTTCGAACGGGTGATCGGATTTGAGTCAAACTCGGTAACTGAATTGAGGACATATCTGTGATGTCCCATTTGAAGTCCGGACCGGATTCGGTAGCTTTGCGGGAGTTGGGGGGGGAGACCGGAAATCTCGACAAACGGTTAGAATTGAGGGATCGGAGTTAAACTAGCTGAGAAGAACAAGCATGATTATAGATAACTCGTTTGCACAATTATACTGGATCCGGGCACTTGGGGTGGTGGTGGGGGGGGGGGCCTTCCGGAATTCCCGTGATGGCGTTTTTCAAGACGAAACTTGGTAGGCATGTCAGTGAGCCGATCAATCTGACAGATCCCTTACCTACTTCATACAGTTGCAATTGCCATAGGAGCTTACATTTCTTGTTTAATCAAGAAACTGGGGCAAGTCTACACGCTCAACCAATACATTTGATGTGTTGTATTTTGGTCCATATTATGAACAAAGTTCTGCCACAAACGGAACGAGTTTCAAACTAAGGATACGAAGACACAGGAAATCCATCCTATAGCATCGCTTTCCCATCAAGTTGATAGTTCGGCCGGAATTCCGCGAAAATGAAATCTTTAGTAAGTTCTATTTTTTTTTGTCCTGTTATTTGCGTCGGTATAGGAATAATAAAACGACTGATTCTATCTATCAGCTTGTACTCATGGAAATTACCCGGTAGGAAGTTTTACCTACTGGGTAAATGGTGATGACCGGAATGTGAGGTAAATCGAAAAATTGGGAAAGAGCAACATCCTGTTATCAAACTTATTAGATAGTTTATTTTGACGTAAAGACGTGCCTATGTTTGAATCAATCAATCCAGGCAGAAAACGATTGCCTAAGGGATCTGGTTAAGGGGTTAAGTGCGGATAAATAACGTTGAGGCGATCCGACGAAGACCGGAATTCTACATTACCCGATTTTCTGGATGTCATCTCATCTCTTTGTGATCTCACCGAAACCTTTTCTCTTGTTCTTAATGGGAAATTTATGTTATACCATGCTGCTTGAAAAGTATTTTGTCCTTTTGACAAGACGTATACTGTCTCGAGGTGAAGGAATTCCGTTTATTAGAACAAAAAAACAACAACACATATTCAGTTTTGCTCCCTGCATTCTGTACCGGTGTCCAGCATCACGATGAAAAATTCTCCAACAGTCAGGGATTGTCCCAAGCCTCTTTCCCTTAGCGGGCGGGGACTTCCCACAAATTTACCGAACGAGCAAGCTTTAACACGTTAAATTGATTTAGGATGTTGTCAGCTCCAGGCTACATAGTTGGTGAAGAAAAGCCACATAGTTAGGTATTCTTCAAACAACCCCTTTTAGCTCACACAAAGAATCAATAGATCCCTGATTTCCATATATCTAGTTTCAGCGAAGAAGATAAACGTGGAACTGAACCTCGTTGTAATAAAAAAATGTCACGTTGTGAAAATACTTGAGTACTTAATTTTGTGTACTTAAGTACAAGTATTAAGTACTTCTGAAATGTTTTACTTAAGTAGAAGTCTGGAGGGCGTTGTTTACGGTGGGGAGCTCATCAGAGAGTAGGCTATGCAGAACGTGTTTGGTATCCGCTCTGAGTTGATCATTCCAAGGGCTTAGCTACAATTCATATTCTTGATTCCTCATAGTTGCATCTGAGGCGCATGGGGGGGGGGGTCGTCCAGGGTTTGAGTGTGTGGTTGGCGGGTAGCGGCACTAGCGGTTTGACGCTTCCCTCCTTTCCCTGGATTCAGTTGCCGGTTTCAGGGCTTGGTAGTTGGTAGCCCATGGTTAGTCTTGCGCCTTCGATAAACCAGCTGTCTCAGCGAGATGGACTCGGGATCCACATGCACTGTAGTTCAGAGTCTAACGCCTGAACTATTCGGATATCGGCATCATTCATATAAGCTTACCAATACTGATGATGATGATGATGATGATTTTATTAACGCACTTGAGGAGAGGAAATAGTGCAGTATAGACAAATAAAAGGAAAAAATACACTGAGCTTTCAATAATGTAGTAAATGCACGAGATCAAAAAATAGTCGTTTTAAAAAAAGAAAGAAAAGGAATACTGCTATGCTTCTTTGAGCAGTTACTTAACTTTGAACGGTACCATTTCATGCACTTGCTCTGATGAAAGTTCAATAATGGTCAGTCAAAGCAGTTCTTTCCTTAGAACTTGTGACTGCATATATTGTGTTCGTATTGTTATTTAGAAAACTGTTGAAAGTTAAGGAATTGCTAAAGTAAGTGTATTAGTAATTGCTATGTTAGAAGACGAGGATCGCTGGCAAGGCTTTGATCCAGATTGAGAGATAATAGTATTTATTATTCATTACTGTTACAGTTAGGATGATCCTATGTTTGATACTTTTTGGAGACTTGTTGTATTTT